>CM051033.1:15672757-16872757 GCA_027627225.1 Congeria kusceri | reverse complement strand
TCTAGTGCAATAATGAACTTGCATATTATTGATATCCTAGTGCAATAATATTGATAGTCTAGTGCAATAATGAACTTGCATATTATTGATATCCTAGTGCAATAATATTGATAGTTTAGTGCAATAATGAACTTGCATATTATTGATATCCTAGTGCAATAATATTGATATCCTAGTGCAATAATATTGATAGTCTAGTGCAATAATGAACTTGCATATTATTGATATCCTAGTGCAATAATATTGATAGTCTAGTGCAATAATATTGATAGTCTAGTGCAATAATGAACTTGCATATTATTGATATCCTAGTGCAATAATATTGATATCCTAGTGCAATAATATTGATAGTCTAGTGCAATAATGAACTTGCATATTATTGATATCCTAGTGCAATAATATTGATATCCTAGTGCAATAATATTGATAGTCTAGTGCAATAATGAACTTGCATATTATTGATATCCTAGTGCAATAATATTGATAGTTTAGTGCAATAATGAACTTGCATATTATTGATATCCTAGTGCAATAATATTGATAGTCTAGTGCAATAATTAACTTGCATATTATTGATATCCTAGTGCAATAATATTGATAGTTTAGTGCAATAATGAACTTGCATATTATTGATATCCTAGTGCAATAATATTGATAGTTTAGTGCAATAATATTGATAGTCTAGTGCAATAATTAACTTGCATATTATTGATATCCTAGTGCAATAATATTGATAGTCTAGTGCAATAATTAACTTGCATATTATTGATATCCTAGTGCAATAATATTGATAGTTTAGTGCAATAATTAACTTGCATATTATTGATATCCTAGTGCAATAATATTGATAGTCTAGTGCAATAATGAACTTGCATATTATTGATATCCTAGTGCAATAATATTGATAGTCTAGTGCAATAATGAACTTGCATATTATTGATATCCTAGTGCAATAATATTGATAGTTTAGTGCAATAATGAACTTGCATATTATTGATATCCTAGTGCAATAATATTGATAGTCTAGTGCAATAATTAACTTGCATATTATTGATATCCTAGTGCAATAATATTGATAGTTTAGTGCAATAATGAACTTGCATATTATTGATATCCTAGTGCAATAATATTGATAGTCTAGTGCAATAATGAACTTGCATAATATTGATATCCTAGTGCAATAATATTGATAGTCTAGTGCAATAATATTGATAGTCTAGTGCAATAATGAACTTGCATATTATTGATATCCTAGTGCAATAATATTGATATCCTAGTGCAATAATATTGATAGTCTAGTGCAATAATGAACTTGCATATTATTGATATCCTAGTGCAATAATATTGATAGTCTAGTGCAATAATTAACTTGCATATTATTGATATCCTAGTGCAATAATATTGATAGTTTAGTGCAATAATGAACTTGCATATTATTGATATCCTAGTGCAATAATATTGATAGTCTAGTGCAATAATGAACTTGCATAATATTGATATCCTAGTGCAATAATATTGATAGTCTAGTGCAATAATATTGATAGTCTAGTGCAATAATGAACTTGCATATTATTGATATCCTAGTGCAATAATATTGATATCCTAGTGCAATAATATTGATAGTCTAGTGCAATAATGAACTTGCATATTATTGATATCCTAGTGCAATAATATTGATAGTCTAGTGCAATAATGAACTTGCATATTATTGATATCCTAGTGCAATAATATTGATAGTTTAGTGCAATAATGAACTTGCATATTATTGATATCCTAGTGCAATAATATTGATAGTCTAGTGCAATAATGAACTTGCATATTATTGATATCCTAGTGCAATAATATTGATAGTTTAGTGCAATAATGAACTTGCATATTATTGATATCCTAGTGCAATAATATTGATAGTCTAGTGCAATAATGAACTTGCATAATATTGATATCCTAGTGCAATAATATTGATAGTCTAGTGCAATAATATTGATAGTCTAGTGCAATAATGAACTTGCATATTATTGATATCCTAGTGCAATAATATTGATATCCTAGTGCAATAATATTGATAGTCTAGTGCAATAATGAACTTGCATATTATTGATATCCTAGTGCAATAATATTGATAGTCTAGTGCAATAATTAACTTGCATATTATTGATATCCTAGTGCAATAATATTGATAGTTTAGTGCAATAATGAACTTGCATATTATTGATATCCTAGTGCAATAATATTGATAGTCTAGTGCAATAATGAACTTGCATAATATTGATATCCTAGTGCAATAATATTGATTGTCTAGTGCAATAATATTGATAGTCTAGTGCAATAATGAACTTGCATATTATTGATATCCTAGTGCAATAATATTGATAGTCTAGTGCAATAATATTGATAGTTTAGTGCAATAATGAACTTGCATATTATTGATATCCTAGTGCAATAATATTGATAGTCTAGTGCAATAATTAACTTGCATATTATTGATATCCTAGTGCAATAATATTGATAGTTTAGTGCAATAATGAACTTGCATATTATTGATATCCTAGTGCAATAATATTGATAGTCTAGTGCAATAATGAACTTGCATAATATTGATATCCTAGTGCAATAATATTGATAGTCTAGTGCAATAATATTGATAGTCTAGTGCAATAATGAACTTGCATATTATTGATATCCTAGTGCAATAATATTGATATCCTAGTGCAATAATATTGATAGTCTAGTGCAATAATGAACTTGCATATTATTGATATCCTAGTGCAATAATATTGATAGTCTAGTGCAATAATTAACTTGCATATTATTGATATCCTAGTGCAATAATATTGATAGTTTAGTGCAATAATGAACTTGCATATTATTGATATCCTAGTGCAATAATATTGATAGTCTAGAGCAATAATGAACTTGCATAATATTGATATCCTAGTGCAATAATATTGATAGTCTAGTGCAATAATATTGATAGTCTAGTGCAATAATGAACTTGCATATTATTGATATCCTAGTGCAATAATATTGATATCCTAGTGCAATAATATTGATAGTCTAGTGCAATAATGAACTTGCATATTATTGATATCCTAGTGCAATAATATTGATAGTCTAGTGCAATAATATTGATAGTCTAGTGCAATAATGAACTTGCATATTATTGATATCCTAGTGCAATAATATTGATATCCTAGTGCAATAATATTGATAGTCTAGTGCAATAATGAACTTGCATATTATTGATATCCTAGTGCAATATTATTGATATCCTAGTGCAATAATATTGATAGTCTAGTGCAATAATGAACTTGCATATTATTGATATCCTAGTGCAATAATATTGATAGTTTAGTGCAATAATGAACTTGCATATTATTGATATCCTAGTGCAATAATATTGATAGTCTAGTGCAATAATGAACTTGCATAATATTGATATCCTAGTGCAATAATATTGATAGTCTAGTGCAATAATATTGATAGTCTAGTGCAATAATGAACTTGCATATTATTGATATCCTAGTGCAATAATATTGATATCCTAGTGCAATAATATTGATAGTCTAGTGCAATAATGAACTTGCATATTATTGATATCCTAGTGCAATAATATTGATAGTCTAGTGCAATAATATTGATAGTCTAGTGCAATAATGAACTTGCATATTATTGATATCCTAGTGCAATAATATTGATATCCTAGTGCAATAATATTGATAGTCTAGTGCAATAATGAACTTGCATATTATTGATATCCTAGTGCAATATTATTGATATCCTAGTGCAATAATATTGATAGTCTAGTGCAATAATGAACTTGCATATTATTGATATCCTAGTGCAATAATATTGATATCCTAGTGCAATAATATTGATAGTCTAGTGCAATAATGAACTTGCATATTATTGATATCCTAGTGCAATAATATTGATAGTCTAGTGCAATAATGAACTTGCATATTATTGATATCCTAGTGCAATAATATTGATAGTTTAGTGCAATAATGAACTTGCATATTATTGATATCCTAGTGCAATAATATTGATAGTCTAGTGCAATAATGAACTTGCATATTATTGATATCCTAGTGCAATAATATTGATAGTCTAGTGCAATAATATTGATAGTCTAGTGCAATAATGAACTTGCATATTATTGATATCCTAGTGCAATAATATTGATATCCTAGTGCAATAATATTGATAGTCTAGTGCAATAATGAACTTGCATATTATTGATATCCTAGTGCAATAATATTGATAGTCTAGTGCAATAATTAACTTGCATATTATTGATATCCTAGTGCAATAATATTGATAGTTTAGTGCAATAATGAACTTGCATATTATTGATATCCTAGTGCAATAATATTGATATCCTAGTGCAATAATATTGATAGTCTAGTGCAATAATGAACTTGCATATTATTGATATCCTAGTGCAATAATATTGATAGTCTAGTGCAATAATTAACTTGCATATTATTGATATCCTAGTGCAATAATATTGATAGTCTAGTGCAATAATTAACTTGCATATTATTGATATCCTAGTGCAATAATATTGATAGTTTAGTGCAATAATGAACTTGCATATTATTGATATCCTAGTGCAATAATATTGATAGTTTAGTGCAATAATGAACTTGCATATTATTGATATCCTAGTGCAATAATTGGATAAAACACCAGTTAAATTTGCATATGATTGATATCCTAGTGCAGTATTGGATAAAACACAATAAAATTTGTATATATTTTATATACTAGTACGATAACGGGATAAAACTCAAAATTATTTTGCATATTATTGATACCCTAGTGAAAAAATGTCATAAAACTCAAGATTAATTTGCATATGCGATAACTGAATAAACTCAATACTAATTTGCATATTATTGATTTTTGTGTGCAATAATTGGACAAAACTCAACATTAATTTGCACATTATCGATATTCTAGTGCAATAATTGGATAAAGCTCAAAATTAATTTGCATATTATTGATATTCTAGTGAAATAATTGGATAAAGTACAAGATTTATGTGCCTATGTTTCGATGAAACACAATATTAATTTGCATATATTGTTGATACCCTAGTGAAATAATTGGAAAAAGCACAAGATTTATGTGCATATGATTGATATCCTAGTGCAATAATTGGAGAAAACACAATATTAATATGCATATAATTTATACCCTAGTGGAATAATTGGATAAAAGTCAAGGTTAATTTTTATGGAAGGGGATATATGCCAAATAATTTATATGGTATTTTTTATACCGTAGTGCACATTTAGCAGGCTTAATTTACTATATTTGATATTCATGGAAATATTTATTCCTTGCATCTATATCAAGTGCAACTCAAGAAATGTTTCAATTCAATTCAATTCAATCAACCCTAATCCACTGTGCAGTTTAAACCATTTTGTGTTAACTAAGTTAACTGTTAATCAGTTAATAACATAATACGAGGCACGTCGTGGGAAAACCGGTCTTAATGCATGTGCGTAAAGTGTCGTCTGGAATTAGCCTGTGCAGTCCGCACAGGCTAATCCGGGATGGCACTTTCCGCTTTAATGGTATTTTCTGTTTCAAGGAGGTCTCTTCTAAACATAAATCCACTGTAGGCGGAAAGTGCCGTCCTGGATTAGCCTGTGCGGACTGCACAGGCTAATCCGGGACAACACTTTATGCACATGCATTAAGTCCGGTTTTCCCACGATGCGCCTCATATCATGATTGGATAAATCACTTGACTAATCTGATTATGACTGACATTTGAGGAAAGCTATATTGCTTACAAATGCTAGACAAGCGACCTTGATTCTGTGTACAGTAATTACTGCCCAGAAGCTTTAATTCTTGCAAGCGTTTGGGGGATATTGATCGCTAAATAGCGGAAAGAGTGCTCTTGGACATCTATGAAGCATTATGTGACGGTAGGGAAAGAAGGAGATAAAACGCTACTCAGCAATCAGCCTAATGAGATAGCGTGGTGATGAAAACTTGATACGTTTTCTGAACGAGACAAACTGCAGCGTAGATAGGCAGTTGACTTGCCAGCCTTTGTGAAGTATCGAGACAAACTGCAGCGTAGATAGGCAGTTGACTTGCCAGCCTTTGTGAAGTATCGGGTGTTAATGTCTCTGAGCACATTTATATAAATTGTCTTAAGTATGTGTTAATTTAGGTTGATGCAAAGTGATACAATATTCTGGGCAAACATCTATACATAGAATAAGTGCTTAGGCCCTGGTCAAATACTGAGCTATTTTTATGAGCAATATTGGCAGTGATGCTCACCGAAAATTTTGCCCTATATAGAAAGCAAATTGAAAGGGATTTTGTTTATGAAAAGGGCCCAAAGGGGGCAACATTTGTAAAGTATCTGAAATTTATATATTAATATTAGCATAAAATATAGGTAAAAATGATGCATGTATAATGGGAAAGAGTTTATTATGCTGTCTGAGAAAACAAATGCTTGGCCTTTTCTTGTTTACATAATTATTGACGTATAGAGTTACAAGTATCATTATATAGCTATAATTTGCACTTGTATTATGGCAAGTCAGAATGAACTCGGGGTGGGAGGGGGGCACGTGCCACTGTACCCCTGCCCTCTAACCGTTTGTATCCCAGAGTCAACCAGGCATGCAAATAGTCTGATTATTTTCTGATTGCGTTGGTCTTTAGTGTTAACAGGGTATGTCACATCTGTAAATGTCACTGGGAAATGACAGGGCTCAAGCAAGTTCAGTAATTAACATTTCTGGGCACATTTAGCAGGCTTATTTTTATGGAAGGGGATATATGCCAAAGAAAAAAATCATTTTAAAGAAAGTACTTTATGTATCATGTTTTGACATGTCAGTAATATGTTTGATTGATTGGTATTGTGAGTATGAAAAAACTAGAGTTAATACCTTTTGTGAGGATTCTATCATCAACGCCAGATAGACATTTGTTCTTTAGACATTGAATCTTCTGTTATTTCAATCATGTTGTTGCGTATTTGTAATTTATTATCATAATTTGTTTGAGAATGTTAGTTAAGGACTGTTTTACCATACACACGATTTAACCTCGATTGTAAATGAGTTTATTGATTGGAAATGAGTTTATTGATTGTAAATGAGTTTATTGATTGTAAATGAGTTTATTGATTGTAGATGAGTTTATTGATTGGAAATGAGTTTATTGATTGTAAATGAGTTTATTGATTGGAAATGAGTTTATTGATTGGAAATGAGTTTATTGATTGTAAATGAGTTTATTGATTGTAAATGAGTTTATTGATTGTAAATGAGTTTATCGATTGTAAATGAGTTTATTGATTGTATGAGTTTATTGATTGTAAATGAGTTTATTGATTGGAAATGAGTTTATTGATTGGAAATGAGTTTATTGATTGGAAATGAGTTTATTGATTGGAAATGAGTTTATTGATTGGAAATGTGTGTGTATGTTTGGATAAGTGTATAAAGAGTGAAAATACGTGTAAAAATACCAGGCTGCTACATCAGAAAGTCTGTGAATAATTGATCTAATCTGAAAGTTTACATTTGGATTTTCTCACAAAGAATTGCCTTCTTTGAAGATTTAGACACAGAAGTATATAAATAAATATAAATATAAGTATTGCAATATAAATTGTAAGTCCAAGTGTATTAATATTAAAACTTTACTTATTTCCAACATAAGGCAAAAAGAAACTAATTGTCGATTTCCGATGAGGCGGGAGGGGGGAAATAACTATTTTTTTTCTTAAACTTTTTTTCTCTTTGCAGCATATTCACCACACAGTTTAGGTATATTAGACTGCATGGCATGTAAAATTTTAAAAGCCTCCAATCAAAGAACCTGCACCTTACGGTATGTCATTTACAAAGAACCTGCACCTTACGGTACGTCATTTACAAAGAACCTGCACCTTACGGTATGTCATTTACAAAGAACCTGCACCTTACGGTATGTCATAACCAAGAGCACCTGTATTGCCGGGACCAAAGTCACACGTAATGTAAATTTCCCGCCAATTTCAGTCTAAAGTCCCGTATATGCCCACGTGCTTTAGTTGCTGATGTTTAGATGTTCTATTACATACCTTTTAAATCACTCAAAAATGTTAATAATGTACCTATTAATGTTTTCCCCCATGGGGGGAGCAGCTGGCATATACGGGACTTTAGATTGAAATTGGCGGGAAATTTACATTACGTGTGACTTTGGTCCCGGCAATACAGGCCCCCCGGGCCATTTGATAGACATATAGCAACTCCCACTGAGGGGATTTAGACAAATATGCTTAACTCTAGGGTGGGGAATTAGATCCCAAAAAATAAAATTTGTGAAATTCCCCTGGGTCGGCCCGCCGCTCCCCCCCTTTTGGAAAATATTGATAGGTGCATAATTCCTTGAAAGCTTTTGATTTTGAATTTGAAAATTTACTAGTAAATCCACGTGTGTTTTTTATGTTCAGAATGTGCATGTAAAGTGCCTTTACAAATTTCGATCCATTTTTTTATAGAAGGGAGAAGTTATGCTTGCAATAATAATTAAAAGCAATTTGTAGATGCAGCAAATGTGCAAATTTGTAATATCCCGAGGCATGTGTTGAATAGTCGTGTTTTATTGCCTATTTTGCACAGACCATTAGATGCTAGCAACATATCTGAATAGTTTCTATGAAAAAACTTGAGTGTTTTGAATTTGTTTACATCCTCGATACAAGGTCTGATTATGTTTTCAATGCTTCTTGTCATTATAAATGTTTGTAAGTTCTAAAGGGAAATCTCCCCAGATTTATATGATTTTATATTTAAAAAAGTTATTACAGACTTGTTAAAAGCTAAATTAATTAAGCAAAAACCAGAGAAATAAAAACAAACTGTACATTTGTGTATTAATCAAGGTTGATGCACGCAGCACTGGACCGTAGCAAAACGCCATGAAGGTGAAACATGCTCACCAAAAGGGCAGATCCATTTCCCTGATTAAATCAGTTCCCCTTTGCAAATTATTGTGATTATATCTCTTTCTGTTTTAAATGTCAATCATGATTAGTGTCTGTATATTTGTCTGTGAACACATTCCATTTTTAATTCTTAATATAGTTCTTTATCAAGCATTTAAAATGCTAGGTGCAAAGTGTTGACGTTTAGTTTTGATTTAATGCAGTTTGTTAAGATGTTTTCAGATTTGTGTGAGATTACAAGTCTTAAGGCAGATGTAGCAGTATATTTCTTTGACCAGTTGTCGATGGGACTTGTATGGAATCGTCCTGGTGCCATAGACTAAATTTTTTTGTATTCCATTAGGAGATATTAAGTCCTAATGAGGAGATACTTATAATGTCCTATTTAGGAGATACTATGTCCTATTTAGGAGATACTATGTCCTAGTTTGGAGATACTATGTCCTATGTAGGATATATTAAGTCCTTATTAGGAGATACTAAGTCTTAAATAGGAGATTATAAGTCATAATAAGGAGATATTAAGTCCTTATTAGGAGATATTAAGTCTTAAATAGGAGATTATAAGTCATAATAAGGAGATATTTAGTCCTAACAGGGGGTCCAAATGATAAGATAACCCCTATATTAGGACAAAGTATCTCCTAATTATGAGATAATGGAATACAAAAAAAAAAAAGACTGTGGCAACTATAGGACGCTTCCATAGACTTGTCAAAGACAATTTTTGTGACTGCAAAATAATGCTAAATTAATATTACAGCAAATAATTAATAATCAAAACCTTGACTACCTGGAATTTAATAACATTCTTGATGGTCAAAGATCAAAAAAATATATTGATTGAAAAAAGATACAATGAAAATAAACTATAAGGAAAGAAATAGATTGAAAGAATATGATAGTGACGAAAAATAGTGAAAAAATATATAGTAAGAAAATACCCGGTATAGTGAATAAATATAGTTAAATAAAATACCACAAAACAGCTTTTGTACAGTATAAATTTAGTAGACCTACTTAATATTTAACACACTTGTTTACTTCAGGGTATATGGTTAATTTAGCATAATTCTTTCCATCTGAGATTTTTAATGCAATAACAAATTTGCTATCTGTTCCATATATCTTCTTTCATTGCAAAATGAGAGGCTACTTTTATTTCATTAAAATTCAGATCATGTATTTCACACAGGTAACAGACATGGGTATTTCAGGTCCGCAAACAAACAAAAAGGCGGTGGAGTTGGCATCACAGAAAACACTTGAGAACTTGTTCAAATGTGAACGAGCATGTTAAATGGTATATAAATGGATTATACTTTTTCGCAGTCTTTGATGTTAATAGCAGAAAAAATTAGTATGGAGCTTCTTTTGGTTGATGTTTCTTCTTCAATGTTGACACAGCAGGAATAAACAATTCCTCCATTGTTTTGTAACAAATATGAACTGAAGTTTTATTGTTACCCAGTATTGAGAAGTGTGAACAATATTGCTTCTGAAATATGTTTTCATGGCTTTCAACGTTTTTTGGGGTGGTCCTAAAAATATTTAATGATGTATCTTTTAAAGGGACATTGTCAACAAAAAGGGCCAGAAAGGGTTAACTGAAGTAATGAATCTGAAAATTAACTATTATTATTGACATATAATAAAGGTTAAAATACTGTACATATACTGGAAAGAGTTTATGCATTCTGAGAACAAAAATCATTGTATAATTTAGGTCGTGTTTGTTTGGCCCTTTTCTTGTTAACACTTTGACGTAGCGCTGTCTACTGTCATTTGTTCTTATGACTCTGTCGTCGTGGGTTCAATATCCACTCTGGGTTTTCTTTATTGGCTTTTATGAAAAATCTCATAATGTATTAATTTATTCATACATTATTTATTGTATATGCCTTTGTATTGCTCATTTTTTCAACATAATAATTTTACAATTGCTGAAGGAGATCACTTTTTCATTGACATGGCCCTTTAATGACAACAGCAAGAGATCACTTTTTCATTGACATAGCCCCTTTAAAGGTGCTGTTGTGCAGTTAATGCACCTATCAATATTTTCCCCCAGGGGTGGAGCAGCAGGCAATCCCAGGAGAATTTGACTAATTGCATTTTTGGGGATCTAATTCCCCACCCTAGAGCCAAGCATTTTGTCTAAATCCCCTCAATGGGGGATGTTTAGTTGGTGTATCAAATGGCCCGGGAGCCAGTATTATCGGGATCTAAAATCCGAACAAAGTATATTTCCCGGGACCCAGAATCATTCGGCATGTCAAATTCCTGCCTGTCAGGAATTGCTTTCAGTCTAAAGTCCCGTATATGCCCGCCGCTCCCCCCCCTGGGGGAAAATATTGATAGGTGCATAATCCAGTAGATACATTAAAGATGTTTTTTCATCATTGAACTCCAGAAAAAAAGCTACCAACACACACAGATACGATAGATCTTTTCAGAAATGTCAATCATATGCAAATTCTTCTGCAATTTTATCCAGTTATTGAACCTGAATATCATGTCTTTAATGATGCAAAACCTGGAAAGATGTATGCTACTGACTTGGTCATCCATCAGTTAAATATTGGGTCAACAATATTTGTTAAATTAACAATAATTTCAAATTCATAATATTGTATTCGGAAATTTGGACTGCCTCTGTTAGTTTATTTCATGTTAATGTAATTTGTTAAGCTCACAATTCATGTCACAAAGGCTGTTGACTGTTCGGATGTATTTCATTGCTCAATTTTGCCACTGCAGGCCTTGAAGAAAACTGACTGTGTGTACATTAGGCCGCTTTCCGTATACGCGTGATCCGTCTTCCGTCGTGATCTGCGTCTGCGTCCATAACATAAAATATTACTCCAGTTGCAACAAACAGGGACATTTCCATTTGTCCGTATCCTTTTCCATTTACATCCGTGTCTGCATCCGTGATGAATTGCGCACTGCGCGATTTTTTTGGACACGGACTCATTTACAGACGATTTGTCAAGTATTCAGGGGCGGTATATATATAGGGATATGACATATTTTATTACATTAATATTATATTACCTCAATAATTTTAATCTAAAATAATTGTCTATCAGTTAAGTTACATGTAAATGGACTTGAGAAATATTTTAAAGCCTTCATATAAATTTTTGAAATTACGTAATTCACATATCTGCAAGACGCTGAGAATTAACAAAAGGGCTGGACGTGTAGGTACAACTCGAAAGAAATCTTATTTTTTTAGTTAAAAAAAAACAACAAAAAACAAGGCCTGTCATTGGATGTGACATATGCCCCCGAAGCATATGCTTATCAGAGGAAGGCAACACAATGTCAGTTACATGTTGGCAAAAATGATGCTTCCTACAAAAAGAGTTATGGTCCTTGTACTCTGCACTTCCTCTAAACATCCTCTATCAATATATGTGGTTTTATTTTAAATCACTTCATTACTAATGGAGTTATGTACTGCACAAGAAAATTAACTGAAGGGCAATAACTCCATAAATATTGAAGAAAGAGTTACGGTCCTTGTACTCTGCATTTCCTTTCAATGTCCTCTATAACTATATTTGGTTTTATTTAAAAACCTTTCAATACTAATGGAGTTATGCTCTGCACCAAAAATAAAATAAACAAAGGGCAATAACTCTGTAATAATTGAAGAAAGAGTTATGGTCCTTGTGCTCTGCACTTCCTCTTATTGTCCTCTATCATCATATGAAGTTTCAATTTAATTCCTTCAATACTAATGGAGTTATGGTCCGCACAAAAAAATAAACAAAGAGCAATAACTCTGTAAATATTGAAAAAAGAGTTATGTTCCTTGTGCTCTGCACTTCCATTTATTGTCGTCTATCATTATATGAAGTTCCATTTGAATCCCTTCAATACGAAAGGAGTTATGCTCCGCACAAGAAAATTAATGCTTCACATAAGGAAATAAAACAAGGGCAATAACTCCATAAATATTGGAGAAAGAGTTGTGGTCCTTGTGCTTTGCACTTTCTTTCATTGTCCTCTATCAATATATGAAGTTTCTTTGAATCCCTTCTATACTAATGGAGTTATGCTCCGCACAAGAAAATTAAACATAGGGCAATTACTCAGCACAAGAAAATTAATGCTTCACATAAGGAAATAATACAAAGGGCAATAACTCCATAAATATTGAAGAAAGAGTTGTGGTCCTTGCGCTCTGCACTTACTCTATTGTCCTCTGTTATTATATGAAGTTTCATTTGAATCCCTTCAAATACTAATGAAGTAATGCACAGCACGAGAAAATTAAACAAAGGGCAATAACTCTGTAAATATTGTTATAAGAGTGATATTCCTTGTGCTCTGCACTTCCTTTGATTGTCCTCTATCATTATATGAAGTTTCATTTGAATCCCTTCAATACCTATGGAGTTATGCTCTTCACAAGAAAATTTATGCTTAACATAAGGAAATAAAAGGGCAATAACTCCATAAGTATTGAAGAAAGAGTTGATATCCTTGTGCTCTGCACTTACTCTCATTGTCCTCTGTTGTTATGTGTAGTTTCATTTGAATCCCTTTAATACAAATGGAGATATGCTCCGCACAAGAAAATTAAACAAAGGGCAATAAATCTGTAAATACTGAAGAAAGAGTTGTGGTCCTTGTACTGTGCACTTCCTCTCATTGTCCTCTATCATTTTTTGAAGTTTCATTTGAATCCCTTCAATACTAATGGAGTTATGCTCCGCAATAGAAGCGTGACGGATGGACTGACAGATGGACGGACGGGCGAACAGACAGACGGACTCACGATGCGATTGATATCATTATATGAAGTTTCATTTAAAACACACAACAAAAACAACAAAAACATGTAAGAATCACAAAGTAACCATTGAAGTATAAATTTAGGTACTAGGTGGAGTTAAAGAAGAGCATGTAACTTTAATTCCTATTTATTATGAAGTATTTTAGTCGGAGATATCAGTGATTTTGTTTCATTTGTGTGTGGTGTACAGAAACTTTTTTGACCAAAGTTTTGAAGATATCTTTCATCTCATTATTTTTAAAGATATTTACTATTTCTTTGACAGGATAGTAATTGTTATTTTGTGGAAATTTCTGGGTATTCTATTTATAGAATTTAAGGAATATATTGTCAAACATTAAAAAAAACATAAATATAAAAAATAAAACACATAAACAGTGTGCTTTGAATTTAACTTGTCAGTATAAAAAAAAAATTAAAAAATGTAAAAAAAAAATCAAATAAAAATAAATAAATAAATACATGAAATCAATCAATCAATCAATCAATCAATCAATCAATATCGAAGAGAGTAAAATGATTTTATTTTAAATAGAGAAGATAAATCAACTAGAGGAACTCCAGTTTGTGTAAAACTTTAATACATTGTGCAAACTAGTATTATAGTATTTAAACCCTGGGATATGCACGCTAATCTGTCACAAATGACTTATTGATTTTTTCAGTGTGATAGTAGTTGAAATCATAATATTTATTTTGGTGGTTACAGTGCAAAGTGACTTTTTTGTGATTTGGATTTTATTTTCCAAAGTGGCTGTAATTTTGTTGCAATATTGCAAGAGGAATTCATTTCTTATAGCGCGTTTTTACAAACTGAAAAATGTGTTACATAATGAATATTGGCAGTTACTTCTACAAATTTATCTCACAAACAATCCTGGGAAATAATTGCTCAGTTCAATGTGTAATGTTAAAGTTGGGAATTATTTTGTACATTGAATTTTTGGTTACCATTTACAGTGGAATTTGGAAATTTGATATGCCATGCTAAGACAGCATGATACAGTATGTGATGTGATACACACTATTTTCGAAGGTGAAACACATATAAACATATGGATAACATGCATTAAAAAGTATGATAAAAATTATTGCGATTTGCGATGTGATACACACTATTTTCACATGTGATATACTTTAGGATATCATGCCTTAAAAAGTGTGCTATGAATATCTGCAGAAATGGTACTTATTATACATAAAAGTGTGATGCCGTACTTGTATGCAAATGTTACTCATTGTACATAAAAGTGTGATGCAATACTTGTGGTGTGATACTAGTGGTTGAACACGACATACTGGAAGTTTTAATGTTGGAAGTGTGACTATTAAAAGTGTGAGAGACGCCATGTTTTTCTCTGATCCGCTGATGATGTGGTTTAAGCAGGGGGCCAAGGACATCACCACTCTGCCCGCCACGACCAGCGCTAAGTTCTTCACGTTCAAGGGTAGGTAATGCACAGGCGCGAATACAGGATTTTTAGTTACAGGGGGCGGACATTTTCAATACCTACCAACGTGTTCATATATTGTACAGATTTTGCAAACTCGTGATGACAATGCAATTGCGCAATATTATTGTTTAGCATTCTGATGATATTCTTTATGTGTGCTATATGCTTATGTACAACAAAACATGATTAAGTGAACAAATCTTGAGCACCTGTGGGGAATTGAATCCGGGTCCTCTCCGTGAGAGACGGACACTCTAACCACGTCGCCCAAGAGCTAGATCAACAGCAAAGCTGTTGGAAATGCCTTATAGGCCTGTAGTGTGTGAGTGTAAGAATCAGCTGCCCGATTAGCTCAGATGGTAGAGCACCATGCTAGTGTTCCGGCGGTCATCGGTTCAAGCTCCACACTGGGCGCACTTTTCCTCTCAGGTCTACTTTTGACCAATCACTATACAATGATGAGAAAGCTGATAAACTTACATCATTCTTCTCTTTGAGACAACTGTATGTAAATTCCCTATGTTATTTTGAGATTTAAATAATTGAACCTTTGAACATATTAACCCTTGAGTTATTTACCCAGTACACTTACAAAAGGAATTACCATCTGTTTTGTCAAATTGTGAATTTTTACAGACTTTTGAGGCTATTACTGTAGTGGGGGATCAAACCCGGGTCTCTGGTGTGAGTGGCCTAATCTCTAAACAGGCATCGATACAGGATTTGAAGTTAGAGAAGGAGGAATAATTCAGATCCTACCAATCTGTTTATGTATAAATTATATATGAATTCCAAAACAACGACAATTGAATCTTTGAAAAATTTCTACTTGGGGGAAGCTTAATCTGCCTTTTCTATTTTAAAATGTTTAAAATTTCTTAGTATGGCTGCCACTTGTTCTTTTTATGTGCTCGGTGAGCTATTGGTATAGGGCACCTCTCCGGCGGCGTCCGTATGCCGTCAACAACTTGGACCGTTATCACCATAACGAGTACATTTTTATTCAATCTTGACCTAACTTGCACAGTTTGTGTATGACGAGAATGGTATTGTTATTGGGTCAGATCACACCAATGACACCAGAGTTATTGCCCCTTTTTTATGCAAAAAATGTGCAAAAATGCCCTTTTCCAAAGTTTAGACTTTATTTTCCATCCAATCTTTACCAAACTTTTACAGTTTGTGATTGACCATCAGATCTCAGCACACACCAAAAATGGGTCAGATCGTGTTTCAAACACCAGAGTTATTACCCTTTGTTTATTAAAAAATATACAAAAAATGGACATTATTCAGGTTAGAGACTTCATTGTTCATCAATCGTGTACAGTTTGTCTATGACCTTAAGATTAAAGGTGAAGTTGAATATAAGAAAGATCGTACCAGAAACACCAGACTTATTGCCCCTTGTGTTTGGAAAAAAACATCAACAAGTTATCAATGATTGGCTTGCACACATGATTTTTGATTCAATGTTGACTTAACTTACACAGTTTGCGCATGACCATAAAAATTAATTGCTAAAATTTTATTTCCAACAGTTGCAAGACATGCATGCAGTTATTTGTACGTGCAACATTGATTTCATCAGAGGCTGCATGAACATCATTTATCGTCATTGGAAAGAAAATTATCAAAGAAAAAGCAAAACTTTACCTTCTAGCACAGCCATCGCAATTATCCCATTGCATCTAGTTCTCCAAATTTGTTTGCAAAAAAATATCAAAATCTACTGTTTCTGCATTTTCCAGAATTGTCAATGATTTAATGAAACGGGGTCAGGTAAGAATATCGAGAAAAATGATTTGAGAACCATTAAAAAAAAAAATGCACATCCACTACCCAACTTGTACTTTAGTTAGCCATTGTACTAACCGATGTTTTAAATCAAAATTGATCCTATCCCCCTCTGCGTATTGTTCAGTAACCTTAATTTTCAAAGCTGTCACAACAGTTTGGTCTTCATCTGTACCAGTTCTCAGGTGAGCGCTTTGGGTCATCATGGCCCTCTTGTTTGTGTTTTTTGGCCAAATCTGGATAGAATTAATTTTATCCCATCCTCACGCCGGCATTGACGAAAAAACACCCCGTGGTATAAACTTAGCTATATTTCAACACTGGGGAATAAGCAAACATGCACATTATAATGCCATAATCTTGTTGATTTTCGTGACCTCATTTTATGTTTTTTGTGTGATTCGCCAAGTCTCGTGGTTCAGGTTTTCTAAGCCTTGCTATTCAACACTTACCTAGTATTGTCTATATATGACATCAACCTGCATGTAAATCTATGTCGAAACAGAAACGAGTGGTAACAAGAAGATATATGAAGACTGAATAGGAGCAGAGGGATAGAGTAGGAACATGTTCGTCAATTTCCGTAGATGGTCGTTACTGTACTCTGTATCGGAAACTTTGGTATGTTCCGCCGGTCACGAAAAATGCCGAGTTATATATGTTTTGTCTTTAAAAAGATTTTGGGTAAACATCAGTGTGTGCGGGAAACAGTCAAAACTATTTGCTGGTAACAGTTCCTATCTACCGGGAACAGTCTTATCAATAATGAAAAATGAAAAATGACAATAAAGCATTCATATAGGTGATCAGGTAATAATAATATCTGTCTCCTTTAATTCCCAGTCCACATGATTATTATTTTTCTTGGTTAATTCGTTCTCAATTAACATGATTATAATATTATGTGATTGATGATGCAATCTTCAACAAAAGTAGGTTATAATGATGGAAGACTTGTCCATAAATGAAAACTTTAAACCAAATGCACTTTTTATGAAGTAATGTTGCAATGAAGCTTGTGTGCAGGTTAGAAACCAATAAATCCAATTTCTGTAGGGGCCCATTGTAAAATGTCAAAATTCCTGGCGTCTTTCGCCACTTTCCATTGATTCACATGTTCCGAGTCTGGTCTCTTTGGAAAGATGATTCTGTCTACTTACAAAATTTAAAATAAAAAAGGTGTGTTATAATGTTGCTTCTTAGAAAATGCATCTCGCTTAATTGTAGTCACCTGTTAGAAACACAGAATACAGTCGCGATTTCAACAACAGCACATACTGTTTTTACATAAATGCTGAACATTCAAATTTCAAGTAATTCGGTATCATGATACATCAAAATGCACAGGAAACACATCATTTCAGGAAATAACCATTGAAACCAGTGTCCGTTATGTGAAATGTCTCTTTCAACAGAAGAAAAAATGAACTATTTGATATACGGCCTTGTAACTTTCTAGTGGACATCAGGAAATGTAACTTTTGAGTGGACCACCAGGAAATTCCAAACTATTTACTGGTTTCTAACCTGCAGGACTGACCCAAGGATTGGGGGTAAGGTGAAAGTGAGGGATCAAACTCGGGTTTCTGGAAATTAACGACATCACTAAAGAAGTTACTTATTAGAAGTGCCCTTTATTGCTGTCCAGCCAGCGCAGTGGTTAGAACACTCACTTCTCACCTAGGTGACCAGGGTTCAGTTCCATGTTTCAAAGCATATGAGTTTGGGTGGCGGTCACTATACCGGACAGGTGGGGTTTCCTCCGTGAAACCACAGTTTTCATCAACAATCCAAGACCTCACCAAATTTAAGAAAGATATATATATGTTTCCACGTAACAGTGAAATACCACATCAGAATTCATATATATGCAGTAAAAATTCCAAAAGCTAAAAATAAAGCTGTAAATCAGACTTCAACCATAATAGTTAGGCATACAAAATATTATGTTTGTTTCAGGTTATATGCTGGAAAACATTACGGTAGATATGTAGGAATTTATTTATTTTTTAAATATTTTGTTTATTTGGTAAAAGGTATTTTTTAAGATTCTAAAACTAAATAAATATTCAAAACATATCGGTAATATCACATTGTTTTGAAGTAGATGCTATCAAAACAAAACACTCATTTATCCAAAAAACATTTAATTTTTGGAAGAAGGTAAATAAAACAACAAAATATCTGACAAACTCAATAAAATGTTCTAGGGTTGGGGCATTTTTTTAGGGTAGGTCGGGTAACCTGAAACAAACATTTTTTTTACGCCTTAAGTGCATTTGAAAATAAAATCAGGTAGGATATTAGGGGCCACACACAAGTTCCTCAAAGTTAGCTTCAGTGTTGAAAGGCCTCATAAACTACACAAGACACTTGGAGTACTTTTTGGCAAAATATGATAATCGTCCAATATTGTGTTTGATATTTGATTGAATCATTCTGTATCAGTAATTCTAACATCAAACTCGAAACTTTTGTATAGACAAAGAACAAAATTATTGTTGTTTAACTACCCAATAAACAACGCCAAAAGGAGTCCCAATTCTGAGCGGAGCATAGTAAAAAGTAGTTCATTAAAATAAGTAGTTCCAATTACAATAGGAAAACTATATGTCAAATCATGTTAGAATCAAAATAATTTTCACATTATCATTGTTTATCGGCCAATAAACAACTCTTTGCAGTTCTGATGCGTGGCTACAAAACAACTCCGGCTAACGCCCTCTTGGTTTAATTCCTACGCATCAGAACTCCGAATCGTTGTATTGGCTGATAAACAAAGATAAATTGAAAAATATTTCTTAATTGAATCAGTTTTGAGTCCAGGAATACAACAAGCTCAGTGCACTATTTCTTTTGAAACATAAAAAAACAAAAAACACGACATTTCTCTGAACTTTTGTACAATGTATTTGTTACTGGTTGTGAATGGTTATAAAATGTTTTCTTATATTGAACCTTTTTAACATTGCATAAGCTAAATGTATCTAATAGACAATATTAATGATTGTCAAGTTTGTTGTAAAGCAAACAACTTAAAAATGTTGTTTTAGTGACTTGTGCAGTTTAGTGTAGAATATGGTTTTGCACCAAAGTAGATTGTTGGTTTTGACCTTTATTTTTGTGTGTGGGAAATTGTCATATTTAATTTTACTTGTTCCTCAAAATTGAAACGGACAAACTTGTATAAATGTTGAAATACTTGTGTTGCCAACTATGAGTTTTTCAGTGTCTATATTATATACATAGCACGTCTACAGACCTACTGAGGTGCATTCAAGTATACGCTACCACATCGTAATTATCACATTTTTCTTTGGCCAGTAGCATTATAGGAAGCTCGTAGGAACTGTTGTCCCCATTCAATTTTCACACACATGTTGACCATGTAAGCTGACTTAGCATGTGACCATTTATCGGTTCATTTCGTGCCAGTCCACGCCTCCGTCCACCAATTTGTACCTGACCACTGAGACCGGTGTGAGCAATGATTGTAATTTGTCTGTGATTGATCGATGAATGTTATTATCTCTTGTCTTGCATATTCATTGTTAGGATAGGCACATTTTTCTGCACTTCTATTTCATGACATCAGCAAATATTTTAAACTTTTTTGCTACACATTCCAGTGATCTCCCTTGTACATTTTCCCAGTGATCTCCCTTTTGTACATTTTCACAAGTGATCTCCCTTGTTCAACATTTTTCTCAATGATCTCCCTTGTTGTACATTTCCCCCAATGATCTTCCTTGTTGTACATTTCCCCAGTGATGTCCCTTGTTGCACATATTCCACAGTGATCTCCCTTGTTGAACATTTTCCACAGTGATATCCTTTGATGTACATTTTCCCCAGTGATCTCCCTTGACTAACATTTTCAGCAATGAGCTCCCTTGTTGTACATTTTCTCCAGTGACCTTCCTTGTAAATTTTCCTCAGTGATTTCCCTTGTTGTACATTTTCCATGGTGATCTCCATTGTTGTACATTTTTCATGGTGATCTCCTTTGTTCATTTTATCCAGTGATCTCCCATGTCCCTCATTTTCCTCAGTGATCTCATTGTACATTTTTCATGGTGATTTCCCTTGTTGTACATTTTCCCAAGTGATCTCCCTTGTACATTTTCCCCAGTGATGTCCCTTGTTGTAAATTTTCCCCAGTGATGTCCCTTGTTGTACATTTTCCCCAGTGATGTCCCTTGTTGTACATTTTCCCCAGTGATGTCCCTTGTTGTAAATTTTTCCCAGTGATGTCCCTTGTTGTACATTTTTCCCAGTGATTTCTCTCAAAGTGATGTCCCTTGTTGCACATTTTCCGCAGTGATCACCCTTGTTGAACATTTTCACCAGTGATCGCCCATGATTTAAATTTTTCCCAGTGATATACCTTGATGTACATTCCCCCACTCATCTCCTTTGATGTACATTTTCAGCAGTGATCTCCCTTGTTGAACATTTTTTCTAGTGACCTTCCATGTAAATTTTCCCCGGTGACCTTCCTCGTAAATTTTCCCCAGTGGTTTCCCTTGTTGTACCTTTTCCATGGTGATCTGCCTGGTTGTACATTTTCCATTGTGATCTCCTTTGTTGTACAATTTCCCCAGTGATCTCACTTGTTGTACATTTTCCTCAGTGATCTCCCTTGTTTAACGTTTTCCACAGCAATCTCCCCTGTTGTACATTTTCATCAGTGATCTCCCTTGTTGTACATTTTCCACAGTGATCTCCCTTGTTGTACATTTTCATAAGTGATCTCCCTTGTTGTACATTTTTATCAATGATCTCCCCTGTTGTACATTTTCCACAGTGATCTCTCTTGTTGTACATTTTCCACAGTGATCTCCCTTGTTGTACATTTTGCACAGTGATCTCCCATGTTGTACATTTTCCCCAGCGATCTACCCTGTTATACACTTTATTCAGTCATCTACCCTGTTATACATTTTCCCCAGCAATCTACCCTGTAGTACACTTTATTCAGTCATCTACCCTGTTATACATTTTGCACGGTGATCTCCCCTGTTGAACATTTTATCCAGTAATATCGCCTGTTATTTGTTTTTCGGCATAGCTGTCTAAGATCACTTTTGACCTAGATTTCTTGCTATGATTATTCAGCGGGAAAATTGAATGCCAATATAATCGGGCACATTTTCTAATTATAGGGAATGCAAACTTACAACGGTTTAATGTATACCAATGATTGTTGCATGCTTTTGGGGATTAAAATTTACATTATTGTTTACATAAGCGGTTAAAATAAGGTTATTAACATATCTTTGACATACACTCTAGAACTGAACATAACTATAAACAATTTTACTCATTGTATGTCATGATCAGAATGTTATATTCATTCACATAATGAAATTACATAATCGGCGCGCTCTATAAACAGCAATTACAATGCTACAAATCACGGGGACCACATTCGGTCACAATGTACAATGTTGCCTGTTGAGCTCGCGTCACGTCTGCCTGTCAATAGTGTTAAGGTTTTTTGTGACAAGCACAAAATATAAAGTGGTAAATTTCTGATATTTGTCTGATAAATAAGCAAAAATATATTAGCAAATTTGATGGAGCTTATTATTTTATCATTGTGTACAAATATTATAAATATGAGCCGTGTCATGGGAAAACCTGTATTTATGACAACATTTTTGATTTTAGTTTTATATATTAAAAATGAAGCCAATGATCTTCACTTTTAAATGATATCAAAATTATAAATATATCTCAGATACTTTTTGAGATATTGTCATTTGAATTACTCCCCTGCTGGAGTTGTTCCGACCTCAACGTTTGTAAATCGCGCACTCGTTTCTATTCTAGCTGTATAATCAAGAACCCTTTAAACATGTTTTAACAATCAACTACTTTGTTAACACAACTCATTCTTACATCAGTATTCATTGTTTGCAGTTATTTCTTTGCTAGAGTATGTCCTAGAAAGTGGACCAGTTCTAAATTGTTGCTTAGCAACCATATGCTAAAATATATACTTTTTCTGAAAGCATGAGATTCATTGTACATTTATAAGTGTAAACTGCTACAGGTTGCAATAATACATGAGAATGCATATTGAAATCTATTTAAATAATGCTTTGGTGAAATTAACCAATAGAAACATTAATAATACCATCGTAACAAAAACCTATATCAAATCATCGTACAACTACTAAGATTTAAACCTGTTTCATGTGAATAAATAAGGCTCATAAAACAATACATGGCATATGTTGGAGTTGTATTTAAATAAAATTGCAGCTGTTAATTCCACATAGCTATAATTATTTACTAACCACAGAAAAGTTGTTTATTATTCATTTGTAAGGATTGTTTCCATGGCAACAATCCGCACTTTTATACAAAATACTGCATTTATTTCACAAAGAACTGATTAACTTATATCCCATTCATATCCAAAGAAATAATGTACTAAATTTCTTTCGGTGTAAAACTAATATTTGGTATGTCAGATGTCATATTTGTAACCACAAAATGTGAAATACAACACTTTTATTATATACCTAATTATATCCTTCAATCAGCTGTCGTCATTCGTGCTACGTGAGCGTCCAATATTTCGCCATACTGGACACGCGTTTGTACAATATATTCCGTATTGGATGATCCGATGATAAACATAGGATAATGTCCAAGTACTTCGATTGAAAACGAATATGCAACTTTCAGTTTTACTTCAATGTTGACTATGATCTACTGCCTCGAAATCATCTTTTAAAATCTAGCATAATTTCAAATCCTCTGCATATATGCAGTTCCACGAAGGTGTATTTATTCTTGTCAACCGTGCTAACCAGAAACGCGATTTGTTTTCAAAATCGCCATGTCTGGTCAGAATGTATATGCATTGTGCAAACGTAAATTTGTTTTCAACTCTGAGTCTGTATATCCGGTTATAAATATCACCTTCCAAAATAAGTTTCTAATGCAACAAAACATATGTGGCGCGTCGTGAGAAAACCGGTCTTAATGCATGTGCGTAAAGTGTCGTCCCGGATTAGCCTGTGCAGTCCGTACAGGCTAATCCGGGATGGCACTTTCCGCTTTTATGGTATTGTCTGTTTCAATGAAGTGTCTTCTAACCATAAATCCACTTTAGGTGGAAAGTGTCATCCTGGATTAGCCTGTGCGGACTGCACAGGCTAAGCCGGGATGACATTTTATGCACATGCATTAAAAAAAAAAAATCATTAGCTTAGTTATGTTTGCCAATTATTTACCCCATTTGAGCGCGTGCACTGTTCCCCGGACTTTGTGATTTAATTTAAATATCATGCTCATTATGCAAATAATACAAACAATATAAATAGGTATATAATAACAAGATTATTTAACAGCATTCAGTTCAATACCGTGATATATTTGAACTCGTACACAGCTGACAAACTCACATTGGACTCGCCTATTGGCTCATCCAATATGGTATGTCAGCTGTGTACTCGTCCAAATATGTCACCGTATTGTACAGAACTCAGTTAAACTAATATTATCACTCTGCATGCAATAAATAAATGAATGGAAATAAGACATGCATCGTCGTATTGGTTTTGGTGAATTGTGGTGTGAATCTATTTCTGTCGTATTTCGTCCACTCTCCTCAGTCTTAGACTTGGTACCAAATGTGAACAGAAAAAGCAGTTATGACCTTGGCATCAATACAATCGACATCCGTTGTCCTAGTAACCGTAGCTGGACTTTCAGTCATAATTCAGAGGACGGATACTTCCTGAAGAAAGACATTGTGGCAACTATTTCTAAAGACTAACACATCCACATCATACTTAAATACAATAAGGCCATACCAATTTGATTCTGTGTTTAGCGTCCTTGGGCTGGTAGGTTTTTGAATGCCTGAACGAAAACAAAATTATTTTGGCAATGTGAAAAATTGAGTTCAAAAAGCGTATATAAACTTTGGAAAAATAGCAAAAATGACTGGTAGGTGTTTTTGACCAATATTTGTAAAAAAATAGCGTGCAACTAGTCAATTTACACATTTAAAATACTGTGCTAAAGTTTGGTTCCCAATATGAAGATGACACATAACAGTTTTGCAAGTAAACATTTGCTTTAGCTCGTACCACTGCCATGAATCAGTTGAGAAAGAATAATGTGTTTTTATTGACTTGTTGTTTGTTTCGTCCTGCCTGGTTGGTAGGTCTCAAAAAGTCATGGGGACGCTAAACATACAATTAAATTTGTATGGCCTTACTAAGAATTGACAGAATTCGTCCAATAGTTCCAACCATTTTTATACTTTGTTTTTACATTTGACATGCAGATCTCTGTATAATCACTTCTCCTAATGTGACGCCTTTTCTTTACCTGTTCTTACGGACATGGTAATCGAATTTAAACAGCAAAAAAGTATTACCACCGATTTATGTTGACAATGATTTGTAAACAATATTAATGGGAACAAAACACATACTTATTGATAAATTGCTGCTACAGTACAGCTCGTAGCCATTTGTCAAATCCCGCGTTGCCACCGCGGACAAACACGCTGTAACGCGAACAATCGCGGCGATGAATTTTTAGAGCGCCGCCCTATCGCGGTTATTTAATATGGTCCTAGAAAACGCCACGGACACTGACTCCATAAGAAATCAGTGGACGTTCGCGGCGGGCCGCGGTGGACGTTCGCGGTGGGCCGCAATGATTTATTGTCTACGTCCGAGTACAGCTACATTGTACATGTATATGGAAATGTAAAAGCATGTAAAATGTCAATTAAATTCGGACTTATTTCAATTTTTATTTGTACAATTTTGAATCAACGCACAGAAGCAAATTAGTGTTTAGAAATTAAGGGATGATAGACATACAAGGGGCGAGCATTTCATGAGTGACACGAGTGACAAATACATCGCAAATTGTCACTTCTGATTTTGGGGACTAGATACCATATATTACCTGTACACCATGCCCCATAGTCCTGTGGAACCTGTCATGTTTGCAATATACTCGCGAACAATATACATGTGTAAAGGTGTTAAAAGGAGCCTACTAACATGTCAAAAGGGTTTCAAGGTAAACAAAACATGCATTATCGGAGGATGTAAAAATAAGGTCACCCGAGAACAGTGTCCAAATATGGCAAATACATTTATGAAAAGTCGATTCCTACGATTGTTAAGACAATAGCTATTAGTATAAAAGAATTCATATAATAAAAATAAAGTTGTGTTCTCATTTTTCCGAGTGTACCTCTAAAAATCACACACTTTGTTGCATATTCAGTAGTGTTTTAAAATATGCTATCGTCTAAAAATTTGTGTTTTAATTTCCCTTCAATCCAATTTTAATGATCAATAATTTAACAGCTATGTGTTGATGTTTTTTTTTATATTTTAACTCTAAAGTTATGACGTTTTAAAACAAGAAAAAAAAGTGTGGTAAATACTTATGAAACTGGAGCGAATCTTTATGTGGCAAATCGTTACTGAATTTTTTAACAATTTTGAAACAAGATACAAATATATTATCTGGAATTTGGCTTAATGAAGATTATAATTATATAAATAATCTATTAATGTAAATTTAGGGACAAGTTTTACTTGTAAATACATGTATGTAAAAATATAATTTCATAATATCTGGTTTTAGATAAAGTAGATACCGTCGCGGTGTTACGCGGAAGACGCCGCGGATCATGGCAGAAGACCGCCTGCCGTGTTTTTTCTTGGGTATTTTTTACGGCCGCGGTGGCCCAACACGACAACCACCGCGGACCGCTGTGGGACGCGGTGTTTTTGCACAAAATCGCGACTGCGGTGGCCGCACAGAAATTGTATAATGGCTACGTGCTGTATATATGTCAACATTCAACAATGCATGCTGTAATAACACATTCTGTTTATATTCAAGGGGTTCCTTGCAGCTGGTATAACTTATTATAAGGCAATCTTACAGCTAATTAAAACATTAAACATAGTTACCAATTTAGTCAAAGACTTCATCTGTGTGGTCCCTTTGTCTGACCTCCTGCAGTTGAAGTAGAAATTGAATATTACCGAATAGTAATTCATATAACGTCAATGTGTTGAATGCATGCGACCACATCATTGCAAGTCCAATCATGACACACACGTATATGTTGATATTACATTACATAGTTTTAATAGTATAGCTTATAAAAAAAAACATCCAAAGACACAGCAGCACCCAAATCAGCGGTAATGCTTGTTTTTTGTTGTTGATATGTTTTGTGGCCACACCAGTCACTGCTTGAAATGACGTCAGTCACATGACTATCGGAAACCGGTGTCGCACTTTCGTTTTCACATTTTTCGATACTTGTTTGTTTTGAATGTACAGCTCGTTTATTTGAGCTAGTTTGTTCCAGTTTTTTTCTGACAATTACCTTACAGACATATATATTGATGCTGCATTTGGAGAAAAGACAACAATAAACACAGACATTTTTAAAAGGCGAGTTCTATTGTTAAACTAATGGAAACTGGTAACGCCAGGATATATCTGTCAGTATCATATATGAATTAAAAAAACATGCAATTTTTAATAACAATTAAAAAGCAAGATAAATGTGACTGTTCGGATACATATATTTTTTTAGCTCACCTGAGCACAACATGCTCATGGTGAACTTTTGTGATCACCTTATGTCTGTCGTGCGTCGTGCGTCAATATTTTCATTCAAACAACATCTCCTCCAAAACGGCTGGGCAGATTTTCACCAAACTTCACAGTAATGATCCTTGGGTGACCCTCTTTCAAAATTGTTCAAAGCGTTTCGGTCCGCTTTATATGTAGGTCACCAGAGCTAAAAATAGATTTAAAAGTGTAAACTTTACAAATCTCTGAAACTGCATGGCTGAGAGCTTTCATATTTGGTATTTGGTATCCTCTAGTGGTCCTCTACAAAGATTGTTCAAATGATGGCCCTGGCGTCAAAACTTGCCACGACTCGGGGGTCACATGGTTTATATAGACTTACATAGCAAAATGACTTTAAAAATCTCCTCCTCTGCAACCGCAGGGCCCAGAGGTTTCATATTTGGTATGTAACATTGCATAGTGGTCCTCTACAAAGATTGTTCAAATGATGCCCCTGGGGTAAATACTGGCCACGCCCCGGGGGTCAAATGGTTTATAAAGACTTAAATAGCTAAATTATTAAAAAATCTTCTATGAAACTGCAAGGCCTTGAGGTTTGGTATTTGGTTGGTAACATTGTATAGTGGTCCTCTACAAAGATTGGTCAAATAATGCACCTGGGGTCAAAACTGGCCACGCCCCGGAGGTCACATTAATAGTCCCCTACCGGTGTTTCATCGGAGGGGACTATAGGTTTGCCCTCCGTCCCTCACGCTGTCCGTCCGCAAAATATTGTTCCTGTGGTAACTAAAAAAGTACTGAAGATACTTCTATGAAACTTGGTATACATATAAACGGCAATGTGAGTATTATGCAACCCCTTTTATTTTTACCAGAGGTCAAAGGTCACGTGACTGTTACTAAAAATAGAAATAAAATATACCAAACTGGATCCTGCGATAACTCAAAAAGTGCTGAAGATATTTCGATGAAACTTGGTATACATATAAATGGCAATGTGAGGATTATGCAGGACCTGTTATTTTTCACCAGAGGGCAAAGGTCACGTGACTGTTACTAAAGATAGAAATAAACTAAATACTTTTATAATTCGAAAAGTACATAAGATATGACCATGAAACGTAGTACAAAGATTGAACTATAGGTTTGCCATCCATCGGTGTGTCTCTCTATCTGTTCGTCCGTATGTTTGTCCGTCCGTCTGTCTGGATTTAGGTACTCTCTAGCTGTATTTTGATACGTGTTACATGCTTTTTTTAAACACATCATACTGTTACTTTAAGATAGCAATTCCCTTTAAGATTTTCACCAAAGCTTAAGATTAAACCCAACTTATTAAGTTTAACTTTTTATTTTCGTTTGATTCTATTATCCTCAGAAATTGTCCAAAAACCATCAAAAGTGTCCGGATTTAGGTACTGCACCAGTACTGTAGCAGTTTACATATGTCAGACAGTACAATAACTATTATATGGTGGCATAGAACTGCCTTACGATAACCACATAAGTTTCGCGATAATTATCACGTTAACCACTTAAGTATCGTGTTATTTATCTTGTATCTTGTTAGTGTTCGCGATAGTTTTCTTTGTCATTTATTTTCTGCTTAACTGAAATGTGGCCTGAAAGTGCCCCAAACTGACACCAGGATTTCAGTTAACAAAAACATAACATTAAGTGGTAACAGGAATATTAACGTGTTTTGATTTGCGTTACTAGATAATTATCACGAAAAATATCGCAATATTCAGATACTGTGGAAGACCTCGAAAACAAATTAAGTAGTATCAAGAATATTAACGTGTTACGATTTACGTTAACAGATAATTAACTAGTAACAGGAATATTATCGTGTTAAGGTTCGCGTTAGCAAGATATTGCGGAACACCTCGGGCAAACTTAAGTAGTATCAAGAATATTAACGTGTTACGATTTACGTTAACAGATAATTAACTAGTAACAGGAATATTATCGTGTTAAGGTTCGCGTTAGCAACATATTGCGGAACACCTCGGGCAAACTATAATTAACTAGTAACAGGAATATTATCGTGTTAAGGTTCGCGTTAGCAACATATTGCGGAACACCTCGGGCAAACTAAGTGGTAACAGGAATATTAACGTGTTATGATTTACGTTAGCAGATAATTTTCATGATACAATTCGCGTTAGTTAGATAATTCGAAGACCTAGAAAATGTAACTTATGTCACTTATAGGCACTTTTAGGTCATTTAGTTTAATAATAAATTATCTAACAGAAACATTTTCGTAAACGGTAACTTAATATTCAGATAAATATCGCAATAAATAAGTAGTAACACGAATCTTTTCGTGAACGCTAACTAGTTAACGTGATATTTTTCATGAAAATTATGTGGTTAACACGATACTTAAGTGGTTAACGTGATAATTATCGCGAAACTTATGTGGTTATCGTAAGGCAGTTCTATGCCACCATACTATTACAATCCTTCATGAACAGAATATGTTACTAAACAAAAAATACCTTAAATTGCTGTATATAAAAAGCCTAACTTATTGCTGTAAGTTATTGAGGCATAACACAGTTAACTATTATGCAAAAATCCATACATATCATGATGATGTTGTATTCTTCAAAAAAGAAATTGAGCTGGATAACAAACATGTCAAACAGCTGCCCAAAAGTAGGACATTACAACAATTACGTCATTTCATTTTGTGAAATATAAGCGCAATTAAATAGTATATTGTGAAAAAATGTCATGCACAGTATTAGTTCAGTTGTGACAAAAAATCTAACAACACATTGTATTGAATATTTGATGATATTTGTATTATTTCAATATTATATATGCTATGTTTACATACAATTCAATAATCACTCAATCTTGTAAGTAAATACAGTTTAAAAATGAAGCTTTAAATTTGGATTTTTTGTCCTCTGATTTGTGAAATTTTAATGCCACACTTGTAACATATTTAGGATTGTGAAGTAGCCTTTTATCAGACTCAGCTTAGATAAGAAAAAAGCCCTGCGTTGCATGACAAGCTACTAACACTGTATTATGTGAAGTTATAATAAGACATCAAACATAGAATGGACACGAGTTTTGTTCTTCTTTCACATAAAACTGAGCATTTCATGTTGTTTATGTGTGTTTGTTGTATTCTGTCAATACTTTTGGTATAATTAGCATTTATAAATGTCTTTTTCATTAAAACTGATTGTGGATTTGATCATTTTTACTGTATTTATAAACTGTGTTCATGCATGCATGGACACAGTTCAGTTTTTTGGTGAAAATTTTGTAAATGCATACAAGTATACAATTTAGCGGTAAAATCAATTTTACTGATGTAGTTATATAATATTATGAAGGTGTCTAGTGCACTAATTACTCGGCACAATTCTTAAATTACAAATTGTAAACTGCATATAAAACATTGCTGTACTAAAACAGTTTATTCTATGTTTGACATCTTATTCCAACTGCACATAATAGTGTGTTATTACTGGTCTTCATAGACTTCATAGACTACATAGACTACATAGACTACATAGACTTCATATACTACATAGACTACATAGACTACATAGACTACATAGACTACATAGACTACACAGACTACATAGACTACATAGGCTACATAGACTTCATAGACTACATAGACTTCATAGACTACACAGACTACACAGACTACATAGACTTCATAGACTACATAGACTACACAGACTACATAGACTTCATAGACTACATAGACTACACAGACTACATAGACTACACAGACTACATAGACTTCATAGACTACATAGACTACACAGACTACATAGACTACATAGACTACATAGTCTTCATTATAAATAATTTATTTACAGTATATATTTAAATTCACAAGAATTCTCATTTGCGATGTAAATTGTATATATGTTTGTACTAATCGGTAAAAAAGTTGGTACTTTTATTAAATTAAAAACACTTTGAGTTGATGCCTGGGTCCAACCGAGTCACATTCCTATAAACAATAACCGAAAATTTAATTTGCCTGAATCTACATGCACTACGCTCTACAAGTTCATGCGTGCATATTGCTCATAATTTATTAAAACTATCATTTTAGTTCAGTATGTAATTGCGTGATAGCGTTGAATGAAGAGCCCTTAAAAGAAGTCATAAAACGTAAAAAGCATCATTTTCACACGCGGCACGGCCCGTATATGCTACTTTAACATCATTTGCGTAGCATGAATACACTATGTGCAATACTAATGATACATATAGTATATTATTTAACATATCTACGTACACTTGTCTGATATGTATAATAATTTTCATTCGTTCGAGCTATTATTTTCTGACAATGTTAATTTGTTCAATTTGCCTGACAAATTCATGTATCAATGATGTGTACGTAAATTATTAGTATTTAAATTATTCTTGTATCACTGGTGAAAACATGGGGTATATGCTCGGTTTATTAACAGTACAGATATTAATAATGATTGAGTTTATCTCAACTGAAATTTGGGGCCGATAAGTTTTCATGGTGTTAAAAAATCTAGTGTCCGAGAAATGTCCTTAGTAGGCACCGAAAAATCTGGGGTTCGAGAAGTCACGTAACCGGTCATCTTTGTCCTCTTGTATTATATTTGAGCAAAAAATGACATCTCAATATTAATTTCAATGCCGATTGTCTTTTTTAAAGATATTTCTTGTTTCCAGTGATCTCCCTTGTTTAACTTTGTCGCTTTGGAAGACTTTCAGAATGTTGCAGTTAAATTTTTTGTCCTTCAACACTTGGTTTTGTATGATAAACTGGAATGTGGCTATTTGTCACATTTATGAAATACCACACTTTCATGAACCACTGTTTGTGTTGGTGAGTTTGTTGGGAAGAATTAACAGTGAATATAAGGAACATAACATTAGAAAAATGGAACTGAAATATTGTCGCCTGAGAAATTTGGTCCTTTTTAGTTGGTAATGTGTTTCAGGTTCTATATCTAGAACACAGGTACTTGTAACTTTCAGATTCACTATAATATTGTGTGTAAAAATAATTGAGGCGCGTAGTGAGAAAACTGGACTTTTTGCGCTTGTGCGTAAAGTGTCATCCCGGATAAGCCTGTGCAGTCCGCACAGGCTAATTCCAGACGGCACTTTCTGCCTACAGTGGATTTATGTTTAGAAAAGACTTCCTTGAAACAGAAAATACCATAAAAGCAGAAATTGTCGTCCAGGATGACACTTTACGCACATGCATTAAGCCTGATTTGCCCACGACGCGCCTCATTTAAACTTAAATATCCTATAACTATATAGGTCTATATCCTAGATATCCTTATAGGGTATAGTAGTTTTAAAGTACATACCTTACAACAACAAAAAATGTATGACCCACTTTCAGAGGGGGGGGAGGGCATATAGGTTTGCCCTTGTCCGTCCTGTCTGTCCTGTCCGTCTGTCGAATGTTTGTGTCATGTGTAACTCAAAAAGTATCACTGCTATTCATCAGCATATGAACTTGTGCTGTTTGTTTGTTTGTTTATTTGGCTTTTTCACCGTTTTTAACAGTATTTCAGTCATATCACGGCGGTCAGTTAACCTACTCACACTTTTCCTGGACAAGCTTAGCCGATCTAAGCGGTTAACCAGTACTAAGTGCACGTTCTTATGCCAGTAACTGACAACTGCCCTACTTGAATCAGAGGTAGGGGGAGAAAGGCTGTAGAAATAATTTCATGACCAATCCCCACACAAGTTATGTGGCCGGGCTGGGATTCAAACTCACGATCCCCGGATTGACAGTCCAGGGCTCGACCAACTGAGCTAGCTGGTCCCGGTATGAACTTGTGCACCTGGGTATAGTAATTGCATAGTGTTTTGAGGCAACCAGTGGAATGCGGGGGCATCCTTGTTCTTTGGACACATGTCTAGTGTGTTATGATGTTTATAATTGAAATGAGAAGTTGTATATCCTATATCCACGTGTTATAAGTGTATGTAGTGAAATCGTAAACTTGGTATGTATTTGTGATCTTGAAAACAATTTAAGAAGTTGTAAATGAATGGACACCAAAGAGAAATATTACATATTTCACAGCAGTTTATGTTTCTGATTTCAGATGGTGCCCGGGCAGCCAGTATGGACACTCCGCTCATGTGTAAGAACCCGCAGTGCGAGGACACCATGCCCGAAGCCGTCAAGGTAGGCTACACTACACCAATATATTGTTACTGTTTTAATTTATTCACAGAAGTTATCTTTCAAGGTAGGTTACACAACACCAATATTTCGAAGTTGATTGTTTTTGCTGCATATTTTCAGACAATTTTTGTGTCGCCTAAATAGGTGTTACTGTTGTCAGCGTTGGCGGTGTCGGCGGCGGCGTCCCCTTTCGCTTGTCCAAGGCATAACTCTTAGACTATTAAATGAAACTTCATAGGTAGATAGATCTCATTGAGGGGAAGTGCAGTGCACAAGAACCATTACTCTGCACCTCATACATTTGGAGTTATTGCCCTTTGTTTTTTTTCATACTTAATTTATGTCAGGAGCATAACTCTAAGACTATGAAAGCTATCGACTTGAAACTTCATAGGTAGATAGATCTTATTGAGGAGAAGTGTAGTGCACAAGAACCATTACTTTGCATCACATACTTTTGGAGTTATTGCCCTTTGTTTATTTTCATACTTATTTTTTGTCTGTAGCATTACTCTAAGACTATGAAAACTATCAACTTGAAACTTCATAGGTAGATAGTTCTCATTGAGGGAAAGTGCAATGCACAAGAACCGTTACTCTGCACATCATAAGTTTGGAGTTATTGTCCTTTGTTTATTTTCATACTTAATTTTTGTCAGGAGCATAACTCTAAGACTATGAAAGCTATCAACTTGAATGTTCATATGGAGATAGATCTCATTGAGGAGAAGTGCAATGCACAAGAACCGTTATTCTGCATCACATCCTTTTAGAGGTATTGCTCTTTGTTTACTTTCATACTTAATTTTTGTCCGGAGCATAACTCTAAGACTATGAAAGCTATCAACTTGAAACTTCATAAGTAGATAGATCTGTTGAGGAGAAGTGCAGTGCACAAGAACCGTTACTCTGCACCTCATACTTTTGAAGTTATTGCCCTTTGTAAATGTTCATACTTATTTTTGAATCACAATTTTTGGTTTTAATTAGTCCTTTCTTTGCAATTAGCCAGAGTGCAGTGCTTTTGAAAGTTTCAATAAATCTGTTAAAAAAAATTTGAGCATTGACCTGAAGTGCTTCTTCATATGGATTCACGTAAGCTATCCGGCGTCAGCAACACATCCGACCAGCGGAGTTCTAGTTATCTATTTTAGTGACAAACTGATGCCAATCGTTTATTGGCATGTTTTTTTGCATGTGGATGCGGGAGGCATATAGTGATTGTCCTGTCCATTCGCCGTCGGTGATTCTAACGTTTCGAAATAGCATCAACGCTGCTTACTATAACACTTGGATATTAACACAGTTGTTGCTTATGACCATTCCCAATCCACCCATATTACCCAACCACACTTTGACCTTGACCCAAAATTGGACTGTGAATAATTCAAATGGGCTGTCCAGCACCAACCGGGAGCATGTGTGTTTATCAAACACAGCATCTTGTTGGTTCTGATGATCATTTTTGTTTTTGGAATCTTCAGATAATATGGTATTTGAAGAAGTCCAGTGAAACATCAGGATATTGACAGGGGAGTTAACTCCTACTGTCTTAATAAACTATTTGATTTTTTAAGACAGAATTAACTCCCCTCTCATCATGTGGATTTCACTCTGTTTTCATACTGCATATATATTAATTTTGTAGAAATACAAATTATCTTATTAAAAATTCACATTTTAACCAGTGGTTGAAATTGGCAGAAGCCTGCAAATCCTGCACTTGTAAATTCTGAGCTGGACTCGCAGGACTCTCATTGCTTGCGGGCTTCTGCTTATTTCAACCACTGGTTAAAATGTGAATTTTGTTTCCTTTTCAACAGATACGCTAAGTGTTCTGTTAGCAAAGAAACTTTAAAAGCTTGTTTATCCCTGTTTACAGCTTGTTTGTGGACAGAAGACGCATTTGTCTTGATTTAGGCCATTATCTTTTACTTAATTGTTTAACAGATCTGCCACCCAACATTTTTACAAATCCGAATAAGTTCCAGGTGTGTCATGGGAAAACCAGGCTTAATGCATGTGCGTCCCGTATTAGCGTGGCTAATCTGGGACGACACTTTCCTCTTTTATGGTAGTTTCTGGTTCAAGGAAGTCTCTTCCAAACATAAATCCACTGTAGGTGGAAAGTGCCATCCCGGATTAGCCTGTGCAGCCTGCACATGCTAATCCAGGATGACACTTTACACACATGCATTAAGCCCGGTTTTCCCACGACACGCTACATTCATATTTTTTATGCATGTCAAAAGCATAGAGCAACAATGCTGTTGCACAACCAATATAATTATGGAAAACACTAGCAATGTGAAATAGACACTGTGTCCACATTCTAGAAACATTTTAAGTTTGCCTTAAAATATTTTCATTTGAGTTGTAATTTCTGTTCAGCGGGGCCCGGCTAGCTCAGTTGGTAGAGCGCTGGACTGTCAATCCAGGGATCGTGAGTTTGAACCCCAGCCCGGCCTCACAACTCATGTGGGGATTGTCATGAAATTATTTCTATGGCCTTTCTGTCCCTACCTCTGATTCAAGTAGGGCAGTTGTCAGTTACTGGCATAAGTATGTGCACTTAGTACTTGTAAACTGCTTAGATCGGCTAAGCTTGCCCAGGAAACGTGTGAGTAGGTTAACTGACTGCTGTGATATGACTGAAATACTGTTAAAAATGGCAAAAAATCCAAACAAACAAACAAATAAAGTAAGGTAATGTATTTAAAACTACCTATAGATTTGTGAATCCAATAAAAGTATAAACAGTAGTTAATAACAGTTTGATAACTAATGAACGCTTACCAGAATTTCAAGTACACATAAAATAAAATGCAAATAAGAAAAATGCTGATTTTACGGCTAAGAATAAGATCTCACTTAAGATGTTTCTGGAATAGGATCCCTTAGAGTTTCCAGAGTAATTTTAACTTTACACCTCTTGGTAGTGTATTAGAATAGATTATTTTTTACATAAAACACTTAAAAAAGATCAACAGTTGAACAACTCATAAAACTTATATGACCTTAATTACGACTGGAAATGTGTTTTAAACGTATTTTCATGAGTCAGAATCTGATCTAAGTTAATTTGCATATTTGAAACAAAGATTTCATTTAAACAAAAGGACCGTTGTAATTTAAGTTGGACAGCAAGTGTTGCAAAATAAAAATTAACACGAGTCATGCTAGGTCTTTGAAATCATATGCGCAAGATTAGAATTTGAAAGAAATCTTTTCCCTAAATTTCATGAAATAAGTGTTGAATAGTGCAGGGGCGTACAAAGGGCGAATTTGAGTATATGCAAAGTAAAAGTTTTCACTTTAAGGCGTAATTCTTAAAGCCTCATTAAAGGTGGAAATAAGTCATTTAAATGTCTGGTAAAATTATATTATTGTATGTTTAAGCTTCAGTTATATCCTGGTTCAGGAAACTATTTGGTGTTTGGATACTGTTTAAAATAAAAACACTGATCCTCGTAGTAAACTGTTTATATGCAAATGATCGTGCGACGCGGATGTCACACTATTCATAAATACAAAGTGGTAATGTGCACAAGTTCCATGCTTTTCATGAATAACTGTACTTCTAACAGTAATATAAACTGGACAAGTCATTTTGAGGGTCGTCTATGAAGCATGTTATGCAGTAATTGAAATTTTAAATACATAAAATGTTCAACAATCTACGACTGAAAATAACTTGGTCAGTTTCTGACCACTAACAAGTAAATTTCCATACTAAAACACGTTACTTTTTTTATAATTTCCAATGTTTTCACAATTTGTTGTACCAATTTATGTCTTTATATATCACATTAGTAGGTTTATTACACGACCCTCGAAATTGAAATACTTCACTGACCACAATAACTGGATTTTTTCATGCAAATATCATGCATGTGAACTACATTCCTTTTACAGTGTCAAATACCATTTATTTTACGAAAATGTTAAATGTTTTTTTGGTCATAATGATTTATTTTACATGTTTGTAAAATCTTAATTAAACTCTTAATGGTTGTTTTAACTTGCAGCACCTTATGTTTGCCTTTAAGTATGATTTTAAACTCGTTAAAAAGCTAAATAAAACATAAATCTATATTTCAGCTTTAATATACATGGCAACTTGTTGTCAGTTCAGGCAGTGCTAAAATTGTATCTCCAAGCTCATTTTAATGTTGGCTTTTAATGTTTTTATGCCACTAGCCAATCCAGGGGGGTGGGGGGCGCACTGGGTGCACGACATCCCTAAAACTTCCGGACCATACGTATATGGGCATTTATAAAAAGGTCAAAACTGGATCAATTATGCTCTCTTTTTTTTCTCTCGCTTCCCTCGCTCACTCAATTTTGTTTTCAACTATACACATTCACTTAGTAAAACATACTGACCTAGCCTACACTCCTGCATACATCGAAGTACATGTACTGGCGCAAAAGTATGAAGTGAACACCATTACCTAAATACATGGGTATATATACCTTTATTTGTATATTATACTGTTTTCTTTTATAAATTCATATATAATATAAGATGTCAGATGCAATACACCATTGGCGCAGGATACCATATAAAAGAAATTTATACTTTTCGAATAAAAGTATGATTTAAAGCCGAAATTCAAGTCAAATCAATGACTACTTTCGAGTTTAAACAGTTTTGTCTCAATAAATAGTTTAGTTCCCAAAAATCTTAATTGACAAACATTTTGTTCAATGTCCCATTAGCAATCACACCAAATTTCATATTGTTATATGCATCCATAAGAAAGATATAACGTGATAAAGTAGATGGGCGTCCATAACGTTGGCTCCAAATCTCGGCACCACTTGCCTCATTAGTTCACAATGCAATCATACAAGTATCTTTCACAATATTTTGTGTAAGCATGTTCGTCTGTCTGTTTGTTAGTTCGTTTCGATGAAAAAAAAAAGCACAGTGCATAGCACATTTGAAGACAATTGATGAGCATGACTGTGAACACGTGAGTTATTTAATGATATTCAATTGGAAAAGCGACCATTACACTTTGGTAAATGAATAATACAAATAATTCCTGCTGCGTGTGTTTTTTAATGTAGTCAGCTACGGATTTTTTCTTGCTTAAAGATGTTCCTGGTATATATAACATTAAATGTCAAATACGTTTTTAGTGGACAGACACATCAAACAACGGCAATTTATTGCCAACACAGGTGCATGACATACAGATGGACCAACATGTCTTTCGAATCTAATGCAGTGAAGTATTAATTTATTCTGTGAAACAAAGTGCATTTGATGACGACGAAGATGATGATGTTGATGATGATGGTGAGGATGATGGTGATGATGATGATGGTGAGGATGATGATCATGTGCAAACAAATATATGTGTGGCATGTCATTGGAAAACCGGTCTTAATGCATGTGCGTAAAGTGTCGTCCCGGATTTAGCCTGTGCACTCCGCACAGGCTAATCCAGGACGGCACTTTCCGCCTACAGTGAATTTATGTTTAGAAGAGACTTCCTTGAAACAGAAAATACCATAAAAGCGGAAAGTGCCGTCCTGGATTAGCCTGTGCGGACTGCACAGGCTAATCCGGGACGACACTTTACGCACATGCATTAGGTCTGGTTTTCTCACGAACCCCTCATATCTTTGATACGCATCTGTAGCTGATCACAGCAGACCCACCGTACAATCAACAGTTTACGCCCCAACCAACCCGAAATCATGGATCCGCCCCTGTGTTCGCCCACTAAGCAAGACCCAAGAGGGATGGTAGGGGTTGTCTCTCGGGATGGTAGGGGTTGTTTCTCTGTTTGCCTTGCTTGACCCAGGACATGTACGGAAAAGTTAAATTTTGTCGGAATTCACTGTATAATGACTTCACGGATAAGTGGCGAACAAATGACTCCATAATGTACAGGATTTTTGTTTAATTCAGTGTAAGATCGTATTTTATTTCATGAGTGGTCATAGATGATCGGAGAATTACTGGTATTCTCCACACTTTCGCTGCATAGCATGAAATACAAATAAAATCTCAATATGGCTGTTGGCTTCAATAGCCAGCATAATGTATATGTATTAATTCCTTGCATAATAATATATCGCCATAATTCAAAGTTTGTAATATATCCGTGTTGTAGAACATCAAGCAACTCCTCACTCCTTGACAATGTTTTGATCATGGTTGTGAAAATACAAAACACAATAACATGTTAAAGAAAACACAACATAATTAGTTTTAAGTTTCAATTTATTTTTTGCTTGAATTAAACTTCTGAAAACTGAAGGCCTTTTTCTTTGTATTAAGAGTGTTTTAACTAAAGAGAGGTGATTAAACACCAGCATTTCGAGTTCAACGCGCAGTTCAAGCGTTCTAATTGGGCATAGAAAACTAGCCGCTGGGCCGAAACCTTTTGAAAATATTTATTTGCCATGAAAATCCTTCCTTTAATCCTTTGAATATAGTGTTTAATATTTGCTTATTTAGTGTACATGAATTTGGACTCAGCAGGTTTATTTGTATATATCTTTCATACTAAATTAAACCATGTTTATTTGGACTCATATTTATGTGGGCATTTCTTCTAACATGAACATCTGTTTGAATTTCTTGTTTGTTCTGGATTATTTGGAAAAGGAAACAGTTCAATTTACCATGCATTGATCCGTTTCCAAATTTGTTCAAACAAGTCAGGTGTGGTTGTTTGAACCTCAGCTTATCAAGTCTACAATTTAATTTCATTTTGAAAAGGTGTATGCCGGTACTGCTATTCCATCTGTAGTAATACAATTAAGCACACACAGTATACCCCCCACCCCCCCACCCTAAAAAAAAGAAAAAAAAGAAAACACAAACAAATAAAAAACACTAAAGTTAACTGTTTTTGAAAAGCGACAATACACAGTGAATTATGACAATTAAGAATGCTAAAAAACAATAACAAACTATATAGAAGTTGTACAGAATGAGTTTATTGGTCAAGGATTGAACAAAAAGATGTACATCAAATTTCTTTGTTGGGTAAAATATTTTTTTTTTTCATTTACTTTTTATACCCCCACAAACGAAGTTTAGGGGGGTATATAGGAGTGAGCTTGTTTGTCCGTCGGCCTGTCGGTCTGTTGGTTTTTGGTTTCTGGTTGATAACTTAAGAAAGGCTTGACATATTCAAATAAAAACATGATTTCCGGACAATAACTCAATAATTGCTTGACATTTTCAAATAATTCTTGGTATACATGTGTAGCATCATAAAATGTGGGTCAAGTTCGACTATGATCACAAACCACTAAATTTTGACAGAGTGATGGCCCTTTATTTGACTTAAATTCCCTAAATACATGGTTTCCTGACGAAAAGTCAACACTGGCTTGACATATTTAAATTATTATTGGTACACATGTGTAGCATCATAAAATACAGGTCACGTTCGACTTTGGTTACAAACCACAACATTTTTACACAGTTATGGCCCCTTTTTGACTTAAATTCCCGAAAAACATGGACAATAACTCATGAAAGGCTTCACATATTTAAATTATTTTTGGTACATAGGTGTAACATCCTAAAATACAGATCAAGTTCAACTTTGGTTACAAACCACTAAATGTTGACAGAGTTATGGCTCCTATTGAAATTAAATTTTTCCAAACACACTGTTGACCATTCACAAATTAAAGCATTCTCTCTCTGTCCATTCTTTCGAATGGATGCCATAGTTTTGTGACAAGGCCATATTGTGGGGTATATCCGTCACTCGATCATGTGACAATTCTAGTTTTCCCAGAAGTGATAACAGATGGAAATTGATATGAAATGCTGTCAACCCATCGAACTAAGGTAATTCTCCTCTGCAAATTGATAATGAATAATTAAATTAGAAAGCTCGCTATTCACTGAACGAGCGACATTAAATCCTGACACCAATAAATCTTCTATTACAAACGTATAAATTGAATTATCTATAGAAGTGTTATCATAATTTGTATACCAATATGAAAAATTGATAACATATTTCATTTTATTTAACCTGGAACTCGATCAATTATATGAAAACAGATTGTCGGTATATTTTTTTTTACTGGTCTACTTTGTTTGTTACTCTTTCTTCATAGTTTTCTTCATTTTGAAATAATGACAAATTTTGTCTTTTTCATAAACAAAATTGAGTATCCTATTGACAACAAATGGAAATTATAGACAACATTTTGAGTGAGTTTATACAGTAGCTGAAAAATCTAATTTTGACATGACCAAAGAAGGCCAGTAATTTATTAGGCTTTTATTGAAAGTTTATGGCCTCATATTTGTACACTATATGCTTGTTGCTGATATTAATCACAGTCCGGGTATAATTCAGCAATTGACCTGTGTGACCTTTACGTCCATCTTTCATGACTGGTCTACGAGCATGCTTTTGACACATGTGCAACTTTAAGTTAAACTTTAGTGTTTCAAATGCAAGTTTTACTTAATTTTGTGAAAAAAGTATGAAAAATAGTTGAAAATAACATGATTACGTGTCAAATAAAAACCATACGTGTATTCAAAGGCATTAATTTTTCTATGCAATTAACTCTTTACCCGCACTATAACAATCCGGGTCAACCAATTGTTGGATTTTGCATTTGGAAAACCCTGGTAATGATACAATCGGTTGCTTTAAGAATCTTTAAAAAAAAAAATTGTTATTGACCCAGCATGGTTATTCATAAATGTTTTAACTTTGGATTTTATAATGTACTGAGAATAACACAACAGTAGTCAGGTTTTATCTTAAATTATGCAACAGAAAGTGCAATTTGATGATGTAAAGAAAATGTTCACAGACATTTTTTTTAGATTTACGACTTTATTACTTAGAGTTTACTAAGTCAATAACATCTATGAGCATAATAAAACTATTGGAAAGATCGTTATTTATTGCTCAGCTTATTATTGGCTTTATTTAACAGCAGTTTTGTACATTTCAGAAGATATGGTTTTATTTAGCGTATCTGTCAATGGATCATTATTGACTATTTGTATCAGCATTTAAAATCGCCATTCTGGTGTATATATCCTTTTAAGTGGGGCATTAAACCCTTCAAAGAATAGCGATTATGTTTCATCATGCAGTTGATACAAGTTGGAGATCCACACCTATGTCATGGTGTTGACAGTTATATCCAAGTTTTATGTCATAATCTTCCGAATCGGTAGGCGGCCTTTTGGGGGTATTGTTCCATGTTTATCGGTTTGCAAGTCCTGCTGTGCAAAATGTTTACTAATTGTGGTCTTCAAAAAGAAGGTAGATTAGGTTTAACAGTACCTCTTTAGAATTGGAGGTTAATGTGGTCTGCTTGTTTGGATTGCTCTTCAGTTGGAGGTCAGAAAATAAACTTCTGTGAGTAAGAGTGGAGCCAAAAGTTTGAAAATTACAGGAAGTGAACAAATCTATTGTAAACATTTCAATCTTTTGTTAATGTATGGAAGTTAATTTTGGGATTATTTAAAACATCTGTGGAATTTGTGTGGATCTTTAAAATGTCAGAATCAGATATGGTTGACAGCATAAGTATAAATAATGTACAGGTAATAAAAAAAATAATAATATATAAATAATAACAAAAAACTTACATAAGTAACAATTATAGCCAGTTTGGTTAACAAAAATGTTGTTTTTTTTCAATGACAACAACAAAACACTCACTGTAACTTTTATGTATGGAAAAACAAAACAAAAAAAACATAATCATGATCAGTTATGAGCAGAGCTGCTTTCTTTTAACAAACTTAAATTGTATGTTTCAATTATACAGGTATATTTTTTCACACCAATGATTGTATTCTAGGTAAGCAATTTAGGGACATTCCATATTGCCATATATATATATATATATATATAGCTCAATGCTATCATTGGTGTCTTACAAAATATGTGCATTTGTTTGCTTGCAGTTTTGTCTAAATTGTTATCCATTACGATCCCCTATATTCTTTTGATTAAAAGAGACTTCAGTACTTAGATAATAGTACATTGTCTGCTGTATTATTTTCAGTTACAAACGTTTCTTTATGATGCTGTATAGATCTATTCCCTATTGAGTTATTAGACCAATACAGGATTGATTTATATGAACTTCTGAACTGTTAGTGGTAAGTGACCATAATATGTCAACATTTACATATTGTATTGCTATGATCAACTATTAAAAAACATGATAAACATTTATACGGCCATTATCTGTTTTGCTTATCTCAAAGGTCCAATCGCTTGATGTCGGATGCATCAAAGATTTAATAGTTTTGTCATTCAGTATCCTTCAAGAACTCACTGATAAGGGAAACTTGAGATGACACGGGAAACCTCATAAAAGTGAAATTATTTTTCTCTTGCTTTCTTTATCAAACAGTGGGCTAAACTTTGTGTTCAACAGTCAACATCATTATTGCCTTTCTTCTGCTTCTTCTTTTTCTTCTACTTCTTCATTATCTTCATCATTATCTTTATCATCGTGACCATCATCATCATCAATAACATCACCACCATCATCATTGTCATCATCATCATCTTTATCCTCATAACCGTCATCATCATCATCATCATGAGCATCAGTAGCATCATCATCAACAGTGTCATTTTCATCATGAGCATCAGTATCATCGTCATCATCACCATCATCCTAATTGTCATCACCATCATCATCATTATATTAATCATCATCATAATCATCATCATCAGCAGCAGCAGCATGAGCATCAGTAGCAGCAGCAACAGCAATAACATAAGCAGTAATAGTATCATGATCTTTCTTTGAACAATTTACTATTCAAAATTATTTCAAAACTTGGAGGCACACTATTATGTTCGCTAAATTAAATTAAATTAAATGATAGAATTTAACACCCTAAATATGTCACTAACACATAAAGATTATTTTGCCGTCTTATTGGCTGTGTTAAATACTTTCTTCAATTGCTTTCTTAGCTGATATAGAAATTGAATTTTTACGGTTCAGGATTTTGTTTAGTTTTATAGTGCTGACATTTTGGTTGAGGGGATCTTGAATTGTCGAAGGCAATAAACGTGTTTTATCAGCGGAATGCATGTTGCCTTAATGAAATATCAAGACATTCGCTGGCGACAGATCATGAGAACATCACATTGCACAGTTAAATTTATATTTCAGATATCTACATAGAAATGTAGGTTTATTTTGTTTTGATGAGACTTGTTTTTTGTTAGTATGCAGTAATTTACAAAGAATTACGTAAATCTGTAACAGAAATGCGTAGATGCAAAACATTTGTTGAAGCTTGTAAAGTTTGAAAAGCACAATTGGAATGACAACAAGAAAAAACACAACAAAAACAAACAATATGCACTTTGTTTATCACTAGTGCATTCACAATCAGTGTTTTTAAAAGTAATCTCCTTCGAAGATGGCTGGAATGTCTTTGGAAATGTACGATTCTGATTTAACACTTAAAATAGACGATATTTCGTGAAAATTTATTTTTCAAAAGATTCCATGATGGTGTGTCAAGTTTTCATGTAAAGTACTTTCTGTTTTATAATAATTCCTTTATTTTTTCAATATTTTTATATGTTTAAACTTCATTTTGGCTTGATTTTGTCAAAAGCCAAAGACTCATTGAGACAGTTCTTTGTCCATAATTCCTGGGCAGAGTTGATTCTTGGTGTCTTTAAGAAAGCAGTTCTTGATCATTTCTCGAGTAGTGATCAGACTTGCAAACAAACAATCAGGAAGCAGACGCCACCTCCACTACGCCACTGTGACCAGGGGCGTAGCTTGGGTTAAAAAAATGTATACGCAGAATAGGCGGAATCTACAAAATGACGCTGTAAGCGATAATTTGGGCCAGGAGTGTTTATACTTGTATGTGGCAACAAACTACTAACTTCAGCTAAACCCCGATTCTACGAAATAGTTGTGGACTCGTTAAATAAAGAAGTTTCAAACAAGCCAAAAAGATTCCCTTACCCCACCCCCTCCTGTTGTTTTTATTGCATTTTGGCATATTTAAATTTTTAATCACTGGAAAAAATGTATAGGCATGTGCCTATAGTGCCTTAAGGAAACTACGCGACTGTGACCGCTAAAATAGCAAAAAATACCTGTATTTTTTTGTAGCTATATAATTACTAATAGTCATTGTTCTAGTTACTAGAATTATTATTCTCTTCAGCAACATTTGTGCAATTGTTGTTTACAATTTCATTAGTTACACAAAAATGACACAGATGATAGGGGAAACTCGTGTAGATGTGAATTGTGAAATAAAGAAACACTTTATTTCATTCCTTCTTCACAGTTCATTCTAACACTTAAGCAGATCTCTTTCTTAAGGAACAAACCTGGTTGTGTGTAGTATGCATTTGCGAATTCAAACACATTAAATAAAAACTTATGTAAAATCTCCTTATCTCATTGGATTCATTGTTGTAAAAACTACTTATTATAGCTAGTTCTCAAATGATTATACATTCAAACTTCAAATGCCTGTATATGGGGTTATGAATAACAAGAATATATCATATTAAAATCCCATTAGGCGTACACAAAAAGTTTTTTGTTTCCGCTTACCCGACGCCCCCTAATTTTTTCCGCGGCCCTAAAAGTTTTTTTTACCTATCAATCATTAACTTTTTTCTGATTTTCGAGAAAAAGAGCAGTTTTCGCTTATAATGTAAGTTTCTTGCTAGAAATCTCTTGTTCTATGACCGTTTTTATTGTTTCTTTGTTGGGAGGCATTGAAACATTTTACACGCAGTCCAACATATACTTACACTGTGTTGTGAATATGTGGTGAAATAACAAAAAAAAGTTAACGGACAAAAAGTGATATTTCTTCTTAATTACCTCCTAGATTTTCTTTGACATGTAAGTGGAAACCAACCATTTATTTTGTTTGGCCTTAGAGATAGTTGTCATACCAGAATAGCACACCTAAAAAAAAATAATTGCAAATATGATAATGTACGAATCTAGTACACCTATAATAGTTGTTTAAAGACGACAATGGAAAAGAAAGGGCGTTTTTAAACCTGCTTTCAAAATGTGAATATGATCATATGCAAAATGGATTCCTACAAATGTGATAAAGGCGTTAAGAAACAGTTGTTGGTTTCCGCTTACCTGCTCCCCTCTAATTTTTTCTGCCAACCCTAACAGTTTTTTGCCTATCAATCATTAACATTTTCTGATTTTCGGGAAAAAGCATTTTCTGATTTTCGGGATAATTTTCGCTTACATTAAATGTTTCTTGCCAAAAATCTCTTTTTCAATGACCTTATTAAAACAAATTGTATAGTTAAGGTTTCGTTTCTACGGTGGCATAGATGTGGCATGTGCATGTTTTTATTTATGTCGTTCCCACGACATATTAAGTCGTGGGAACGAGATCTTATCTCGTGCGAACGAGATCGTATCTCATGGCAACGACATATAAAGTCGTGGGAACGAGATCTTATCTTGTGGGAACGAGATCTTATCTCGTGGAAATGACATAATTATGTCGTTGGAACGAGATATTTTTGTCGAGGGAACGACTTAATGAACCAATCAAATTGCATCTTGCTCTCGCAGAAGAAAAACAATTTCTTTATATCTTAATCCAGCATTGAAATATGATATTTATGTAAGCATCTCTTGTATCAGCCATTTTGAAACATGCTTTTAAACAACGTGTATTCTGATTGGTTAATTATGTCATTACCACAAGTTAATTATTTTGTTCCCACGACTTAATATGTCGTTCCCACGAGTTATTTATGTCGTTCCCACGAGAAAAGATCTCGTTCCCATGACTTCATATATCGTTCCCACGACTTAATATGTCATTACCATGACATAATTATGTCGTTCCCGCGAGATAAGATCTCGTTCCCACGACTTAATATGTCGTGGAAACGACATAAATAAAAACATGCACATGTCACATCTATGCCACTGTACGTTTTTTTGTTGGGATGCATTTAAACATTTTATATGCAGTCCAGTATATTTAAACTGTGTGGTGAATATGCAGCGAAGTAGAAATAAGTTGAAGAACAAACAGTTTTTTTGGTGACCTAAGTGAAAACCAATCATTTATTTTTTTTGGCCATATGGTATTGCACACAGGTTCTGCATAAGCCAGCAGTTTTTTGCATGGCAGTATTAGACTCTTTATGTAATGCAATATTATGGATGTTTGTTAACAATAATAGCTGTATTGAATGTAATCATAATTGCATAATATTTGAAAGGATAGAATTGAAAATGTGCCATGATTTATGTATGCAATAGATCATAGATTTATTTATAGTGTAGGAGGTCAATGACAATAATCTGCTTGTCAGATTTTTATCAAAGTTATTGAAGTTATTGATCAATTTGATATTTAACTTAAAATGTTTCAATTGTTTCATTTTTTTCTACAGATATGATGTATTATCCATTGTATTTTGGTATTGAGTTAACATGATTTTCTGAGTTGAACATATTCCTGTCCGTAAGTCGAAAGTTGAACAGGCAGAGTTCATGCTTCATACATTAATTTTGTTCTTATTATTTTCTTATGATTCTTTTTTTGATTATGTTTAATTAAGTTTACCATTATTTTTTAGAAATGACCTCACTTTTGATTTAATCTGAATCAGATTCCTTAGTGATCTTAGATCTTAGTGACAGTCAAATGTCATAAGGTTATCTTGTGAATGTATTTTCTATTAGCAATGTCTGCATCTCACTCAAGTAATCTCGTTGTTCCAACAAGTGGACCTAAGATCTACAGGAATGCTGGTGATGAGAAATCCACGAAACTGGATTAATAATTCGGATGGAAGTTTTCCAACATTTGCATTCCACTATCTCTAATTACATCTTGGTTCTGTTTTGCTTATTTTCCTTTTATCCTGGGTGTAAAATGAGCATTCATTTAATTCTTTAAAAAAGTTAATGTTTTAAATTAAGAATAAACATTGCAATTACCTCTATATGCAGTTGATGTCGTATACACAGAAAAAAGGAGTATAATGTGCAAGAACCACAACTCTGTGGGAAAACATTTTATGCCCCTGGCATCTTGATGTGGGAGGAATATAGTGTCCATGTATAGGGGGTTAACTAGATTTTACTGTTGCGTCTAATATAAACACAGCTTACAAGAGTTGGATACTGATGAAGTTGTTGCTTAGGACTATTCCTAATTCACCCATTTCACCCTACCTCACTTTTAACATTTACCTTGACCTAATTTAGACTTATTTAGAATAATTCAAATGGGATATTTCTTGGTTTACTCAATCTTACAGTTTCGTCAAGCACAAACTCTGCTTACTAAAACACTTGGATACTTACACAATATAATGACCATTCCTAATCCACCCATATCACCCAACCTCACTTTGACCTTGACCTAATTTGGATTTCACCATCACCAACCAGTGGCATGTGTGTCTTGTTGAATCACTCTTGAAGACAGAAGTATTTAAATTTAAACTGAAAGAAAATTACCAAAAAATGTAATATTGTGTATACAAATTGTCTCTCCTCTTTGTAGAGGTATGATTCATTGCTGTCCCATTGTTAACAGCTTAAGGATTGGGAAACTTGACAAATCATCCTCCAATTAATCACCTTATAACAGCTGTTAATGCAAATAAATAATCAAGAAACTGTGACTCGAAGTTTTCCATCATTTTCATATGATATAATTATAATAATTATTCTGTGAAATTCATTTGTGTTATGAAAACTGCTCTTGTCAGCAAAACTCAAAATACAAAAATCATAAGCGGTTCTTAATGTGTTTTAGTTGTGAGATGCAAAAAAAAAATCCCAGACAATATTTTCATTAAATGTATTGTAATATCAGTATTTTAATGGATGCTAATTTTAAATTCAATAACAATTGGACAATCAAAATTAATATTTGATAAAATGCAATAATTTGACTGACTCCTGTCAAGATTAGTGATTTAAAACTGTATTTAATAATATTTTAATATTGGTTATTTTGATTGACTCTTTACACAGGCCATATTTTTATAGTTTATACGTTTCATATTTAATATATTTGTATGTGAAGTTTTATTACTTTCCTTAATTTAAATGTCTTGAGGGTAATAAAGTATTTTTGTGTAATTGTATAGGTTATTTAATGCAACTGTCACTGTCTTTTGCATAAGCTTAAAAATAAGCTATACATTTTTCAAATGTTTAACAATTAATTGAAGTAAAAAATATTGATTTTCTGGCAAATGACTTATAATGGTTATTTTCTTCATAGACTACTTTAATACTTGTGCATGATATTACTTTGATTTCATGTAAAATACGATACATATGCTCTGGGTCCGTATTCACAAAGCTCCTTAGGGAAAACTGAAGTACATTCCTTAAATTTATCAAGTTCCTTAAGTCTGTGGTTACTTCACGTAGAGAACTTTTTACATTTAAATGTTTCAAACTAGTGAATATTACTTTGATATTTCAGATTTTACTCTTCTTAACGTAAATCAGTGGCGTTCACACAGAAATCTTCATCTGAAATTTTCACTGAAGTTCATCCTTAGTTAAGATTTTCCTTAGGAGCTTTGTGAAAACTGGCCCAGGGGCAATATTCCAGAAACATCTTAAGTTTATCTTAAAATATTTTCACTTAAGTTCCAATTTTTGTAAGGTAGTATTTTTAAAATTAGATATAAACTAATGAATCCAATTACAGTTAAGTAAATAGTAGTTAATAATAAGTTGAAAAATAATATACATTCGGCAGAATTTCATGCATACATGGAATAAAATGCTTTAAAATAATGATGATTTTAAGGCTAAGGATATTATTTCACTTAAGATGTTTCTGGAATACGACCCCTGATTGTTTCACCTGATTTAGTGCATAAAATATACAGAATATAACGAATGTATATGGTTATTGTCTTAAATAAATGTCTATTACTGTTATGACATTTTTATTTGCAATGTACACACAACTGAAAACAAAAGCATTGAAAACCCACGATTAAATTCTCATTAATTTACATTTAACCACAGTCGACAAAAAACATGCGTCAACAAATGTTCACCATGTTGTACTGACACGAATGGTGTTGTTGTACATGTTTCGCCATGTCAGTACAAGAGTTTTGAACACTGGGGGCTTAACAAAATACAGGGCCATAGCTTCAAGGGACAATGTCATCGAAAACGGCCTCGAGGGGGCAGTTTCTTAAAAAATTCTGAAATTCAGATATTAATACTGACATACAATAATGGTTAAAACAGGGTGTATATAATGAGGAAAGAGTGCACAGATTCTGAGATAAAAATCAATTTATAATCAGGGTCTTGTTTGTTTAGCCCTGTTTATGTTTACAATTTCACATCAGAATTGTAAATATTTCATTTTAACACAGTTTACAAACGATTCATTACCAAGAGGAGTAGTGCTTTCTTCTGTTATTTCTTCTTACGGCTCCTAAGTTGTGAGTTTGATGCCCACTTGGGGTTTTAAATTTTTTCAAACTTTTTTGCATGTGTTTTTATCAAACATCTCAGGGTGTGTGTTTGTGTTTTTTTAAATGCAAATGACATAGTATAGCTCATTTCTATCATATATCATTTATAATGCAATAGGAAGCCAATTTTCTGTTGACATATTCCCTGTCACTGGACTTATTCACAGATTTGCATATTGTTTATTAATAAACAACACATCGTTTTGAGTACATTTCTGCATCAGGAATGGTATTTCGCTGATTTGTATATAGTGCAGGTTTCTTTTTGGAATCGGTGACAAACATTTTGAAATTGCCAATTTGCCAATCAGTGAATAGGTCTTTTGTTTAAACCATACTCATATGGGCAAGTAATGTGGTAAAACAGTGAAAAAAGCCGTCAATAACCAAGGTCACAATGAATATCAAATACTGTCCCATTGACAAAATGTATCCTTGTATTTGAATTAAACATGTGTGATATGAAATCGAAAATCCTTCAGATTTAGCTAATTCAATATTTTTGTGTTATAAATAACTTAATACCAGAATTAACCTATCAAATTTGTCACATTTTCTGAGCAGTGCTAAAACTTGTTCTGGTAATGCCTTGTAATATGAGGAAAAAAGTTTTTAAAAGTGTTTTTGAGTTTCTGAATTTGATTGTTACAATGTTTTAAGTTTACACATTATGGAATGTTAAATCTTAGAAATGGGAGACTACTTTTAAAGTGTGTTTACATTTTGCTGATAATTTATATCATTAAAGGGACTATGTAAAAAAAAAAGGTTTCCAATTGCGCTATAAATGTTAGTAGATTATAGAAATTTGCTATACTAAGACATCTTAATTAAATAAAGAATAAATAATATAATACATAGTGAGATATTAGATAAAAACAAATCAACAAACTGTTTGAAAAAAATAAAACCCAAAGCAGGTACTGGTTGGTGAGTAGTATCCGTGATTTTTTAGTAGTTTTTCTTTATTTTCAATCGCGTAAGTTATACTTTTAAAGAAAAGCTTGTTGCAGTACAAAGTTGGGCTCCTTCGTTTAAAAGGATGTAAATATCTTGTCATGATGTCATATGTTTTTTTCCATATAAGGAGCTTCAAAGGGGTAATCAATAAGCATTACTTGAAGCAATAAAACTAGTAGTAACCGTGATTTTTCCTTTCAATTGAAAATGCGAATTTTGTGCTACAAACCTCAAGATTTTAATCACTCTATACTATTCTACATTATATTACCTACATCATAATGATGTAATATTATTATATTCTATGCCAGATGAATGGTGATAATGCGACTACAAACATAAGTGGATTCCAGAAAATGGGCTTTTGATTACCCCTTTGGCGCCCCGTAAAATTTGCTGATTGTAAACGGGAGATAACCATGTTATTATCGAAGTAGACACTTCCCCTGCATTGCAATTTTGTCTAAATCGTCCCAAAACTAGCTGTAAAATTAAGTAAACATTTTTAAATTGCAATTCTTTGTTTGTTTGTTTTTTGTGTGTGTGTGTGTGTGTGTGTGTGTGGCCCCGATCGCCTTCCTTGCCTATCTTTCGTGTCCTTTGACTTATTCTGGCCTCCGCTGGTATGGCACTGCAGCTGTATTTATCTGTAGTACTTGCATATCTTCATCCGTAGATACTTATGATTTCGGGCCATGATTCAGCATCCTAGTTGTTTCTGGTGTTGCACTGTTTTCACTAGCAGTCCCTAGCCACAGCTCCACTTAGACTACTTATGTTTTGTCCATTTTACATCCACTTTACATGCACACTGATAACTGTAAGTCACATAATTGGACATGGGAACTTTTAACACTTTTAACACTTTTCCTTGTGGTCAGTATGATTTATTGTGGTATGTCATTTGGGCACATGTTTGTCATTTTTAATATTCCTGCAGCGGTCAGGATGCTTCCAGGTACTACCAGTTTATACCTCAACACAATCGGATGCAGAGTCTGGGGTTACTTTCAAGTTCACTAGCGTTTTTTTGCATATGCTTTGTCACAACATTGATCTTATGCAGTCTGCTTGACAAACCTTGTCACAGGTCAACAACGTGTTACTCAGGAATTTAGTGCTAGGCATTTCTGACAGTCCAGGGTGTTTTATTATTGATGATAAATGTGTGTAATGATTGGTGAAGAAAGTGAAGGATGAAAGTGGGGACCAGGTTCCGGACCAGGAATTGAACCCCGGACCTTCCGCTCTCAAGTCCAGTGTTTTACCACTAGACCACAGAGGACCCCAATTCTTTGTTAATATTTTCTTTGAGTAAACATTTTGCGATTGCAATTCTTGATTTTTTTAAGAAAATCCATTTCACGAAGAATGCGTGCTAAATAAATGGATGGTGGTGTTTAAATACTAAAATTGCTACTTTATGTGATTAACCTAGTGATCACCCTTGGTTAACCGAAAATAGGGAAGTACAAGATAAAAATAGGGGTGCAATTATAGATTAATGCGCATGCGCAAAGACGTGCGCGTGAATGCCCCGTTAGGAGTTAAGTTGTTTTTAGATTTTTTTTTTTTTAAATGTAAATATCTTGAAAAATATGAAGTTTTGGAGACTTCATCTTATTCTGTGTTTGGAACAGTTGCTAGTCGACGTGTGTCAACTCAACATTCAATGCGGAGAGCTTTTACACCTTTTAATATTCAAATCACGGATACTGCTAGTTCACGGATACTACTCGCCAACCAGTATCGAACTAACGACTTAGGAACCATACTAAGAAATGACAGTAGACAGTGCTTTAACCAACTGCACTATTCTATTTTGTAATGAAACGTTTGTAAACTATGGTTATACACAATACTCACAATTCTGACATCAATATGTGAACATAAAAATGGCCTAACAAACACGACCAATATCATAAACTGATTTTTATCTCAGAATGAAAAACTCTTTTCCCATTATATATATGCCTTATTTTGACCGTTATTATATGCCATTATTAATATCTTGATTTGAGATTTTTTTTTTTAAATTACCCCCCTTGAGGCCCTTTTCGTTGAAAGAGTCGTTTTAATACCAATTGCTGTTATTATAAATAAGTTTGATCTTATAATTTTGACTTGTATAAACAGAGTCATAATAGTTCCATTATATTTGCTAATAACTGTATGTTTATTCAATAACTGTATATTAATTTTAAATTTGAATGATACTTTAAAATGAGGAAGAAAACCGCAAATCAAATAAATAACAGTTAGTGGTTCTTTTATATATTTCGTGGGAAACCCGGGCTTAATGCATGTGCATAAAGTGTCGTCCCAGATCAGCCTGTGCAGTCGGCACAGGCTGATCCAGGACGGCACTTTCAGCTTTTATGGTATATCTGTTTCAAAGAAGTCTCTTCTAATTATAAATCCACTGTAGGCAGAAAGTGTCGCCCATTGATTAGCTTGTGCGGATGATACTTTATGTACATGCATTAAGTCCGGATGTCCCACGACACCCCTCGTATGTTTTGTCACCTACAATTCTGCATCACCTGTTGTTCATTGGTGTACCTTTTTTGACAAAAGCATTGTGACAAAAAACAAACAAACAAAGATAGATGTTTAAAAATACTTAAATTTGCACAATTATCTTGACTAATTAATAATTTAGAATCGTGAAATTTTAATCGGCAGAAAAAAACATGGTCATTAATAAAGCCATTAGTTTGAAAACTTGGAAAGATGTCACATGTGTGGCTACAGTAAATAACATTAGCTTAATAGTTACGAACAAGTACAAGATTTGTGTGTATAAAAAAGTGACTCATTTTCTAATAGTTTTAGTTCAACATTATCATTTCTGGACCGCCAAGATATGACACCTGGTAATAAAATTGAAAATAAATTACCATAACTAATGAAAAACTGATTTCAGATTTTGACAAAACAAAATAAAGCTTGTTAGATAAAGTAAATATGTTTGTTGCGAAAGTTTATTAAGTTAAAATTTGCATAAATTACCCTTTCAAGTTTTTTAATTTGCTGGGACAGCTGATATGTACCGTAAAAACTCGGAGCATCGTCTTAGTATAAATAGTGTTGACAAGCGAAGCATGCCACAAGTGGGCTTCATTCATCAATTTGTTTAACCTATTATCGATGTATATGTGTATTGCAAAGGACTCACTCTGTTTGACAGGGAAATCATTTTGTCTAGCAAACACTGTGTGTGTGTCATACATGATGGTATTTGACTGATATTGCTAATTATGTGCCTAATGGTGAATCATTTTTAAAAAGTACCTGGATAAAATACCTCAATTTTGAATTTTGACTGTATGTTTGAATGGAAAATTGTTATAATGGCATTATTGAACATCTGATCAGAAGGAATAAAATAACAATGAATGTGAATGGATATTTGGTGTTTACTGAGTAAATGAGTTTCAATAAGTGTGAACTGTGTTTCAATAAACGTAAATGTGTGTTATTTTAAACATTATGTCAATTCTCAAAGGAATGTGTTAATGCACAAAGTTTACAGTAAAATAAACTTGAACATTGACCCTTCCGCTAGCAAGTAATCAATTGTAATTCTAAATATCTGTTAGTGTAAGGATAATTTTAAAACTTGGATCTTTTTACAAAGGGTTCTATTATGAGTGTTTAATGGTAATAACAAATTGAATTATGGATATTCTGGGTTAGTATATTCATTTAATATTATTAATATGACATCACCTACTAGTATTACTGCTGCTGCTGCTGCTACTTTTACTAAAATTACTACTTCTACTAATACCACCACCACTGCCACCACTTAGTCTACTACTATTACTATTACTACTACTACTGATGCTGCTACTACTACTATTACTACCACCACCACTACCACCACCACAACTACTGCTACTGCTACTTATACCAATACTACTGCTACAAATACAAAAACTACTACTGAAACATATACTGCTGCTGCTGCTACTGCAGCTACTATTGCTACTTTGACTACTACCTCCATCACTATCACAAACTGAAAGTTTGAACAACAACAACAATAAAGGTATGACAACAACAAGAATGAATCGGTTCAAATAATGTAATAATTCTTCTGTACTGATTGCTTGTCACATGCCCATAACAATTTCTCTAGGACTTTTTGATAAGTAGAAATTTAATGCTGTTTTTGTGAGCCATAATTATGTTTTGTGCTTAAAATACAGACCTTCAAAGCTTTATACAAGCTTGGTTTGTTATATAATTCAGTAATACAAATGCAAAATTAGCCACTGTGAAATTTATATACCATTATATACGAATTTAAACCCTTCTTTTAATACTTTCGTACTTCATGCATGGAAAATTTGTATAGCAGAGTATCTCATTAGGCAATATTGTGTTGGAAAATGACGTAAATTATTTTGAGGCAATTTTCCTAATTTACAAAATAAATAATTCTAAATGAACTGATCCTGTAGACTATGAACAAGTTCAAAAGAATAAAATTGATATGTTCACTGTATGCAAGTTTTGGGGTTTTGAGGTAATGATTAAGTCTCAAGGTATTTACATCACAGGTTGAAGATGAAAAGAAATCTCAGAGTTTAATTAGCAGTAAATTCACTTTGTTAAAAAAATTATAAAACATCGATGTATTTAAATTACATATAGACATGTTTAGTCTATGATCAACACCTGTTATCAGAAAATAAAATAATAAGTAATTAGTAGATAATTAATTAAAAATTAATATTAAGTTCATAAATAAATAAATAAATTAAGAAATTAATTAATTAATTTAAGTTATGATGCATGTGATACTTGAAATTTAGTTTCTTAAAAAATTGTCCGAAAATATTTTATTTGATTGATGGGTTGGATTATTTACCTTAGTAAATTATATGAAATAAATGTTTTATTATTTAATGTGTAATATCTCATGTAAGATAAGCACTTTTATCAATCTATATTAAGTCCATTATGTGTAATTTTGTTTTTATTTCTTATTGATGAATTGATTTTTGGATTTATTTAAAATATGTGGCGCGTCATGAGAAAACCGGTCTTAATGCATGTGCATAAAGTGTCGTCCCGGATTAGCCTGTGCAGTCCGCACAGGCTAATCCAGTGCGGCACTTTCCGCTTTTTCTGTTTCAAGGAAGTCTCTTCTAAACATAAATCCACTGTAGGCGGAAAGTGCCATCCCGGATTTGCCTGTGCGGACTGCACAGGCTAATCCGGGACGACACTTTACGCACATGTATTAAGTCTGGTTTTCACAGGACACGCCTCATATATTCCCTACAAGGGCCATGATCTTATTGCAATAAATGAGGTATTAAATAGACAGTTTAATATTAATTTCTACCTTATTATTGACAATATTTGATAGCTTTTATCTCTTCTCTGCAGTTTCTTGCTTGTAATTGTTTGTTTTGGCTTATTGAGTGACCTGTACTGGTTAAAAACCTTTAATCAATGTAGGTTACATATTGTTTGATAAGTTGTATATAGCAGTGTCTTTGAATTTTGTGACCTTAAATTTCATCTGTTTTATGATTACAAATGATATGTTACGTTATACTGGAGAGCAGGGCAAGTTAGTAATGACCTTGTAAGCATGACAATCAGTAAAGGTTACAATGACCTTGAAAGCAAGACAAGTTAGTAATGACCATGCAAGCAAGACAAGTTAGTAATAACCTTGAAAGCAAGACAAGTTAGTAATGAACTTTAAAGCAGGACAAGTTAGTAATCACCTTAAAAGCAAGACAATCTAGTAATTACCTTTATAGCAACGCAAGTTTGTAATCACCCTGCATGCAAGACAAGTTAGTAATGACCATGGAAGCAGGACAAGTTAGTAACGCCCTTGAAAGGAAGACAAGTTAGTAATGACTGTGCAAGCAAGAAAAGTTAGTAATGACATTGAAAGCATGACAAGTTACATGTATTAATGACCTTGAAAGCAGGACAAGTTAGTAGTAATCTTGAAAGCAAGACAAATTAGTAATGACCTTGAAATCAGGACAAGTTAGTAATGTTCTTGAACTCAAAAAAATAGTAATGACCTTGAAGGCAATATAAGTAAGTAATACATTTGAAAACAGGAACATTTAGAAATGAAGTTGAAAGCAGAACAAGCTAGTAATGACATTAAAAGCAGGACAAGTTAGTAATGACCTCTAAAGCAAGGTGGGTTAGTAATGACATTGAAATCAAGGTGGGTTTGGTAGTGACCTTGAAAGCAAGGTGGGTCAGTAATAATCTTGAAAGCAAGACAAATTAGTAATAACCTTGAAAGCAGGACAAGTTAGTAATGACCTTAAAAGCAAGGCAAGTTAGTTATGACCTTGAAAGCAAGACAAGTTAGTAATGACCTTGAAGGAAAGACAAAGGAAGACAAGTTAGCAATGACATTGAAAGCAAGGTTGGTTAGTAATGACCTTGAAAGCAATACAAGTTAGTAATGACCTTGAAGGCAAGACAAAGGAAGACAAGTTAGCAATGACATTGAAAGCAAGGTGGGTTAGTAATGACTTTGAAGGCAAGACAACTTAGTAGTGACCTTGAAAGCAAGACAAGTTAGTAATGGCCTTGAAGTCAAGACAAGTTAGTAATGACCTTGAAAGCAAGACAAGTTAGTAGATTGCCGCATACGGTATTTGTAACTGAGAACGGAGATGCATGGTCATTGTTCATACATCATGGAAGTTACTACTGCATTTTAATCACTCTTTATCACGTGAATAAAACAACCTTTGTTGCTACTTGGTTTTGGTTTTATAACTTCTTGACTATTTTTAATCACAGACAATGGTGACTGTTGCTTCAGGGAAAGAATGTTTTCATTGGTAGTTAGGGAAAGAATGTTTTCATTGGTAGTTATAAAGGATAAAAACAACCATAATGTCAGCTTTTCTCACAGAACATTGGTATATCTTTGGAAAATAACTAGTTCTTTATGACTGTCACAAACTGCAGCGAGTGTTAATTATGAGGATGCCATATAGAATAAACATTCAACAGAGCTAAAAGTCTGGCCTCATAACTATGGAAAGTCTCAATCTCAAATTTTGTTTAACTTTAATTATTGACCAATGAAATTGGTCCTTACAAATGGAAATTGAATTTTCATTGGTTAATACTTGAAGTTCAGCCTAGGTTTGAGATTAAAAACTTTCGTAATCATGGGGCCAGATATTCCATATTGATTCTGACCTTTTAAATATGCCATTTTCAAGTTTTGTTATCCAATGTTACATGGTTAAGATGGACAAAGAAAGAAAAAACATTGGAGGAAGCCATTAACAGTTTTAACCTAATTTGACTTGAAATAAAAATAAACAACTATCAGTAGTTTGTAAAAGTTGTGGATTAAGGAATTATTGAACTTCTGAAGGATTAGCCAGAATCATAGTGGATTAAAAAGGATATGCGGCTGTAAAGTGCGATTAATAATGGGAGGGCAGGTGTGTTGACATTTCGCACAATCTTGGACATTTGATGTGGACATTTATAGTCGTTTCACTTTTTGACATTTAATTGAAAGACACTTTAGAGCAGAAGAAAGAATTCTGCATTTGTGATGGACTATAAATAAAATTTGCACGTAGAGGAGATTGACATCAATTCAGAAATTTTCATCTTAGCCTGGGAACATTTTAACGATGCCGAAAAGCAAGAACAAAATCATTGCCATGGGAACCAGCTCCCTGAAGGTCAAACCCAAGAAGCGACCCGGACTCATAAAGCAGCTCTCACAGCCCTTTCTTGCCTCTAATAAAAAAAGTAAAAATGCGAGTACACCGGATGTGACAAAATGTGACAAAGTCAATGAAGAAGAATTGAGGTTATTCAATGGATATGATGACATGTTTTTGCCAAATAAGCACAATCATTTGGAGACTACAGTGTTTCTTTCGCTGGAGAAAGAAATTGAGACCGTTCTTCGGTTCGACAAGTCGCAGCTGTCGATAAAAATTCCTGCTCGAGAAAAATGCTCCAGTGCTGATAGTGGTTACATGTCGCCACCATGTGCGACAGACATACTGTCCCCAGGTACACCCGCAAAAGGAATACTTAAAAAATCACCAACACCAGAGATACAAATATCTGACTGCAATGGTGCGATTCAAATTAATGATCCAAACATTTCGTTCAAACAGGGGGTACAAAATGGCAGAAATACACCAGAACTGGAAAGAGCAATGTCCCCGGTCTATCGAGCGATGTCTCCGCTCGGTGATAGCATAGAAAACGCACTTAGTTTCCTAGATAACGTCTTACATCAAGAAAAGAAGAATGTCAAGAAGTCTGTTTCTTTCGGTGATGTTGCAGAAGTTAAAAACTTCGAGACGGACTCTTCGGAGGATTACTCCAGCGATGATTCGCAGACGTTTACCAGAAGTTCTTCTGTCGACTGTGTCGATGATGCTGATGATGTTGACAATAGAAAAAGACAGAAGGACAAATGCAACAGTTCATTTAAGAAAAGTGTTTCGTTTGAAGACATTTCTCAAAATCAGAAAACTAAGGACCCAGATGAGTATCTGACAAGAAGCCAGTCATGCGAACAAATTCCGTTACACGACACTGATAGCTCGGAAGAAGAGGTGGAAAAAATTCAAACAGAGAATGATGCAAAGGATTATGAGTGCCAGGACGTCTGTCAGTATGAAGTGGAGGTCAAGGTCATTGATATTCAGCCGACCTTGAAAGGTGAAGGTCATTGCGAGCAGGATTCTGATGTTGCCATGCAAACTTGCACAGTTTTAGATTCCTTCCAGATTTTGGTAAGTTTCATTTGTTACTTTTGTTAGTCTATTGACATGGGTAGCTTATTTCTGGTATCATTATACCATATTTGGTGTATACATATGCATATTACATGATGTTTTGAACACGATAAAAGAAGAAATGCATATTAAATACACTTGTTGGAGAAGGGCAGTCTATATTGTGGTCATGTTGTATACCCAGTGGAGTCTTACACAATGGATTGATCAGGAGATGTTGGATGAATGTAGTGAATAGTGGATACATAACACCGACTCATATCTATAGTGGTCTTACTAATATTGGTCGTCATGATACATGTGTAATGGTGTCATAATAATATTGATAATAAATAGTGTCACCACAATGGAGTCACCACAAATGAGTATTTTGCCAGAGTTGCAATAGGAGTATAAACAAAGTGACTTTCCAGCTGCAGGTGAGAACTCTTATTAGCAGCACTATGGCCTCACAAAAACATGTAACAAACACAAATATGAATAAAACAGGGGTCACCGCCTTGAAAAGGTCAAAGCAAACAATGGCGGGGGGGGGGGTAAAATATAGGAAACATATAATAAGTAAGTACAGACATTTTGCATAAACACTGACCTTTGTACAGCATTCATAATTACATTTTAAAAGTTATTTTCAAGACACAGAGGCCAAAGTGTTTGACAATGTAGAGATTTGTAGCTCTTTTAGGTTGAACGCTCTGGAAAATACTGGTGTCCTTGCTCGTGGTACCTTAAAAAAACCTTTAAAAATGTACAGACTTTCACCACAAGGTCAATCTCATTAAAATCAAATCCTAACGTTGTTAGGATCTGAAGACATCGTATTACAGGTCACGTTCAAATGACCTTCCGAACGATAAAACAGCAGCCCTGCTGCACCTTATGGACGTTGTTAGGATCTGAAGACATCGTATAACAGGTCACATTCAATTGACCTTCCGAACAATAAAATATCAGCCCTGCTGCGCCCAATGAAATTGCTTTTTGCACAGCAAAGTTTTACCACGGTTTTTGAAAAGGTGATGCATTTCCAGCTGATCCTTGGGAATAAATCATTTACAATTTATTTTCACGTGGTTAACAATGGATATAGTGGTACCTTTGGCGAGTAAACATCCAAAGTTTGCGTTAATTTCGTGCATAATTTTTGTGATATATATCCAAAGTTATACCACAACATTTTGAAGGCAACCATTTTATAGGCTCATGAAAAGGTCATCTGAACGTGACCCCTAATGGGAAGTCATCAGATCCAGTCAGCGGATAATATAGTAGTGTCAGACATGAGATGATTTTAATGAGATTGACCACAAGGTTTACCAGAATGTTGTGACATAGTGAAGAAAAACTGTTTTATGATTTACCAAATCTGTTTGTTGCATTTTGCAAACTTTGCCGGGTCAAGCGGTGTGTCCTTTACCTTGAAAAAAGGTTACAAATGTTTTGGAGGCAGTTCTCTTGATTTCTTACGATTTCATACATGGACATGGTTGTGATGATGAACAGCCATTTTTGGAGCTTAGGGCAAGTTTTTCAACCTCTGCGCAGAGATTTATCTGTGTCCGAGCATAGCTGGTTTAAATCCCAGCTGGCACAAAGTTCCAGGTGACCATAGGCAAACTCTTGGCACGAAATAAAATCGTGGACAAGCACATGATAAAAATGTGGACAACGTAAAATCCTTGCGTCGTTATGTTCACTTATTTATTTATTTATTTTTTGTTTTTCATGTTAACTTTTAATATATATACCTGGACCAATAATGCAACATGTCTGTGTCATTGTTATAAAAAATTAATGATAAAATTAAAATTGTGTACAAAATAAATCTTCAATCTCCTCATAATCATCTCCCCTGAAAACTTCCAAATCTGTAAGTTTTTAACTCGTGGTTGCAGTGGTAACTGAGAAGAGTACCAATGGGGAAGTAACCACTGCGAGGAGTTTGGCGAGTTTTGGCAAGAGTTTTGGGAAGATTTTGTCGGCAAATATTGGTTTGATTATTAGCATTTTAGTAATCTAGTAACCCAGTACAGAGAAACGCTGGAAAACCAGAACATCTGAAAACCAGAATCCGCAGAAAAGCTAACATTTTGGCTGGTCCCAATTTGTTTTTGGTTTTGGTTTTAACAATAAATAACTAAAAAAAAAAAAACACACTGAAACACCGGAAATTTTGAAACCAAACAAAATTTATCTTCAATTGAAACTGGAAAATTGTCTGTTTGTTGTTTGCACTGTATCTGGACTTTAAAATTAAGTTTGTTTACTGCAAAAGAGTAGGCCTTTACATTAAGGTTTATTCTTTTAATAGATATCAGCAGTCAAAACCAGATTTAAATGAGGCGTGTCATGGGAAAACCGGATTTAATGCATGTACGTCAAGTGTTGTCACAGATTAGCCTGTGCAATCCGCACAGGCTAATCCAGGACAGCACTTTCCGCTTTTATGGTATTTTTTGTTTCAAGGAAGTCTCTTCTAAACATAAATCCACTGTAGGCGGAAAGTGCCATCCTGGATAAGCCTGTGCGAACAGCACAGGCTAATCTGGGACCACACTTTACGCACATGCATTAAGCCCGGTCTTCCCACGACACACCTCGTATGAAAAAAAATTGTGGCAGTCTTTGTGCAGTGCATGTTATGTGTTTCATCAAGTGTGGTGCAATTTTTTTTTTCAAGTTATTCAAAATATTTATTAGTGAGACTTTATTACTTTTGAGCACTGTATTTCACTATAAGGGTACCATAACAATCACCAGTACAAACAGTATTGTATCAAAAACTGTCGGGAACATAGAATTCTGGAAAAAAAGTACATATTCTGTGCCAGGCCTGGCTAGCTCAGTTGGTAGAGCGCTGGACTGTCAATCCGGGGATCGTGAGTCCGAACCCCAGCCTGGCCACATAACGTGTGTGGGGATTGGTCATGAAATTATTTCTACGGCCATTCTCCCCCTACCTCTGATTCAAGTAGGGCAGTTGTCAAGTATGTGCACTTAGTACTGGTAAACCGCTTAGATCGGATAAGCTTGCCCAGAAAAGTGTGAGTGGGTTAACTGACCGCCCTGATATGACTAAAATACTGTTAAAAACGGCGAAAAATCCAACAACAAACATATTCTGTACTTTGGTAAATACTAGTTTTTTTTAGAGTTTCCCTGTATTGATAATCCTGCATGATGAATACAGTCCAAGGGAAATAATTCAAATATGCAGAACAGTGGACTAGTGTGTAATATGCTCCTTAAAGCACGAGTCTAGAATTATGTTAATAAAATAAAACTTTGTTGAAATCATTTCTAAAGGACATCTTACCGATCAACATACAGAAAACTGGATTGAAATCGGTAAAATAATAATGGTTTGTTAACTTTCTATTGTGAAATTATCTGTATGCGATAGCTGGTGATGCCTCTGGAGTAAATCAGCATGTACATTAGTGTATATTCCATTCGTACCATTGTTTTCGAACAAGACATTATAAAATGCTTTTCGTAAATAAGATACAGTTTTCAGTCGAATAAACATCATTAATGTTCATTAGAACTAATTCCAGTTTAAGATCTATTAAATTATATTCTGTGGACTGCGGCTTTAAATGCGGCATTTATAGTTACATTTGAAATAAAACAATATTTCAGTGCAGTGCTTTTAATAATTGATGCTGTTTGGTCTAAAATAGGACATGTTCTTAATTATGCAGTAGATGAATTTACCAATGTATTCAAATACTTAGTTCATCATGTAATGTAGATCTTAATTTGCTCATTCAACTTTTTACTGTTTTCAGCATGTAACCCGTTAAAAGGACTATGTCAACAAAAATTGGCTACCTATTGCACTATAAATGATATTAGATAATAGAAATACACTATACGAAAACGTCTGCATTAAATAAGTTATAATAAAGATAACGCAAAATGAGATATTTGATAAAAACTAATTAGGAACAGTTAAACAAAAATATTAAAACCCCAAGTGGGTATCGAACTGACGACTAAGGAACTATCTGAAGAAATGACAGAAGACAGTGCTTTAACCAACTGCGCTATTCTGTTTTGTATTGATACCTGTGTAAACTATGGTTGTACAAAATACTCACAGTTCTGACGTCAAAATGTAAACATGAAAAGGGCCAAACATACACAACCTATATTATAAATTGATTTTTATCTTAGAATTTGTACACTCGTTTCCAATTATATATACTCCTTTCTTAACCGTTATTACAGGCCAGTATTAATATCTTAATTTCAGATTTTGTTAAAGAAATTGCCCCCTTGAGGCCGTTTTCTATGGCATAGTCCCTTTAAAGTATTGGTAGGTGATTGGTAATATGTGTTTAAAGGGACCTGTTCACAGATTGGCAAATTGACAATTTGCCAACTTTTTGTCACAGATTCCAAAAATAAAAGAAAAGTGCATATAAAGGAGTGAAATAACACTACGGACATAGAAATATACTGTAAAAACCGTTTTGTTAATGAGTATAATCATCAGTTGAAATCGATAATATTATTAATGCGTTTGTAACACTAAATGATGGAATAATTTGGAAGGTTTCTGGTTTCTGTTGTTTTCGTTAATATTGTTGACTACACGCAGATCATTTACATAAAGTAAAAAATGGACATTCAAACACAACAATTGGAATTGCAGAGTGGTTAAGGCACTAGCCTTTTGATCTGGAGGTCATAGGTTCGAATCCCAGTGGGAGCAACTTTTTTCTTTTCTTCCTTTTTTTAATCCTTTTTGTGAACAATTCTTCTTGAGCTTTTTAGTTCAGATGCTTAAATCTGTCAAGTGAAGACTTTTTATGGGATACATAAAAAAATACAAAAATCTGTGAACAAGTCCCTTTACGGAATTATTCGGATGTTATTCTCAAATGTTGACATTGTGATCCATTCAAGTATTATTGAATGTTGGTGTATTTTAACTTGGCCGTATCATACTCTAGTTTCTAGGACATGTGCAAACAAATTTACTGATTATCTTATTTCTTGCTAAACTGAATGCTTGATAGGTAACATTGCAAAGATATGCACACAGGCAGCTGTTACGGAATGCATGTTTAAAGGCACTTAAATGGTTCCAAAGTTGGTTTAAATTTAATGTGTCAATATTGACCATACAATGCTGAAATATTTGGAGTGAATTTTGTTTTACATTTGTGTCAATAAGTTATCACATGATTACCGCAAATTCTTGTGTCTAATTTAAAAAATGTAATGTTTTGAAGATTAGACAATGAAAATTGTTGTTGCATGACAGCATTGAATTTGATTGGCTTATTATAACTTCAGTTGAAGACTAAGGTTAAGATTTGTAGCCACTGGTTCTGGTTTTGCCCATAAAATTGACTTGAAGTTGTCAATGTCTTTATAATGCCTGGCATACAAACATTTTCAAATCCAATCTTTGTCCTATCTTTAAATATCAACCAATGAAAATGGCTGTTACATAATATATCATCCTTGAATGTTATTGGCTAATATTCAAGAGTTATTCAATATTAAATATTTACAAGTAGCAATTCAGTAAGAATGTTAGCAAAATCAACTTTAGTTCATGCAACTCAGTTTTCCAACCACATGTAGCTTCTTTGTAGGCAAAGTGACTTTAATAAGAAAGGGAGATAAGATGGGTCATTCCGTTTCTTTTGCCGAATGATGGCCCAAACCTGACCTATGTCTATTGTTCCAGTTTAACAGATATTTATTTTATCTAAACATAGGCCATGTATCATTGTTAGATAATAGTTGCTGTTCAGGTTGAGTGATATGACTGTGTTCGTAGGAAGATTCATCATTCTTTGTCTTGACTTTCATCACAGTTATCTCACGGTGTTATGATCAATAAGGAAAATATTTTGGGAATTAAATTCTGTATTACAAACCAGGCTTTGTACTAGGTAGTAAAGATTGTGCAAATTTAGGATGTAATTTTGCTTATAATGAGGATGTGATATGTTTAAAATTGTGCTGCAGTTAGATGTTTTGTGTTAGAAATTTGCGGGATGAGGGTGTGCAATGTCTGGAACATTGCTGGAATTGGGGATGTGTTTGGAAATTTGCTAAATGTGGATGCAATCTTGCTGAAACTTGCTAAATGCATATGTGATGTATTTTACATGTGTTTATGTGATCTGTTTTACATTTTGGAGTGATAATTAATAAGTTTAATATTTTGTTGGATGTTGTATTGATATGTTTGAAATTTTTTACTTTTTATCTGGATGTGTGGGTGAAATGTTTGGAATTTTGTTTGATGGGCTTGCTTTATTTTTGGAGTTTTATGTTGGAGGGATAGTTTTACATTTAGTTAATTTGTTTGATACTAAAGAGTGAGTAGTGGTCAGGCGGGCCTTTGGTCAGGGAGGTCGATGTTGCTAAAAAATTGCATTGAAGTTTTGTATTCCTGTCATATTTTCATTACTTCGTGCAGAGCAACAGATAAGGATTCTGTCAGAATTGAGTATTACCCTGTCATATTTTTAATAACTGAGTACTGAAAAATGTTAATGAGTACTTTAATTACGGGGTAGATCGTACGAAAAAAAAAGAAGTTATTACGTACTTTAATTAATTACAGGGTAGATCGTACGTTACTAAAGCCTCGGTCACAACCAGGTTACGGCGAGCTTGCGGCTAGATTTTGTCTTAAATGAGAGTCATCCGTAAGGCGCCAGTGCATTTTTTCTCGATTGCAAGGACGCCGCAACAAACGCAACAGACATTAGTGCAAGCGTTTATGTTGATGCGGCGGCCTTGCATCAATCACCCATCATGCGGGCACCTTGAGGGCACCATGCGGACACCTTGAGGGCACCATGCGGACACCTTGAGGGCACCTTGAGGGCACCATGCGGACATCGTGTGATCAACCTACGTGCACTATATTGTTTTTGCAAATATGCATGGTGCACTTGTGGACGTCGTACGACTTCCGTGCGTAGTACTTACTCGTTAATCTCGTGATTAACACACCGGAGCCGAAAGAAACTGACATCTCACGCTTGCCAGAAGACGTTAGGTTATCGCACGGGGACCACAAGGCACTTTGTTATAAGTCTAAATAACCAGGTCCCTGTCTTATCAAAGTTCTTATGACAAGTTTAAGTTACGACTGAATTTTGTAGTTTAAAAAAATAGACATTTATGATCCTGAAATAAAGGACACGTGAAAGATACCGAGGAAATGATTTGAATTACTGAAATAAAGTTATCAAAGATGTTGGTGCTTAGCATTTATGCTTCTTCGAAAATTGTATCGTAATGTAAATATGTCCTCCGATGTTTAATAAGACGGGTGCCTAGAATATATACATGCTTTAACAAAATTTCCATACTATCTCTTTATTTTACAATAATAATGCTACTTGAAAAAATATTTTTTTAACAAATTTGAAAATATAACCATAACCATCTGACTGATATACATATCCAGTAAAAAGTCGTAAATGGTATCAATACATGCAGGATCTTTATGAAAACAATATTAATATTCATGTTTTTGCCTAATTACTATTGCTTGCGGCGACTGTGTGTACGACTTGCAGTGATCGGGCAATAACTATGCGTAGGTTGTGCTTTGAAATTCAAAGTAATTCACAGTTGCACGTAGACTGTATAGTCGCCGTAGGACAGACGCATGTCAATCGCATGATCGCTAAAAAATGTGACAGCACTTTGCCAGTACCGTGGCTACACGATGCACGTACGAATTCCACAAGTTCTAACAAAACACATGCGTTTGTCTTGCGGTCTCAAAATCGTGCATTTGGTTTGCGGTCTGCATCAATGGCAGTGGATTGTGACCGAGGCTTAACTGGTACAGTGTTAGCTAGGAAAAAACTTACTGGTATCAGCAATGGCGGATTTCCGCATATTTTTTTACTGTTTTACACAGGATTTGTGGAAGATTAGTGTATTTATCTGCTAGATTTGACTTCATTATGCGCAGGATGATCTACAGTTATTCATTTTCATGAATCGTGTAGTGGTGCTGTTAGGAATAAAAAGTTATTGAAGACTTTATATGCAATTGCTTGGTTGTTTAACAATTGAGGGTGTTATTATTTCTGCCTTTTTGGCAATTTATAAAGATGGATAAGCCATTATTGTACAGATTGTTGGTTACACATTTCTTTTCTTTTTTGGTTGCCTCTGTGCATTAGATTTTTTCCAGAATAATCACAAACATAACCCTCAATTTAATTTTGTTTTCTAAAGGGATGAAAAGGATAATTCATTTAAGGTTTCTTGTTTATACGTTATTTTAAAGAAAATTCGTATCATTTGTTATTTTTTAAGAAAAATTAGTATCAGTAACAAAAAAAGAACAGACAAAGTAGACCGAAGTTGCATAATGAAATTTATAATAGAACACAGACCATGCCGGAGATCATACTTGATGAATCTCAATTGGACAATAGAGGATTACATTGAAAACAACATCCAGTCAAATGTTTTGTATTATATGTAACATACAGTTTCGTAACCATTCATTTTCGTCTGTTTCGTACACATCAATCGGTCATTTCGTACACATGTCAGTAGATCTCTTTACGCACTGCATTTACCATTTTTTGCATATTGGGGTATTTGAATTGAGTTTTGTCAATCCTCAAGTATAAAATTGCATAAAAGGTGTTTCAGAATTGCCTATTTACGCAAATATGCACACATTATCTGTTGCTCTGCTTATCAGTCATTCTTGATGAAACTTCCCTTCTTGAATAATTGTATTTAATACACATTTAATGCGTATAAAATGCTGCGGTATTGGCACCGTATTTTTTCTGCGTTTTATATGCATTTAATACACTTAAAAATGCAGAAAAAATACACTTATTTCAGAAATGAAGTTTATTTTTTCTGCATTTTTGCTGTATTAACACACTTAAGTGCATTGAAAGTGTATTTTTCTCCTTAACAAATACACTGTATCTTAAAAAAATACACTTAAGTGTATTTAAAGTGTATTTTAAGTGTATTTTCTAGTGCATTAATACACTTTTTTGTAAAAAATGCAGAAAAAGTACATAAAAAGTACACTTAGTGTACTAAAAGTGTATTTAATGCGCACTGAATGCAGAAAAAATGTGGTGCCAGTACTGCAGCGTTTAATACGCATTAAATGGGTATTAAATACACTTTTTCTAGAAGTGTTTACACAAAATATTAATGTTCCTACCAAACCTGTGCAGATGGTTCCCCCCAGTCCACTGCACAAGATGGCTGCTAGAGCTTTAAATAGAATAATGTCTAAATGACTTCTTTCTAAACCTGTGACTAGATTTTCAAATACTTACACAAAAATGTTCTTGGTGGTCCTCTACCAAAATTATGTATCGCTTACCCAGTATTCTGTGTATTCATCACTGACGCATTATTCTCTATAGTCATTCTCTTTAGTATAGTTTTCTCTGTATTCATCTCATACCTAGTATTCATTGTATTTATCACTTATACTTAGACTTAAGTCTATCAACAAGGTTTGATGACGAGTCTGAATGTACTGATTATTGACAAACAAACAAGGGAGATTATTTATACCTTGACTTGTTTTGGTTTGTACAGGTTGTTTCCCTTACTTCTACCAATCATTTTAACACAACTTCACACGCTGTCATATATTATTTGATGCTTTAAGAATGTTCGTATCAAAGTTAGTGTAATAATTTCTAAATAATAATTTTATTTTAAAACTGAATGTCTGTGGCAGTAGCGGTGTTCACTGCCTGGTGTTTATTGCAATTTGAACAAATTCACTTACTTGTCTAAATATAGCTACATGGCGCGTCGTGGGAAAACTGGGCTTAATGCTTGTGCGTAAAGTGTCGTCCCGGATTAGCCTGTGCAGTCTGCACAGGCTAATCTGAGACGGCACTTTCCGCCTACAGTGGATTTATGTTTAGAAGAGACTTCCTTGAAACAGAAAATACCATAAAAGCGGAAAGTGCCGTCTTGGATTAGCGTGTGCGGACTGCACAGGCTAATCCGGGACGACACTTCACGCAGAAGCATACCGGTTTTATCACAACGCGCCACATACACTTGTTAACCAGCTTTGATTGGAGGTAATAACTATTTGTAATATTGTATTATTATCAACTGATCAGTTAACACTTTGTATGATTTCATTTTACAATCTTAGCTATGACTTATTTTGTATTGCTGCATTTTTTGGTATAAGTGGAGTTTATTTATTCAATGTAGGTGAAATCTAGTGAAGAGAATCATGCGTTTTGTAGAAGAAATTAAAAGCTTGAGGATTGATTAAACAGCAACGCAGAATGGAAAATGTTGAATATATCGTAAAAATGATAACTAAAATACCCCACCATGCTGCAGATTACAGCTTTAAGGAGGGTTGGTTTCAATCGCATCAGAAACTCCTATAATTGCTACATCAATAAGCCTATTCCAGTATTTGCCAATAATTTTTTTAACTCTTCCCAGCTTCACACACACTTCACAAGCTTTACCGTGTGCTCTTTTGTGTAAAGTACGTTACGCGTTCAACATGTGATATCCGAGCACAATGATTGGATAAAGCACAACATTAATTTGCATATACCGGTAATTGACATGAAATTTTGTAGAAATGTCTAGTATCGTTTCCCTTGCTAGAAGCAACGAACACAAAAGACTCGCAGTCTTAATATTTGTTCGTTTAAAATGCATGTACCTGGTATATTGATATTGAAACGATTGCAACTGACATTTATTTCTACTTCGAACGATTCAATTATTAAGCCAACTTATTAAACCCACAAAACCAAAAATGGTTCATCTCAGATAGCTTTTATTGCAGAGCATTAAATCGGCCCAAGAAAGATTTATTGGTAATAATAGGAGATATTAGAGTGATAGTGATGTTGCACGGTATTTAACCCGAAAACATTTTGATCAACGTCGATTGTTATTCTTCATAAACAGCTGTTTTGTCGATATATGGTGGCGTACAGATGGAGTAAACAGAGTTTAATGTTTTATTTAGTGCCAATTCTGACCATTGTGGGATACATCTTGGACAAAAAAGGTGTTGTTTGCTTGTTAGACGATTTTGAAAATTGTTCATACCCTGACCTTTAAGAAACCTTTCATTCCTGTTTCTGTGCCCCGGTAGATAAAATCATGGACCAAAAAGCTAGAGCAGTTTGTGAAAAGATCTATCGAGGTTCATACACATTTGTTTAGATCAACAGTGATGAATTAGTGGTTATTTTCGTAATTATTAAATTTCTTATCAAGAAGCCTATTATGGGGAAGTTTTGAATAACATAAATGTGTAAATTAATACAGAGATAAAAGGTTTGTGTTATTAAAGCTTAAACAATAAGAATTATTAAGCATCAATTTTTGTGTTATCTTTTGCAGTTTAGAAGTCTATTGTATGAATGACATTGCTAGGATCTTTAGTGACATTGACATAAACTTGATACGCTGAATTTTATACTGTGCTTTTTTTTTACTAGTTCAACTATTCAGAATTCAGAAAGAACGCTGTATGTCTCTTTTGAATAGAATATATATTTGAATCCAGCTGGGGAGCTTTAGAAACCTTGGTTTGGTTAAAAGTTTACTTAAGAGGAAAATTGGATTAGTATAAAAACATCGCCATATATTTTATCTTTGGCGATATTAAATTGCAACTGTTCTTCAAATTAAAGTGATCCTTTCAAATTTGGAAGACGTTTTGAAGACTAATGTAAACAGAAAGCTTTGTGCTCAATAAAGATAAACACATGAATGAGTTTTTTCTATGTTTTTTTCCATAAGAAAATGTGAACATTGCTTGGATTTTCGCGATGCAACTGGTTGTGTAATTCTCGTTTGTATCTTTCTAATTAGATGCTGGATTAAAAGTGTGTTTGGGCAAAAAAAGGGGACCATATTTGTTTGAAAAGTACATTCTTTGGTGAAAGATAAAAATTTTGAGGAATATCTTAGCTTAGAAAAAAGATTTCTGTTCAAACAAAAACAGAAATTATGCTGTGATGGAAGGTGTAAATATTAGGATTTTCAGATTTGTGTTACAAGTATAAAAAATAATAAAGAATGCTGGGATTTAGAAAAGCTGTTAATTACATTTGATTATTAACCTTTATAAAGTAATTAGTATAATTATAAGACACAAAACTACACATGTCATGAAAATGTACATGTATATTAACTCATGAAAATGTACTTGTATATTAACTCATTAAAATGTACCTGTTTATTAACTCATGAAAATGTACATGTACATTAACTCATGAAAAGGTACATGTATATTAACTCATGAAAATGTACATGTACATTAACTCATGAAAAGGTACATGTATATTAACTCATGAAAAGGTAAATGTATATTAACTCATGAAAATGTTAATGTAAATTAACTCATGAAAATGTACATGTATATTAACTCATGAAATACCTGTCAATTAACTCATGAAAATGTACATGTATATTAACTCATGAAAATGTACATGTATAATAATAACTCATGGAAATGTACATGTATATTAAATCATGAAAATGTTCATGTATATTAATTCATGAAAATGTTCATGTATATTAATTCATGAAAATGTACATGTATATTAACTCATGAAAATGTACATGTATATTAACTCATGAAAATGTACATGTATATTAACTCATGAAAATGTACCTGTATATTAATTCATGAAAATGTACATGTATATTAACTCATGAAAATGTACATTTATATTATATTAACTCATGAAAATGTACATGTACATTAACTCATGAAAATGTACCTGTATATTAATTCATGAAAATGTACATGTATATTAACTCATGAAAATGTACGTGTATATTAACTCATGAAAATGTACATTAATATTAACTCATGAAAATGTACATGTATATTAACTCATAAAAATGTACCTGTATATTAATTCATGAAAATGTACATGTATATTAACTCATGAAAATGTACATGTATATTAACTAAAGAATGTACATGTGTATTAACTCATGAAAATGTACATGTATATTAACTCATGAAAATGTACATGTATATTAACTCATGAAAATGTACATGTATATTAACTCATGAAAATGTACATGTATAGTAACTCATGAAAATGTACATGTATATTAACTCATGAAAATGTACATGTATATTAACTCATGAAAATGTACATGTATATTAACTAAAGAATGTACATGTGTATTAACTCATGAAAATGTACATGTATATTAACTAAAGAATGTACATGTGTATTAAATTATGAAAATGTACATGTATATTAACTCATGACAATGTACATGTATATTAACTAAAGAATGTACATGTGTATTAACTCATGAAAATGTACATGTATATTAAACTAAAGAATGTACATGTTTATTAACTCATGAAAATGTACATGTATATTAACTAAAGAATGTACATGTGTATTAACTCATGAAAATGTACGTGTATATTAACTAAAGAATGTACATGTGTATTAACTCACGAAAATGTACATATATATTAACTAAAGAATGTACATGTGTATTAACTCATGAAAATGTACATGTATATTAACTAAAGAATGTACATGTGTATTAACTCATGAAAATGTACCTGCATACTAATTCATACAAATGTACATGTTACTATTGTATATTAACTCATGAAAGTGATATATGTTATCTCTAACTGACTCGAACCATTAATGTAAAATTTAATGTGAATAGCTTTTTCCAATAACTTCATTAATTAAGGATTATGCACTGTTTTATGTGGTTGTGTAATGTTGCAGTTATGAAATTGGTGTTAAAACAAGGGCATTTTGCATCGTATATACATATATTAAAATAAGACAATTTCCTATTTTCCTCGGATATATTTTTTTATTATTATTAACAATATATTAATGCATCTTTAAGAAAAAAGTACATATGATACAAAAATAACTGCGAGACATAGTTCCAGTATAATTCAAACTCACGCCTACAAATTTGCGCTCTTGAATGAAAACTTTCCCATGCTGCACAAAGTTTATCAATGGTGTGCATGCACCTCATGTGCATTTCGCTCATCTCAACTTTTACTACTAGTACAAATTTTTAATGCATCTGCAACGGTGTCACCGGTGACCGCTATTCATATAATGTAATAAAACATGTTTGCCAAATTTTTATAGAAACAAAATCGTTGAAGTTAACAATGCTTCAAAAATAATTCTCTGTTACAGTACATTAAAATTATTTTTGTAAATGTTGTGGACCTATCGATACCCCCCCCCCCTTTTAATGTAAAACTTTGTTCATTTATGATAGAACGAGCATGGCACGTCATCTAATTAATCTTGCACATACAACCTGAGGTTTATAGTTGTATAATCAATTACCTAGTAAATCTTGCGACATCTTGCAACTTGTGACAACTGTGCAAGAACCAAATTCCGAGATTGGTGTTCAAGAACCATAACTCTTGCATACATCATTGTTTGGAGAATGCTTGCTACGTAAAGGGATTGCAGGAAAGTACAAAATCAGTATTCAAGAACCATAACTCTTGTGTAAGTTATTGCATGGAGAATGCTTACTATGTAAGGGAAATTATGGGTGCTTTCTTTTAAGTCTGGAACAAGTGCAATGAAAATTTCAAAAGAACTAAAGCTACGAAATTGCATAAATTTGTTTAGTTAGTTCAGCCTGTGCAGACCTCTCGGATCCCAGGCTGATCCAGGATGGCACATTCCACCTACAAAGGATTTATGTTTAGAACAGACTTCCTTGAAACAGAAAATACAGTAAAGTACCATCCTGGATTAGCCTGTGCAGACTGGACAGGCTTACATATGATATAAGGCAGGATACTTTATACTGATGTGAAAATGATCAGTTTTCAATGATTATGGGGGACATAAAATACAGGGTTTATTGAAATAAGGCGTAGGTGGTTCAGATTGGAAAATAATTGCCAAGTTATAAACATTTTCAATATTCGCTTTGAAACCTGTTGAAAATCCATGCACGAATGTTGAGCCACTAATGGTGCCTATCTTAAAATATTCATTGAACAGTTAGACAACAACACAGAATCACAAATTAACTGGCTTGGCTCAGCTGTCGAGAATCTTTTGAAAAGGGTATACGACTGTACATGCTTTGCCTATTCAAATGTTAATGGCAGAAATCAGGTTATTGGTTAGCATTAAAAACTCATACGATGTTGCGAGATGTCGCTGGTGGTATTCAGAAATGTTTGTGATTGGAACATGGAAAAGGTGATGTGCGAGTGGTGTTGGCATGGCGATTGCGAAATAATGGTGTTGTTGTTATGATTGCCAACATATGTGTGGATGTTGAACAGCTATTGCAAATAGTGTATTAATGGATTCGAATCTAGCTTTATATTGGTGTAAATGACGATATGTTTTTTTTCGTAATTATTATTGTTAACGCTAAATTTAAAATAAGTGTGCTTTAATAAATGATTGGACATTTTGAAATTGAACATGGTCATGTTAGTGGATGTAGAAAGGCTATGGGAAATAGTTTATATGAGGCGTGTCATGGGAATACCGGGCTTAATGCACGTGCGTAAATTGTGTCCCGGATTAGCCTGTGCAGTCCACGCAGGCTAATCCAGGACGGCACTTTCCGCTTTTATGTTTGTTTCTGTTTCAAGGAAGTCTCTTCTGAACATAAATCCATTGGCATAGGTGGAAAGTGCCATCCTGGATTAGGATCCAGGATGACACTTTACGCATATGCATTAGGCCTGGTTTTTCCACAACACGCCTCAAATGTATTCTGAACAAATTTAGCCCAGAATTAATCTGAGCCTTTTATGTAATCAATGTCTGAACTTACAAGAAGACTTGTGAATGATCTTGTACAATGAACTTGTAAATGAGTGACTAATTGTTTTGGCAAACTGTTACATCTCAGTCATTACTACCATTCTGTGAACCTTGTTTGTTAATCCAGGTTTTACATTGGTCTGTATACAGTACCTCTGCAATCATCTAAATACAACGATTAAGTGAACAATGTGTGAACAATGTGTGAACAATGTGTGATCAAAGAGAGAATTTCTCTCATATATATGAGATCTATAAAATATAGGCTAATACAGTGTTTGTTATTGAGCATAAAAATGTGTTTATCATTAAGTTCGCGGACAATGTTTAATGCATACTTAAAGTGATCTATTCTACATATTTTTTTATTTATGATTAATGTCTGTTTTGAATTTTTTTTTAAAGAAAGTGCCCATTGTATTGTTTGAATGCCAGTTTTGAGTATGTACATAAAATCCTTACTTATTGTTGATATTTTTTATTCAAACATTTTGTAATAGTGTTTGTTTCTGTCTAAAATTTACTTTACGAAAGTCATGCATATTTTGTTGGATATTTATGTACCTGTTGGTATAAGAATCATTTCCAGATCAGTAATTGATCTTTTAACAGTTCAGGTTCAATTTAATGTACAATGAAATGGGTTAATTCTCATTGCTTTTAGTTTAATTAAGATGGGTCCACTGATTGGTTACTCTCCAACCATCATGACCATCCCCTAAGATTGCAGTTTTTTGGTGAGACTGGATATTCTGGATCTGGGTTTTTGTCTGTTGTGGTTTCTGGATTTATTACATTTGGAATTTTGTGTTCAAAGAAACAGAAATGGATGTGACTATTACCAGGCACTGAGTTTGAGTTAAAGGGGGGGGGGGGGGGGGGGGGGGCAGAAAATATTCAGTAACTGAAAAAAGATGTCAGCAAACTGTGTTTCATCTCTCTGACATGTTTAGATACGTACCGAAAGGTGTAGAATCTTCAAAAAGAACAATTTAACTAACATACTAAAGAACGGACTCGATAATTAAAATAAATTGACTACATCTAAATAGCGCGTCATCGGCATCAAAATGCATATGTTGGACAATTTAGAGTTTGTATACACTGCTTCCTCCCCTCCCCCCCGCCCCCGCCCACATTAAATCAGCCTATGATTACCAGTTTTGAACACAGTGCAAATATAAGTATGTTGACGATGATCAGCTATAAGTTACATTGGCACATACCATTGTCTGGGTATAAATGTAAGAATATAAGGAAAAACAAGAAATCTCTTTTAAAAAAGACAATCAGCGTTGACATTAATATACCGAGATATCATTTTACCCTAAACATAATACAAGAGGGCCAAGTTGATCGGTTACGTAGCTTCTTGGACCCCAGATTTTTCGGTCCCCACCTAGACAAGGCGACTTATCGAACCCCAGATTTTTTAGCACCATCAGAAAACTTCTCATATCCCAAAATTAATGTGTGATTAATTCAATAATTATTAATATTTGTACCATGAATAAACCATTCGTACCGCCCCATGTTTTCACCAGTGATACATGAATAACCTAAATAATTTACGTTAACATCATTATTATATAAATTTGTCAGCCAAATTTAACAAATTAACAAACATTATTACATCTGTATCAGACGCGTAGAGTTATTCTTAAGTTATATACCCTACCTACCTTCATCTTGGAAGTTATCTGTGCATAATACATACACATTTCTAAGTCAGTTAATCATTTATACTGTGTATCCTTATGAAAAGCAATCTTCAGGGAACATTCAGTGCATTTGAAATAATGATGACTTCCATTTTTGATAACACAAACATAAAATTGCATTAGACTATGGCGATTTAAAATTATATTCGGTAGGAATATGATGTATCAAGGGTTTCTGTGTATAACTGGTATTGCAAATAATGTATTCATGCTACGAAAATGAAGTAAAAGTAACATGAATAACAGTTCGACGTATTCCTTTACTTATTTCACCACATTTTATTTATTGAAAGATATATTTTTATAGGTTTATTAACATCTACTGGAGAAGTTGATAGAAATGTGCAATTCTATTTAATTCTTAATAGAACGCAACCGCCATTCAATTTCAAATTAACATGCACAGTAAGTTTATAAACATAAATTCCCCCATTTATTGTAATATTCGCTCTTATGATTCTCTGGACGCTAATTGATGCATGTATATTATAACAGCTATTCACTGGCAGCTAAATGCGCGCTAAGTTTAGAATGATCGTGAGTGTGTTGAACTCGCTAGAATCAATTGTTATTTATAGAGCATGCCGCTAGGCTAAACAAAACAGTGGATTAATTCTGAGAACGAATATAATATTCTGTTCTTGACATACAATTAGAAAATATGTTCATAATTATATTCAGTTCTATAGTGTATGTCGAAGATATGATTATAACTTTATTTTAACCGCTTATGTAAACGATCATGTACATTTTAAACCCCAAAAGTATGCAACAGTTGTTGGTATACATTTAACCATTGTTGTAAGTTTGCATTGCCTAAAAATAGAAAATTTGCCAAATTCTATTGGCATTCAATTTTCCCCCTACATAATTATCACAAGAAATCTAGGTCAAAAGTAATCTTAGACAGCTATGCCAAACAAATTCCATCCTGACCTTTGAGGATGAAATATTCCACAAAATACTGTGCAGACAATAAAGAAGATTGTTCCCAGGGCCCTCAATCAGTTTTGGGGGAAGGGGCCCACTGCCCTCTGGAGGGGGAATTTTGACTGACCGGGGGAATATTTTAATATGGAAGTTTTTACTGATTAACTGATTTGAAAACTAACTCAACCCGAACAAACTCGCGTCTAATTGTCGTTTGGTGAAAAAGTCATGTAATATTTACGGCAAATGAAACTCCTATAAATATAACTTTGATTATTTTTAGCACAAAAAAAAACATAGCTCAGAATCTACCGATAACGCTTAAAATTTGGACTAGGCTGCGGTATACATGTAACATTGCAGCTATACACGCGTCATTTCCACGAGTTTTTCTTGATTTCGCCGGCGTTAATATATAGTTAGCGCGTTTTTCTAGCCCAGCACGATTTTATAACGGAGATATGAAACTATTATAATTAATATCAATATGCAACACATATTTTTTTGTAAAAGTAATTTGCAGTCCCGCTTTTTAAATTATTAATTAATTTACTGTATTCATTTAAAAGACCGAAAATGGAAATGTACTACAACTCCATTATATCGCGGGGTCCATGGATCGCATTCGCGATATAACTTGTCAGGTCATTCATGTTCATATACATGTAAACACAAGCCTATTTTCGCTATCTCAAAAAGTAAATGTAATTAAATCACCATTTCATTGTTGTTAACATCCATAATGTGTTATATACATATGTAAAATATTATATTTCTATATAAAATATTATATAGATCCTTATATTTAATTTAAAATCAGTTATCACAACACATATACTGTATCGAAATGCGAAACCCCTATTCAAATTTTACTGTTCACGCGTCATAAACACAAATTTTATTTACAGTTAAAATACACATGTATTTCATGAAAAGCCTTTGTTCGGCCAGAAAAGCGCGCGAAAATTATGCTGACATGTACAACGTCTCGTCATCCGCATGGAAAGCATGGGTGTATTGATGGCCATATAAAAACTTTGTAGCGTAGAGAACTGTGAGATCTTTACTTTTGAATAAAAGTTTTGTAGCGCATACCAACCAAATTTTGTTATCTCCATCGATGTGCAGTTAACATTTCCTCTTAAACCAAAAAATAATTTTGCCGTATCGCTAACATTTATATTGTCGTTCAGATAGGTCAGTATTGATTTATGACATGCAGGTACTGTGTACACCCTCCATGTGGACAGCGTGTAATTCGGTTGCTAATTAAAGGGACAGCAGTGAAAGGACGTTGTCATGGGTGGCACGCACGATATAAGCTGATGACGTCAAAACTGTTTCACTTTGATGTTGAACGGATTGGTTTATTGTTTATCGCACATAACATGTGTCAATGAAATATAAGCGATGTAGAGATCTGGACCAAAACGGCTATACTTGTGATGCGGACTATTATTGGCATCTTAACTAGGTTTTCTGTTGTTTTTTGTGTTTATTTTTTTGACAGTATTGAAAACTCACAGTATTGTGTGATGTGGTTGTCATATCACAAATGTGGATGTGATAATTTCTGGCATATAGTGATAATTGATCCACGTTGTGATATTGCAATAACATTGAACACTGTAGAGACCCTGTCATCCGATATTGCTCAAGAGTTTATACTATTGCTCAAGACTTTACTATTGGTCAAAACTCTGTACTATTGCTCAAGACTCTGTACTATTGCGCAAGACTTTACTATTGCTCAAGACTTTGTACTATTGCTTAAGACTGTACTAATGCTTAAGACTTTGTACTATTGCTTAAGACTTTGTACTATTGCACAAAACTTTGTACTATTGCTTAAGACTTTACTATTACTCAAGACTCGAATATTGGTCAAGACTTTGTACTATTGCTTAAGACTGTACTATTACTTAAGACTGTACTATTGCTCAAGACTTTGTACTGTTGCTTAAGACTCTGTACTATTGCTCAAGACTTTGTACTATTGCTCAAGACTTTGTACTATTGCTCAAGACTTACTATTACTCAAGACTTTGTACTATTGCTCAAGACTTTGTACTATTGCTCAAGACTTTGTACTATTTCTTAAGACTTTTCTATTACTCAAGACTTTACTATTGGTCAAGACTTTATACTATTGCTTAAGACTGTACTATTGCTCAAGACTTTGTACTATTGCTCAAGACTTTGTACTATTGCTCAATACTGTACTATTGGTTAAGACTGTACTATTGCTTAAGACTGTACTATTGCTTAAGACTGTACTATTGCTCAAGACTCTGTTCTATTGCTCAAGACTTTACTATTACTTTACTATTGCTCAAGACTCTGTACTATTGCTCAAGACTCTGTACTGTTGCTTAAGACTGTACTATTGCTCTAGTCTTTGTACTTAGAAAATTCAGGTTGAGGTTTGCGTGGAAGTACATATCTCTGTTACTACTAGAGATGTTCAATTGAAACTTGTCACATGTCCTCTGGGTCATTATGTAAGGTCACTGACCAAGGCGCATAACTCTGACCTGCAATTTAGCAGAATTGTGCCCCTTTCTGTACTTAAAACATTCAGGTTAAAGTTTGCGTGCAACAAGTTCATATCTCTTTATCTACTACAGATATCCAGTTATCATTATGTAAGGTCACGGACCAAGGTCCATAACTCTGACGAAGTGCTATGAATAGTCGAGCGTGCTGTCCTGAGACAACTCTTGTATATATACATGCCAAACCTTTCTGCCATCAAAGATTTACCTACAAAAGATTAGAGACGTTTGCCTTGTGAAGGCTTTAACTTCTGAATGTTTTACGCACATTGTGGGAATTGGATTAGCAGGTCATAAGAGCGTCCGGCGAGTTCCTCCACAAACAAAATGGTCTCTAATGTTTGAATTGTGGCTTTTAGCAAAATCTATGTAATATTTGTATAACCTGTTTGGCTTTAATGTGACAATAAAAGACTACTGCACTGGAGAACTATGAGAGTTGAACATACGCAATTGTTAAGGTGTCAGTTTAGGTCAGTTAAGCCAATTATGTGGTCATTTTGTTAGTATTTTGAAGAGAGAAGTTCTGCAATTACTGTTATTTTGCCCCAAAAGGGATCCACTAATATTGTGCAACAATCACAAGAGGTGTATTTGTGTAAATAAGGTTTGAAACATTTCAGGAAAATACTCCACAAAATATAAGCCACTCAGCACTGAAAATCTTGCTAGTAGAATATTATTGTTTTTTAAACTGCACATATTTGATTTGAAAAAGAGTTTCTTCAAGTTGTAATAATTAAAGAATTTATCTTATTATGCATTAATTTAAAAGCTTTTGTTAATTTCATATATACTAATAAACCTTTAAAACAAAAAACAAACTATACAGTAATTTAAAACATATAGCCCTTTTTGGAAACATTGTATTAAAATTATTATTTTCTTAAGTGGTATGTAAATGTCATATAATGACAATATAAATGAGGCGTGTCATAGGAAAACTGGCATTAATGCATGTGTGTAAAGTGTTGTCCCGGATTAGCCTGTGCAGTCCGCACAGGCTAATCGAGGACGGCACTTTCCGCTTTTATGGTATTTTCTGTTTCAAGGAAGTCTCTTCTAAACATAACTCCACTGTAGGCGGAAAGTGCCGTCCTGGTTTAGCCTGTGCTCACTGCATTGACTAATCCGGGACGACAGTTTAGGCACATGCATTAAGCCTGGTTTTCCCATGATACTCCACAAATATTATCTATAGGTCGTGTTTCTTTGCTCTTTTTCAATCAAAATTGTCAACTGACCTGCATGGATACAGGATTAAGAATTGTCCTATATAAATACTATTATTGTTATTTTAAGATTTTTAGAACTATTTTTATTTTGGCCTTAGACAACTCTAGTTTACAAGTGTTTTGCCTCTCTATAATTTACAGATATAAAACAAATCTCTTAATTAAAGCATTTGTTGTCCGACATCTATGCCAAAGTTGCTATTTGTAGCGTCCTATGAAATGATCCATTTGCATTTTAAGAATGGACACTACTTTTTTCATTTGGTTGTTTGGCAAATTCTTTGGGTATTTACTTGGCCATTAACCTGTGAGAGGATCAGAATTTCTTCTTAACTTTTAGTACAATCCATACAATCCGACACTACCTTTTACAATGGTATTAGGTGAGAAAATGCAGATATGAGAGCTGTGGGTATTGAAATTCAATGTGCAGTTATTTGTCAGGCGTTCGAACCAATATTTGCTTTGCAAAGGTACCCAGTTACTTCTGGACATTGGCTAGTCATGAAGGAAAGTTACAGTGGACTGAAGTTTGTCCTTGAACAGGGTTTTTTAAGACAGTGTTTTGACACCATTGGAATTAAAATATTTGTTTTATAGGTTTGTGTTCAGATATGTAATGTGAAGTGCTTTCGTATTAAGGCTAATAAATTTAGATGCTGTTTTTGAATTATAGACAAAAGGTGTTTCTTTCTGAAATATTTCTTATATTTCAATTTAAATTATTATTGATCAGATTACTATTCGCAGTAATGTTGATTTAGAAGACAATTATAGTTTTACTGAATAATACATTGCGAGATAATGGTAATAATGGTACGTACACTTGGGAGTTAAATGTATTAAATGCTGTTGCTTTAATGTGCAAGTTTATTGAACTTGGGTGTTTCTGCTGGCAGGGGTGTAAACATTTGTTAAAAGCCAGTAGCCCTGCAATGGCTACCAGCTGACAAAATCAGGTCGCCTTTACAAATTTTGTGGTCTTCCTTAGTTTTGGTTACAGTATTCTATAATCCCACTTTTGCGCTGTCACCCCCACCAAGACATGTTATTGCTCCAAATAAATCGCGAATATCAAGCTGTTTTGACATTTCGCGGGAAAATAAACGGTGTTGATGTAAATATTACCCTCACGCGCACACAAGGTGACTGGTTATGGTTGGGAACATCAACGCATTTATTCATAATAGTATTAAACGGTGACACAGTCTAATCACGTGGCTACCAGACAAACACCTGTACAAAATCAAAGCACTGACTGACTTTAAAATGACCGGGCGAGTATTTCGGATATTGCATTCGCCCGGAGCAAAATTTAAGTCGCCAATGCGAGCGGGCGAGTGATATTTTACACCCCTGGATGGTAGAGCCATGGCTAAATTCGATTCAATTTAGATTTCAAACATCATTCAGTGGAATATTTTGATTTGATTTTTTTACAATTTTACATGCTTGTTTTTGCGTATTCCTGAGTCATGATTTGCAATGTAGTGAAGATTACTATTTGTTATTATTAATACAAATTGTTATGGTTAATGTGAATGTATGTGCCTCATCTATCAATATAAATATGAGGCGCGTCGTGAGAAAACCGGACTTATTGCATGTGCGTAAAGTGTCGTCCCGGATCAGCCTGTGCACTTTCCATTTTTATGGTATTTTCTGTTTCAAGAAAGTCTCTTCTAAACATAAATCAACTGTAGGCGGAAAGTGCCGTCCTGGATTAGCCTGTGCGGACTGCACAGGCTAATCCGGGACAACACTATATGCACATGCATTAAGACCAGTTTTCTCATGACGCGCCACATATGAATTCTTATCCCATCATCAGGCGTGCATTGACAAAATAACACCCCATGGAATAAACTTATATAATAAACTTATATAATAAACTTATATAATAAACTTATATAATAAACTTTCCACACTTTGGTAATACGGCAGTCACGCGCAGTATAATGACTTCATCTTGTTGACTTTGTGAGGTAATTTTATGTTTTTCGTAATATTTACCGGGTAGTGTGTTTTCTTTCGTTTATTTTCTAAATAAAGACGGAAAATGATGGGATAAATAGAATACGAGGTAAGTGTTGAATAAAGATACGTTTAGCTTGGCACTAAAACGTGAACCTCTCGCCAAGGCTCGTGATTCAGGTTTTCTAAGCCTTCCTAAATAAACTTATCTTTATTCCACACTAACCTAGTATTCTCTATATTGGTAAACATTGGTCATAATATTTCTTAACTAGCATATAATATAGCAGCATCCACGATGCCTTATGAACTTTCATGACTAATCTACACAAACACTATAATGTTAATAAAAGAAAATCAAATCGAAATTGGTTGGTTTAGTATCAAAAATCGAATCGGGTCATTAACAATCGAGTTGCCGATGCAGTGATAGAATCGTTGCATGTCTATCTGCCGGTGCTTATGCCCCCCCCAAAAAAGTTCAGTTTCTGGTCTCCTGCCCCAAAAAATAAGGGTCGGTAGGTAGGGATTTTTTTTAAATTTTATTTTATTTTATTATGATGGGAGAATGGTTTGTGTTGTACATGGTAACAGTCTTTTTCAGTCCTTATTATTTTTGGACCAAAAATGTATAGGGTCGGCAGCAAAAGTAAAGGGTCGGCCGGGAGACCAGAAATGGGACTATTTTTTTGGGGGGGGCCTTAGGACACCGGTCATGTGTCATAGTTCATAGAACACATTGCTGGAAATAATAGGAGTATTTAAAACAAGTGTCTGGAATGGATTAGTTTGAAAGCAAGTAGGTTAGGTGTTTTGTACGTTTTCTTGTGATTTTGATAGGGCCAGGATTACGGATCCAATAGTTTGTCAAAGGTCAGGGGCCATATTCCAGAAACATCTTAAGTAATATCTCAGCCTTAACCGTAAAATCACAATTTTATCGTAACCGTTTATTTCGTTTTGACAGTGCATTGTGCTAAGTGTTTCTTCAGTATCACCTGAAATATTAACTTTTGTATGAATATGTATAAATATATTCACACATTTAAATGTAGTTTTTAAATTAAAACATTTGAAATTTGTAACTTACATGTAAGAGAAAATATTTTAAGATTCACTTAAGATTTTTCTGGAAAATGGCTACTGGTCATGTTGTAATATAAGGGACTTTCGGTGTTTGCATAGGATCAGAAATGTGTAATATTTGCTGTTTAAGTAATGCATGTATCAATGTGGCGCGTCGTGAGAAAACCGGTCTTAATGCATGTGCGTAAAGTGTCATCAAAGGGACAGCACTTTCTGCCTACAGTGTATTTATGTTTAGAAGAGACTTCTATGAAACAGAAAATACCACAAAAGCGGAAAGTGCCGTCCTGGATTAGCCTGTGCGAACTGCACAGGCTAATCCGGGACAACACTTTAAGCACATGCATTAAGTCCGGTTTTCCAACGACGCGCCTCCAATCTTTTCCTCCAAGTGGGAGCTGTGGGCATATACTGGGCTTTAGACTGAGAGGGATTCCTGACAGGCGGGAATTTTTTTATACGCCAAACGATTCCAAGTCCCGTGAAATTTTAGACTTTGGTCTGATCCCGGTAATATTGACCCCGCCCGCTCCCCGGCCATTTGATACACCAATTAAGCATCTCCCACTGAGGGGATTTAGAAAAAAATGCTTGGCTCTAGAGTGGGGTATTGGAGAATTAGACCCCGAAACAATATTGAAAGGTACACACTGCTAAAATAGGAGCAAACAGGATTTGGTTGTTGCTGCAAGATAAACATATAAACCCTTACCATGTATTACCCGATTATTTGTGTCTAATTGCAACATGCATTGGGCGTGACCTCAAATAGTGCTAGTTGCCTGTGAGATATGGTGTTTAAGAGCTACCTGTATGACACCTTGTATTGGGTGACAGATATTGTGGAAATTATTGGCATTTATTCAAGGGAGATAATTATAACTAACAATATTCGTTCTGTAGTTGTTTTTGCAAAGGAAGTATTAATTTTGTTGAAGGATATTCTTTCAGTAGGTGTTCATACAAGGGAAGTAATCAGATAAAACATACCAGTTGGACGTAAAAAAAATAATATGTTTGTTTCAGGTAACCCGACCTACCATAAAAAAATGCCCGGACCCTAGAACATTTTATTGGGTTTGTCAGATTGATTTTTGTTTTATTTACCTTTTTCAATAATTAAATGTGTTTTGGATAAATAAGTGTTTTGTTTTAATATTGTCCACTTATAAACAATGTTTAAGGATATTACTGATATGTTTTGAATATTTATTCAGTGATAGAATCGTCAAGTTGACCATTTACCAAAAAAAAAAAAAAAAAAAAATCTCAACCTACCTACCCTAATTTTTTTGGGCATGTTACCTGAAACAAACATTTTTTTTTTAAGGGAGGTAATACTGTTGTATTATCTTCTGACAGTTGCTATTTGTTCAAGAGAAGCTGTCTTGTTAAAGGATCTGTCAGTAAGTGTTGTGCAAAGGAAGTAATCTTGTTAAAAGTAATTTCTTAAAAATCTCTGTTGGTATTTATTCAAGGGAGATAATCCTGTTGTTCATTCAAGGGAAATAATCTTTAAAAAAAATTATATTGGAATTTATTCAAGGGTGATAATCTTCTTTTATGTGGACTGTTTTTGAAGGTGGTCTGAGAAAGTGTTTTATAGAATCTGAACAAAGGGTTTCAAAATAATTAATGTAGCCTAATTGGTGAGAGAAAAGTAGACATATTTTTGATGGGTGTTTAATTGTTAGAAAATTGAATGTCTCATATTTTTATGGTCCTTTTATAAGCCTGTATGAGAAATTACAGATATATGTGGATTTTATGTCCCGTTAAAATTTTGTTGATTAAAATCTGTTTTCATGAATGCAGTATATAGTATGAAATATTGTATTTATTTATAGTTTCCCTGTGTTTTTTATACCATGAAAACGTTTTGGAAATACAAAAACTGGAGGATTGTACGTGAGAAAACCTGTTTTTGATGCGGAATATATTGTGCTTTAGCATTAGACTATTAAAAGAAATATGACTCGTTTACTTTCACAAGTTTGTGTGAATTTAATAAGAAGAATAACATACACAGTATTCTGCACTGAGAGACATAAAATGTTTGTGATAATTTTTGTTGGAAAGCGTTAAGTTTATATGAACAGCAAGGGAGTCTTTTTGGTGCCCTGACATATTTTTTTGAAATGTGTTGATCATCAGTAAATGTTAAAGCAAATTGTAATTTCACCCAGGGGTGAGATTTGTTCCAAATAACTCGCTGACTTGGACGGACTTGGATCGCTAAGAAAATAACAATAATCTTCAAGACTCAGCAAAAAGCTGTTCGGTTTGTTGTTGAATAAATAAATTTACTGCCACAAAAATGGATGTGTTAGGGGTGCTGGGATTTAATAAAGTGAAGAAATTTCACGGATACCCGCGGAGAAATCGGAGTATGAGTTTGCCCGAAAACCGATACGAACCCACGAAAAAGGTTGGTATTGTTAGACATATGCATTTGAAGCAACATTTTTTTTTAACGTATACATTGGACATGATTTTATGTTTGTCACATCAACCGGATTATAATTTGCTTTTCCTTTATTTGCTGATGTTATGAAAGGTAATCGAGCATCAGTCATGATGTTATGATAGGTAATCGAGCATCAATCATGATGTTATGATAGGTAATCGAGCATCAATCATGATGTTATGATAGGTAATCGAGCATCAATCATGATGTTGTGATAGGTAATCGAGCATCAATCATGATGTTATGATAGGTAATCGAGCATCAATCATGATGTTATGATAGGTACTCGAGCATCAATCATGATGTTATGATAGGTAATCAAGCATCAATCATCATACAAATTAATAACTAAATTACAGTTTTCCCAGATATCTAGCTAAGCCCATGAAAAAGGGTTGGTGTTGAAACCATTGCACTGGACTTGACTTGTGATACCAGATAAGTCTTTGTGCTAGATCATCCCTTTATTTTCATAACATTATGTCATTATTAATGTTGTCGTTAAATTAGATTACCAAAAAGCCAACGCGAAAAACACTGGATAATACTGTTTTTATGTTTCCCCTCCTCCGCCCCCCCCCCCCCCTCCCCCCCCCGGCATCTTGATGTCTTTTTGAGGGAGGCATATTGTGATTGTCCTGTCTGTCCATCCTTCTGTGCGTGATTCCGTCCATACTAGGTTAACTAGACTTTTGACAGTTTGTCTAGTGCCAACACTGCTGACTACAACACTTGGATACTTACACAGTTCTTGCTTATGACCATTCTCAATCCACCCATATCAACCAACCTCACTGTGACCTTAACCTGACCGAATTTGGACTTCAAATCATCCAAATGGTCTGTTTTTTGGTGCACCAATAATGCTTACGACAACACTTGAATATGTATACTTGTACAGTTATTGCTTGTGACCATTCCCAATCCACCAAATCACCCAACCTCACGTGGACCTTGATCTTGACCTAATTTGGAATAATTTAAATGGGCTGTCCAGAACCAACCGGGGGCATGTGTGTTTAGTGTCTTGTTTGCTTTGGGTTTCTGTTGTTACGCAATGGAAGTAATAAAAGTAATTAATGTCATCAATAATAAAGCTTTCCTGAAAAACGATATGAACTCATGAAAAAGACTAGTATAGAAACACTTGCAATGTATGTGACTTGAGATTGGTCATGAGTTCTGAATCACAACTATCATTTGCCTGAATTGACAGATGTTACTTTATATAAACACTGATGTAAATTAATTAATGGCCTTAATTATATGTATTTACCTGAAAACTGATACAAACCCACGAAAAAGGTTGGTATTGTTAGCAATGCATTGGACATGATACCCCTATTCCACAGACATGACAAATCCCACAAATTACCAAAACATAATAAATTTAAGAATTCGTAGTTGAATAATAATCAGTTTGTTAAGTTCTTAACTGATTTGTACATGTTAGTAGTCAGTTCTTGCAATTCTTGAGCAGTTGGGAATTTGTGACAAAAGTTTTGAACTATTTAATATGTTGGCCACGAACTCCCGATTCCAAAAATTTGTAGTTAATTTGTAACAAATTCGTACTGCATTCTAAGCATCGTAACTGAATCGCAATCAATTTGCAGGTATTCTAAACTCATTCGGGGATTCAAGAATTTGCAGCTTGACATGTTAATAAACATTTTCTAATGTCAATTGCATCTCTACTGGGCCACATTGATGGAGTCAGTTGTCATGAGATACGGATATATGGAATATCCACATGCGGTTTCACTTAGGTGCCGGTAAATAACACTAACGCGATAGATGGCGATTTTTAATTGCCAACTTAACGAAAATTGACACTTAATTGGCAATATGGAAAACATTTACCCATAATTTAGAAACAGAAAAAAAAATAAAAATTCAAAGTGTCCCAAAATTAAGAGTCTCGAAAAATAATTATTTTACTGTATTTTAAGGGTGTCCCAACATTTAGAGTGTCCCAACATATAGAGTAATTACGGTACTTAGATGTCTCTCTTGTCAGAAAATAGTGATAATGTTGTCATCCATAGTTGTCTACCTTGCTTAAAATAGTAATTGATTTCAGTTGTCTCCCTTGTTTAAATTAATATACATGGTTGTTTCCCTTGCAGGAAAATACTGTTTCTCAAAAGGTTGTAGCTAATTTATCTCTCAAACCCAGGTTGCTTTCAACATTTGCTATACACTGGCTCTGACCATATAGAGTTCTTAATATGTATGTCAGTTCAACATTATGATTATTCAGTGTTCTTTATGTACAGTTGATGGATGTTCTGAATGATCTTACTCTTAATTAAGTTATTTTCTGTACAATATTTTCTGTATATTCCCTGTCACATTAGCATACACAGCTTGCCATTTTTTAATTTTTTCTTTGGAAAAATATATTTCAGTTATAATGATAACAGTAACATGTCACAGTGACTGAGTTTATAAGAAGGAAGGTGTGTTAAATTCGGTCTCCATGGAAACATAAAGGCTTATAACCACCTTATGAATTTTAAATCGACGCAAACAACAGTAATGCAAGTCTTTTTACTGTGTGGTGATATATACTTTTTGCTTCAGTGCTTCAGTGGATATGAAAATTGAGATGTCACATTGGAGAGGAATAGGAAAATTATGCCATGTACTTCTTGTTGATAACATCACCATCATGGTTGTAAGCAGATTTTATGTTGTCATACAGTATCGTGCTACAATGGACTTAAATATGTATTTGAGAAACAATTTGGAGAGATAATGGATGGTTTTAGAATCAGTTTGATTGATAGAGCGATATTTAAGGAAATGCATTTCACTGCTGTTTAGTGTTATCTAAACATTTTTATAATTTGTGTGATATTTTTGAAGTTGTCAGGACATCACGTAACTTTGGAATGCGACCCAGGATTATATTATTAATTTTGTATGGAGCATGTTTAACCTATAAAGATTTTGGAGGACATCGTAACGTAATGATTGCTGCGTGTAATGTGCATAAATCTGGCAGCGTAATGAACATAAATGAATAGATACTTTATTGTAATAATGATATAATCTCGATATCTTGATAGAGTTTGAGATATATTTGAACTTAATTTGTTCGCTAAAACTTTCCTGAGAAATTGTGATCTTGCGATATTGCAGTTTTCAGATGATAATATTTGACACCGATGCCTCTTTGTTTTAAATTAATGATACTGAATTAATGATACTAAATTAATGATACTGAATTAATGATACTGAATTAATGATACTGAATTAATGATACTGAATTAATGATACTGAATTAATGATACTGAATTAATGATACTGAATTAATGATACTGAATTAATGATACTAAATTAATGATACTAAATTAATGATACTAAATTAATGATACTAAATTAATGATACTGAATTAGTGATACTGAATTAATGATACTGAATTAATGATACTGAATTAATGATTACAAGATTGTTATGAATCGAAATAGAAAGAACAGGTGTTGACTTAACTAGCATGATCAGCTGTTAATGAAGCATTAACTTAATTGGGAATTAATCAGTTATTTTCTCTGGAATTATTATACCTGTATTAATTTGGAATTTGTCAGTTATCATTATATAGATAACTCATTAATTAATTGAAAATTGGGATGATAATTGATGTTTTGTGATATATTGTCAGTATTTAAAACAATTTTACATCAGTATATATTTTGAATAAGAGATCTTTTTTACAGATTTTAGTGTAAATGTTTGGTTACTTTAAAAGGTATCGCAAACAAGTGTAGATTTGGTCATAGTAAAGTGTCTCTGTTGACCGTCTTATAAAGGTTTGTTGGATTAGCAAATAGTTGCGAAAAGAAAAGAAATGACACTTAAGCAAGATTGGCTGAAAGTTGTGAAAATAAAGAAATAAAAGCAAATAAACCACAATCTAGGTCACCATAAGAGAAGATGTCGTGGAAAGTTTTTAACTACGACGAAAATAGTGGATTTAAGCTGTAACAACAGATTTTACAGATTTTTGTTTTTGTGGAATTAATTCATCTGGAATAAGCTAGCGGATGCTTTAAATATGATATTCCGTAAATTTTTCAGAAATTGTACTATATGGGAATAATAATACAAAATTTGAACAATTAATAGTTTGCATGGAAAACTTTTGGTGCATGGCCATTTTTGTTGTGTGTGGGAAATATTTGAGGCGTGTGGGTAAACTGTCGTCCCGGATTAGCCTGTGCAGTCTGCACAGGCTAATCCAGGATGGAAATTTCCGCCTACAGTGGATTTATGTTTAGAAGAGACTTCCTTCAAACAGAAAATACCATAAAAGCGAAAAGTGTTGTCCTGGATTAGCCTGTGCAGACTGCAAATGCTAATCCGGCACATGCATTAAGCCTGGGTTTCCCACGACATGCCTCATATACTTTTGTAACATTGTGTGACTAAACCATTTTTGCTTGTGAAATATTTAGGGTGAAAGTAAGATGACATTTTTGTGTGGGAGTGAATACAAGCATTTGTGGTTGAACGAGCGTTAAAATGTTCATATTTCAAAAACGAAGAAAACTGAATAATCCATTGGTAAGTTTGTTTAGTACGTGTTTGAAATACATAGTGGGGGTAGATGGGTGTTCGTCCCACACTTGTCGGAATAATGACTTAGCGTACACCATTAATAAGATGACAGTTAATATGGGACATTGATATAAATCTGTTTATCACAAAACTGTAAGTTTCCTTTTCTTTTCTTTGTTGCACATTGACATATAATGAATTTGGCATGTGTTAATGTGTATTAAGTTTATTTTAGAGCTGGTTTCAGGTGTTACCATTTAATGATCAGTAACATTTTAATAACAATTCTGAATTTAAAAAATAATATTGATGCATATGAATTATGTATACCACATCAGAAGGACGAATCAGTGTTTATAAGCCGATAAACAACAATAATGTGAACATTATTTTGATTCTAACCTGACCTGGCAACATTTTCTGCAGTAATGATGGAAATTATATTTTACAGTTTCGAAACTATTTTTTGAGTTGTTTATTGGTAGTTTAACAATGGTGAATTTTGTTCTTTGTCTATAGAAAACTCTGCGCGTGTCATGTTAGAATTAAAGATAAATACAAATGTTATTGCAGAATACAAGAACCATAATTGTTTTTAATATTTTGGTGCCTGCTGGGCACCGTCCGATTTTTGCCCAATTTTAGGTAAAACAGAGGCCATCTGATGGCAGTTAATTCTTTGTGACTGTGGCATAAGGATTGCCTACACTCCCATGGTGCATATTACTGTTAAAACTAAAATTTCTCTCATCTACACTTTCAGATATGTCATCACCCTGGCTGCACACGTAACAACGAGAATCGCCCAATGTTGCTGTGCAAAGAGTGTGACATGAGCATTCATGCGCGACCCGAGTTCAATGGACATCTTGTACTCGACGTTCCCAAGAGGAAGTCAAGTGAGTAAAAATAGGCATATATGTGTGTGTGTGTCCGTGTTTTATATGCCATAAGTTCCTCTTGCAAAACTGCATTATCTGTGGACCCATCACCCCTACCTAATTTTCTGTTAGAGACGCATCAACGATTGGAAAATTTAGAATCATAGCTGCAGTATCCTGTTGTTCTACAGTGTTGTTTTAGGGCCAATTTGGGGCCGAAATTCAGCCCTATTCCCCTGCTGAAAAGGTATATATTTTTCTCCTATATTTACCTTAAAATTCCCCTCAGAACGTAAGCTTTATTTTGAAAAAAAAGACAAAAATCTGACAAAAATTGACGAAGATAGAGGCATTTTCCTAAACAATCACAGCAATTTTTCATCAAACCATGTTAGTGCATAATCTAAGTTATCATTTGTAGCAAAGCAATTGATTAATGTTTTATAATAAAGTAGTAGAATATAAACATGTACTACTGAGTTTTCTAAAAATAATAATTCCCCTTTTATCGTAAAATTCCCCATCTGAAGGGCCCCACCACCTTTCCCCCAAGGTAAAAAAAACACTGTTATATATGTACTGAAATGTCTTTTTAGGGAACCTGTATTACCCGAAGGAACCCCCCTACCCCTCCTCACCAAATAAACTCAAATGTCCCTGAATGGGAATCAAATGCTGGTTACATAGATGAGAAACTATTATACCAACCACTATACTAGCCGGACAATGACAATAACATGTTTTATATTCTAACAACTGTTAACAAATATTTTCCAAGCTGGAATTATGGAAAATGAGGCATATGTGAAAATTGTGTGCAACTGGAAAATACTTGATGTTATGGAAATATTTCATATAAAATACCCGGTACATCACATTGCCACATTTTACACATTTGTATTCCACTGAGAAAACTGGTCATCAGACAGTGTGATGTATTCAGATGAATCTAGCATGAAACTTTATAAGACATATCCTGCAGTGATCATCTTTCCAGAAATCTCTCCTTTTGTATCTCTAGACAAAAAATGCCCAGAGATTTTGTTATTCCCATATTATTAAAGGTTTTCTTAAGGGACTTGGAATCGGGCTGAATATGTCTATACTATAAATCAATACTTTGATTAGGAGATAAATACATAAGAAATTACAGTATACAGTGCTCTCCTTTTGTTAACTTCCTCATTAACAGTTTTTTCCCCTAATTTTGTTGATCACTGCTACCACAGTTGTCATGTAATCATGGTATGGAATAATTGCAAATGCTTTCTTACAGTACTCTCTCTTTCATTTGATTTCTTCTTTACTAATATTGTGCAGTTGTTTCTCTGATTTATATAGATCACTGCCACCAAACATGTCATGACGTTACCGTGATATTGAATCATGTGATCAGTAGACTGGAAATGCCCTCTTAGAGTGCCCTCCCTTTCTTTTGTTCACTCCTAACAATCTTTTGTCTCCCTTAATTTGTATAGCTCACTGCCACCGAAGATGTCATGTGACCATGATATTAAATCATGTGATCAGTGGATTGAAAATGCCCTGTTAGAGTGCTCTCCCTTTCTTGTGATTGCTGGCTTTACTAATATTTTGCAGTTGTTTCCCCTGATTTATGTAGATCACTGCCACCTAAGATGTAATGTTACCATGATATGGAATCAATTGGTCAATAAAAAATAGTGAAGAATACAGACGCCTTTATTTGTATTTGCAAACAAAGTGTCATATGCCTGTCTGTCTGTCCGTCAGTCCGCCCGTCCATCGGTACATCTCAAGATAACAACATTAAGGCCTTTTAATTTCCTTAAGTCCATATTTTTATGTAAAAAAGTTTTGAGATGTCATTTTCTCCTCTTTAAGCTGAAATAATGTTTTTTCTCACAACTCAGCTTGTGTGCCAATCTCATTAAACATTGTTAGGATCTGAAGACATCGTATAACAGGTTACGTTCAAATGACCTTCCGAACAATAAAACATCAGCCCTGCTGCGCCCAATGAAATTGCCATTTGCACAGTAATGTTTGGCCACGGTTTTTTGAAAACTGATGCATTTCCAGCTGACCCTCGGGAAAAAAATCATTTACAGTTAATTATCACGGGGATAACAATGGATATAGTGGTACCTTAACATCCAAAGTTTATGTTAATTTCGTGCATAGTATTTGTGGTGTATATATGAAGTTATACCGCAAGATTATGAAGGCAACAGTTTGATTGGCTCCTAAAAAGGTCATCTGAACGTGACCCCTAATGCCAAGTCATCAGATCCAGTCAGCGGATAATATAGTAGCAACTAATGAGATTGCTTTTGTGCATAATACTATCTCTCACAGTCATGTTTGTGTTAAGCATTATTGTATGCACGGTGCGTAAATAATTACCAATTGATTACCCTCTATTTGATTTCATGTATTCAGAAAGAAAAACTAGTCAATATTGCTGGCAAGATTATTATAAAATCATAAAATATTGAGTGGGCCAAAGAAGTAACAATACATTTCATCGAACAGCAAATCATAGAACAATCAATGGAGTTTCCACCAAAAACAAAATGTGGTTCAAGATTCAGGATATATTATAAAAGTAAGTTTAGGCGTTAACTCTGTATTGTGGATTGTGGTTGATTTATTAAAAGATGGCATGTATATATAGGATGTGATCAGGTTATGTTGAGCTTGGATGTTATAATGGTGCATAATTGTGCTGTGCAAAATGTAAGATTAGAGATGTGAGTTAAATAGTGACCTGCTTTGTATGATTTAAATGGACCTGTTCACAGATTGACGATTTGACCATTTTTCAACTTTTTGTTACCGATTTCAAAAATAAAAGAACAGTGTATACAAGTGAACAAAATAACACTACGGACCTAGAAATATACTGTAAAAACCATTTCGTTTATGAGAAATCATCCGTTGAAATTGATACAATTATAAAGGGTTTGTAACACTGAACGATGCAATAATTTGGAGTGTTTCTGTTGTTTTCATTGAAACTGTTGACATCACGTGGAACATTTACATTAAGTAAATAATGCAGAGGGAAATATAGAAGTCGGAATGGCCGAGTGGTTTAGGCAATAGCCTTTTAATCCGGAGGTCCACGGTTCTAACAACAGTGACCAATTTTTTTTTAATTATTTTTTTTTTCTAAAAACTTTTCTTGTTATTATACTTGAGCTTTGCAGCTCCAATGCTTAAATATGTCAAGTATAGACATGTAATGGCATACTTCATTTAATGTGAAAATCTGTGAATAAGTCTCTTTAACTGGTGACTACGTTACAGCTGATTCTTGTTGTCTCAAAGTTGTGGATAATTCGAAATGACTTTGCCATATCCGAAGTTCGACTTGTCCGAATACAGACTCTATGCTAAGATTGGGTCTAAATAATTGATAAATCATACCCCTTCTTGAATAATTGTATTTAATACACATTTAATGCGTATAAAACGCTGCGGTATTGACACCTTATTTTTTCTGCGTTTTATACGCATTTAATGCACTTAAAAATGCAGAAAAAATACACTTATTTCAGAAATAAAGTTGTTGTTTTTTCTGCATTTTTGCTGTATTAACACACTTAAGTGCATTTAAAGTGTATTTTTCTCTTTAAAAAATACACTGTCTCTTACAAAAATACACTGAAGTTTATTGAAAGTGTATTTTGAGTGTATTTTCTAGTGCATTAATACACTTTTGGTAAAAAATGCAGAAAAAGTACAGAAAAAGTACACTTAGTGTACTAAAAGTGTATTTAATGCGCATTTTAAGGCAGAAAAAATATGGTGCCAATACCGCAGCATTTAATACGCATTAAATGCGTATTTAATACACGTTTTCGAGAAGTGTATTATAAAATAGCAACAATGTAAACATATACTGTACCATAAAGAAAGGATCATTTACTCAATTTAATAACACTTCTAATCCTGAAAAACTGTGAAAAGAAGTGGTAAGATGTTTGCAATGTGTGACAAACTTGGACCATGGTTGCATAATTTATGTCTTGCCATGGGCATTAAAACTTCGACATAAACAAATAGAAATAAGTGTGTAAATACTATTTGGGAGATAAACAAATACAAATAAGCATGTAAATACTGTTTGGGAGGTAAACAAATAGAAATAAGTGTGTAAATACTGTTTGGGAGATAAACAAATAGAAATAAGGGTGTAAACACTATTTGGGAGGTAAAACGACTTCAACATAACAGAAACTTTGAGTTAAAAGTTTGAGACAACCGTATTTATACTATATAAAATAAGATAGAAGAATTGCGGGAATTAGTTTCCACTGTGACGTATCCGGAACTTCGACTAAACCGAATTTAAAGATAATAAAGTTCACCTGTTTATTGATAATTATGTTATGATAACAAATTCTTTTGTTGTTGAATACAACTAAATGGTAAACAATGATTAAAAAATACTACAAATTGTGTTTGCCTACTGTAGGCTTTATAGTAACTCATCAGAAACTCAGATTAAACCAGAATACCCTCGAAACTGGAATACCCTCTAAACTGGAATTTCCTCTAAACTTTTTTCATGGTCCTGCCTACATCTAGTTTAGAGGGTTTCCACTGAATGACTTTTGAAATTGAAACTCATTGAAAATTGAAACAGTGAGATATATAGGTTATAAATCAATCATGTGTTAATTCTTCAAATCACCAAAATATTTCATTTTTCTGTTCTTCACCTGACCAGTTGGCTTTTTGCAGACAATGAACGCACAACCCGTTTCGCTCATGCTAACTCCACCCCGAATTTCCCCAACCAATCGCTGATGAGTATGGATATTGACGAGAGCAATAGTCCCGAGGAGGCGGAGCAAACTGTTGCCATGGAGATGGATAGGAGACATTCATTCAGGTAGTTTAAGGAACAATCAGACTGAATTGCACGATCTTCCTAACGTAAGATCAGTGCCTGTTTTCACCTACTGATTCTTAGACTAACCCTTCTCGAAAAAGTGTATTAAATACGCATTGAATGCGTATTAAATGCTGTGATATTGGCACCATATTTTTTAAATACACTTTTAGTACACTGAGTGTACTTTTTCTGTACTTTTTCTGCATTTTTTACAAAAAAGTGTATTAATGCACTAGAAAATACACGTAAAATACACTGTAAATAAACTTCAGTGTATTTTTTTAAGATACAGTGTATTTTTTAAGGAGAAAAATACGTGTTAGATGCACACTTAAGTGTGTTAATACAGCAAAAATGCAGAAAAAAAAACAACTTAATTTCTGAAATAAGTGTATTTTTTCTGCATTTTTAAGTGCATTAAATGTGTATTAAATACAATTATTCGAGAAGGGTAAGACTTAAGAATAAAGACTTTCCTTGAAACTGTTTTATTCTAAAAAGGCTGTTTGGTATTCACCAATTATAATTTCGGCATTCTTTATTGATGTCAGGAGCAGCATTGGTAGCTTGCATATTTGCAAACGCACAAGTATTATTCCTGGAGTCGAAGTCTTTTCTTTATTCTTAAGTAAAAAGATAGGTTGGTGATTATGGGCCTTGATTACGGCCTATGCTGTGTTCTGTTCTTGAAATTTTGATTTCTAAACAGGTTAATAATTTATATCTCAGCTTATTACATACTGTACATGCTTTATGGCATTTGACATATGTTCAAATTGTAGAAAAATTCAAAAGTTCTTCAATATTACAGATTTCTATTTCTGTACTGTTCGTGATTAAGTCAGTCAGAAATCAAATTTTGTTCAAGTTTTATTTCCATGACGGCGTATTTTGGCCTTGAATTTCTGTTTTATATGTGTACAATACCAAGAAAGCATAATCAAAGTTCTTGCCCTTTAGTGGATTTTCTGAAAACATAATTATCTACACTTGTATGTTTTTTCTGCAGTTATATCCTGATAATTTGTTAACTTTTGCCATGGCTACCACCAAGGATTGATTTAATATCTAAGTTTTTAAAATTGAAATATAAATTAAACCAATTTAGCTTTAATAATTTGTACTTATGTTGTTACACTTTATTTAGCCTGTACTTCAGGTTATAACAATATAGACCAGAGAGTTTAATAAAATTTATAATTTTTTTTTTTCAGCTTTTTCAGTTAAATGACTTGGTTTGGTTGAAGGATTCTCAATCACTTTATATATGATTGAAGCCAATTTAATATTAAAGATGATCCCATCTTAGTGTCATTATACCAAAGAAGATGCATATTCAATTTTAAGTATACATGGTGATTCTGTTCATGTCCCAAAATTATATTGAAATCAAATGTTTATAGTCATTCAAATGCCTTTCATTGACGTGTAGTTAATAAAGAAGTACAAGTCTTAGAGTCTTAGAGCCTTTACATCGGAAATGAATGAATGATATGAATAATGTTTTCTTTCATAAATACCCTATATATCTAATTAATATTTATAAAAAAGTTGGCCCAGTTTAGATACGTACATTAAATTAACATAACTGCAGAATGTCAGTGAACCTATGCCATGGCGGTTCGACCGTCGTGCCTGCGTAAACTTTTTCTATAAACGACATCTCCTCTGAAATCGTGAGGCTGACTTAAATGAAACTTCACAGAAATGGTCCTTTGGTGTTCCCGCTGCCAAAGTTGCTCAAATCGTTCTGGATCGCTCGAACAGATGGCCGCCTAAGCTATATTAAATGGAAAAAATCTTTAAACGACATCTTCTGAATCCCTGGGTAGATTTTTTAATAATTTCACAGGAATGTTCCTCGGGTGGTTTTCTAGCAAAGTTGTTCAAATGGTTCCCGTCCATTGAAAAACATGGCCACAAGGGGGCGGATCTTTTTTTCTTATATGTCTGATCAGGGTCCTTTCCCTTCTGACACACCTTACTTTATAAGCCAGTAGAGCAGTACAAGCACAGTAAGTCTTGTTTCCAGGCCGGCTAGCTCAGTTGGTAAAGCGCTGGACTACAAATCCGAGGATCGCGGGTTTGATTCCCAGCCCGGCCACATAACTTTTGTTGGGATTGGTCATGAAATTATTTATACGGCCATTCTCCCCCTACCTCTGATTAAAGTAGGGCAGTTGTCAAATACTGGCATAGGTATGTGCACTTAGTACTGGTAAACCAGCTTACCCAGGAAAAGTGTGAGTAGGTTAACTGACCGGCGTTATGTTACTGAAATACTGTTGAATTTGGCGAAAAATCCAAACAAACAAACAAACAACTAAGTCTTGTTCTATAGATTTTTCAATCAGTCTCATAAATTCCAAGGTAGAGAATTATAACTTTGAGAATGGTAATTTTCATAAGCTCATCCAGAGTTATTGCCCATGATTTTCATGATGTTCTGGGTTCACATTGCCTATGAATCTTTTAAAGTATTCAAAGTATTGTCTTAAACTCCAGTATTGAAAACGGAAACTTGTGCACCAGGTTGTTTTGTTGATTGTTGTTGTTGTTTTTTCAAAAGGTACACCTAACACTATTATGTGAAGTTGGAATAAGATAAATCAAACGTGGTTGCTCATTTTATCATCTACATCATGGTAATTCATGCTGTTTAAGTATGTTTGTTGAATTTAGATAAGGCTGTTAGCATGAACTGCTGTTTTCCATTCATTTTTGATGTGTATAAAAACTGTGTCACATGGACACTGGTCATATTTCATTGATCAATGTGAGCATTTTGTCTATTCATGATGTATACAGTTTTGCGTCGCCTTAAAAAGGTGACATATAGGAGTTACTTTGGCAGTAACAGAGGTGGCGTCCCCATTAATTTGTGCAGACAATAACTTTTTCTGTTTTTGTGCGATCATTATGAAACTTAAGGGAAGTGTTTGTAGGCATGCACGGAAGATTAAGTTCGGTTTTCGGCATAATTTCTCTTATTGTACTTAAGCTATGCCCCGTCAGGCCACACACCCGTCTCATTTCATTGATGCAGTAATGCCAAATGTCAACTGTACTTACTACTTTGAACAGCTTTATAATCACAAATGTGGCGTGTCGTGAGAAAACCGGTCTTAATGCATGTGCGTAAAGTGTCGTCCCGGATTAGCCCGTGCAGTATGCACAGGCTAATCCGGGATGGCACTTTCTGCTTATATGTTATTTTCTGTTTCAATGAAGTGTCTTCTAACCATAAATCCACTTTAGGCAGAAAGAGTCATCCCGGATTAGCCTGTGCATCAGAGAAATGAAAATAGTCTATTCTATTTGATGTCTCACTGTGCTTTAAGTTATATGGGTTTCATGCTAACAAGAGTTGTTGCCCCTGATTGTGTTGATCATCAGGACCGGTGTCGTTGCCTCTGATAAATGGAAGTCATTCACATGGTTTTATTATAGTGAATCATAAAAAGAAATAAGAAAATGTAACTATAAATATTTTATACGAAACACAAGCAATCAGATGCGCAAGGATGATGGATTTCATTGGTAATAAACTGGTCCATTGGTAGTAAATCTATTACCAATTATATGCATCAAATTGACCATGGAGATATTTTACTTGATACTGTGTTTTGCTATGTTAAATAAAAAATAAAAAAAACTATGATAATACAATAAAGATATGAAAAAAAGAGCACTTGATACGAAATCAATTTATGGGAAGATGGTAGGTGAGGAGAGACATTTGAGGCATGTTGTGGGAAAACCGAGCTTAATGCACGTGTGTAAAGTGTCGTCCTGGATCAGTCCACACATGCTAATCCAGGACGACACTTCCGCTTTTATGGTATTTTCTGTTTCAAGGAAGTCTCTTTTAAACATAAATCCACTTCATGCAGAAAGTGCCGTCCTGGATTAGCCTGTGTGGACTGCACAAGATAATCCAGGACGACACTTTACGCACATGCATTAAACTCGGTTTTCCCACGACACACCTCATTTATTTGTCGGAAAGCCAACAATGATGTCGCGACTGTAACCCTGGGGGATCTGAAGGAAAACAAAATCAACTTTGCTTAATGTTCTTTGAGACAATGACACACAAGAAATATTATCAACTTTAGGCCGTCAAGGGACGATTTTGTACCATTTGTACTGAATTTGACCACCAGGATTTCCCGTTAGATATAACAAAATTACGTAGTAATAGGGAAAGATCTAGGATCAGAAAAGGGTCAGGATGCTGCTCAAAAGGAGCAGGGGGGGAGCTGGACAAATTCTTTGACATGTTCAAATAATTTGGTTAATTGAGGGTTTTAATAATTTGGATGCTTTTAAATAAGGTTTTTATGCCGAGTCTGTTGATTTCTTCATTAAATATTTACAAATTTCAAAAGGTACTCAACATTCTTCAGTCGACCAGCCCAGAGGGGCAGCAGAGGCTGGGGTGGGGTGGGGGGGACCAAAAAGGAGCGGGGTGCAGCACCCAGCCCAGAGGGGCAGCAGAGGCTGGGGTTGGGTGGAGGGTGACCAAAAAGGAGCGGGTGCAGCACCCAGCCCAGAGGGGCAGCAGAGGCTGGGGTGGGGTGGGGGGGACCAAAAAGGAGTGGGGTGCAGCACCCTGTTAATTTGCTCTTGATCTTTCCCTAGTAGTTACAAATGTGTCCTTTGTGTTTTTCAGAAGAAGTAAAAAGTTGTGGGTTTTTTGTGTGTGTCAATTTTAGTAAAGTCAATCGTGATACAGAAGATGAGAAAAGATTGAAGAGAAAGAAGGTGGTGAAGGCAAAACGCAGGCACACAACGGTAAGAAAATGTCATGTTGAATTACGGCCTGATTATCCTGAGCGCTCCCCCCCCCCCCTAGAATTTCCAGTTTTAATGATTTTGGTTTTGAGTTTTGGTTATCATTTTGAAAATAAGTACAATATGCAGACACAGAATGGTAAGATAGGATGATGTGCTATTACACTGATTATCACAAAGGTTACGACCTGAGTTATTGCCCCTAGTATTACTGATTTTTGTAAGTGTTAACTGTATTTTGAAAATAAAAACAAAACTGTGTGCCATTTTTATAACCTGTGTACTGGTACACTCAGAAATGTTGTTTTCTCCTGAGTTGAACTCAATTTTATCACTATTAAAAATCTAAACGACAGACAAATGCCATGAATTATAATTATTTTGTTATTTTATGCATTCCTATTATTGAAACTTTTCAGACTGAAAATAAAATACGGATTATTTTAACAATAAAGATCTTACAGGTGTGACTGTACATCTGTTGTTGTTTTTTTTAAACTATGGCAATATGATTGCAGATTTCTCCAATAATTATTAACCTGCATAAGTATGTGCTTTCACTGTTCCTTCAATTATGGAATAAAAACTCGGAAAGACCAGTCACAAGCGGTATCTAGATGGGCGGCATTCTGATTAAATATCTGTACATGGCAATAAATATGTCAATGCAAATCAGTATACGATTTCATCTAGGATGGTAGGATTTCTTTGTAATGTACGCAACGTCCACTAGGTGGGTCAGAAACCAGAAATAGTGTTCGCAACGTCCACTAGGTGGGTCAGAAACCAGAAATAGTGTTCGCTAATTTCCGTTTAATTGCCTCTGTCCAGCTAGAATGGTCAAACAACAGCAAATAATCTGCATAATATGGTTTAGCCTTGTTAGTATGCAGATATTTTAGGTCAGTGGTCGATGATTCGCGAGACAAATGTAACAGAATTGGGTCTAGCTAAAAAATGGTCACTTTATGCATCTTATTGATAAAGGATTTTTTTAAAACAAAATTAATGACAATGAATGATTCTGTTCACTTAATGAATATTTTAAATTACAAAATTTAATCATTTAGAAAGCAAACAATAATAACAAATTATAAAATAATAATTGATGTGGCATGCAATTTGTGGAAGGTATTCAATTGCTCATGTTTTACAGAGCATTCAGAGTACAGAATGACAGTGCAGGTTTTGCAGAGTTGTTTCCTTTATAAGTTTAAGAGAATTTCTGATATCTTAGCAATAACCAGTTATGATATTAAATTTTATGTTTAGAATAAAACATAATGAACTTGTGTAAACTTCACTTTTCATTAAAATTTAAGAAAACATTGTTAGAGTATTACAATGAAAATTAATGGTGTAGAAATTTTTGTAAAGAAATCTTTAAAAGTTTTTTTTCCACTAAACATGGGTTTGTATTTGAAAGTTTTCATTTATGAAAGCTAGCCTTATCACTACAAAAGTTCTTGATCTCAACTTTGGACTTCATCTTCATCAAACGAGTTTGTGTTATTATGTTACACATTCGTTAGTATTTTTTATTACCTACTTTACTTTATAAATGATATTTAAGCGTTTTTTAACTATTTACCACTTTGTTTAAACAATCTCCTCCCAACAGGCAACATTTCGGGATGTTTTTCGGTTTTGTTTCGTTAAGTTACCCTTCTCGAAAAAGTGTATTTAATACGCATTTAATGTGTATTAAACACTGCGGTATTGGCATGTATTTTTTCTGCATTTGATACGTGTTTAATACACTTAAAAATGCAGAAAAACTACACTTATTACAGAAATAAAGCGTATAATTTCTGCATTTTTCGTGCGTTAACACACTTAAGAGCATTTAAAGTATGTTTTTCTCCTTGAAAAATACACTATATCTTCAAAAAATACATTTGAGTGTATTTAAAGTGTATTTTCTAGTGCATTAATACACTTTTTTGTAAAAAATGCAGAAAAAGTACAGAAAAAATACACTTAGTGTACTAAAAGTGTATTTAATGCGCATTTAACGCAGAAAAAATATGGTGCCAATACCGCAGCATTTAATATGCATTAAATACACTTTTTCAAGAAGGGAATTGCCCTCATGATTATTCAAAGGGGAGCAACCAGTGCAGAACTAATTGCGCCATGTAACTTTATGGTAACACTGACTGCTACTGACTGTTACAAGCAGGACCCAGGTTAATGATTATTCTGTTTTGTAGTTGTGAGTCACAACTATCATTATGTTAGTTTTCATGGAAAATAAAACAATTAAAAGTTGTCTTTTATTAATTATTGGAAGTAGGTAATAAAACATATTTTATACTCATTTGGGAACAGTCAGATTGTTTTCCTTCAGTATCGGGGGCAACATATTTAGCTCAACTTTTACGCATCGGCGTATTAAGTTTTTTGTCAGAGTCCATTTCTCAAAAACTATCCATTTGAAACTTTCAATACTTGTTCACTACCAAAAGGGAACGACGATACAACAAGGCAGGTACCCCTGTGATTTGTATTTCCAGCGTTATCTGCCCTTGTTTGGACTTACAACTTAGCATATTTTTACAATTTTTTGGTAAATATAAAAAATTTCAATAACTATCAAAGACATTAAATTGAAACTCAAGGTACTTGTTCATAGTGCTGTCCCCATTCTGCAGACAAGAGGAGGTAACTCTTTCAAGGAATTTGTTGGAGTTATTACCCTTTTTATGCCCCGGGCATCTTGATGCAGGAGGCATATAGTGATCGTCCTGTCCGTCCTTTCGTCCATCCGTCCTTTCGTCCGTGACAAGGTAAAGTAGATATTACCGTTTCGTCTAGCACCAACACCGCTTACTACTAATCTTTTATACTTACACAGTTGTTGCTTATGACCATTCCCTATCCACCCATATTACCCAACCTTACTTTGACCTTGACCTTGACCTAATTTGCTCTTAGAATAATTCAAATGGGCTGTTTCTTGGTTAACTAGATATTACCATTTCGTCTAGCACCAACATCGCCTGCTACAACACTTGGATACTTACACAGTGGTTGCTTATGACCATTCCCAATCCACCCATATCACCCAACTTTACTTTGACCTTGACCTTGAACTAATTTGGACTTATAATAATTCAAAAGTGGCATTTCTTGGTTAACTAGATATTACCATTTCGTCTAGCACCAACACCGGTTACTACAACACTTGGATATTTACACAGCTTTTACTTATGACCGTTCCCAATCCACCCATATCACCCAACCTCACTTTTGACCTTGACCTTTAACTAATTTGGAATAAGAATTCGGCTACCCAGCACCAACCGGGGGCATGCTCAAACACAGAATATTGTTCTAACTTGCAATTTTCCTTTTAGGTCAAATTTCTCAATACCTATATGAGGTATTAACTTGAAACTCAAAGTACTTGATCACAGTGATGAACTTATTCTGTCACAGTGATGAACTTATTCTGTAGACTCTAATAAAGATTTTTCTTGAGTTATTGCCATTTTTCAACTTAGAATTTTTGATTTAGGTCAAATTTCACAATATCTATAACAGGTATTGACTTGAAACTCAAAATACTTGATCACAGTTATGAAACCATTCTGTAGACAAGATAAGGTAACTATATCAAGGATTTTGGTGGAGTTATTGCCCTTTTTTATCTTAGAATTTTTGCGTATGTTCAAATTTCTCAATATCTATAAGAGGTATTGACTTCAAATTAAACACACTTCATGACAGTGAGGAACCTATTCTGTATATATTCTTTATATGCCTCAGGGCAACAGTTCAAAAGGTGCCCCCTCTATTTAAGGAAATCAATTTGACTGTTCCCACATGCTAATAAAATATCTGTTTAATGTTTAGACTGAGTTTGAGATTGTAAACTTTCATAGTCGTGAGGCTGGCAATTTATTATGACCATTAAAATTGTTTATTGACTCTAAAACTACCCTTCTCGAAAAAGTGTATTGAATACGCATTTAATGCGTATAAAACGCTGTGGTATTGGCACCATATTTTTTCTGCGTTAAATGCGCATTAAATCCACTTTTAGTACACTAAGTGTACTTTTTCTGTACTTTTTCTGCATTTTTTACAAAAAAGTGTATTAATGCACTAGAAAATACAATTAAAATACACTGTAAATAAACTTCAGTGTATTTTTTGAAGATACAGTGTATTTTTTAAGGAGAAAAATACACTTTATATGCACTTAAGTGTGTTAATGCAGGAAAAATGCAGAACAAAATAAACTTAATTTCTGAAATAAGTGTATTTTTTCTGCATTTTTAAGTGTATTAAATGCGTATAAAACGCAGAAAAAATATGGTTGTGCTGCTACCGCATTAGTACTTTTGTGTCTTTTCTGTACTTATGGGTTTTTTCACTGTTTAGTGATTCAAGTCATTATTATTTGTCTCCCTTGGTAAATTTCCGACATTTGCAGAGGAATTGTTTGGGCTCTGTTTGGCTAGAAATTCGTTCGTAACTGCCTCCCCTCACGATGTAAGTGAATTTGACATGTTCTGTATTGAGTAGAAATCGTTTCTGTGTAATGCTTAATTAGTATTTCGAAAAATTAAGTGTTAAATCAATCCTCGCTGTTTTGTTCTTAAAAACTACGGAAGAGCATTTCTGCCACACCTGTAAATGTTCAAATGTACAGTGACTTTTTCAAGGTGTTTTATTAGTGTTATGACTCTACCATGATGTTCAAAATGTGCCTGTTGTAATGTTTAAATCATCTGTTAGTCATACAAAGTTTCTGAATGCCTCTTTTGTTTCTTTGTAGCTTTTTAACCTCCTGTTATGATGTGGAAATACACAACTAAATCGACTTGAGTGTTTTGTCTACTTCGTGACTGGGTTCGCTAGAATGCATTGCGGCAGTACAGTAAAAAGATCGAGGCAAGCAACGAAGACTCTACATCGCCATGTCGCAGCCCTCTGCATAGGAACCTCCCCAGGCACTGCTCCCTGACGAGGAAACTAGGCGTATTCGGACCCTTACGGAAAAGGGCAGGGAGTTGTTTGCAACATCCTGCAAACAATATCAGTCAAGTATTGTCAATGCATGGAAAGACTTAGAACACATTCTTGGCTCAGCTGGTGACTGTTCTTATGAACTCAAGGACCTTAACAATCTAGAACGAAAACTTACACACTGTCTAGACATCTATCTCGAGTGTTGTGACGAGTATGAAAAGATGCTCATAGGTGCCTCATCTACAGAAAGTAACGATGAACTTAAGCGTCATATGGATGACCGACTGAACAGAAAATCTATAGTTCGCAAGGTGCTAGACCAGATAAAAGTACTAAAACAAGAGGCCCTTGAAAAGATATCAGTAGGCTCCAACGCATCTAAACATAGTAGCAGAACCAGTGAAAACAGTTCAACTGCGCAAAGGAAAAGAGCGAAAGCGAATGCTCAAAAAGCTAAAGTTCAATTTGCCCAGGAGGAAGCGAACATAATGAAACAGAAAGCAGAGCTTGAGGCAAACTTACCTGTGTTAAAAGCTGAAGAGAACCTCGCAGCCACCAAAGCTGAGGCTAATGCTCTAGAACAGACATTACCTGTCGATTACGAACCGATCATTCCCAGTAGAGAAGAACAGGGTGTACATGATCGTGTTAATGAATACATGAATGAACAATATCTGCACGTGATGAGAGACAGTCACACTGACAATGCACATGGAAACAGTGACAGTACAACCGCTACATCTCTAGCGCAGTTTCTCTTAAGAAAAGATCTTACGCTATCGTGATTAACGAACTTCAATGACACACCAGAGCACTTTACAGCGTGGAAATCAAGTTTCCAAAGTGTTGCTAATGAACTCAAACTCAATAACTTGGAGCATATGGACATGCTGATAAAGTATCTAGGTCCAATATCGCGCTACGCCATGTCAATTAAAAATCATCGAATGTCAACAACCCTGAAATGGGAGTCAGAAAGATATGGGAATGCCTGGAGGACAGGTATGGGCAACCTGAGATGGTAATAATAATGCGCTAAAACAACGGCTGGAACACTTTCCGAAATTGACTGCGAAAGATCATTGTAAGTTGTTTGAGTTGGTCGATCTTCTGTCAGAGATTGAGTCGCTTAAGAGAACTGCGAAGTACGCCATACTTCTGTCCTATTTTGATACGTCATCAGGGGTTATACCTATCGTGCGGAAACTGCCTGGGTCACTGCAAGGAAAGTGGACAACACGTGCATCAAAGTATAAACAAGAGAAGAATGTTGCGTTCCCTCCATTTGCTGTCTTCGTCAAGTTTCTCGATGAAATGAGTAAAATGTTGAATGATCCAGGACTAGTCTATGAGGAGCAATCGGCTAAGAAATCTTCTAACCCAGTCAGCTATCCAGTCAAAGTGTCTGTAAGAAAAAGGGATGTGTTTAATCAAGAAGCCAAGTGTGGTCCCGAAAAGACATGTCCTTTTCATAACTCACCTAAACATCCATTGAGCAAGTGTCAGGCCTTCCAGTCGTCGTCCTTGGAAGCGAGACGGAATCTCCTGAAAGACAATAAGATCTGTTTCAAGTGCTGTAAGAGCTCCGCTCACATCGCACGTCTTTGCAAAGAGCTCATCGAGTGTATGTGTGGTAGAGGCAAGCATGCGTCGCCTATGCATGTCGACGAGAATGAAAAACTTGTGTCTTCGCATGGCGGGGAGCTCGACAAAACAGATGGAGTGTCTACTAAGTGTACGCAACTATGTGGAAAACGGTTTACAGGACGATCGTGTTCAACAACCTTACTGGTTAAAGTTTTCCCAGAAAACCACCCTGAACAAGCCGTCAAAGTATATGCAACGATCGACAATCAGAGTAATCGAACATTAGTGAAAAATGACTTGCTAGATACTTTCGGTGACCATAGTGAACTTATTCCTTACACACTAGCGTCGTGTTCCGGGGGCGTACGTACGTCTGGCAGGCGTGCTCAGGGGTACGTTGTTCAATCACTTGATAACATAGTGACTATGAAGCTACCACCCCTGATAGAATGTGATGAGATGCCGAACGATAGGTCAGAAATCGCTACACCTGACGTGGCTATGAGTTATCCGCACTGGAGACATATAGCTAACCAAATACCCGAACTAGATGAGCAAGCAGACATTCAAATTCTAATTGGTCGTGACCTCATTCAGGCTCATCAGATTGAGAAACAAATAGTAGGTCCCCCTAACACACCGATCGCACAGAAACTAGCTAGGCTGGGCTATTGTGGGCGAGGTTTGCCTGGGAAAGGTGCACAAGCCTACCGTACTGAACATGAAGAAGACGCATGTGCTGAAGGATGGTGTTTGACCCTTGTAGGAACGCGGTCATGGTCAATGACATTTTTCAAACTAGTAAAGATGACAACAAGTTAGGGACCTCGGTAGAAGACAGGGAGTTTTTGAAAGTCATAGACAAAGAGTTTGAGAAGGGTGCAAATGGACATTGGGTGGCACCATTGCCCTTTAAAGAACCACGACTGGTGTTGCCTAACAACCGAGATATGGCTTTGAAATGGGCTCAGTCACTTCATCGGTCTCTTCAGACAGATCACACGAAGAAGGAACATCTGGTCACGTTTATGGGCAAGATCCTGAACAACAGCGTTGCTGAAGTAGCACCATCTCGTACAAAAACTACACAATGCTGGTACTTGCCGCTCTTCTGGGTTTACCACCCGAGAAAGCCAGGACAGATTCGCGGAGTTTTTGATTCATCGGCGGCATACAAGAGTCTGTCTCTTAAAGATGTGATGATGTCGGGACCAGACTTAGTGAACAGTCTGCTGGGTATACTCATGCGTTTTCGGAAAAGCGCATTCGCTATATCTGCCGATATTGAACAGATGTTCTATCAGTTTCAAGTGAAGCCAGAGCATAGAGATTACCTAAGGTTCTTCTGGTACGAGCACAATGACCCTAAGCGTCCTCTCATTGAGTACCGCATGTGCGTACACATCTTCGGGAACAAACCGTCGCCAGCTGTCGCGACTTACGGACTTAGAAAGACTGTAGAAAAGTGCAAACAGTCCGATGTTAAGCGTTTCGTGTGCGAAGATTTCTACGTGGACGACGGACTAACATCCCTTCCCACTGCGACGCAAGCCATTGATCTCGTACGCAGAACACAGCAGATCTTACAAGAAGAGGGAAAACTTCACCTCCACAAAGTGGCTTCTAACAGTACAGAGGTCACGGAAGCTTTCAAACCAGAAGATCTTGGGGAGGAGTTCAAGTCACTAGTTCTTGAGACCGATAACCTACCGGTCACCAGAAGTTTAGGACTCGGTTTGAACCTGAATACGGACTCTTTTGTGTTTGAAGTTCGTGATTTAGACAAGCCATTCACACGCCACGGGTTGTTGTCTACTGTCAACATTTACCATCATGGGAAAGATGCTCCTTCGTGAGTCTACATTCAATGTGACTGACTGGGATTCACCATTGTCACCAGATCACAAAGAAGCTTGGCAACGTTGGGGAAAATCTCTCGGATCGTTTGGAGACCTTGTAATCCCGCGGATGTATATGAATGCATTGCTAGACCACACAGAACACATAGAGATTCACATCTTCAGTGACGCATCTGAAAAGGCAATCGCCGCAGTGTCTTACCTGTGTGCCAAAACAGAAGAAGGCCGTTCACGCTTCGCCTTTGTACTTGGTAAAGCCAAGCTCACGCTGACCTCAGGTCACACTATTCCTCGACTAGAACTATGTGGTGCTGTCCTCGCAGTCGAGTTGTTTGAATCGATAGCGGAACACATGAACATTTCGCCGACGCGTGTAAAGTTTTACACAGACAGTAAGGTTGCATTAGGATACATATGCAACGATACCCGACGTTTCTACACGTACGTTGCAAATCGAGTGGAACGGATTCGCACTGTTACTACTCCAGCTCAGTGGAACTATGTGCCTACTCACCTCAATCCCGCTGATAGTGCTACCCGCTACGCACTGACAGATATTGACGCAAGATTAGATGTCTGGTTACATGCTTCACCGGAAGTAGAAGAAATGTGCCAGCACGAAAATGACACAGAGACTTACTCGCTTATGAACCCGGACTTAGACAAAGAGGTGAGATACGAGGTGAACGTCTCAGTATTTGATACCAGTCGTTATGAAAGGTTCTCGAGTTGGTCTAGGCTAGTGACGGCTATCTCGTTTCTGACACACATTGCAAGGAGCTATAAGAAGACAATCTCTTGCTACGGCTGGCACTACTGTGACTCTTACAAGACCGTTGACAGCTACCATGAGTCCGAGACTACCCTTTTGAAGCAAGTGCAGCGCGACAGCTTCCTGAGGGAAATCAAGTGCCTCGAGCGGCAAGCGCCATTGCCTAATGACAGCGCGATACTTGCCCTATTCCCATTCCTTGACAAATGCGGACTACTGAGAGTAGGGGGTCGGCTCAACAAGGCCAGTGAACTGTTGAGCGTTTCCGAGACCAACCCTATCATAGTACCTAAGGGACACATTGCGACATTGCTGATACGTTACATGCATATGAATGTTAAACATCAAGGCAGACTGATTACTGAAGGAGCTCTGCGATCCAAAGGGTATTGGTTGATAGGGGCCAAACGAGCAGTGTCTTCAGTGATTCAGGATTGCGTTAAATGTAGAAGACTTAGAAGTCCCATGCTACAGCAGCAGATGGCTGACCTACCACTTGATAGACTTACACCAGGTCCACCCTTTTCAGCAGTTGGAGTGGACACCTTCGGGCCTTGGGAGATACTTACCAGGAAGACGCGTGGTGGTGCTGCCAATAGTAAGAGATGGGCGATCCTATTCACATGTCTTGCATCGCGGGCTGTACACATCGAGGTCGTTGACCAGCTTAGTAGCTCAGCGTTTATTAACGCTCTTCGTCGGTTTGTCTCCATCCGTGGACCCGTCAAGGTGTACCGTTCCGACCGGGGTACGAAGTTTGTTGGCGCGACTGACGACCTGAAGATAGACGCAATCAATGTCGAGGACTCTTCAGTGAAGAAATACCTGTATGACGGTGGGTCCACTTGGCTCTTCAATGCCCCGCACTCTTCACACATGGGGGGAGTGTGGGAACGTATGATAGGGATCACGAGACGTATCGTGGACTCCATGCTTATGGAAGAGAAGAAGGGCCTTACCGATGATGTCTTGACTACGTTTATGGCCAAAGCTTGCGCGATTATCAACTCCAGACCTATCACTGCCATGTCCACTGATCCGGATGACCCCGTTGTTCTCACTCTGGCTATGCTGTTGACCATGAAGCGAGACAACGAGACAGTGCCCTTTGATAGCTTGAAGGACATGTATAGAGCATCGTGGAAACATGTCCAGAGCCTATCGGATATCTTCTGGAAGCGTTGGCGTGAGAGTTACCTGCAGAACCTTCAGACCCGTCATAAGTGGCACGCACAGCATCCCAACTTGAAAGAAGGTGACGTGGTACTCCTCAGGAATGAGCAGTCGCCGCGAAACCTTTGGCCTATAGCATTGGTTGACAGTGCCATCAAGAGTGAAGATGGACTTGTCCGCAAGGTCATAGTTCGTGTGTGTGTTGATGATAAGATTGTGATATACACTCGCCTTGTGTCCGAGTTGATTTTGCTTGTGGATTAAGTATTGACACTAAACGGGTAGAGACACTTGACAATCCATTTAAGACATTCTTAGAGTGGCATGATTTCGGATAACTTTTTTTGAAAGCATTTAAACTAAGAAAGTTTAAGAAATAATGTACAATCATATATATATATATATGCATAATGTAACCGTTTCACTTTGATTACATTCTCATGCTGTGCTTTACTGTCACTATATTGACTCTAGTTAATGTTGTGTAACAAGTCTATTTGTAACTATGCTGTATACACACCAGGTTTAGATACTGTTTGTTAGGTTTGAGGTTATTTGCAATCTTTTAAGTTTGAATGTAATAGTGATGTTAAAAACATCAGACGGGGAGTATGCTGCTACCGCATTAGTACTTTTGTGCCTTTTCTGTACTTATGGGTTTTTTCGCTGTTTAGTGATTCAAGTCATTATTATTTGTCTCCCTTGGTAAATTTCCGACATTTGCAGGAATTGTTTGGGCTCTTTTTGGCTAGAAATTCGTTCGTAACTGCCTCCCCTCACGGTGTAAGTGATTTTGACATGTTCTGTATTGAGTAGAAATCGTTTCTGTGTAATGCTTAATTAGTGTTTAGAAAAATTAAGTGTTAAATCAATCCTCGCTGTTTTGTTCTTAAAAACTACGGAAGAGCATTTCTGCCACACCTGTAAATGTTAAAATGTACAGTGACTTATTCAAGGTGTTTTATTAGTGTTATGACTCTACCTTGATGTTCAAAATGTGCCTGTTGTAATGTTTAAATCATCTGTTAGTCATACGAAGTTTCTGAATGCCTCTTTTGTTTCTTTGTAGCTTTTTAACCTCCTGTTATGATGTGGAAATACACAACTAAATTGACTTGAGTGTTTTTTCTACTTCGTGACTGGGTTCGCTAGACTGCATTGCGGCAGTACAACGGTTTCAATGCTGCAGCGTTTAATACGTATTAAATGTGTATTAAATACAATTATTCGAGAAGGGTTATGACCATTAAAATTGTTTATTTACTCTAACTCTATTCCTTGAAAACACTCTTGTAGTTGTCAGAAATGAAACACTATCTTTAGTCAGTAATGAAAATAATTTTGTCTGCTTTTTGTCTGCTCACACTTGTTTAACTCACTAATCACTGTTATAAATTGTTCTGCTATGTATAATGCTTATTTCTTTGTTTTCCCAGAAATCCTTTCCGTAGTCTTTAAAATATCTAAGGGCATCTTGGAAAGTCATTTATAGTTTTACAAATATTACATATATAAGTTTAACTGGCTGTACATCATTTTTATGCTATTTTTTAGCGTTGCACAAAGTCTTGTCCGTCAGAACACAAATCACAGGTTTTTATAAGAATATTCAGATTCAAATTAAATTTTTGCAATTGATAATTATTATAATTTCATTTAATCTGTAAAGTTGTCAATGACATTCTTCTGAATTTTAGGCTCTCACGTTCCCTTTTCCGAACTCAATTGGACAGCTACTATTTTTAAATAGGAACTTTACCAAAACAGAAGTGATATTTTTAAGTGAAATATATTGATGTTGTTAGAGTTACTTCCCTTATTTATATGTCAATTTACATTCTAGACCTCCATTTTTTTCTGTTACAAGATACATTTTCACATTTTGCTTTTTTCCTACATTATGTACTCACATGTTAATGCAGGAGGCACGCAGTCATAGTGCAAGCGATATATTCGGCGTTCAAAACTCCACCTCCGATGAGGAGCATGCCACGCACCCCCCATTCCGTTACCATGGAAGTATCGATGAAAATGCTCTCTATTCCGAATCCTCTAGATGCCCTTCTGTTTCTTCTAACCAAGATCTTCATCGAGTCGGAAAGGTGGCTTTTTCTGTATGTCTGTGTCGGCTAGATGCTTGGTAGTTAACTGGACTGGTATTCTTTGTCATGTTTTTTCTGTGTCTGCTGGGTGCTTGGTAGACTTGTTATGTGTCATGTTTTTTTGTCTGGTTTATGCTTCTTGTGTACTAGATCTAATATTTATTGTATATATATTACGCAGTATGTGTAGTTTATAACATTACAGAGAATAGTATATGCTGTTGTCTGCATTTGTGGGTTATATATCATCGTGATCCAGTCATTGTAACCTATTTGTATCTTGTGTACCCTAAAAAATAGTGCAGCAGCTAAAATTGTTATAGCATGCATAGTTAGGTGTACGTGAGTCTACCATTCTAATTTTGTGCATTTGTCTTATTATTGCATCATAAGATTTAAATTAAACCATTTTCGAAAAAGTGTATTTACTGCGTATTAAATGCTGTGATTAAATGTTGCGATACTGGCACCGTATTTTGTCTGCGTTAAATGCGCATTAAATACACTTTTAGTACACTAAGTGTATTTTTTCTGTACTTTTTATGCATTTTTACAAAAAAAATGTATGAATGCACTAGAAAATACACTTTAAATACACTTAAATGTATTTTTTGAAGATATAGTGTATTTTTCAAGGAGAAAAATACACTTTAAATGCTCTTAAGTGTGTAAACGCAGGAAAAATGCAGAAATTATACTCTTTATTTCTGTAATAAGTGTATTATTCTGCATTTTCAAGTGTATTAAACACGTATTAAATGCAGAAAAAATACGGTGCCAATACCGCAGCGTTTAATACACATTAAATGCGTATTAAATACACTTTTTCGAGAAGGGAAGTTGCATGCAAATTTATGTTCCTTATAATGATACAATGACAATGACATCAAATTTATTTCAGACATTTTCATAAAATGCCTTGTTTTTTTTGTGCTTATCTCATTGAGTGATATCTCACTTTCTGTAATTAATACATTTTATTTCAATAATGTTTTTTTTACATTAGTGCTATGTTAAGAGAAACTTGGATGAAGAACTGTAACTCATAAATGTCTTACTGTAGTAAACCAATAAGAGTGATCTCCCTTCCTATGTTTTCTGCATGTCACCAAACCAACCTCCACACAGAGATTTAACTGGTTCCCAGCAAAGCTCAAATCAAATCCCTGCCACCACCAACTGTAATGCTATCATAGTCAGATCACATGGTGTAAAAAATGGTGGAAACGGAGAAAACAGTGTAGACAACGCAAAATCCCTGCATTGTTATGTTTACCTCTTTTATTGATCTCTTTTTGTATCAAAATTTAACTCTGATATATATCTGGACCAATAATGCAATATCTCTGCAGGAGTATTAGAAAATACAAAAAAATAATAATAAAAATAAACTTTTGTAAAAAAAATTCCTTCCAGATCTGGAATGATTTTGTGGTGGTGGCAGGTGGCAGTGGATACTTCCCCTGCCTAGGGGAAGTAACAATGCTTACAAAATAAGACGTTGGTCACTTGTGACATACAGGTTACAATATACTAATTCCAATCCTTATGTAATTTAATGTAAAAGCGATAACTTTAACCAAAAACCATACCTTTTCTTAAAGAGCATTCTAAGCTGAATTGATTTAAGCAATAAAAAGGGTATGTCATGTATTATGTAAGAAAGAACTCGACACTAAACAAAGTTGACTGTTTCATCACCATCTTTTTAGCGGCTACTTTCTAGTTGAATGTAACCCGCCTCAGCGCAAGTGTCATACTGTAGTCTCCAATCTTAAAACATATCAGTGATTTATTTGTGCATTCCAATGCTTACCCTACCAACATCTCCAACAAAAAATATCAAAGCAAGTGTCTAAACCTAAAAACATGTCTTCGAGTCAAACTTGTTGATTTATTTAGAGAGTACAGCCCTACATGACTTATTGATTTAGTGTATTGTGACCTACATGTTATTTTGGAGAACAAATCACAGTCATTTCCCTTGCTGTGTTTTCTTGCTCTGCTGTTACACTGGGCTAGGTTGTGCATAAATTAGTTTGTTTTTGCATGTAGTAGATATGTTGCTTGTATATAAGTTGTAATTTTATATGAAAATAAGAATAATAAATCTTGTTAATTTATGACTAAAATAATTCTGGTGGTCCAGGAAAACAAATATGAAAATGATTCTTCTTGAGATATATTGAAGTTCAACTATATACTTTCATTCATGATACTAATCCTCTTATCTTGTGATCATTTTATAATTTATCGTGTATAAAAATGTTAAATAAGATGATATCTCACTTAAAATCGATGACTATTCTCTTTTGAAATATGCCTCTGTTCTCTCTTTAAATGTGCCATTTTCTCTTCAAAACAAATATGCAATCATTTTCTCTACAAATATGCCACCATTCTCACGTCAAATATGCTGTGGTTCTGTCTTCAAATATCCTTCCATCCTCTTCATATATGCTATCAAATATGCTGCAATTTTCTTTTCAAATATGCTTACATTCTCTTCAAATATGCTACCATTCTCTCTACAAATATGCTACCATCCTCCTCACATATACTTCCATTCTCTCTGCCTATTCTCTGTACCATTCCCTACACATGTGCAGCCATTCTCTCCTCAAATATGCGACCATTGTCTGTACAAATACGCTACAGTTCTCTTCAAATATGCTACCATTCTCTCTACAGATATGCTGCTATTCTCGTTACGCATGTTCTTCCATTCTCTACAAATGTGCAACCATTCTCTCTACAAATATGCTACATTTCTCTTCAAATATGCTACCATTCTCTCTACAAAAATGCTAGCATTCTCTACAAATACGCAACCATTCAATCTACAAATGTGATTATTTTCTCTACAAATGTGCTACCATTCTCTGCAAATATATTACCATGCTCTCTACAAATATTCTACCATTCTCTACAAATATTCTACCATTCTCTCTACAAAAAAAATTCTACCATTAACTACAAATACGCTTCCATTCACTTTACAAATATGATATTATTCTCTCTACAAATGTGTTACCATTCTCTCTACAAATATGCTACTATGCTCTACAAATGTGCTACCATTGTCTTTACAAATATGATGCCATTCTCTCTACAAATATGTTACCATCCTTTACAAATGTGTTACCATCCTTTACAAATGTGCATCCATTCTCTCCTTATATACACTACACTTCTGTATGCAAATATGCTTTTTGTTTCTCAAATGAATATGTTTTACTAGGAAGTTTTGCATAATATTTTACCAGGGCCTTTTTTTTTAAACTTACATTATACTTACGCAGCATCTTTATGTCACATTTTACATAACATATAACTAGTTTCTGCCAATGTGTATTGTACCTAACTATTGACTTTTTTGTGCTGCATATTAATAACTAGAACCTGTCAATGTGTATTGTACCTAACTAAAGACTTTATTTTGCAGCATTTTACATAACACCTAACTAATATCATGCTTCTTAACTAATGTGTATTGCATCTAACAATAGATTTTTTCTTCAACATGTTTATTAATGCTAAACAAGGACATGTAAATGTGCATCATACCTTCATGTAACTATAGACTAAATGTTCTGCAGCACAGTACATAACACTTGAACTAGTGCCATGATTCTGCAGTTCTTCCCAAGTTAAGGTCTATTTCTGCAGCATATTTCTTGGTATCTGCACATAATAAGTTGGATTAAGCCAAAAACAAGTATCTGGCTATATAAGTTAACTACAGATACTAGGTTTTGGCTTAAACCCATCTACATGTTTGCTAGGTTTTATGTCTGCCCGCATGAAAAGTAATGGGAGAGTATATGTCTGGGAGGGCACATGTCCAAAAATTTGGAGAGTATATGTCTGGGAGGGCACATGTCCAAAAATTGGGAGAGTATATGTCTGGGAGGGCACATGTCCAAAAATTGGGAGAGTATATGTCTGGGAGGGCACATGTCCAAAAATTGGGAGAGTATATGTCTGGGAGGGCACATGTCCAAAAATTGGGAGAGTATATGTCTGGGAGGGCACATGTCCAAAAATTGGGAGAGTATATGTCTGGGAGGGCACGTGTCCAAAAATTGTCTTTGGACCTTAAATAGGCAAACTTAAAGTTATAAAATTGATATGGGTTTGTACAAGTTGTCATTGTGATTGAATGTTGAATGATGGCTCTTTGAAGTGTTGTATATTTCATTTCTTTGCTATTTGTTTCAGGGTGCAATAAATCATGAGACCTTTACGTTGAAAGTGTGGCAAAATGATGAAGAAGAAATCGAAATCATTGCAGCAGAGAAAAATGTTTCTCTCAGGTAAACAGTTACCATTTTTGCATGTCAATTTACTAAACCATAGGAATTAGCCTTTTTAATATAGAAACTGATAGTCAGTGGCGTAGCTTCCTTTAGGCCATAGTCAGTGGCGTAGCTTCCTTTGGGCCATAGTCAGTGGCGTAGCTTCCTTTGGGCCATAGTCAGTGGCGTAGCTTCCTTTGGGCCATAGTCAGTGGCGTAGCTTCCTTTGGGCCATAGTCAGTGGCGTAGCTTCCTTTGGGCCATAGTCAGTGGCATAGCTTCCTTTGGGCCATAGTCAGTGGCGTAGCTTCCTTTGGGCCATAGTCAGTGGCGTAGCTTCCTTTGGGCCATAGTCAGTGGCGTAGCTTCCTTTGGGCCATAGTCAGTGGCGTAGCTTCCTTTAGGCCATAGTCAGTGGCGTAGATTCCTTTGGGCCATAATCAGTGGCATAGATTCCTTGAGGCCATAGTCAGTGGCGTAGCTTCCTTTAGGCCATAGTCAGTGGCGTAGCTTCCTTTAGGCCATAGTCAGTGGCATAGCTTCCTTTAGGCCATAGTCAGTGGCGTAGCTTCCTTTAGGCCATAGTCAGTGGCGTAGCTTCCTTTAGGCCATAGTCAGTGGCGTAGCTTCCTTTAGGCCATAGTCAGTGGCGTAGCTTCCTTTAGGCCATAAAGGCCGCGGCTAACATTTTGTCTGAAAATTGAAAAAAATAAACATGCCAAATCTGCAGTAAAAAGCTAAAGTTTCTGGGGTGGGTGTAGGGAAGTGTCTCTAACGTACCTCTAACAGATTAGAGCGGAGTTTTAAAAATGATAATGTTGGCAGTTATTAGTATTTTGAAATCTATACATGTGCACCAATGTGTTCTTGCATAGGTTTTCAGTTAACAGAAGTAAATATACCAGGTTTATTAATCTAATCGATCCAAGTTTATGCAGATAATGTTGTGTTATTTGACCCATTTAATGGTGCTCATGATAATACATCAAAATGTGATGCTACCAAATATAAACCCAAAATTAAGGATTTTAAAATTAAGCCCTGCGGGCTCGTGGAATACAGCATTACACAATCAACTCGAGCGATACAAGCCACCGGAACACCACAGTCATGTAATATTCCCTATTTATCACATGCTATGCCTTGTTTTCCGTGTAATACAGTCATAACAGATATTTTTATCTTACACATGTGTAAGATAACATTTTGCGTTTTCATTGGCTACATATTCTTTGACTGACCAATCGCATGACGTTATTTTGGTGAGATGACATCGTCAATATGAAATGACGTCACGTCAGTACAAAACTTATTTTGGTAAACTTAGAAGGATTTTATTTCATTTAAAAGCATGTTTAAAAAAGATCTGACACTCTTTGAAACTTGTCCAGGACATTCGTTAGTAAGATCTCCAAAGGCTCGCTTACTAACAAAATTCCTAAACTCGTTTAATAAAATGTGGAATGAAATGACCACTTGTGTCAGATCCTATATATATTAATCGTAAAGGATCTGAAATATATTTGTGCATAAAGATCAGTGTCTGGTTCAGTTGTCTGAGCTATATTTTGTCCATTCACATTTCAGTGATGTATGTGACCAATCACATTTTAAGATGTATTCTGACCAATCACATCTCAAGATGTATTTTGACCAATCACATTCCAGAAATGTCTTTCAATCAATCACATTTCAGGGAATCTCTCTTGCCAATTCTCGAGCGCCGTGGCCTTGGCATTGAGGAAATCAACATCTTCGTGGAGGCATCGAATACACCCCTCCCACTCAACTGCGAAACATTCCTGCTAGGGGGGACAACCATGTACATCAAACGTAAGTTGGCTACTTGATAATTTTGATGATGTGTTAGAAAAGTTATCTTTTTAGTGTAGTATTATGTTCTCCTTTATTTGTACATGCTTGGTTTTATTCTTAAACATTGTAGAATGAAAATTGTTGTTGCGTTGATTACATTGTTGTAAATTACAAAAGTCTGTGAACAAATCCCAGTACTACAATTGTCTGAATTAACTAACAAATTCTTGCAAACCCCTGCAGATTTTGTCCATAATTATTTATTTCTTCCATAAGTAACATATGGCCCATGTCAATGAACGGGTTTCAATAAGAACAAGAAATGTCTTTTAAAAAAGACAATCGGCGTTGACATTAATAATGAGATATCATTTTACCCTCAACATAAAACAAGAGGGCCAAGATGATTGGTTACATGGCTCCTCGGACCCCAGATTTTTCGATCCCCACCTAGACAAGGCAATTTCTCGAACCCCAGATTTCTTTAGCACCATAAGAAAACTTCTCATATCCCAAAATTAATGTGTGATTAATTCAATAATTATTAATATTTGTACCGTGAATAAACCGATCATACCGCCCCATGTTTTCACCAGTGATACATGAATAACTTAAATAATTTACGGTAACATCATTATTATATAAATTTGTAAACCAAATTTAACAAATTAGCAATGTACGAAAATAACTGCGGGAATGAATGAAAATTATTCTGTATCAGACGCGTATAGTTGTTTTTAAGTAATATACCCTTTCATCTTGGAAGTTATCTATGCATAGTACATACATATTTCTAAGTCATTTAATCATTTATACTGTGTATCCTTATGAAAAGCAATCTTCAGGGAACATTCAGCGCATTTGAAATAATGATGACTTCCATTTTTGATAACACAAACATAAAATTTCATTCGACTATGACGATTTAAAATTATATTCGGTAGGAATATGATGTATCAAGGGTTTCTGTGTATAATTGGTATTGCAAATGATGTTTTAATGCTTCGAAAATAAAGTAAAAGTAACATGAATAACAGTTCGACGTATTCCGTGACTTATTTCGACACATTTTTTTAAAAACATTTCTTTTTATAGGTTGATTAACATCTACTGGAGAAGTTGATAGAAATGTGCAATTCTATTTAATTCTTAATAGAACGCAACCGCCATTCAATTTCAAATTAACATGCACAGTAAGTTTATAAAATGAATTACCTATTTATTGAAATATTCGCTCTCATGATTCTCTGGACGCTAATTGATGCATGTATATTATAACAGCTATACACAGGCAGCTAAACGCGCGCTAATTTTAGAATGATCATGAGTGTGTTGAACTCACTATAGAGCGTGCCGCAAGGCTAAACAAAACAGTGGATTAATTCTGTTAACGAATATAATATTATGTTCTTGACATACAATGAGAAAATGTGTTCATAATTATGTTCAGTTCTAGAGTGTATGTCGAAGATATGATTATAACTTTATTTTAACCGCTTATGTAAACAATCATGTACATTTTAATCTCCAAAAGTATGCAACAGTTGTTGGTATACATTAAACCATTGTTATAAGTTTGCATTCCCTAAAAATAGAAAATTTGCCAAATTCTATTGGCTTTCAATTTTTCCGCTGCATAATTATCGAAATAAATCTAGGTCAAAAGTGATCTTGGACAGCTACGCCGAAAAACTCTATATTCATGAATATCACCAGACATTTTGGCCACCTGACATTTAGCTTCCTAAAGTTGTGCTGCTTCAGGTTGCTGGCCAGACATGGATATTAATTTCTTGGCTATGAATATCATTGATTTAGCGTACGTCTTTGGCGTTCACGAGTTCATTGGCAATGCTCCAATGGTCCTAATAGGTCTTACACACAAAACTTGTATGCAGTATTAAGCAGTTTTTTTGGAAATCATGTTTCTGTCTGGTACAATTGTCATCGAAACTTTTATTGACCTTAATAAATATTGCATGTATTTGAGATATGCATGGTATCATTATTATTATTATTATCATCATCGTCAGTATCATAACAGTTACTGAGATCAACATCACTGTTATCATAGTCATCTTCATCATTGTCTTGATCATCATTTTCATCATTATAATGCACAGCTTTATCATTATCAGCATCATCATCATCATCACCATAAGCATCATTTTGATCATCATTGTCATGAGCATCATTTTCATCATTATAATGCACAGCTTTATCATTATCATCATCATCATCATCGTCAGCATAAGCATCATTTTGATCAACATTGTCTTGATCATCATTATCATCATTATTACTGACATTATTGTTAATCATCGTCAGTTTGTTTATAACGTAAACACGTTTCACATTTTCATTGCACTTGACAAGTATAAAATTGTCCATCCTTAATGAAAACTTCAGTGCAATACAGCAGTAAATTCTTAAATTTTTAAGGAAGTTGCAATCATATTGCTATGAACTATACTTTATAGCTATTATAGTACAGCAGAGTTGACAGACCTTCTTTTTGATAATTTTCACCACAAAGTCGCACCTTGCCTGATTAAGGAGAAGATAATCCTGTGTTAATTTTGAAATCATACGAACTGGTAGATAATTCTATGTGTCACTTTTAAAATGATAAAACGCAAGCTGCCAGTGAATTAACCTGAGAGCAATAAGTCATTATCTGCAGTGAAAAATATAAGCACTTATTGGGTTCTTGCACTAAGGTGATTAGTTGTATGAAATAGTTGTATGAAAATGGTCGTCAAAGAAAACTGAAGGCCACTTTAGTACAAAACATCAAACTACATAGTGACCTCTCTGGAAAAAAGGTATTGTATTTGCTTCTTTATATATAGTTGATAATATTAGTAATACTTATATATTTTTTATGATATTATTAATAATGCATAGGATATTTTCGGTTCAAGATAGTTGACTGTCTGACAACTTGATTTAGCACACGTGAAGTAATGTTGCGCTCTGTAACAATTGTTAAGATATTTATATGTATGTCAAAAAGAATTTTCAAAACTGTTTAAACGTTAAATATGATTTGGCAAAACAGTTAAGAATAAAGGAAAACATTATATGAAAAAAATTGCAACTTGTGTGCAGAATATAACAGAACTATTATCATAAAAAGTTAAATAGTTGTTTTTTCTAAGAAATTGTTACTTCTTGCAAATAATTTACATAAAATGGTGGAATTTCAAGAATAATTTGAATTGACATATACCGAGAAACAGACCTAATATAATAAATTTCAGTAGTTAAGATACACAACAAACATCTTAAGTGAGGTCACGGTGGTCTAGTGGATATGGTGTCCGCCTAGCGATCGGGAGGTCCCGGGTTCAATCCCCACTCTGGGAGCATTCTCAAGATCACGCCAAAGACACCAAGTACTGGTCCTACCCAGGAAACGGACTCTAGAGTGTCTCAATAAGTCTTAGGCTTTCGATGCAATCGAGCTAAAATAAATAGGTTTCAACTAACAAACATCTTAATGTCAGTTCTCTTAAAAATAGTTTGTGGGCAGTCGGGGATACAGGATTTGGAGTTAGAGGGGGGGAGGGGGGGAGGGGCAGAAAAATTGTGTGTATTTCCAAGTTTATGAGGTCCTTATTTGAGGACCCGGAGTGTGTCCCAGCACTCCTACCTAATTAACTTACTGGAGACTCACGAAAGTTGGGACGAATTTTGAATCATAGCTGCAAGTTCCAGCTATTAATTTTTTACTGAAAGATATTTTAATTTTGGTGTGGTCTTGTACTGTGGGGGGAAACCGGAATACCCAGAGGAAACCCCACATGTCCGGTATGGTGACCACCAACCAAACTCAGATGCGCCAGGAGTGGGAAGCGAAGCCTGGACGCCTAGGTGAGAAGCGAGTGTACCAACCACTGGGCTAGCCGGACAAGGGGCAGAAAAATTCAGTAACTAATAGACCTATTTATATATAAATTATATATGTTGCAAACCAATGACAATTAAAGTGTGTAGCCAATTTAGTTCTCTGGTAGATAGCCCCAACCATTTCCATACAAATTCTGCAAAGACGTTTATTATAAAACATAAATCAGATACCAGAGGTGCCCGTCTTCATTGATCTTTGGAATTCCCTGGTTGGCATCTCTTTGCCAAAATTGCCAACAGAATTATATTGAAAAAAAGAAGACATTGTGACAAATCTAGCAGGCATGGTGTAGGTGCAGAGAATATATTTGGGGAAGATATACTCATAATAAAAAAAAGACTGGGGGGAAGATATACTCATAATAAAAAAAAGACTATGACAAATCTATCAGCCATGGTGTAAGTGTACAGAATATATATGGGGAAAATATATTTATCATCTATTTAGGTTGCATAGTTTATTCAGTCAGTTACTCAGTTACCCGGCATTGGTTAATTGGCAGATATGGCCATTAAGTTGATTATCTTCATTAACCTCATAATCAATGTAAATTAGGTGATATGGACATGGTGTTATATTTGGGTGAAGTAGAGCAGTATTTTGTTTGTAAGATGCCTTGAATAGAATGGATTTTATCCATGAAACTTTAGCATTTAGTTATGGTAATATTGGGGGCCGATTGAAAAGTAGATCAGTATTTTGTTCGTTAACCGAATTGGACAATGAAGATTTCATCCTTGCAACTTAATTTGGAAATATATAGCGTAAGTTTCAGTCAGTATGGTGGACAAAAGTGAGACAAAATATGTATTGTTTTTTGGAGAAATGCGCTGTTACCAACGAGTGATTTTTTTAAGGGAACTAAGCGAAATGAATTGTGGATAATTTCGTTTCTTATGGTTCCACTTGGACTATGCATCAAATGAGCTATATTCGAAGGGATTATTGTGCATACATTTTCTGTTATAATAATTGGATTATGTATACACAATTATGAGTGTAATTGATTTTAATAAACATCTCTTAATAATAATCATTTTAAAATAACAGATCTCCCATAAGAGGCATATTAATATTAACATTATTATTATTATAAGCATATTAATATTTTTCAATTGTTTGGTAACATTTTTCCTTGATTTTTTTTCCATTGAAAAAGCATTTATATCAGTATAAATTGAAACGTTAATGTAAAACAAAGGTTTGAAAACGTTTAACTGGTTTTCCCAATGCTAAATTGTCATAATGTAACAATTATAACATTTCTATAGAGTGCCTTTTTTGCTCATTATTGAAATTGCAGTAACTTTGCAGTAGAGGGTTACGGAAGCAAATCACATATTTAACTATTGATTCTTTTATTGATTGTGTAAATAATTTAAAATCTTTATTGAAACAAATTCTGTCGGAGAGTCGAGTTAAAGGGACTTTGTCGTCGAAAATTGGATTCCTATTAAACTATAAAAGATATTATATGATAGAAATGCGCTTTATAAAAACATGTGCATGAATTAAATAAAACATAATATAATACACAATAAGATATTTGATGACAACAAAGTAGCAAAAAAGTCTGGAAAATTAAAACCCCAAGCAGGGATCGAACTCCTGACTTACGAGCCATACGAAGAAATTACTGTAGGCAGCGCTTTAACCAAGTGCGCTATCATGCTTGGTAAGAAGTAGAGTGTAAACTATGGTTATAGAAAATACTCACAATTATAACATCAAAATGTAAACATGAAAAGGGCCAAACAAACAAGACCCAAATTATAAATTGATTTTTATCGCAGAATCGTGCACTCTTTGTACATTATATATACGGTGTTTTAACAATTATTATATATCAGTATTAATATCTGACAATCATTTTTTTAAAGAAATTGCCCCCTTGAGGCCCGTTTCGATGACATAGTCCCTTTAAACAAGTACAATAAAATATAATTTCCGCTTTTTTGTGTTTTAGATTTTTTTTGCTCAAAATGTTTCATTTTTCTGGTTCTTTTTTGTTGTTGTTTTTTTTGTCACAAAGCACAAAACATTATAATTATTAAAAATAAAAATTATGATAATTAAATTGTCCATAATTAAGTAAATAATGTTGGGAACAAAGCAATTTTCTTGAAGGCATACAATTTGTACCACTCCACATACATTATTGTCCACATACGTTATTGACCTCATCTGCTGGGAGTTTTATAGAAAATTATCCAAAAATACTCAAATCAGAGAGTTTATAAAGAGATAGGACTTGAGTTAAAGGATTTATTGGAAATGCTGTTGTTTTGGTTAACAAATTGAGAGGAATTTTAATTCTTGAATGGCTTGAATCCAATTTCCAAGATTACATAATTGGAATGAAAACCTTATTGATTCTTGGTGTCGCAACATTACAAAGGTAGCGAAAGATGCTCTACAAAAGACTATTAGAAAATTAATCTGCTGTAGTCGGAAACTATTATCAGCACGAAAATGCTGGCTTTCGCTCTTGTATGTGAGAAGTTGTGGTGTTGCCGATATTGTTTTATAATAAATGTAAGCCTGCTTTTGTTACTTCAGTTGGGCATGCGACTTGTAAAATGACTCGATTGTTTGTTTCGAGGTCAAATGTCATTCAAGTTTATGACGATCAACATTTCTAATAGTGATGTGTATTGATGTTGTGTTGAGATTTCTACAATTGCAATGGAATGAACATTACGCCGCCTTTAATAAGGAACAGATCGTAATTATGGAAACCAGTCCCCAATTAGTCGTGACAAAGTTGTGTGAAATCCATGGTTACGGCAAAAAAGAAATAGTAAAGAGTGCTACTACTACAACAATTGCTGAAAGTGTCGATGTAGAAACTGGTACTAGGAACGAAGGGCTCGTGAAATCGCGAAGTGTTGAAGCGTACATTGAACAGAGGTATGAAGGTCAAGGCCACAGGGACAGGTCATATACACAGCCCAGTCGGTTGCCTAGCAACAGTTGTCATAGTAGCTGGATAAAGGTCAACGAGGTCGGGAACGCTTGCAGCAGAGATGAACTTAAAGTCTGGGGGAATGAAGGGCGTAATAGACGAAAATGGTCATTTAGTATAAAAAGAAAGAAAGGTAATAGACTAGTTGCATGTAATATTGTTAAATAGATAATCAATGGATTAAAACTGGTGGAACACTGAAGTTGTTCTGAACTGTTTTATTTGTATTATTTAGGTTAAATGCATCAATTTATTGTGATATTTTTGTATTATAGCAACAGACTTTATTTATTATTTGTCTTTCAGAAATTCCTGTTACTTACGGGTTTAAGTTTTTTATTGTAAAATGTTTCAACCCTTTATACTGTAAATGAAATATGAAAACAATGGGCAGAGCACAGAAACAAATAAATAAATAAATAAATAGTTAGAAAAACTACATGGTGCAGTAATATTTTGTCGTTTTATGTTTTTGCAATTTTTTTTTGTAAAACCAAAACAGTAATTAATTATTAAAATGTAAAATACAAAATATTAGAGGTCACTGTAGCATGAAATGTTTGATCCGAAATCTTATGAGGTCAGGTAATATTTATCATAAATCCTTTGTGACGTCATATTTAAATGCAGCTGATTTGAAATGCATATTTTCTATAGGCATTAATACAGTCCTTTGTGGGTTTTATTTATTTTGGACTTTCAGGTTTCACAGAAATTCCTTGTGCTTAGTGTTTGCAGATATTAACTTTTAAATGTGTTTCAATGGAAGGGATTTAGATAACCATGCAATATTTTACAAAACTTGTATAACCCCGTCCTTAAATTAAGAAAAATTTCTGTAAGGTTTCATGCAGATTGACCAACTGATGAACGTAATATCCGTTTAAGCCTTCTCGCAAATATTGGACAATAGAAATATGGAAAATATTTGATTTCATTTTTATATGAAATAAAAGCTGGACATAGTGAGTAGCTGATATTGTATTGGACGAATAAATGGGCCTGTTTGGTTTTTGAGCTCAAATATTTGTACTGGTCAAACCTAGATTTGAAATTATGAAAAATTGAAATTGTTAACGGTGCCTGATTTTTAGCAGGATTTTTCAAAGAAAAATCTCGGCTTATAGATTAGCAAAAACCGGTCGGTTGGGGGGGTGTTGCGATGTCTTTAACATTTTGCGTTAAAGTTTCGTATTTCTGTCATATTTTCAAAAGTTCTTGGTCAATCTTCATGAAACTTTACAGAAATGTTCCTTGGATGGTTCTCTACCAAACCTGTGAAAATGGTTCTGCTTCACTGTACAAGATTGCTGCCAGAGCTAAAAATAGAAATATATCTACACGCCATTTTCTTCTAAATCTATGGCTAGATTTTCAAATAATTTAACACAAATGTTTGTTTAGTGTTCCTCTACCAAACTTATTCAAATGGTTCCGCCTCACTGCACAAAATGGCCACTAGAGCTAAAAATAGAATTTGCTTTAAAGTTTCGTATTCCTGTAATATTTTCAAAAGTTCTTGGTCAATCTTCATGAAACCTTACAGAAATTTTTCTTAAATGGTTCTCTACCAAACCTGTAAAATTGTTCCGCTTCACTGCACAAGATGGCCACTAGAGCAAAAAATAGAGATATGTCTCAACGCCATTTTCTTCTAAACCTATGGCTAGATTTTAAAATAAATTTTACACAAATGTTCTTTTAGTGTTCCTCTACTAAACTTATTCAGATGTTTCCGTCTCATTGCACCAAATGGCCCCTAGAGCTCAAAATAGAATTTGCGTTGAAGTTTTGTTTTCCTGTCATATTTTCAAAAGTTTTTGGTCAATCTTGATGAAATTTTACACTCTACCAAACTTATTCAAATGGTTCCGCCTCACTGCACAAAATGGCCACTAGAGCTCAAAATAGAATTTGCGTTAAAGTTTTGTTTTCCTGTCATATTTTCAAAAGTTTTTGGTCAATCTTCATGAAACTTTACAGAAATGTTTCTTGGATGGTTCTCTACCAAACCTGTGAAAATGGTTCCGATTGACTGCACAAGATGGCCGCCAATGCTAAAAATATAAATATGTCTAAACGCCAATTTCTTCTAGATCTATGGATAGATTTTTAATTAATTTCGCACCAGTATTCGTTTAGTGGTCCTCTATCAAACTTATTCAAATGGTTCTGCCTCACTGCACAAAATGGCCACTAGAGCTAAAAATAGAATTTGCTTTAAAGTTTTGAATTCCTGTCATATTTTCTAAAGTTCTTGATCAATCTTGATGAAACTTTACTGCATGCATTTTAGATCATCGACATGAAGCTTCCATTCTTCTTCACCAACATTGACTTGTACATGTACCCGCATCGCCATCGGCAAAATAAAAATCCGGCTTTAATGCGGTTTCCACATTTTTCTCTTGTCTTAGATAAGATTTATTTTAAGTCGGCAAAACTGTCAACAATACAAAATAAGCTCGCATGAGCCTTTTTACCATTTAAAAGTTACAAACATTTGTCTCCCATAAGACATATAATATTTTGTGTTAAAACTTTTTCCTGTTTTTTTAATCTGTATAAATTAATGACATTACAAAAGTAAAGAATCATGTGACGTCAAATTGTATTGAACAAAATAAGTCATAGTAAATCATTACACTGCAGATCTATTATATCGCGATCCGTTATTTCGCGATATCCAATATATCGCGAATCGGCCGTGGATCCCGATTTTTTAAAATGTACTTCAATATTTTACTATTAAACTATGTTAATAAATAAATCCAGTTTGGTCCGGATTTTTGCGCCAAAACCGCTGCTCTTTTATTCACACTCTTGTAGTGCGACAAACAATAACCCGACCTGCTCAACATCAAAGTGTAACAGCTTACATCGCGCGTGCCAGCCATGACAACGGCCTTTCACTGCTGTTGCTTTAATTAGCAGCAGAATTATACGCCTTCCACGTGGAGGGTATGTACAGTAACCATAAGTCATAGATCAATACTGACCTATCTGAACGACCATAACGTTATCGATACGGCATAACATTTGTCTGTTTCTTTTTGTTTAAGAGAGGAAATGCTTACTGCACATCTTTCGCGATATAGATGACCAATTTTGTTGTTATGCGCTACAAAACTTTTATACAAAAGTAGAGATCTCAATTTTCTCTGCGCTACAAAGTTTTTATACGGCAATCAATACACCCATGCTTTCCATGTGGATGACGTGACATTGTACATGTCGGCATAATTTTTGCGCACTTTTCTAGCAGAACAAAGGATTTACACGAAATACATGTGCAGTTTAATTGTTAATAGGATTTGTGTTTACGTCAAGTGAACAGATAGGCGTTACGGAATGGGAATTTATTAAGTGTAATTTGAAATTAATTATAATGAATAATATTATATTTTATATACAAATGGAATATTTTACATATGGATATAACACATTTTGGATGTTAAAGGGACTTGTTCACAGTTTGGCAAAATGACAATTTTCAAAAAAATTGTCATAGATTCAAAAAAGAATGTATGCATTATATTCACACAAGCAAAATAACACTCCTGACTAAGAAAAATGTTAAAAAGATATGTTCGTTTATTTATAATCATCAATCGAAATTGGAAAAATAATAAAGCGTTTGTAACGCTTTTCATAGATAATTTAGCAAAAACGTGTATTACCGACATAGCGTTTAAACTGCCATCCAAATTCAAAAGCCTGCGTGGTGTAGTGGTAGCGCGTAAGCTTTTGCTTCTAGGGGTCCCGGGTTCGAACCCCAGGGCAGGCACATTTTTTTTATTATCTTTTTCCTTGTTATCATAATTATTTAAAACTATTCCAGATATGACAGTTTTGTAAGTAAATTCATTTAATGACATTTTTAAAAAATACGAAAATCTGTGAACAAGTCCCTTTAACAACAATGAAAAAGGTGAATTAATCGCTTGAATTAATCATGTTTAGATTTTGAGATCGTGAAAATATGTACATTTATGACCTGACAAGTTATATCACGATCCGGCTATATCACGATTGCGATCCATGGACCCCGCGAATCACGATATAACGGATCTGCAGTGTAGTTCACACTGAAATGTTGGGGCTCCTACTGTATATTCCCTAATAAACGTCCCCAGGGGCTTTACATTTTCCCAAACGGGGATGTTTAAAATTAGGCATGGAGGATTGTGTGTTATTAAAAATTGGGGGGGAGGGGTGCGTTTATTAGGGTGGGGGTGTTTATTAGAGTGGGAGTGTTTATAAGGGTGGGGTTGTTTATTAGGGTGGGGGTGTTTATTAGGGTGGGGGTGTTTATTAGGGTGGGGATATTTATTAGGGTGGGAGTGTTTATTAGGGTGGGTTTTTTTATTAGTGTGGGGGGTGTTTATTAGGGTGGGGGTGTTTATTAGGGTGGGAGTGTTTATTAGGGTGGGGGTGTTTATTTGGGTGGGGGTGTTTATTAGGGTGGGGGTGTTTATTAGGGTGGGGGTGTTTATTATGGTGGTGGTGTTAATGAGGGTGGGGGTGTTAATGAGGGTGGTGGTGTTAATGAGGGTGGGGGTGTGTATGGGGATGGGGGTGTGTATGAGGGTGGGGTGTTTATTAGAGTGGGGGTGTTTTTGAGGGTGGGGGTGTTTATGAGGGTGGGGGTGTTTAGGAGGGTGAGGGTGTTTATGAGGGTGGGGATGTTTATTAGGGTGGGGGTGTTTATGAGGGTGGGGTGTTTATTAGGGTGGGGGTGTTTATGAGGGTGGGGGTGTTTATGAGGATGGGGGTGTTTATGAGGGTGAGGGGTGTTTATTAGAGTGGGGTGTTTATTAGGGTGGGGGTGTTTATTAGGGTGGGGGTGTTTATTAGGGTGGGGGTGTTTATGAGGGTGGGGGCATTTATTAGGATGGGGGCATTTATTAGGGTGGCGGTGTTTATTAAGGAATATACGGTACGTTCTTGGTTACAGAATTCAAACTTGCTCAATGACACACTAGTCTTTAAACTTGCACAAGTACAGTATGATAAACTTGGAGCTTTTAAGTTTGCTAAAGATAAGATGTGATACAATACATGAAACACCTGTGCCCTAATGATACTTGGAAGATTATCTTATGTAATTCCTTACAAGACAACAATATACCAATTTCATTTGATTATGTTTCAGTCCGTTGCAAACCCTTAAGGCGTAACTAGGGCTGGTCATTATTATGTGCAATAAAACTTTAACTGCTGATAATTGCACAGTTAGGCCAGATAATTTTTTAGGCCCCCCCCCGCCATTTGAAGAATGGTGAAGGGGCATTAAGTGTTACCCCTGTCTGTGCGTGCGTGCGTGCGTCCGTCCAAGAAAATCCGTGTCCTGTCAATAACTCTGTCATTTCTGTATGGATTGTAAAATTACTTGGCCGAAATATTCACCATCATGAGACGATGTGTTGCACGCAAGATCCAGGTCCATACCTCAAAAGTCAAGGTCACACTTGAAGGTTAAAGGTCAAACATGGGATCTGTTTTTCATGTCTGGTCAATAACTCTGTCACTTTTGGATGGATTTTGAAATTACTTTGCAGAAATGTTCACCACCATGAAACAATGCGTCACGCACAATACCTAGGTCTGTACCTCCAAGGTCAAGGTCACACTTAGAGGTCAAAGGTCAAAAATTGGATCTTTTTGTGTCTGGTCAATAACTCTGATCATTTATGGATGGCTTTTGAAATTACTTTGTAGAAATGTTCACAATCTGAGACAATATGTCGCGCACAATATGATCCGTAGCTCCAATGTCAAGGTCACACTCTACGAATAATTTCCACCCGTTGTTATACATGCAGATTTATTTCAGCTTTACTAAATAACTCACTTGTGATGAACCTTATTTGAACTGCTTATACATTTCTGTGACCAGTCCCAATCAGCGGGGGCATTCATGACCTATGGGCACATCTTTGTGTATTTTTAGTTTCTCTGTCATTTTTGGAGCACAATCCAGTCGGATGGCGAAATAACGTGAAAAATAAAAAAATAAAACTATTAAAAGCATTTTTTTGCAATTCCCATGACAATAGCAACAATAATTTAATGCATGCAATGTTAGTTACATAAACATGCATATAAATTCAACATGATTTACATTTAATTAATATCCCTTCTCAAATAATTGTATTTAATACACATGTAATGCGTATTAAAAGCTGCGCTATTGGCATCGTATTTTTTTCTGCATTTTATACGCATTTAATACACTTAAAAATTCAGAAAAAATACACTTATTACAGAAAAAAAGTGTATTTTTTCTGCATTTTTCCTGCATGAACACAATTAAGTGCATTTAAAGTGTATTTTTCTCCTTGAAAAATGCACTATATCTGCAAAAAATACACTTCTGTGTGTTTAAAGTGCATTAATACACTTTTTTGTAAAAAATGCAGAAAAAGTAAAGAAAAATACACTTAGTGTACTAAAAGTGTATTAAATGCGCATTAAACGCAGAAAAAATTCGGTGCCAATACCGCAGCGTTTAATACGTATTAAATACACTTTTTCGAGAAGGGCATTTTTATCAATTTATTGTTTATTATTTTGCAATATTTGGTTTTGTTCCAATTTTATTTTTGAATTAAAAAAAAGGGTCGGCAGATCCAAGAAACTAAAAATTGACAAACATTGGCGTTACTGCATGGTACGTTATTGCACCATACAATACTAAAATGGTGTGTCATGAAACTCAACTTGTGTATTTAGAGCCCGCTTGTTACTGACTTGATTCCTAATGTACATGATATTAATCAGTATCAAATTTATAACTGGGTTCCAACAGCTAGCGTGCCTGTGAAATTTAAGAAGGGATCGCTAAAAATTTGATATCGAGATTTTTGTTATTAGATGGTTAATTAACATTGCATTTCCTGATATCAGATGATAACGTTGAAATTGTTAGGCTCTATATTTGATGATAAGGTTGGAAAACAATAAGGCTTGCATTGTTAGGTTTGCATTCATCATAAGTTAAATTTGATTGTGTTTTGTTTTGTAATTTGATTACTACTTATTTTGTGCAGATATATTATAAAGAAATCGTGCTCCTAAAGGTATACTCTTTCTCTTTTTTAAAATATCTTTTTAAAGATTTTCTTTATACAAAGTATATGACATTGATTTCTGAATAAAATATTCTATTGAAAAAAAAAGTATACAAATAATCTCTTCTAACCTATTGCCAGTGGTCACTTGTCAAAAAAGTCATCGGAAATAATATTAAAATGTTTTTTATTTTGTACGGTTCAGCTTTTTAGCTCACCTGAGCACAAAGTGCTCGTGGTGAGCTTTTGTGATCGCCAGTTGTCCGTCGTCTGTGCGTGCGTCCGTCCGTCGTCATTTTTTAATTCATATAACATCTCCTCCTAAACCACTTGGCAGATTTTCACCAAACTAAATAGGAATGATCATTGAGTGACCCTTTTTCAAACTTGTTCAAATCATTACGGTCCGCTGCATATGTAGGTCAACAGAGCTAAAAAAAGATTTTAAAAGTGTAAACTTGAAAAATCTTCTCCTCTGAAACTGCAGGGCCCAGATATTTTATATTTGGTATGTAAAATCCTATAGTGGTCCTCTACAAAGATTGTTCAAATTATGCTCCTGGGGTTTAAACGGGTCGCACCCCAGGGGTCACTCGGTGTACATTTGAACATCTTTATTTCGAACTGTTAATTCGAAGTCATCGTTATTTCAAAGTATTTTTCTGGTCCCGATTTTATTTGTTTTTTGTTTAACAAAAATAAACTCGTTTAATTCTAACTTTTTTAATTAAAATTATCAGTATTTCAAAGTCTAAAATGCGGTCCCAAGCCAATATATCACACTTATTTGCCTATTGTTAATTTGAAGTCGCTGTCGTGATTGAGACCCGATGTTTTCACACCTTCGCTGAATGGCCCGCGTGGTCATTGATAGTGGCCGACATTGACTAGTAATTATCGATCATTTAGCAGCTTGCAAACAATAATTACAGTAGATGTTCAAGCTAAAAACAACACTGTCATAACTAGCATATATAAGTTTCTTTTTATTTTATTTTGATTTTCATTCAGTCATAACATAAACTACAAAATTCAATAAACGAATGAAATCTGCATTAATTGAAATAAAGGTTTAGTGTAACCTTTGGAGACTTTCAAACAAGCAATATTTACGGTGATCTACAGTTCAAAATTTTTAATCCGAACTACCGTTATTTAGAAGTTTTCTGGTCAGTCCCGATTACTTCACAATAACGGTGTTCAAATGTATATAGAATATATAGCAAAACCATAAACCTCTGAAACCATAAGGCCCAGAGCTTTCATATTTGGTATGTAACATCCTATAGTGGTCCTCTACAAAGATTGTTCAAATTATGCCCCTGCGGTCAGAACTGGCCACGCCCTGGGGGTCACATGGTTTATATAGAATATATAGCAAAATGACTTAAAAAATATTCTCCTCTGAAACTGCAAGGCCCAGAGGTTTCATATTTGGTCTGTAACATCCTTTAGTGGTCCTTTACAAAGTTTGTTCAAATTATGCCCCTGGGGTCAAAATGGGCCACGCCCTGGGGTTCACATGATTTATATAGAATATATCGGAAAATGACTTCCCCTAAAATCTTCTCCTCTGAAACCACAAGGCCCAGATGTTTCATATTTGGTATGTAACATCCTATAGTGGTTCTCTACAAAGATTGTTCAAATAATGCCCCTGGGGTCAAAAATGGCCACGCCCCAGGTGTCACATGATTTATTGAGACTTAAATAGCTGTTGCGTATGATCGTATAGCGGTAAGAAAAGCTGAAGCGTTGTATTTGGTTCGACGTTTAATATGCATTATAAAACTTGTATACAACAACAACAGAAGTGACGTTGCTGGCACACTTGACGTCACGTGTGAAATAGCATAAAAACATCAACGTTATGAATTCCCGACAATATCAAAACGACTTTAAAAATCTTCTCCCCAGAAACCGCAACGCTCAGAGGTTTCTTATTTGGTATGTAACAGCGTATAGTGGTCCTCTACAAATATTGTTCAAATTATGCCCCTAGGGTCAAAACTGGCCCCGCCCCGGGGGTCACATGGTTTATATAAACTTATCTTCTCCTAAAACCGCAAGGCTCAGAGGTTTCTTATTTGGTATGTAACATCCTATAGTGGTCCTTCACAAAGATTGTTCAAATTATGCCCCCTGGTTCAAAACTGGCCACGCCCTGGGGGTCACATGGTATATATAAACTTAAATAGCGAAATGTCTTTAAATATCTTCTCCTCTGAAACCACAAGGCCCAGAGGTTTTGTATTTGGCATGTAACATCCTATAGTGGTCCTTCACAAAGATTGTTCAAATTATGCCCCCTGGTTCAAAACTGAGCACACCCCAGGGGTCACATGGTTTATATAGACTTAAATAGCAAAATGACTTTAAAATTCTTCTAAAAGGCGCAGAGGTTTCTTATTTGGTATGTAACAGCGTATAGTGGCCCTCTACAAATATTGTTCAAATTATGCCCCTGGGGTCAAAACTGGCCATGCCCCGGGGGTCACATGGTTTATATAAACTTAAATAGCGAAATGTCTTTAAAAATCTTCTCCTGAAACCGTAAGGCCCAGAGGTTTTGTATTTGGTATGTAACATCCTATAGTGGTCCTTTACAAAGATTGTTCAAATTATGCCCCCTGGTTCAAAACTGAGCACACCCCAGGGGTCACATGGTTTATATAGACTTAAATAGCAAAATGACTTTAAAATTCTTCTCCTAAAACCGCAAGGCCCAGAGGTTTGTTCAAGATTGTTGGGATAAAAATAAGCCACACCTCGGGGATGCAAATTCCAATTGCGTTACAAGGTCTCAGGTGAGCGTCCTAGGGCCCTCAGGGCATCTTGTTATACAGTAACCTGTAACCTGGTATGCTCCTTTAAGAGTCGTTTTGACTTTGAGAAGTATTTTAATCAACAAGCAATTACCAATGTATAAGATTGGCAGTTGACCATGTTTAAAAATGTTTAAGTGTAGCATTTCAAATGGTGATTTAAACGTTTTAATTAAACTTGGATTTTTCTAGGCAGGGTAGAGTTTGTAACAATCAAAACTTTTGGCATTGGCAGCAAAAGCTAAGGGTTATGCACTTAAAAACATGTAACTTGTTGTATAATTATTAACAAATAGAAACTACAAGCAAAAGTATTAGATCTAAATACAGAATATGTCTATTAAAGAATTTTATTTACAAGAATTATGAAATAATTACAAACACAAGGAAATGTTATAGTGTATACGCAAAAGAAGATATTTCAACAAAAATGTTTGTGGATTTTTCTGGGTCCAGTTTCATTCAGCCGAACTACAAGATTAAAGGTAAGGAAGTGTGTTAATTAATTTAATTTAAGGGGCGTATCGAAGGTAGGTCAACAAAAACATTTGCAAAAGTAAAGTTCATTTTTAGAAAATGAATATTTAAACATTGTTAAATTCAGTGATTTAGTTTCTATAAACATTTGGCAAACATATATTATTTTATTATATAAGAAGTGGTCACCAGTGACATGTCCTCGGTCGCGCGCAATTTTGTAGTGGTAGTAAAATCAATATGAATGAAATGTAAATGAGGTTAAGTTATGGGCAACTTGGCAAAGCAAGGGAAAGTTTTCATTGAAGAGCGCAAATTTGTAGGCGTGAGTTTGAATCCTATGGAACCATGCTTCCCACAAATATTTTTGTCCCTGTAATTATGTACTTTTTTCTTAAGGATTCCATCTGTATTATGTTGCCACTAAAAAAAAAAATTCCAAGAAAAAAAAGGAAATTATCTTGTTTTTATATATGTCTATATACATTCGTAATAACCATCAATATGCCTCTTTAAAGTCTCTTTATGCTATTATCGTGTGTGCTTATTAGTCCCCTCAGGTGAAACCGGTTGGGGACTATAGGCTTGCGCGTTTCCTTCCGTCCATCCTTTGTCTTTCCGTCTTTTGTGCACAAACAAAACCGAGTACAAATATAGGAAATACTTCAAGCAAGTAATTATGTTATGCTAATAGAATTCATGAGTGTCAGGTCAATGTTTCCAAGCTAAATTCTGCGGCTACCAAAAAGAAACCGAAGAAAAAAGGCCTTTCAATATTGGACATAATTATGCTAATAGTGAAAACCAGTTTGTCTTCCAGTTAGCAAGACTGGAAGGTTGTGGTTCCTTTAAATCTTTCTTTAAATGTGGCGTGTCAGGGAAACCTGGACTTAATGCATGTGCGTAAAGTGTCATCCCGGATTAGCCTTCGCACAGGCTAACACAGGATGGCACTTTCCGCCTACAGTGGATTTATGTTTAGAAGAGACTTCCTTGAAACAGAAAATACCATAAAAGCAGAAAGTGCCGTCCTGGAATAGCCTGTGTGGACTGCACTGGCTAATCGGGGACGACACTTTACGCACATGCATTAAGTCCGGTTTTCCCATGACACGCCTCAAATCATCCTAATCTACTTGGTCTAAATCTTTCCCCTGTAAAATTGAAATTTAAGCCTAAGATTGTGTCAACACGACTCTAATAAATTACCGGATGGTAAACAGAATCTGTTGATGGTAAATAGAGCTATTTATTTGTTCTTAATTTGTAAACAGTCCAGTGTTTGTCTCTACCAAATAAACAGCTGGCCCCAATTTCTCGAAAATTCTTATGTATGGTTTAACAAGATTAGTCTAAGCTCACTGTTTTCGTATTTCAATAAAGTGTGCATAAATACAATTGACACGACAAATTGCATTTCGAATAAAAATTTCTATGTCAGATAATCATGATAAATTATATTTTGTGTTGGAAAATCAATTTTAAAAAAATAATTTTGATTGATGAAATAAGAGACTTAAGCCCGTTATTCTAACGAATTTTTGAGAAACTGGCCCCTGGTTCAAAATGTATGCGCGCACGTTCAAATAGCAGTGACGTGTCGAACAGTCTTATTTGAATGGTTCTGCACTTTTGAAGTGAACAATAATAACACCTAGTAGAGTTAAATGCTGAAAAAATGCAGAACAAAACAAGCCAACATTTATAAGATCAACAGATTGAATTGTTTAAGCATATGTCAACTTTCCAACTGCACAAAACAGGGCCCTCAATCTTCCTAATTGTCAGCGCCGAAATTACGCCGCTTCTTCCAGCAAAAACAGTGTCATTTCCCCCCCCCCACACAAGTATCAAAATTTCCCTTAGTAATTAATATATTCATATATTCAATAAGAAAACTTGTTTTTATATGTACTAGTATTTTTTTTTTTTCAAATTTATCATTAATCTTAAATCTAAATGATTAACAGCACATTCAACATTTTGTGGTTCAAAGATTCTGTTCCATCGACTTCAATATTTTATACAAATTTCTTTTAATATATATACACCCCACCCATAAAAAGAGGTCCCTGTAGCAAGACCTGTTTTTACTTATAAACTTGTTTTTGTGTTCAGTTCATCAATTTGCCCACCAGAATCCAAATCTGATGTGTTACAAAAGTCCATTTTCTGGCGGATTCTAGTGACAAAATAAGTGGGTGGGGAAATTACTTGCCCTTGAGCATTTAAAGAACACTGATTAAATCATTGGTCGACACTGGTTCCCCTGAAGACAGCCGTTAAGTCCTATATATGATTGGATGGCAAAGTTTCCAAATTTCTCCAGGAACATTTTCAGACAATAATATGATTACTGCGTTGTGTTGTTTTTTACTTTTCTTCAGAGAGAGCTTTCATAATATTATTCACTGCGGCAAAGTTTGTAATGAGGAATTGTAACAGTAGTAATGGTTCATTATTGAATATTCAGTAATGATATTTCAGATTATGCAGCTTTCATAATATTATTCACTGAGGCAAAGTTTGTAATAAGGAGTCGTAACAGTAGTAACGGTTCATTCTTGAATATACGATTATGATATTTCAGATTATTCAGAATATTGGCATTACAACGATGGTGTTTCGAGAAGTTTGTTATATGTAACGAAAAATACCAAAATGTTTGTGACATTAACCATTTGTTTGAAAAAATAGATAAATTGTATTGATAAATCCACTTAAAGAAATAGGCGATTTTACTGACAATTATAACTGAGTGTTAAAAGCAGTAGTAGATATCCACGTATAAACAGATTAATTTGTTGATACTGATACGTGTTGTTGTTGCTACTTTAGGTATTTGAAGTATTTTATTTTCCCATTCATGCTGTTGTTGAAAAATTTGTGTTTGTCACACAGCCCGTGCAGTTTGCTGATAGTGGTGATGATCCGAAGAAATCACAGACATTTATTAAATTGTGAAAGTTCTGCTTTCGCCAAAATCCAATTCTCCACAGCAGATTATCATTAGATTGTCTTGCGTTTCCACGGGCAATGTGTGTACTATACTAATACAAGGTTTATTCTCTTAATTGCGAAGAATAATCAGCTGATACATTGAGGCGTGTTGTGGGAAAATTGGGCTAAATGCATGTGTGTGAAGTGTCCCCCTGGATTAGCCTGTGCAGTCCACACAGGCTAATTCAGGATGGCACTTTCCATCTACAGTGGAGTTATGTTTAGAAGAGACTTCTTTGAAACAGAAAATAGGATAAAAACGGAAAGTGTCGTCCCAGATCAGTCCACACAGGCTGATCCACGAAAACCCTTACGCAAACGCATTAAGCCCAGTTTTCCCACGACACGCCTCATATTCTGTATTTATTTAGAAGCTAATATTCCTCGTTTAACGTATCTGCCTAACAAATTGTGTAAAAAGTAATTTCCCTTGATAATCTTGCTATAGATTATTCCCACAATGTACCTTCACAGGTTTGATTAGCTTGGCAAAACAGTTGACAGAGGATTGCAAAAAAAAAAAAAAAGATAAAAATGTTTCCCTCATCTTTGATATCACCCCAATTAACGTAAGTAATGTTGTTTATATTCATTGCCAGTAAAGCTGTTACATCAGCTATAGATTTCCAGCAAATTTTTCCAGCTTGTCCTTTCTGTGTACATTGGGAACACCTGCACCAGGCCCAAGTCTGTGTTAATCCGAGGTAGTAAAGACCTACAGAAATATGAAACCGTTCAGAATAATATAAATTAAATATATTTGTGCTTAAGCATATCAGTATGAGGACTTTATATTTGCTGTGAAGAAGATGTGTTTTCGTCACCATCATTGCCATTTTTATCTTTATTTTTGAAGATCAACAGTATTCTAGGGATGATTTTTTTCCAACTGTTGTGTTTCAGGAATTCATATGAGGCGCGTTGTGGGAAAACCAGACTTAATGCATGTGCATTAAGTGTTGTCCCGGATTAGCCTGTGCAGTCCGCACAGGCTAATCCAGGTTATCACTTTCCGCCTAAAGTGGATTTATGGTTAGAAGAGACTTCCTTGAAACAGAAAATACCATAAAAGCGGAAAGTGTTGTCCCGGATTAGCCTGTGCAGACTGCACCGGCTAATCCGGGACGACACTTTACGCACATGCATTAAGACCGGTTTTCTCACGACGCGCCACATATGTTGTATGTCCTGTATGAAGTTTTTTTAAGTAATGAAAATAGTGCGTAAACATTTTGTAATTGAAGTAAATGTGAAATGAGAAGGTCTGAGAAATGTGAAAAACAAACTTTTCTATGACTTGCCAAGTGTGACAGGCTGTATAATGGATGATTGTGAACACTTATTAGCCGAAGTCCATTCCTTTCATTTGTATACCCAGGATAGTTTCTGTATTATAGAAGGTAGGCAACTCTTTACATGCTATGCTTTCTGATTGTAACAGTTAACTCCCTGTGTTAATTGTGGACTTATGCAACCATTGCATTTTATCAATATAAGTAATTTATATCATTAATAACTGTTATTAATTACAATCTGTTTAATTATTATAAGGTTTCCAAGGTGCTCAGATTGTTTGATTATTTTAGAATTCTGGTAGTGAAATAATTTCACAAATCTACAATTAACACGTCTTGGCAAATTGCATTTGGGAGCTAGTTTTCCAGAAACATTGTGAGGAAAACATAAGAAAAAAAAAAATTATCTTACTAATAATATAATGAAATAATGCGTAAGGCTTTGAATAAAGAAACATATTGACATCTTGAACTTGCACCATAATGCAACAGTGTTAATTGCCATTACATATAAGGATTCAAGCTTAGATGTCAGAGCTAACAATTCATTTGGTAAAAATCCCTCGAGATGTGAGATAAAAGTTGATCATGGAAAAGTTGTTATGTTGTATGCATTGTTTCCGAAAAAGAACAAATCATGGAAAGGAGTATTTCACCAGTATCTTACAGATCAATAGATTCAAGCGGGGAACCTTTATCAGTGCAATTTTTATTAATTGGGATACCTTCGACCTTATCAATTGTATGGTTGACTTTTGTGGAATAAAATTTATCTTGTTACAGTCGGCTAAACATTACTGCCTTTATTGGTGAAGACGCCAATGTATTCCAGTATATTTCTTATTGAATAAACTTTCGGCGAGTAGATTTGAGCGGGTTTTTCTGTCTGCACAACCTCATAACCTGTGCCCAATATGTGTGAAATCCGTAAAACATACATGCCATCATTTTTTCAGGCCAAAACGGGACAGTGACAAAAAATCGCCAGGACATTTGACATTTGAGCGGGACACCTATGTATACACTAGCCTGTTTTCACGAAATAAAAAAGTTACAGATATTTACTCACAACGACGTTTTTCATTGTTGTCCATAATGTGTAACATAACATATTTTCAACTATTTAGTAATTATAACATCACATATGAAAATGCGTATAATAAAATCAAAATTTGAAACACCTATCCGAATGTTACTGTTCACGCGACGTAACACAAGTTCTATTTACAGTTAAGATGCACATGCATTGCATGTAAACTCTGTGTTCTGCTAGAAAAGCGCGGGAAAATTATGCCGATATCTACAACGTCACGTCATCCGCATGGAAAGCGTGGGTGTATTGACCGCGATATAAAAAAGTTGTGTAGCGCAAAGAACAGTGAAATCTTCACTTTTGTATAAAACTTTCGTAGCGCAAAACAACAAAATTGGGTATCTGTAGATCTATCTTGAATGATGGGCAGTACATATTGTTTTTTGGTCTTTTGTCACCATAAAGATTTCCTTTACAACAACAAGCAGTTACGCCGTATCGATAATTTTATTGTTATTCAGATAGGTTAGTATTTATTTACGACATACAGTTACTGTAACCGCCCTCCACGTGTAGCACGTTTTTCACGACCCATAGCTGTAATTCAGCTGGTAATCAGAGCGACAGCCAAGAAAAGACGTTGCCATGGGTGGCACGTGCGATATTAGCTGATGACATCAAACTGTTACACTCTGATGTTGAGCGGGTCGGGTAATTGTTTTTCGCACAATACAGGTGCATTGCAGGCGCGAAAATCCGGACCAAACCTGACAATCATTACTGCTCCTTTTTGACACATGGCTGACGGGTATTGTTGTCATAGGGACCAATTAAGAGATTAAGGATGTGAAGTTAATTGTTGGCCTAATAAAGCACACTAACATCAATTTTTGTGGTTGACCGGGACAAAATGCATCTTAGCGGGACGCGGGGACAAACCTCACGAAAGCGGGACAATCCCAGCAAGACCGGGACGTATGGCATGTATGCGTAAAATCAAGCTGCGGGGATCGTAGACCGTGATAATTATGTGCCGTAAATGTCTTGTCTGCTTTTGGCGTTGAAATCGGAAACAAATACAATCACAATATGTAATCAGGTAGTGGTGACAATTAACTTTTTTGCATGCAGCCATTAGAAAACCATGGCGAATTCTGTTAAATTTCCAACTTTCTGGACAATTTGGGATCATTTATTTGTTATTAGATATAATTATATGAACAAAACAATATTTAATAATGAAAATAGAAATACAAAAAGCTTTCAGAAAAAAAAGAAACTAAAATAAAATTAAAAAAGATGCGAATGTGTTTGTCATATTCTTAAAAAATGATCAAGCAAAAGTTACATTTTTCATTAATTGATGTTATTTGATCTTTATAGATGTGTATTTTTTTTTATAGATGTGTATTTTTTAATTTTCTTGTATTTTATTAGTTCAATTCTTTTAATTATGTATGTATTATTTTGAATATTTGTATTTTATTATTCTAAAATGAAATCCACTTTTTTGTTAAATGTAATTCTAGTGCAGAAGAAGGGAGGGTATTAGTAATGAATTACAGGGATAGAGATACTTATAAAACAAATGCTATAATATATATTTAATTGACAAATATTTGTTGGAGATACAAATCTAACTGCCTTAGCCCCCAGCCTGTTGCAATGTAATTAGTGCAGCAAACATTGTATAACTAAAAGATATTATCACAACATAATTGTCTAAGTTTTATTGAACCAGACTTCAAATATTGGTATATTTAAGCTATCGCTTGGACCTGGGGGGACAGGCAAATGATAGGAAGGGAGACGTGTAGTATGTGATATTTTATTTACGATTTATTTCAAGATATTCCTGAGATAAGCGGTCTAGTCGTGTTTATAGCATTCTTATTGTAACGACAGTCTCGGTCCCATATCTAGCCTGGTAACCCAGAAATGTGTATTTGGAACAGTCGTGCATTGCAAATGGAATTAAAGTTTGATGTGATTTGAAATTGATTTAATAAATGTGGCAATTTTAAGAACTATCTAGGAAGCATTGCTATGAACATTGTGATCGCATGATGTGGAATTAATTGTGGGTTGTTTTTTTACGGAATCTAAGCCTGTTTTATTTTTGGATAACGAGCCGGCAAATGTTAGTTTATTGAAACTTTTGGAATAGTTAAGGTGTATTTTTGTGTGGCATATTTTGATGGGTAATATGCCATTTTCTGGTGTGTGAATGTTTTGAAATCATGTGGTAATAATGATAATTACACTGGGAAGGATTTTGATTTGTTTTGTGATTGCCTGGGTTTCGCAATTGTTTGGTTATTTATAATATTTTGTCTGGCGACTTTAATTTCTTGGCACTGTCCTTGTTATTATACATGTATCCTGTATTAGTTGTGTTAAATTCAGGAGTTCTTTTGTTACACAGTTATGGGTTTGCTTATTGAATGTTTTGTTGGAATCATAAAAAATTGTTGGATTTTCAAAATTGTTGGTTCTTGGTGATTTCTGTTTTATTATTTTGTAAATTGTGAGTTTGTTGTCATTTATACAAGTGTAAATCTAAGTGAACTGATGTAGTGTTAATTAAAACTGAGCAAAAACATTAAATATGAATTGCAACATATTCAATAATGTTTATGAACACTATTATGTAAATAAGAAACCAAACATAAAAACATAGAATGGACATTAAAAAAAAATTCCCATAAAACTGCACATTTCATGGTGATTAAGTATTTTGGTTATATTATGTCAATAATTGCAGTATAATTTGCTCTTTCATAAATACGTATTGCGTCTTTAGTCGTTTTTACGTACTCTATTATATTGCGAACATTTTGCAAATGCATATAAGTATACAAGTTTGTGATAAAATCAATTTTATTGATGCAATTCTATATGCAGTTGCCTATTGCACTAATTACTATGCAAACATTTCAAATTTCAAATGGTAAACTGCATATAAAACATTTGAATAATAAAGCAATTTATTCTATGTTTGACGTTGTATTCTAACTTCATACAATAGTGTGTTTTATGCTATGTATTACTACGCATACATTCCATTTCGACCTAGATTCGCCTCTGACATAAGTTTGTCGTTAAAGCCAGGATTCTCTCTCCTATGGCCATTGCCCCCAGAAGACTTGTTGGTCAAGGAGGATATATAATGCAGGATTGCAGAAGATGCCCCGTTCAAGAGGCATTACCTGGTTTTTTTTAGTGCCCTGTGTGAAGCACCTAGCACACTGCACCTCGCGGGTGTAATGTTTGTGCAAAAGACGAGTTAGTAGGTTAGGGTGCAGTGGGGTTCGAACCTGCGTCCCCTGGGTTGTGAAGCCAGTGCGTACCCACTTGACCACAGATCCACTACAACAAACTGTTATGGTCAGAGTGCTGCAAGGGTTTCAGTACCGGTTATTTTTGCCTGGGGGAAACTATTGATGGGTGCATAAATGAAAGGTCTGTTGCAGCATCTCCGATGAAACAAACTAGTGTGTTCTTGGACACGAAAATACAGGAAACACGAATATTAAAGCCATCAGTACATGTGGAGTAGTAAAATGATCGTTTGTATAATTGGATTAGTGGGCGAGAACGCTGTCAATTGTCAATTTCAGATTACATCAACAGGGGATTAAGCTTAAAGAAGCAAAATCCAGTCTGATTCAACCAATGTCATGTCAATCCTGTTGTAGGATTACAGTCCTGCTAGCGAAATTGGGTTTTGATTGTATTGACTTTCGTCAGAATGTTACTGCTATAGTGTACATTTACTTATAAAATTAGGTACGGAAATGTAAATTGTGTTCAAAATTGTGTTTGATTAGTTTGTACATCATGGTTGTGCACACTATTGGCGATAGTCTTGTACACGGTTAAGTTAATAATTGTGTACACTCTAAGTTGATCGTATTGTACGCTTTAAGTGCATAATTCTGTACACTATAACTTGATTGTGTAAGTTGATAGTGTTGAACACTCTAAGTTGATAGTTTTGTACACTACATCGAGTCATAAAAATCCATTTAGTACATCGAGTTATTTTGCCGGTTTTCATTGTATATCGTTTGTTCCTTTGACTCACTGACCACTGCATGGTTGCAAATTCTGATCAAACTATTTCTGTTTTGCATTTTATAGCAAGCTCCCTTTTTGTTTCTTCAAACAGCCATTTGATTTAAAGGGATCTGGACCACCATTTAGGGGCCAAGATGACCTTCATTGCATTCCATGCCATTCAGTGGTCAATGCTTCCATTGGTGTTTATCATGATTTAATGTTAGCTGGTAGTTTATGTCTGACAGATCAGTTTTCAAGTGTCAAAGCAAACTGTCCAGCATATGCAAATACATTTAAAATCTCGCTACCCTTCCAATTCAGTGGTCAGTTCAACTCTTGATGCAATATGCAATTAACTGCTGCTAGCTGACCATTTCATTTAATCCAGTATGCTTCTTATTCAACATCGGCTTGTTAACGCACTATCCATGTAACTGTAAATTTGTGTAACACAAAATTAAGTCAATCTGCCTGTAGCTGTTATTGGCAAAAATCTATTCCAATTTGGCCCAAGGGGAAATCTCTTGGGTTAACTGAAAAGACATTGTCAACAGTTTTTCACAGCTTTTCTTGCAAAACCTAATTACCTGATTACTTTAAGGTTTAGTTTTCTATGGCATTTTTGATTGTACAGTTAAGAATGGATGTTTTGGTATGGTCAAAATTGTCTTATGTAAATTTTGCGCCTGAATGCAGTGACATGACCTGGTTTGGACACAGTACAACAATGTGTAGAAGATTTCGTAAGATTTTTAGGAAAACTGTGGATATGTACCAATTATAAAATTATTTCTGTTTGGGAATGAAACGTGGAAATAGTTGGATGCAATAAATGTGACTAAAAGTGTGTTTTTTGCATGTAATCAATTAGTTAGTTTGTATTAAGACTTTTTTTCAAAGGTTGGTTTGGTTTTTCATTTGGATGAAACTGGTTTATTTTCTGTTTGGATGGATTTAGATTATGAAGCAAAAGTTGTTCTTGTTGGATTTTATAGTGTTCTGGACTGATAGTTATTACTTAAGAATTATATATTTATATGGTGAATAAGTTAATTAATAAATGTAATTTTTAAAAATTAATTAACAATTAATTGTTCATGCATGGTTAATTTGAAAAGAATCTGGATATCAATTTGTGTACCGGTATTTTGCAATTTAAACCTGTGTCTAACATAAAAATAGCATAGTTTATTTATACACTGAATCAAAGCACAAAAAATCACATGAAAGTATTGAATTTCAAATTTTAATGGCACAAAATGGAGAAACATTGATTTGTTTGTTGTTGTTTGTAACAAATAAGCCATTAAAAAAAGTATTCATCCCGGTGAAGTAGATTTTTCATAACATTCAATTTTGCTATATGTATAAAAAAGCAAATAGAAATTTACATTAGTGTTTACAAGTTTATTGTAAGAATCTTAAGTGCATTAAAAGTGCAGTTTCACAGCTTTTGGTCGTGAGAAATATTGTTCTAAAACTGACTATTTTCCTGTTCTGTAACACGTTTATTGTTCATATTTCATGGTTTGAAAAAGCACTTTGCTTGAGCCAAGTTAAACTTGATGAAATATCTTTTATTTGTTGAGAAAAATTATTTGCTGTGTATTGATGTGCGATAGTCTCGCAATCCAGTTTCATATTTCAAATGTACTTTAAATTCAGGAAAAAAATCCTGTTTTTTTTTCATCAATCTCTTTCAAAGGATATAAAATAGTGATAATAGTCCGATTGAAGTTTGGAATAGCTCACACCAACAAATCATTTATATGTCTTCGTCTTGAGCCATATTTGTTACAGTAGTTCAGAAATGGGGGTAAGGCGTAAACAAAAAATATGTTTGTTTCAGGCTACCCGACCTACCCTAAAAAAATGCCCCTATCCTAGAACATTTTATTGGGTTAGTCAGATTGATTTTTGTTTTATTTACCTTTTTCAATAATTAAATGTGTTTTTGGATAAACAAGTGTTGTTGTTTTTTTTATAGTATCCACTTGTAAACAATGTTTAAGGATATTACTGATATGTTTTGAATATTTATTAAGTTTTAGAATCTTTAAGTGACCATTTACAAAAAAAATATAAAAAAATCCCAACCTACCTACCCTAATTTGTTTGGGCATGTAACCTCAAACAAATATATGTTTTTTTTAGACCTAATGGAAAATAGGGTAAATATGTGTCTGCTTGTAATGCAGACAGTTCTGGAGATGACATTCATGTTCAGTTTTGGTTACTTGGCAAATGGAACAGATTATTGCAGGATTGTATCTCGCGAGTCCTATTTACATAACTATATATAGGGACCTTAATTAGACATGGGGAATATGAAGTCCAGCTATTGCAGTGCCCTTCTCAAATAATTGTATTTAATACGCATTAAATGTGTATTAAAGGTGGCGGTATTGGCACCGTATTTTTTCTGCATTTAAGATATGTTTAATACACTTGAAAATGCAGAAAAATTACACTTATTACAGAAATAAAGTGTATAATTTCTGCATTTTTCATGCGTTAACACACTTAAGTGCATATAAAATGTATTTTTCTCCTTGAAAAATACATGTTATCGTAAAAAAATACACTTAAGTGTGTTAACAGTGTATTTTAAGAGTATTTTCTAGTGCATTAATACAAGTTTTTGTAAAAAATGCAGAAAAAGTAAAGAAAAAATAAACTAAGTGTACTTAAAGTGTATTTAATGTGCATTTAATGCAGAAAAAATATGGTGCCAATACCGCAGCGTTTAATACGCATTAAATGCGTATTAAACACACTTTTTTGAGAAGGGAATGTCGCTTCTCACCTAGGTCAGGGTTGGATCCCTAGTCCTGATGCAGGTGAGTTCAAGGGACCTGTTCACAGATTGGTAAATTGACAATTTTCAAAAGTTTTGCCATAGATCCCCTAAAGAAAAATACATAATTTAACATTATATATAAGCAAAATAACTCTCCTGACAAAGAAATATATTAAAAATAGTGTCGTTTATGTAAAAATCATCACTTGAAATGGTTAAATTTGGTTGAAATTGAATTGTGCACATACTTGCATTGTTTGCGGTAATTAACAAATACAGTTGAAATGCGATACTACGAATCGCGATACTGCGAAATGACGGGATACTACAAAGAAGGCTGCAGGTCCAGTCCGAATTCCTTATATATTGAACTATAAAACTATGTGATACTACGAAATCGCGATTGAACGAAAGATGCGATTTTACGAATGATTTTTTGGCCCCATTGTTAGATTTTCATTCAAAATTAACGCGATACTACGAACAAGTTTGCAGCTGAGACTTTCGCACCTTATCAAGAAAGTTTTCACACCTACCGCAGTCTTTTTGTTAAAAGGATATCGCTCATGGTCAACGGCATTATAAACAAAGGCCCAGTCATTTATACCGTAAACTAAAATACCACACTAGAATGTAAACGCACGTCTAGATATGTGAATCTTAACTGGCTGGTGTGTTTGTTTTGGGTATGTATACGTTCTGCATGTATGTATTATTTTTAAATGTTGTTATAAACCATCAAATAAAATATATTAAAATTTATTTAATTCATGGTTACTATTATTCATTCTAAATTTAGGCTTGCCGCACAGGAGTGCACAACACTAAAATTTTTAAAAGATTTGATACTACGAAAGATACGATACAACGAACAATTCTGTATCTCCCTTCACTATTCGTAGTATCGCGTTTGGACTGTATATAAATAAGTATTTTATTGTGAATGAAACTAACTGCATAAGTGCATGTTGTTCAAAAGTAAAATTGCATTAAAATACTTGTCTTTGGTAGGAACTATTTTGGAACTACTTTCGTAAAATGTAGCTTGCAGTTTAATAAGAGCGAAATAGTGGGTTGCTGCAGCCTGCTCCTTGTTTAGCTTCGCTCTGCTGCCCTTCTGGGTTGGTTCATGGATAAATTTTTAATATATATCTTTTGAAATACAACATATTTGTGCAAATATGATTATCCAATAAATATACTTTGTATAAAAACCTTAATTAGAAGCATTTAAGTGATTTATCAAGTTATTAGAACAACAAATTGGTCCAGCTTTCGACCCCTCTCCTTTTGCGCAGAGCCACATTACCTTTTTGACCCTAGATATTTCCTTGTTTATCTTTTAAATCACATTTGACACATGGCATACAAAATATGAATGTATTTACCATTTTGGGGGAGAACAACACAAAGAAGATGACAAACATGACTATGGAAATAAAATAGGAATAAATACGGAATATTATGCTAGTCAATTGTTCCAAGAGTATGTATTAGTCGAGTGGCTTGTGTGATGACGTATCACACGAGAGGCGGAGCCTCGAGCGTGGTACGAAATAACGCAAGCCACGAGACTAATACATACTCTTGGAACAATTGACTAGCGAAGTATTTCTTTTATTATATACCACGATAAACTTCAAATGTGCATTTACCATATTTTATTTTGATTAAAAACTACAATAATGACTAATAATTGTAGGTATAGATTATATTTGTTTACACAACTTTATGATGACATCATTAAAAAAGTAGTCCGGCTAGTATGGTAATACGGGATCAGAAAAATAGCTAGTAGCATAATACGTGATTTTGTTTTTGACGACATGTATTTCACCGATTGATACAGCATGTATTTTGGTAAGATTTTAAACAGTTACATAATAAATAAAATTATAGAACACTTCATTTTCTTATATTGCTGTAGAGTACTATTTGAAGTTTGGACAAGTTAAACAGATTTCGGGCAAGTGGTTTTGCTAACAAGCTTGCCGGAACTGGCAAGTGCTTTGAAAAAATTAGGGTGAAGAATGCAAACCTATGACATCGGGTATAAAAAATCTTTTGCCTAGACCATTTGGCTATTTGACCGCTAAACAACCACCTCGATTTTACGACCACCCCGCTAAAGCGGACACTTTTTAAAAGACCCAATTATTTTCGTATTTAGTTCAATGGTCGCAAACCCTGATTATACAGGCATCCCTCTATTCCGTATTACGACCTTTAATCCCAGACCGAAAATACCAAAGAACGCTCAAAGTAACCCCGTTATTGCGTCATTTGGTCATTGACACTTTATATCATAAATTAACAACATATGCCGTAGAGTTAACATGCTGCTTTGTGGTAATAAATGGAGTGAAAAACAGTATTATGGGTGTTTTGATAAGGGATTAGCACACTGACTGTGTATCAGATTCCATTAATTGACACACACTGTCTGTCAGTTGGGGGTAACGCTGAACTATAAATTACCTTAGTTAATCATTTTTTATATTTAATTTCCTGCTTAATATTAAACTTATATCCATAATTATAAGGTATATAATCCGTATTTAATACATAATTATATAGTAAGAAAACAATTTGGTTACCTGTTCATTGCGCATTATTTTCATCAAAATTTAAATAACAAAGAAGTGAAATATGCATGCACTGACTGTCATACCAGGATAATACGACCACCCCGCTATTAAGACCACTTTTATTAAGACCCAAAAATAGTCGGATCAGAGGGGTTTTACTGTACTGTGTGTTTGTGTTAGTTCATATTGACATTTTGCAGTTAAGAAATTAAAGGGCATTTTTCAAAAATACAACGGAGACGCATCGTGGGAAAATGGGACTTAATGCATGTGCGTAAAGTGTCGTCCCGAATTAGCCTGTGCAGTCCGCACAGGCTAATCCGGGATGGCACTATCAGCTTATACGGTATTTTCTGTTTCAAGGAAGTCTCTTCTAAACATAAATCCACTGTAGGCGGAAAGTGCCGTCCTGGATTAGCCTGTGCGGACTGCACAGGCTAATCCGGGACGACACTTTACGCACATGCATTAAGACCGGTTCTCTCATGACTCACCACAAAGAATCTGTGAACAAGTCCCTTGAATCAGTGCTCACCCTACCGGTCAGGCGGGGCTCGCCCTACCGGACAGGCGGGGTTTCCTCTGTGTACTCCAGTTGTCCTCCAAAGCACAAGACCACAGCAATAAATGATATTTCAGTCAAAGATGAATAGCTGGAGATTGCAAGTATGACTCTGAATTTTTTCCAACTTTCAGTGTGTGTTTAAATGTAAAATTATATAGCAGTGCTGGGACACTCCCCGGGTCCTCACATAATGTAGCTTCAATGCAGAAGGACCTTGTAAACTTCGAAATGCACACTCACACTTTGACCTTGACCTAATTTGGACTAGATTTTACCATTTCGTCTGACACCAACACCGCTTACTACAACACTTGGATATTTACACAGTTGTTACTTTGTCCGTTCCCAATCCACCCATATCACCCAGTCCAAATAATTAGACGTAACCGGTGGATTCTGAGCTATTTTTTGTATGGGCAGAATCCACACTACATCTAAACAGTCTATGCTAATTTCCTGTAGCAAAGTAATTTCACATGAACTTAAGATTTTTCTGGTTAAACTTCAAAATATCAATATTATCATGCATAAAATGATGTTATTAATTCATATTGTAGAAGAAAATAGCACATAAATCAAGCATTTATCAACAAAACATCATAATGTTATCAAATAAACTACACTCGCCTATACACATTTTCTGTAATGAAAGTATTTTGGTTTTAAACAAAATCTATTCATAGCGGACACAGCTTTTCTACCGTACACATGGTAAAATATTTTGTCTAAAGATTTGATTCTATAGCCATATGCGATCCATAATTTTACTGACCAATGAAAAAGCGGTATGCAAGTTTCACATTACTCAGTGCGATATGGAGGACTTTATATAGAATTTGAAAAGTGCATTTGTTTAAGGATAAGGGTTATGTGTTAAAGTATGTTTTATGTTGACTTCATGGCATGCAATTGGTTAATTAATGCTTATACTTAATGTTGAATCATCGTTAAATGAATAATAAGTGATAAAATATGAAATTGCAGCTTGTAAAGCTTGGAGCGTTGCTACAGGAAAATAGCACTTACCGATATAGGAGCACCATATCACCCAACATCACTTTGACCTTGACCGTGACATAATTTGGACTAAGAAATGGGCTATTCAGCACCAACCAGGGACATGTATGTTTATCAAACACAGAATCTTGATTTTTTTGAAGTCTCCAACAAGGAAAAGAATCACATGTTATTTGTTCAGTTACTTCTTTTTGCTAAGACAATTTTAAATATTCAAAAATAGTTATTTACTTTGACAAAATAGAAAAACATAAATTCTTGGCTGGAAAAGAGTTATAAATAGATGTTGGTGACCGTAGAAAAAACAGACCAAAGAACTGACATTAACCTTTTGCTGAATAATTAATTTGATGAGAAGACATTCAATAATGGCACCAATTGGATGGCTTTAATTAGCGGCTGGCCAGGTCTGAAGCTCCAGAAATGTGGATGTTTTATTACCTAGTTAGTGCTCATCATGGCATCCAGGTGAACTACAAAGAACACTGTTGTGTTGTTTCAAGGCTAAATTAGTCCCATTTGTCTTTCATATAGCAGCATCATTCTGTGTGCAACTAAACACTAAAACATTCAGATAACTTTGAGTTCTGTTAGTTTGGTCCACAAACCCATAAAAACGAACCATTCAAATGTTTTTATGATTATTTCACTATTAAATGGTATGGCATATATAACTGCTTATTTTGCTGCACTGTTATTTCTTTATTTTTGCTTTTTATAAAAACGGTTATGTTTTTTTCGGACACTAAAAATAATTAAAATTTGTCGTGTGGGAAAATTTGGATACACAAAAATATTCCCAAATTACAGGTGTCCGAAAATGTATAGGCACTATGACAATACCAAGCCGTATAGTATTATTAATTTTTAGCGATGTTTGCAATGAATTTTAAATCATTTCGTATGTATGATTTTGTTTTACAGAAAATTACGCCAATACTGCATTTTTGTCAACCGAGTTCAAAGATTACCATCTCGTATATTATTTACCTGTAATTAATGCAATAAAAGATGCAAATTATGATTTTGTTATTTGTTATAAAATCTTAAACGATCGTCTTTAACACCTTCAAACATTCGTGCAACTTGTGATAGATTGCGATAAAACTGGAGCCTGTTTGTCACACTTTTAATGTTGTTACGTTTAATGTTGAGGGGCATAGTACCGTAGATACCTGAATTGTTAATTGGCACTAATTGGCATAACAATACATTTTAAATGCAACCTGTATCAGATTAAGGTTTAATAAATTTCGTTCTTTCAATACGATATCACTAACGGTATATCCAATCGGGTAAACCCATTATTTATGACACGTGGCTCTACCCAGTAAAGCTAATGTAACGGTCCACCCCCTCCACTCATTCATCTGCCAGGTTTTATGACCTTCATCCGGTTGTAAAAACACATGTGCAATGTGTCACCGGATTAACGCAAACAGGTTAGAATTCTGCTAAAATACCACTGTCATATAAAATGTCCGAAAATTTAGATTCATTAATTATGGGTTAAAATGATGATGTCCGAAGATATATAGTGACAAAAAATAATTATTTTTGCTAAAAAAGAGGGTGTCAGAAAATGTATAGTGTCCGAAAACATAGAGCTTTTACGGTAGTCATTATTACAGACAGACACATATCTGGAAAAGGCTTGACAAAAGTTTAATTCTTATATTAATTCTTAAATTAATATATTTATAAATTATAAACCCTAAAGTTAGCAATAAGTTCTTTTCAGTTTTTGCCACTAACATTTCAAACTGAGTTCTCGTAGTAACGGCTATAGGATAAATTTCCATTCATTGGGCTTCACAAAAACTTCACAAGCTTGACCACATATATGCTCTCTTGTGTAAAGTAGGTTAACTGTTAACCATGTGAAATTGGAGTAAATGATTGGATGAAATACTAGATTAATTTGAATGTGATGCTTTACCACGTGCTCTCTTGTGTAAAGTAGGTTAACTGTTAATCATGTGATATTGGAGTGCAATGATTGGATGAAATACTAGATTAATTTGAATATGATGCTTTACCACATGCTCTCATGTATAAAGTAGGTTAACTGTTAACCATGTGATATTTCAGTGCAATGATTGGATGAAATACTAGATTAATTTGAATATGATGCTTAACCACGCGCTCTCTTGTGTAAAGTAGGTTAACTGTTAAACATGTGATATTGGAGTGCAATGATTGGATGAAATACTAGATTAATTTGAATATGTTGCTTTACCACATGCTCTCTAGTGTAAAGTAGGTTTTCAGTTAACCATGTAATATTGGAGTGCAATGATTGGATAAAATACTGGATTAATTTGAATATGATACTTTATCACATACTTTCTCATGTAAAGCAGGTTATCAGTTAACCATGTGATATTGGAGTGCAATGATTGGATGAAATACTAGTTTAATTCGAATATGATGCTTTATCACATGCTTTCTCGTGTAAAGCAGGTTATCATTTAACCATGTGATATTGGAGTGCAATGATTGGATGAAATACTAGATTAATTTGAATATGATGCTTTACCACATGCTCACTCGTGTAAAATAGGTTATCAGTTAACCATGTGATATTGGAGTCCAATGATTGGATGAAATACTAGATTAATTTGAAGATGAGGCTTTACCACGCGCTCTTTTGTGTAAAGTAGGTTATCAGTTAACCATGTGGTATTGGAGTGCAATGATTGGATGAAATACTAGATTAATTTGAATATGAGGCTTTACCACATGCTCTTTTGTGTAGAGTAGGTTATCAGTTAACCATGTGGTATTGGAGTGCAATGATTGGATGAAATACTGGATTAATTTCAATATGATGCTTTACCACATGCTCTCACATGTCACGTAGGTTATCAGTTAACCATGTGATATTGGAGTGCAATGATTGGATGAAATACTAGATTAATTTGAATATGAGGCTTTACCACGCGCTCTCTTATGTAAAGTAGGTTATCAGTCAACCATGTGGTATTGGAGTGCAATGATTGGATGAAATACTAGATTAATTTGAATATGATGCTTTACCACATGCTCTCTTTTGTAAAGTAGGTTTTCAGTTAACCATGTAATATTGGAGTGCAATGATTGGATAAAATACTAGATTAATTTGAATATGATGCTTTACCACATGCTCACTAGTGTAAAGTAGGTTTTCAGTTAACCATGTAATATTGGAGTGCAATGATTGGATAAAATACTGGATTTATTTGAATATGATACTTTATCACATACTTTCTCGTGTAAAGCAGGTTATCAGTTAACCATGTGATATTGGAGTGCAATGATTGGATGAAATACTAGATTAATTCGAATATGATGCTTTATCACATGCTTTCTCGTGTAAAGCAGGTTATCATTTAACCATATGATATTGGAGTGCAATGATTGGATGAAATACCAGATTAATTTGAATATGATGCTTTACCACATGCTCACTCGTGTAAAGTAGGTTATCAGTTAACCATGTGATATTGGAGTGCAATGATTGGATGAAATACTAGATTAATTTGAATATGAGGCTTTACCATGCGCTCTTTTGTGTAAAGTAGGTTATCAGTTAACCATGTGATATTGGAGTGCAATGATTGGATGAAATACTGGATTAATTTCAGTATGAGGCTTTACCACGTGCTCTTTTGTGTAAAGTAGATTATCAGTTAACCATGTGATATTGGAGTGCAATGATTGGATGAAATACTAGACTAATTTCAATATGAGGCTTTACCATGTGCTCTTTTGTGTAAAGTAGGTTATCAGTTAACCATGTGATATTGGAGTGCAATGATTGGATGAAATACTAGATTAATTTGAATATGAGGCTTTACCATGCGCTCTTTTGTGTAAAGTAGGTTATCAGTTAACCATGTGATATTGGAGTGCAATGTTTGGATGAAATACTAGATTAATTTGAATATGAGGCTTTACCACGCACTCTTTTGTGTAAAGTAGATTATAAGTTAACCATGTGATATTGGAGTGCAATGACTGGATGAAATACTAGACTAATTTCAGTATGAGGCTTTACCATGTGCTCTTTTGTGTAAAGTAGGTTATCAGTTAACCATGTGATATTGGAGTGCAATGATTGGATGAAATACTAGATTAATTTCAATATGAGGCTTTACCATGCGCTCTTTTGTGTAAAGTAGGTTATCAGTTAACCATGTGATATTGGAGTGCAATGATTGGATGAAATAGTAGATTAATTTGAATATGATGCTTTACCATGCGCTCTTTTGTGTAAAGTAGGTTATCAGTTAACCATGTGATATTGGAGTGCAATGATTGGATGAAATACTGGCTTAATTAGAATATGAGGCTTTACCATCCGCTCTTTTGTGTAAAGTAGGTTATCAGTTAACCATGTGGTATTGGAGTGCAATGATTGGACGAAATACAAGGTTAATTTGAATATGATGCTTTACCACATGCTCTCTTGTGTAAAGTAGGTTATCAGTTAACCATGTGATATTGGAGTGCAATGATTGGATGAAATACTAGTTTAATTCGAATATGATGCTTTATCACATGCTTTCTCGTGTAAAGCAGGTTATCATTTAACCATGTGATATTGGAGTGCAATGATTGGATGAAATACTAGATTAATTTGAATATGATGCTTTACCACATGCTCACTCGTGTAAAATAGGTTATCAGTTAACCATGTGATATTGGAGTGCAATGATTGGATGAAATACTAGATTAATTTGAAGATGAGGCTTTACCACGCGCTCTTTTGTGTAAAGTAGGTTATCAGTTAACCATGTGGTATTGGAGTGCAATGATTGGATGAAATACTAGATTAATTTGAATATGAGGCTTTACCACATGCTCTTTTGTGTAGAGTAGGTTATCAGTTAACCATGTGGTATTGGAGTGCAATGATTGGATGAAATACTGGATTAATTTCAATATGATGCTTTACCACATGCTCTCACATGTCACGTAGGTTATCAGTTAACCATGTGATATTGGAGTGCAATGATTGGATGAAATACTAGATTAATTTGAATATGAGGCTTTACCACGCGCTCTCTTATGTAAAGTAGGTTATCAGTCAACCATGTGGTATTGGAGTGCAATGATTGGATGAAATACTAGATTAATTTGAATATGATGCTTTACCACATGCTCTCTTTTGTAAAGTAGGTTTTCAGTTAACCATGTAATATTGGAGTGCAATGATTGGATAAAATACTAGATTAATTTGAATATGATGCTTTACCACATGCTCACTAGTGTAAAGTAGGTTTTCAGTTAACCATGTAATATTGGAGTGCAATGATTGGATAAAATACTGGATTTATTTGAATATGATACTTTATCACATACTTTCTCGTGTAAAGCAGGTTATCAGTTAACCATGTGATATTGGAGTGCAATGATTGGATGAAATACTAGATTAATTCGAATATGATGCTTTATCACATGCTTTCTCGTGTAAAGCAGGTTATCATTTAACCATATGATATTGGAGTGCAATGATTGGATGAAATACCAGATTAATTTGAATATGATGCTTTACCACATGCTCACTCGTGTAAAGTAGGTTATCAGTTAACCATGTGATATTGGAGTGCAATGATTGGATGAAATACTAGATTAATTTGAATATGAGGCTTTACCATGCGCTCTTTTGTGTAAAGTAGGTTATCAGTTAACCATGTGATATTGGAGTGCAATGATTGGATGAAATACTGGATTAATTTCAGTATGAGGCTTTACCACGTGCTCTTTTGTGTAAAGTAGATTATCAGTTAACCATGTGATATTGGAGTGCAATGATTGGATGAAATACTAGACTAATTTCAATATGAGGCTTTACCATGTGCTCTTTTGTGTAAAGTAGGTTATCAGTTAACCATGTGATATTGGAGTGCAATGATTGGATGAAATACTAGATTAATTTGAATATGAGGCTTTACCATGCGCTCTTTTGTGTAAAGTAGGTTATCAGTTAACCATGTGATATTGGAGTGCAATGTTTGGATGAAATACTAGATTAATTTGAATATGAGGCTTTACCACGCACTCTTTTGTGTAAAGTAGATTATAAGTTAACCATGTGATATTGGAGTGCAATGACTGGATGAAATACTAGACTAATTTCAGTATGAGGCTTTACCATGTGCTCTTTTGTGTAAAGTAGGTTATCAGTTAACCATGTGATATTGGAGTGCAATGATTGGATGAAATACTAGATTAATTTCAATATGAGGCTTTACCATGCGCTCTTTTGTGTAAAGTAGGTTATCAGTTAACCATGTGATATTGGAGTGCAATGATTGGATGAAATAGTAGATTAATTTGAATATGATGCTTTACCATGCGCTCTTTTGTGTAAAGTAGGTTATCAGTTAACCATGTGATATTGGAGTGCAATGATTGGATGAAATACTGGCTTAATTAGAATATGAGGCTTTACCATCCGCTCTTTTGTGTAAAGTAGGTTATCAGTTAACCATGTGGTATTGGAGTGCAATGATTGGACGAAATACAAGGTTAATTTGAATATGATGCTTTACCACATGCTCTCTTGTGTAAAGTAGGTTATCAGTTAACCATGTGATATTGGAGTCCAATGATTGGATGAAATACTAGATTAATTTGAATATGTTGCTTTACCACATGCTCTCTTGTGTAAAGTAGGTTATCAGTTAACCATGTGATATTGGAGTCCAATGATTGGATGAAATACTAGATTAATTTGAATATGATGCTTTTCCACATGCTCTCTTTTGTAAAGTAGGTTTTCAGTTAACCATGTAAAATTGGAGTGCAATGATTGGATAAAATACTAGATTAATTTGAATATGATGCTTTACCACATGCTCTCTAGTGTAAAGTAGGTTTTCAGTTAACCATGTAATATTGGAGTGCAATGATTGGATACAATTCTGGATTAATTTGAATATGATACTTCATCACATACTTTCTCGTGTAAAGCAGGTTATCAGTTAACCATGTGATATTGGAGTGCAATGATTGGATGAAATACTAGATTAATTCGAATATGATGCTTTATCACATGCTTTCTCGTGTAAAGCAGGTTATCATTTAACCATGTGATATTGGAGTGCAATGATTGGATGAAATACTAGACTAATTTCAATATGAGGCTTTACCACGTGCTCTTTTGTGTAAAGTAGGTTATCAGTTAACCATGTGATATTGGAGTGCAATGATTGGATGAAAATACTAGATTAATTTGAATATGAGGCTTTACCATGCGCTCTTGTGTGTAAAGTAGGTTATCAGTTAACCATGTGATATTGGAGTGCAATGATTGGATGAAATACTAGATTAATTTGAATATGATGCTTACCACATGCTCTCTCGTGTAAAGTAGGTTATCAGTTAACCATGTGATATTGGAGTGCAATGATTGGATGAAATACTGGATTAATTAGAATATGAGGCTTTACCATCCGCTCTTTTGTGTAAAGTAGGTTATCAGTTAACCATGTGGTATTGGAGTGCAATGATTGGACGAAATACAAGGTTAATTTGAATATGATGCTTTACCACATGCTCTCTTGTGTAAAGTAGGTTATCAGTTAACCATGTGATATTGGAGTCCAATGATTGGATGAAATACTAGATTAATTTGAATATGATGCTTTACCACATGCTCTCTTTTGTAAAGTAGGTTTTCAGTTAACCATGTAATATTGGAGTGCAATGATTGGATAAAATACTAGATTAATTTGAATATGATGCTTTACCACATGCTCTCTAGTGTAAAGTAGGTTTTCAGTTAACCATGTAATATTGGAGTGCAATGATTGGATAAAATACTGGATTAATTTGAATATGATACTTTATCACATACTTTCTCATGTAAAGCAGGTTATCAGTTAACCATGTGATATTGGAGTGCAATGATTGGATGAAATACTAGTTTAATTCGAATATGATGCTTTATCACATGCTTTCTCGTGTAAAGCAGGTTATCATTTAACCATGTGATATTGGAGTGCAATGATTGGATGAAATACTAGATTAATTTGAATATGATGCTTTACCACATGCTCACTCGTGTAAAATAGGTTATCAGTTAACCATGTGATATTGGAGTCCAATGATTGGATGAAATACTAGATTAATTTGAAGATGAGGCTTTACCACGCGCTCTTTTGTGTAAAGTAGGTTATCAGTTAACCATGTGGTATTGGAGTGCAATGATTGGATGAAATACTAGATTAATTTGAATATGAGGCTTTACCACATGCTCTTTTGTGTAGAGTAGGTTATCAGTTAACCATGTGGTATTGGAGTGCAATGATTGGATGAAATACTGGATTAATTTCAATATGATGCTTTACCACATGCTCTCACATGTCACGTAGGTTATCAGTTAACCATGTGATATTGGAGTGCAATGATTGGATGAAATACTAGATTAATTTGAATATGAGGCTTTACCACGCGCTCTCTTATGTAAAGTAGGTTATCAGTCAACCATGTGGTATTGGAGTGCAATGATTGGATGAAATACTAGATTAATTTGAATATGATGCTTTACCACATGCTCTCTTGTGTAAAGTAGGTTATCAGTTAACCATGTGGTATTGGAGTGCAATGATTGGATAAAGGAATATTTTCATATGATTGACTTTTTGTGGTAATTTGCATCAATAACTGGAAAAAGTCCTGAGCGCCTGCAGGGGATTGAACCCAGTCCTCTACCTGAGAGGCGGCCACTCTAACCGCATCGCTATAGAGCTAGTTCAGGAAGGCTGTTGGAAGTGCCATATAGGCCAGTCACTACAGGTCGAAAATGTAGAACTCGTTTCTTCAATTTAAATATCCTGACCTATTGGTACATCTTGTTCCTATTGGTTCAACAAACGTCTGACTCGTACTTATATCTACATCAACTGAGATTTATGACATGTTTCAAACAGAATATTACTGAAAATAGATTTATTGGGTACATTTCTACCAGTTTTGACATGGGTGTCTAACAAATCAAATCTTTGTAGATGGTTTTATTTGATTATTTAAGTCTCTGTGCATATGGGGCATTGTTTAAAGAGGGACTGCACAAATTTTATGCCATTATTTTGAGTCTCTTTTGTTACCCACTAATAAAATACAGTTTTTTATAACTTAAAAAAAAGACTGTTTTATTTATCGGAAAATTTAAAAATTCTGTTGATACAGACCTGTTTATCCTTCAGTTATGGCTACATTGGGGTGTTATTTTGGAAAACACGTATTATGCATGCGCCGCGCAACAGTCGATCTGAAAACACGTATTACGCATGCGCCACGCAACAGTCGATCTGAATTGCAGAGATGCTGTATATACATGTGCTATAATTTTCTTCTGTACAGCTAAAAATTATAGTTATTTATAGTTTAAAATTTCTCTCTTAATATGCATTTCAGAAAATAAGTTTTTCTCAACATTTTTTTTATAATTTTATTTAAACAAATATGCTGACTACCTTAGAATAAATGGATGGTTTTACGTTTTGATAATTCACTATATTTTCGTACGAAATCGTACAGTCCTTCTTTAAGTTCACATTTCAGCATCCTGTACTCTAGCTGTGTTTTGCTGATGTAAGCAGAAATCCATGACCAGTTCTTGCCTAAACTGTCTGCATGATAATGAATGTATTGTGATAATTCACAAGTATGTCTGAAGATCTTTGACAAATTTGGATGGCCACCAGGATTGATTTTCTTTGAAAAAGGTTCGGTTTCTGCTACTGAAATAATGTAGCAATTCTGCAACATTCAATTTTGATAAGAGTTCATGTGGTATTTTGTCTGTGAAAAGATGTTCTGAGATTGTCTTACAAAATGTCATCTAATGGCGTTCGCATGATTACAGCAATGGTAATTTACAGACTTAACAAAGTGACAACATGTCTGATACAGATTGAATTGCCAGACATCAGGTTTTTCTTTTCGTTTTTTTTTTTTTTTTTTTTTTTTTTTTTTGTGTTTAGCAGAAGTGCATAGAACTGTTATACCCCATTTTTGTTGGCCCAAGGATTGAACATGATAACGAATGCTTACCAACACAATTAAATTTGCTTTAAAAGAATACTTTTAATTAATTCAATGTTTTATCCAATCAATTATTTAGTTATTGCACACCTGCTTTTGATCAATGATCAGTTAATTGACCAGTTTAATTGATTATTTGGTCTATTTATGTAATTAGCCAATTTATGCGACTTTAGCATTTCTTATCATTGAAACCAATATGCATGTCATTGCTTATTATAAGTCCGTTTCTTAGTGTTTTTTATGGCCAATTTGGGGCCGAAATTCGGCCCCATTCCCCTGCTTAAAAGGTAGATATTTTTCCCCTGTATTAACCTTAAGTTTCCCTCAGAATGTAAGCTTTATTTTGAAAACAATTAGAGGAATTCTTGTAAAATGTTGCAGCAGTTTTTCATCAAACCAAGTTAAAGCAGATAATATCATTGGTAGCAAAACAATTGATTAATTACTGTTTTATAAAAAAAAAGTAGAATATGAACATGTAAATTTATTAATAATGCTTTTCTAAAAAAATCCCTTTTTGATGTAAAATTCCCCATCTGAAAGGTAAAATAAACACTGTCTTATTATAAAAAAATATGTGATTTAGTACTAAATGATTGGGGGCCCGGGTAGCTCAGTTGGTAGAGTGCTAGACTGTCAATCCGGGGATCGTGAGTTCGAACCCCAGCCCTGCCACATAACTTGTGTGGGGATTGGTAATGAAATGTCTACGGCCATTCTCCCCTATCTCTGATTCAAGTAGGGAAGTTGTCAGTTACTGGCATAGGTATGTGCACTTAGAACTGGTAAACCGCTTAGATCGGCTAAGCTTGCCCAGGAAAAGTGTGAGTAGGTTAACTGACCGCCATGATATAACTGAAATACTGTTAAAAACGGCAAAAAATACAAACAAACAAACTAAATGATTGGCCTTTCTTTGTAATTATGAAAATTATGCGATTATATGCTATAATTGATAAACCTATATATGTAATTGATTATATATAATTGTTCTCTCCATTTGATTGACCACTAAAATTTATTATTGATCATTATATGAGTGACCGCTCCATAGGATTGACCAATATATGATAGACCAAATTTTCGTGTGATTGACTTCATACCATTTGCTACCTAACTGACTGTTACGAAACTCTAATTGTTCCATGATTATAGTTTTAATTAAATAAATTTGTTTACAATTATTATAACTTTTGTTCTCCTTGACAAATTTGGATTTTAGTCCGTGATTCATACAAAATTCAAACAATGGTCATGTAACATAGGAACTTGTTACTGGTCGTCTTACAGAATTGGATTTTCTTGCAGATGTCATGTGCAACTGGTGGCATTACTTGTACTCTGAGAGTTTGTCAATGTCTCTTCTAGTGAAAATTTCAGGATTCGTATTTCATTCAGGTTTATTGGCATGAAGTTGCTTGTCCTTTTGCCTTTTGTGGAGTTGGGTTCTATAGGAGCTGTGTCGTGGGAAACCCGGGCTTAACGCATGTGCTAATCCAGGATGACTCTTCCCACTTTTATGGTATTTTCTGTTTCATGGAAGTCTCTTCTAAACATAAATCCACTGTAGGCGGAAAGTGTCGTCCCGGATTAGCCTGTGCAGACTCCACAGGCTACTCTGGTACGACACTTTATGCACATGCATTAAGCCCGGTTTTCTCACGACACATTTCATAGAGTGTAGAGGATTTATTGAAGTGTAGAGGATTTATTGAAGTGTAGAGGATTTGCTGCGGAGAAGACTTAAGGTGGACTGTTGAATTGATCAGGGGCATGTTTCATAAAGCATCTTTCGTAAATTCTTAAACTTGTTTACTTAAGTGTAAACCTTAATATTTTGTACTTATTTACTAAATTTATTAAACTCATTTTAATGTTTTTGTTATTCTTTAAAATACTTTATACTCGTACAATTTTAAAATAATTCTTGAGTGCTGCACTGTTTCTATATGGCCGAAAAGTTATGGATTTAAACATTAGGGTAACATTCAACAGTTTCTATATGGGGCCGAAACGTTACAGATTTAAACATTAGGGTAACATTCAACTGTTTTATATGGCCAAACAGTTATGGATTTAAAAATTAGGATAACATTCAACTGTTTCTATATGGCTGAAAAGTTATGGATTTAAACATTAGGGTAACATTCAACTGTTTCTATATGGCCGAAAAGTTATTGAAGTTGCCTGATTTTAAGATTAGGGTAAAATTTTAATAAAAGATTCTTTGTGAGTACAGCCCCTGCTACCATGACATTTCTGGAGCTCAGACTCAGTCTTAGCATTAATTATTGACCAATCAAAATGGTTGATGCATATGAACTTTGATTTTCATCGGCTTGTATTTATAATTGAGGCTAATTTTAAGTTTTAGAGTGTTCGTTGCCACGGCATCTGTTCTGTAAGTTCGAGTCTTCAGTTTTTCTGCAGTTTATGGTAAAAGTGTGAAACGCTTATTTGCTTAGGAACTGGAATGCAGGAGGAATTCTTGTTCTTATGTGTAAAATGTGTTGAATGAATGGTTTGTTTTTAGTAACATAGTATAGTTTTGTCATGTTTTAATTTTACAGTGACTACATGAAATACAAAGTTACTCAAAAAATGTTTTGTTTTAATGACACAAAATGTAAAAATATATACATAAATTTGAAAAAAAGAAGCACAATTGTGGTTTCAAAGTAATTTGAAAGTGTTTGTAAATAAAATTATTATATATGTGAAGCAAAATGAATGAATGGAATATGTAGCTATAAAAAAGGTACGGAAGTTGGAAAATAAAAACTTTCAAAAAAAATTGGATCTTACACAAATGCCTTGGACATAAAAAGTGTGTGGCCATAAGTGATCCCTGACTAGGGGCTGACCTACATTGGGGGAATTTTCAGTGCATTTTGATACAGTGATAGTGATACAGTGATACTGTGATACGATGCCAAGAATGGGGATCAAATCGCGTCGACACACAACGATATGTCAGCTTCGGGGGTATTCTCTAGACTCGGGTTTTGACAGCAACGGTAATGTAACCTGTCAGAAACAACTAGTGTGCCATATTATTATGTAACCCTTCACTCCTGCATGGCATGTATTAACCCAGATACGTGTATTATAGTATATCATAGAATTTTATTTTCTGCCCTATCAATTGAGACTAATCTTGCATCAACTGTAAAAACTAACCTTGTCATTATCATTACCATTGTCATCATGAGGATAATGAAAATATTAATAATTATCTTCAATATTAATAATTATCTTCATAATTATCTTCAATATTAATAATTATCTTCATAATTATCTTCAATATTAATAATTATCTTCAATATTAATAATTATCTTCAATATTAATAATTATCTTCATAATAATCTTCAATATTAATAATTATCTTCAATATTAATAATTATCTTCATAATTATCTTCCATATTAATAATTATCTTCATAATTATTTTCAATATTAATAATTATCTTCAATATTATTAATTATCTTCATAATTATCTTCATAATTATCTTCAATATTAATAATTATCTTCAATATTAATAATCTTCATCATCGTCAACACATTGTCATCATCATCACATCATTATCATCATCATCTTTGTCATCATCATCATCATCACATTCACCGTCAACTTCATCGTCATTATCTTCATCATCATCAACATCATCATTATGGTAATCACCATCAACAACATGGTCACCTTTATAATTATCATCATGTGTACTTCTCCATGATAAAATCCAGCTTTTAATGACAAATCATAGCAACTGCACGTAATCCTCCTGAAAAACGTGCATTTGCTGCATTATTATTTCATACACTGTGCTGCATTCCAGGGCTGTACAGTGTTTTTTTTAAGGGCCAATTTGGGGCTGAAATTCGGCCCCATTCCCCTGCTTAAAAAGTATTTATTTTCCCCTATATTTACCTTATAATTCCCCTTAGAATGTAAGCTTTATTTTGAAAAACAACTTGACCAAAATAAATAGGTCAAAAATTATTAAAGATAGAGGATTTTCATTAACAATCCCTGCAATTTTCATCAAACCAAGTTTGTGCATAATCTAAGTTATCATTGGTAGCAAAACAATTCATTAATATTTTATAACAAAGTAGAATATAAAAAATGTAACAATGCTTTAAAAAAAAATTATTTTTGCCGTAAAATTCCCCATCTGAAGGGCCCCACCACCTTTCCCCCAAAGGTGAAAAAAAAAAGTTGCGTAACTAGGCATACCCCTATACGCCCGTGCGTATGTATCGAAACGCTTGCATGGAATTGGAAAGTTCTTCAATTTAAGGAAAATTATTACAAATGAGTCCTATGTAGGTTTGGTGATGACATATGCACTGTCCAATTGATCGCCGCGTGTAAACTTTACACAACCAATATTTTGTTACTTAAGTTACTTTATTAATGTTTATAACTTTCAGCGTCACCTAAATTTGCACTTTTGGGTTGTGCATATACTTAAATTGGGCCTAGGAACGCCCCTGCATTCATAGTTGGTTTAATTGACGTTCATAACATCTTGCAGTTAATGTTAATAAGTACAAAGTGACCATATTGTATTACATTATATTTTAGTTAAGCGAAACTCATATAACAGACATAGAAATTAAAAGTTTATTTAAGTTTAAGATGTGGAAACTTTGCAGTAAATATTAATAATTTAAAATACGCGTTTAATTGGACATGCCCTATTTTCGGATACACATAATTCAGATACAGAATTGGGGTACTTATTGTATTGCATTATCTTTAAACTTCTGTGAAGTGAAGACTCATAATGGACCTGGACATGAACATTCATTGAAGTTTAAGGTGTGGATACTGGTAATAGTATAATTAATAATTGACATGCATCATTTACAGATACACATTTTTCAGATACAACATAAATGTGATTGGTGGGCCACAAGACCAATTGACGTTCCAGAAAAGTATGATCCTTGATAATCAGCATTTGCTTACATAATCCACATCATTATTAAAATATCATCAGGAACAAGAAATGTCTTTAAAAAAAGACAATCGGCGTTGAAATTAATATTGAGATGTCATTTAAAAATTACATAAACAGACAGCCAAAATGATCGGTTACGTGACTTCTCAGACCCCAGATATTTTGGTCCCCACCAATATTAGGAGACTTATTGGACCCCAGATTTTCCAGACTCTATAAGAAAACTTCTCGGACTCAAAAGTTAATTTGAGATAAATTTATTAATTTAAAAATTAAATAAAATTATCATTAATATCAATGCTGTTAATAAACCCATCATACAGCTCCATGTTTCCACCAGTGATATATGAATAACCAAAATAATTTAGGTTCACATAATTGTTATCTGAATTTGTCAAGCCGATTTAACAAATTAACAATGTAAGAAAATAATTTTGGGAATTAATTAAAATTATTATGTATCAGACGAGTCTATATAGTTATATATAGTACCGGTAATATACCATTCATGTTAGTTATCTAATATAATAACGATTTGAAGTCAAATAAGCATTTTTGCTGTGTATCCCAATAAAAAGCAAACGTCAGGGAACATTCAGCGATTTTTGAAATGTTAAGACTTTATTTTTTATAATGCAAACATAAAAATTCATTAGACTTTGACGATTTTAAATTATATCAGTAGAAATATGATATTTCAAGGGTTCCTGTGTATAATTAGTACTGCAAATTGTGCATTTATGCTACGCGAATAACAATTTGACGTATTCCGAATCATCTTCATAATAATTTTATCTATTAAAAATGTAGGATCTTTTTACAGATTAAATAATATCTACTGGAGAAGTTGATAGAAAAATGCAATTATAAATAATTCTTAATAAATCGTAACCACAATTTTAATTCAAATTAACAGTAAGTTTATAAATATAAATATCCCGTATATTTAAATTTTTAGGTTTATGATTCTCTGAACTCTATTATTGATGCATGTACGAGTATATTAGCACAGCTATACACTGTTTCTAGCTACGCGCACTATTTTTAGAATGATACTACTATTTCTGGAATGTGAAAAACTCGCTAGAATCAATGGGCTACATAGAACGGCAACTCTGTGAATGAGATTTATGAATGGGAACATTGCATAGTTGCTATTTATAGAGCGTAGCGCTTATATAAATGTAGGCTAAACAAAATAGTTATTTCGTTACGTGAAAGAATATAGCATTCTGTTTATGGCATACAATGAGAAAATACGTTTCATAATTAGCCTCAGTTCTAGAGTATATGTCGAGGATATGTTTATAACTTCATTTTAACCGCTTATGTAAACAATTATGTAAATTTTTAATCCCCAAAAGTATGCAACAGTTATTGGTATACATTAAACCATTGTTTGAAGTTCGCATTCCCTAAAATTAGAAAATTTGCCCTATTCTATTGGCATTCAGTTTTCCCGCTGCATAATTATCGCAAGAAATCTAAGTCAAAAGTGATCTTAGACAGCTACGCCGACAAAAATAATGACCAGAGACACAATACAGATCATCGAAATATTCCACTGTGACAACAGCCAGAACAAAGCAAATCAAGACACTGACTGTCTAATACTTCAATGTGCCAATACTTCCTGGACTCCAGTCTGCAGCCATGCCAATATTGCCTAAACGCCTATAATTGCTTATTTGCATGAGTAGTGCGGAAGGGAAACTATTCCCTGCGCCCAATATGTCCCGAGACCGCTGAGTGATTGAAGATTGTTTGATCTGTGTCTTGTGGATATAGACTGGTTATATATACCAGAGACTGCCTTAGACTGGTTTAAACTGTTCAGTACTAGGATGTTGAATGACTGGTTGTCAGAGAAGTGCAGTTTACTTTTGGGTGATGATGATGGTGGTGGTAGTGGTGGTGGTGATGATGATGATGATCATGATCATGATGATCATGATGGTGGTGATGTTGATCGTGACAAAAGGGGAAATAGAGACAGAGTGGTAGATAGATCATAGTGGTAAATTTTAATGCTATGTAAGTAATATACGTTTTCCAAAATACCACTGAAAAGCATTACAAACATTTTATAACTTTGTCTATTGCAATTTTTATTTTTTTTATAGACGACACCATATTTCCAATATATTTCTTTGTCAGTAGTGCTATATAACATATTTTTCTTTTTGGATCTATGACTACAACATTTTGGAAATTGTCAGTTTGCGAATCTGTGAACATGTTCCTTTTAATCTATTATTATAACTCAATTCTGTTAAAAGCCACAGGCTTTCGAACCCGTTCCCTGCATGGTGTCTTGTGAGGGATAAGATCACTAAAATGCTCCCCTAGTTGGGATTAAACTGATGACCACCCGATTGCAATGCAGACAGTGCGTCCATTACACCACTGCCACTTGTATTATTGTTTTGTTAAAATGCACTCAGCTGGTCTATAAAACTGTACAAACAAATGATTGGTTAGAGTGCGAAATACAATAAAAATATATGACAAGGAAAAGATCAAAAGTGTGTATCACCAGAACTGGATCTAAATTTGACTGGCTCTGTAGACGCCAGGGAAACCTGTAATTAGACTTATTAAATCCGTCTCTGGGAGAATTTTGAATGTCAAATTTTGCATAAAACATCCCTTCATAATGCCACAGATATTTTGTGAGCTCAGTGCATTGAAATTTTGAGAGGTAAAAAATAACTTACAGTGGATTGTATTTCTTAATCAAGGGACATTTTTTATCCTTAACATTTTCATGCATTAATTATTACGCATATTTTTGAACCAAGAAGTCTTCAGATTTTGTATTGATATTTTGTTATTCAAAGATTATTGTTTCTGTAACTTTCCGAAAATGTGACATTTGCATATAATGACAGGAAATTTCTATAGATAAATAAAACATATCAGAGTTATTTCAAAACAGGTGAACTTCAATAACTGTATCCTTTTATTTAACTCTATGCAAAGAATTCATCCCATGATGAAGCAGTAAAGTTAGACAATAAAATGTATATCAAATGTTTGAGGATTATGGAGTCAACAAACTGAGTTCACATCACTGGTCTTCTTATCTGAAGTCTTTAAACTTTGATTTATCTTCCAATTTTATTGGATAGTAAGTGTCAAATCTTGCCTCTTGAGGGTGGTGTCTATAATGGTTACTGTGCCACTAAAATGTTACATGGTGGGTGGTTGATAAAAATTATCGACAATGAACAGGTTTCATATTGATTCATTGTGTATTTTTTCATAATAAAGAACTATTTTCTTTGAACTACAAAAATGTCCATAAGTTTCATTCATTGATAGAAATCAAAACGCTGACAGCATAGAGAGACTGTTGGCAACAAAATAAACTAAAATCATGTGATATATGAGTGCATTTTTGCTAAAAAGGAAATATTTGTTTCAATGAAATTCACTTTCCCACCTTTAAACTTAATAATATGTTTTCTTATTCAATAGTATATACGACATTTGTCAGTAAGGCCAGAGTTTTTTTATTTCTTGGTTCTGGGACATTTTTGGACAAGTTTCCGGTTGGAGGGAAAAAAAACAACATAAAAAATCATTATGCATTATTACTTACAAAAATCATATTACACAACATTAACTTAATCACTGCATGATAAACATGACATTAATACCAATAATAGTAACAGTTAAAGGCAGTGTTTATGATATAAAATTACTGTTTAAATATGCTAACACTTAAACACAGTACGTCATGTAGCGCTGGACAGTGGCCATATTATATATATAACAGCATGTTTAATAAAGTGAAAACTAACTAAATATATCTTATTAATAAATCAATATACACCAATGAAATTTGTTAATTATAATATTGATATAAAATTATTAATGTGTATTTAATAAAATGATTCTATTATCTTAATTTGTTTTTACTGAGTATTTTCTTCTGACTTTAAAGTGTTGCATGATTTATACATAACAGAGAGCACATCATATGAATCATACAGCGATATACAGACACAATGCATGTTACATACAATTTAGACATTTCTTCAGCGTTTTTTGCATTCCGTGTAACAGGTTGAAACCGTTTCACAAGGTAATCTTTACGATATCGGGTACATTCTACAAATTTTTTATTTTTTTTGCTTTTTGGAACAAATCGGGTCGGGGGATCCGAGAACCAAGAAATAAAAAAACTCGCCTAACGAACAAATATTTTTCAAGCTAATTATCTAATGCAAACGAAAATATAGACATGCCAGTTAACAAGTCTATCTGCAACGAGCCATGCAGAATAACTGATAAAGCGTGGTAGTTACGAGCATTGATTGTTAGTGATTCGTAGCCTACTGAATCAAAAGTAGGTCATACGATGCGTGCTCTCGATTTTCCATACTACATTTTAAAATTAACACATTGCAGAACTTTGTTATCAAAATATTCAGAATAAGAATTGGTAACAAGAAATAACACTTTCACAACGAGTCAAAAAATAACCGATGTAGCCCATTAATATAGTGGCCTTATTCCGGGACATCCAGGTGAATATTTTAGTTACATTCAAGTAAATCGCGAAAATTGGGGTGTTATTAATTTGACGTAACATTTTTAATGAATAGAATTTTGTAGATACTGTAATTATAATAAATCACATGATATACACATTATAATACACCTGACATACATCATCTTAAATAATAAAAAGTAAAGAAAACTTTCAGGATTTTTTGCTGCTGTGAAGAAGGATCTTTTCAGGATTCGATTTACTGACTCGTAGCCTGCAAAGAAAAGAAGTCGTTTTCCGCTATGCCTGTTTTGGAAATTACCCTCTCAAAAGACCGTTGGCTTCCGCCAACAGTCTAAAAAACATTTTTTTTTAAATTTATACATAAAATGTAAAACATAGTAGTGAGAACATCGTAGGGGCAATACCTCTATAAGTTTAGTATGAACCTATGAGCCGCGTCTTGGGAAAACCGGACTTAATGCAAGTGTTGTCCCGGATTAGCCTGTGAAGAACACACAGGCTAATCCGGGACAGCACTTTCTGCCTACAGTGGATTTATGTTTAGAAGAGACCTCCTTGAAACAGAAAATACCATACAAGCAGAAGGTGCCATCCCGGATTAGCCAGTGCGGACTGCACAGACTAATCCGGGATGACACTTTACGCACATTCATTAAGTCCGGTTTTCTCATGACGCGCCACCTATTTATTTTTGCTTGATTGTGCTGAAAGCCAGAGTCTTATTGAGACACTTGAGTCTGTTTCCTGGGTAGAACCAGTAGTTGGTGTCTTTTTGAGAAAGATAATTCCAACGCTTCTTGAGTAGGGATCAAACTCGTGACCTCCTGATCGCAAGGCAGACATCATATGAGGGGTGTCGTGGGAAAACCGGTCTTACTGCATGTGCGTAGAGTGTATTCCTGGATTAGCCTTGCAGTCTGCACAGGCTAATCCGGGACAGCACTTTCTGCCTACAGTGGATTTATGTTTAGAAGAGACATCCTTGAAACGGAAAATACCATAAAAGCGGAAAGTGATGTCCTGGATTAGCCTGTGCGGACTGCACAGGCTAATCTGGGACGACACTTTACGCACATGCATTAAGTCCAGTTTTCCAACGACGCGCCTCATATCTATTACCTGAAAGTGACCTGCCTCTATTAAGGAACAGGGTTTTATTATTTATTGTTGTAGTAGAACATGTGAATCTGAAAATCACATTCACATTGTCCTTTGTAATATCTGTCTTTACATGAAATAATGCAGTCATGTTAACATTTAGTGTTGATTGTTACATATAGATGGCACATAATTTGAACCCAACTGAAAAAGACATCTTTTGTTCTGGATAAGAACTTCATAAATTGAATGTGCAAACAAGTGTGGAAGATTTCTGAAAAAAAAAAATGTTTTAAACATCTTAATTTTTTAAAGTAATTTGATAATTGAGCACTGCCCATATCATATGTAGATGGAGAATTATCCATAATACATATTTTTGCTTAAGTTTTATATTACATATTGTGTATATTTAAAAGTTGACACTTCATGTGGGATGAAGGGTTAATATCGTATTTCTTGAATAATATTTTGTATGAAGTTATAAATATTTGCCATGCTGATTTAAAGAATGTGTGGAGCAAAAATTAATAGTGTAATGGATTACGATTAATATTGTAATACTTTAAAATAGTGATAAAAACAGAAGTGTGGATTTTGAAATAAAAATGGTTCTGGATGGACAGAGTAACAACTACAATTTTCTGACCAGTATGGCGACTATAAAAGGTAGGAACCCAGCAGGGGACAATGGGGCATTTTGTATTAAAGGGACTTGTTCACAGATTTTAGCATTTTGTGAAGTATGCAATTAAGTCTTAATTTGACAGATTTAAGAATCGGAACTAAAAGCTCAAGTATACTAACAAGAAAAGTAAAAAAATTTTGAAAGACAAAAAAAAATTGGTCCCACCGGGGTTCGAATCCGGCACCTCTGGATTAAAAGGCTATCGCCTTAACCACTCGGCCATTCCGACTTTTGTATTTGACCCTGCATTATTTACTTTATGTAAGTGTTCCATGTGATGTCAACAGTTTCAACGAAAACAACAGAAACACTCCAAATTATGCCATCGTTTAGCATTACAAATGCTTTATAATTTTATCAATTTCAACTGATGATTACTCATAAACTGAATGGTTTTTACAGTATATTTCTAGGTCCGTAGTGTTATTTTGCTCCCTTGTATCCACTGTTCTTTTATTTTTGAAATTGGTGACAAAAAGTTGAAAAATTGTCAATTCGTCAATCTGTGAACAGGTTCCTTTAAACTATGGTGTGTACACATTGCAGTGGTGTAATGGATATCGTGAGTTTGATCCGAACTAAGGGAACATACAAGTTCTAAATGTTGATGGTCAAAAACGGTAAAAAACGTACCGGTTCTACAGAGTCTCAAATATGAGGCGCGTTGTGGGAAAACCGGTCTTAATGCATGTGCGTAAAGTGTTGTTCCGGATAAGCCTGTGCAATCCGCACAGGCTAATCCAGGACGGCACTTGTCCCTTTTATGGTATTTTCTGTTTCAAGGAAGTCTCTTCTAAACATAAATCCACTGTAGGTGGAAAGTGCCGTCCTGGATTAGCCTGTGCGGACTGCACAGGCTAAGGGGGGACGACACTTTATGCACATGCATTAAGTCTGGTTTTCCCACGACGCGTCACATATTTAGATTAGTCTCAGGCTTTTGACAAAAAAAAACCTAATAGTATGTTGCATTGAAATGATTACTTATATAAGCACAGTAAAACCTGTGGAAACCAAATGACGTCGGGACCAGACAGATCGTTCAGTTTTCACAGTGTTCGGTTTACTCAGGTTGTCTTAAAATTAACATTATTTTAAATTAATGTTTATGGCATTCAACAAAAATGTACACGGTAATGTACAAATGCACACACTTGAATATAGTATATAATATTCAATATTGTTATAAACAGCGTAAATAAAGTGATATGACTGCTCATTAAAACAAAATTTGTAAACAATGCATATGTTTCGAACAACATTTTTTCTGAAATGGACCATTGTTTACACAGGGTTCGGTATATTGAGGGGTTTTGCTATAAAAGATAAGAAGGAAACAAATCGGGACCGAAACATTTGTTCGGTTTAGACAGGGACTCGGTTTTCCAAGGGTTTGGTTTCGACAGGTTTTACTGTATATAATGTATATTATCCCCAGGTAAAGTAATCAAGTTGTTAAGTTTCACAACACAGTATCATGTGTTATGCGCACTAGAATTTAGATACGCCTAACAGTGATGTAAATGGGTGGGACATGTAAGTCGGTAACAGGGGTGGGGGTCTCAGAGTTTCAGTCCTGTCAAGTGATATTTAAGATTATATGCCGTGTCATCCTAATTCCGTGGGTCTTATTTACGATTTTGCTGCATGCTCATTCATTCATTATGTTTTTCGCCTCAGGGTTGCATAAAGCATAATTTGTAATGTGCTTTTTTAAAACAATGTAATGAAAAGATTGAGTTTTGTTGCTATTCCTTTCATATGTTATGTTATTGTACCTGGCCCTACTGATCTGTATCGTCTGGAAGCTTCTCATAATTTTGTGGATTGGCTGACCTACGTTCGTTGGTAAAGAGTGTTTACAGCACAGATTTACTTTCACTTTGTTTGTGCCAGAGCTTGTGATGTTCAAAGAATGAAAATCATGGTGAAAACTAGTGTTTGAAACTGTTATCATTATATATACACAATCCTTTTTTTTTTCCAAACAGGTTAAAATACATGTATTAGCCTCACGTAATCTACACATTTCTTGTTCAATTTCAGTGTGCATATTTAACTTTATGCTGCACAAATCTATTAATTTTTCTACATGTATTGTGTAAGCTATTGTTAACAAATTTTAAATAAAAACTAACAATTTTTAGGAGCAATTCATAGCTACATACGTAGCGATGCTTATTTAAAATGAACAATTTTACAATGTCAGTCGCACAAGGTGCATTTGTTTACAATTTTTCACAGAAAATAGCAAAATTCAAGAAAGAAAGAAAACAATGGAGATAATCATACATGTGACCTTAACCAGAGATAGCTGTTCTAAAAATATGACTTAAAAAAACTGGAAAAAAAATTAGTTTGTCTTTAAAAAACGAACTCATGATTTTTTGGGAAGTGAATAGTTTATCTCATTTAAATTTAGATTTCATTGACATAGTCACTTACTGGTAAACATATAATGGGATTTCCTATTCAGATATTGCAAAAATAAACAATTTACTGAACAGTAATAGTATTTTGGACGTTTTCGGATGCGGGAGCGAAAATTCTATTAGTTTTAAATGGCCACGAAATTATTGTAACCCATGGTAATATGGTAATAAGGCATATTTAAGATTACTCTTAATACATTTTGTTCTTGTGGAGCCAAGATACAATACAAGTAAGCAAGAGAGAAGGAATACAAACCTTAGGTTTCTATATAGACTAATTAGTAATAATCTGCTACCTGTGTTATTATACCCAACTGTAACCATAAGTTTTGGCACACGTCGTGTTTGATGCCAGGGTATGACGATTGGTTGTCATTGGTGGCAGGCATCGACAGAATGCTAGGTTTATTGCCAGGCTCTGACAATAAGTTGTCATCAGATTGTAAGTTCCAGAGATAAGAAGACCTGTGGTGTAGTACAGAGTGGGTGGGGTATACAGATGTATAACTTCGCAAATCCTTGTGTAGGCTATTCCAGGTTTATTGGAAGAAGAGGACATGAAGATTAAAATATTGGTCCAAATACAATGTGATACTTTCTGCTATTTTGTTCCTCATATTTTAGTCATCATCTTAGGATTCTTCTCGTGAAGTCTGTGCGTTTGTATGTCTTGTCATGCTGTCACGCCAGATGTAAAAGTTTCGCCTCTTTCTGGATCTGCAATCGTGCCCTGTACATAATTACAGTCATACATGTGTTGTATAATGCTTGCATGGCTTTATAATGAACCTAAATAAGTCTTATGGTGAACTTTAATGTAATCATTCGTTTTTAAAAAAACAAACAAAACCACCATAAAATCGTATATGGTGTAATTTATGTATTTCTTTAAATGTTTTTGAATTTTAAAAAGTCCCAGCCATGCAATTGTAAGTACAGTAGGGAAAATAAAATATTGCATAATTAGTGCATAGAAATAATAGCAATATTAAAGGCACTAACAAGGTGCTACATGTTAAACTAAACATTAAAAGTTTAATGATGAGATAACAAACATATAAAATAATGCATTTTGAGCTACAAACTTGTACACATTTTCATAAAATGTATGGAATTTGAACAGTTTTAAGTTTTGTTTCGTTTTTTACATTTTCAACACTATGAAACTAGCCTATTTTATAGTTCTTCGTATTTTATGTAGAATATCGTGCAGCTAGCCGAATGTTAACGATGAATAGATGAATTTAATCCGCGTTGCCACATAATTCGGCAGTATATAAAACTAGTGTTTGTAAGCAATTTTACCTGGAGGGTCAGTGTTTTTGCAATAAACGGTATACAGCAAACCAAATGTTTCTGCGGTAGGTTATATCCTAACGTAGGGAAAGATCTAGAGTAAAATAGCAGGGTGCTGAACCCTGCTCCTTTTTGTTTCCCCCCTGCTGCCCCTCTAGGCTGGTCAACACAGAAATGTGGAATATCTTTTGAAATTCAATATATTTGTGGAGATTTTCTATGACGAATAAAAACAATATGCTTAAAAACCTTAATTACAAGCATTGGACTAATAAATACCCTGGATTTAGCAAATTATTAGAAAATGTCAACAGACTGGTCCAGATTTCCACCCTGCTCCTTTTTAGCAGCACCCTGTACCTTTTGTGATCCTAGATCTTTACACATCCTAAGACAGACACTAAGATAACCGTTTTATTGCAGCATCTGATTTTGGCCATTTTCACTTTTTGTGTGGCTTTAATAAAAATAGGCTTGAACGTCTTGTGGAATGCAGACTCTGGCATGGTATTCATGTGTTGTCGCGAAGATGGTGTTGTTTTTTACCTGGAACTATTTGTGTGATAGGTATGCCTCGTTACTTCTCCAGTTATTAATAAAGCATTAGCATAGTTCCAGGACACTTCACAGCTACCTACAATGTGGAAATAGATGTTAGTTCTCTATTGTATATAGATGTGCTTGTAATCTGGAGGGGATTTGAGAGAATACCATTCCACGGAAATGTTTGTAAGGGGGTGTTATTTTATGGAGCTACAGTCATTTGCCTCCAGGGGATTTCATTATTTGGAACGATGTTTGTTGTAGATTTCAGGTGTTTGAATGTGTTTTGTGCAAACATTGTATGACAGACAGAAATGTACAAAATCTTATATAATTATTTTTCTCCCCAATTGTGTGTTGTGCAGTATATAATGAATATTTTTAAGTAATAATAATAATAATACAGGCAAATAAATATCAAAATTACTTGTAATTTCCACTTGTTGCGTATAGTATATATGAAAGCAAGATGCCGAAAATTATGAATGGAAATAGTCCAAAAACAAAATCATTTTGGGGAAGTGGTCAAACAGCAAAATCTGTTAGTGGCTGTACCATAGAATCTAAGCCTACTAGTGCTGTAAGCAAAGTAACTGGTTCAAATAGTGAACCTTCTCCAATGTCAAAATCAGGGACTGTTACTAGCCAAGATCCAAGGACTGGGAGTGAAAATACTGAAATGTCAAGGTCATTTGGTTGCCCTGGCAATGGTGCAAACTGTGATAGTAAAAAAAGTGTATCAGTTGGTAGCACAGTTATTACAACTAAGTCAATAAATAACAGTAATAATAATAATAATAATAATGAAAATTTAATTAGTAAATTCTTTAGTAATTCAGCTAATGAACATAAAGTAAGTTCGAAGTCAGTTAATGAAAATAAAGTAAGTTCAAAGTCAGTTAGTGAAAATAAAAAAAGGTCAAAGTCAGTTAGTTCAAAGTCAGTTAGTGAAAATAAAGTAAGTTCAAAGTCAGTTAGTGAAAATAAAGAGAGTTCAAAGTCAAAGCCAGTAAGTGACAATAATGAAAATGCTAAGACAGGAAATGGTAATAGCCCGATGGCTAAGAAGTGGCACAAAGTTTGCAGTATTGTGAAGGTGGAGTTACATGTTGACGATTATTCGAATCAAGCGGGTAATTGTGGGAACAGGGGCAGTCTGAACTTCGGTAAGTGCATGACGAATCCTTGATTCTGATTGGTTGGGACAACACTTTCTGCTTTTATGATATTTTCTTTTTTAATGGAAGTCTCTTTAAAACATAAATCCACCATAGGGAGAAAGTCTGTTCTGGATTAACCTGTGCAGACTGCACAGGCTGATCCGGGTTAAGCCCGGTTATGGCATATCTCCCTATAAGTCAGTTGCAAACCATATAATAGCAGAATGCAAAGACAGAATGGGTTTTAGATTATTGTGATCAAATCAGTGTGCATTTTCTCAAATGTCAGAAATGGTTCCAATCACACTGTCCTCACTGACTGATGCATGGAGAGAAATGGTATTACTGACTGATGGCCTAATTGTAAATGAAAGGTACATTTCACAACCTTACTGACCACAAAAGTATGAAAACAAAAGTGTGGATGAGAACAGAATGTGATAGCCTGATAGCCAGTGATGACTGACCACTGGGAACATTGGCATAGTTATAGTGGATGTGCCAAACAGAATTATGTATGCATGGCAATAAGATGGACGGACATCAGTACAGATTGCTTTTTGCTTCACTCTGCATCATTTTGTATTCTTCCATAAAGACGTCACTAAATTAGCTTTAAAACTTAATACAAAACTATGCATGAAAGCTACTTACAAAATGTTATCTTACTGTGACATTTTGGTTTGTAAAAAAATGTAAAGATAACCAAAATATCCAACCATGTGATTGAAAATCAGTTTTGTGTTTTTTCATTTTTGGACAGCGTAGCCTGCTGTCTTAACTTACTACAAAATGTGCAGGTATTTTGTTTGACATGGCACTGAAGAACACAAAACAGTGCATATCCATGCAATATTTAAGTGACTAGTCCTATCAATCTGCACTACTTTCTTCTTGCTGGTTTGATTTGTATACTGAAGCGATGTTATATAGAATTATGCCTGAAGTACGTCCCTGGTGGTAGTTGTCTGCCTGGCCTCTGGGTCACCTGTTACTAGTCTCCCCCCTGCCCCACCCACCTGAGTCTCCCATCCTCCACCCACCTGAGTCTCCCCCTCATCCACCCACTTGAGTCTCCCCCCTCCCCCACCCACCTGAGTCCCCCTCCCCCACCCACCTGAGCCTCCCCCTCCCCCACCCACCTGAGCCTCCCCCCTCCCCCACCCACCTGACATGGAGGCCTTTATGGTTTCAATTACCGTTCGCTCATTACGTTTTATGATGGCTATTAACAAAGTCATGTTTGATTATGAGGAGAACTTACGTGCGATCTTTGCTATAACATTAATTATCATTGTTTCTAGCTACAATAATATTTTCCTAGGGACATCTTAACCAATCAGTATTATTGTTCGTCAAACACTGTCAAAAACGTCATCTTGATTTCATTCATTACCAGCATCGTCATAAATTGTAATCATCGACATCCTCATAGTAGCATCATTATCATCATTTTAATCATCGACATCCTCGTAGTATAATCATTATCATCATTTTAATCATCGACATCCTCATAGTAGCATCATTATCATCATTTTAATCATCAACATCCTCATAGTAGCATCATTATCATCATTTTAATCATTGACATCCTCATAGTAGCATCATTATCATCATTTTAATCATCAACATCCTCATAGTAGCATCATTATCATCATTTTAATCATCGACATCCTCATAGTAGCATCATTATCATCATTTTAATCATCATCATTAGAAGCAGAGCACCAACATGAAGTTTTTTTCTTTACTCAGAGTTTCTTGAACCACGACATCACCAAGTAACCAGATCGTAGTGTTGTAATGGAGGTCGTCAGTTTGTTCCCTAGCCTGGGAACGTTCGAATGATCTTTCTCAAAAGATGCTAAGTACTGGTTCGACCCAGGAAACTGACTTGAAAGTGTCTCAATAAACCTCTGGCTTTCAACACAATCGAGCTTAATTAAATAGGTTAAAATTTAAAAAGTAACCTGATAGCTTCTTTTCTCGTTTCAGAAAAAGATGGTGAGCCACCCCTGCTGTCTGGTTCCCAGTCCTTGAGTAAAGCGACTGGTTCCAAGTTCGCAAGTGGAGCCAAGAACCAGAGCAACAAGTCAAAATCAGGGGTGAGTAACTCTTGCTGGCTTGTAGCACTTATCTGGAGACAGTTTTGTGTGTATTGGAAGCCAAAATAGTCGTTAGATGGTTAAAGAGCACATTATTTCATATCTCAGCGATATTAGTGGAGTTTTTGTATTAGTTCGGAATTTAGTGTTTTTTCTTCTTCGTTTTGGTTTTTGTTTTCCAATTATATCTATTTCTTTCTTTTTTATGATTTTTCTGTTCACAAAATTTCAAATACTGTAGTTTTACATTTTCCTTCTCAGTCGGTGAGAAAAAAGTATTATTTTTGAATTAGTATGTAGAAATGATCATTATGCACCGTTGCCTTACCAATTCCACTAATTGTCCAAACGCTATTTTGGCGTTGTAAGTGTGGCTAACAAATCGAGAGTTTGAGCTCACCAGTTTTTCACTCACATGGGCCGCAGGTGGTTCCAGTGTGTTGTAATCAATGCTTTATTGCCAGGCGACCACATGGGCCACAGGTGGTTGCAGTGTGTAGTAATCGTTGCTTTGTTGCCAGGCTACCATCATGAATTGGCTTTGGGCACCAGCTTTTATGCCACGTTGACCATTTTGATTACCCCTTAGTGGTAATGATTCAATTGTCTCGTTACTTATGACTGCTACTTGACCCGTTTGTAGTCAGGGACACTCAGGGCCGATATTTTCCTTTCAAAATTTTGCTCTATTTCTAAGACAAGTGCCTATTAAAATATCAGTGACAATGTGTTAAATAAAAAGTTTACTTTAAACTTAATAAGAATATTCAGATAGTTTTTCCAGTGGTTAATATGCTATTTTTAACCTATTGTTAGCTTAATCAGAAACCAAAATAGCCATTTGCCACGAAAACTTCTGATTTCTTTGAAAATGAGGCATATTTTCACATTCTCTGTGGATTTTTTCCCAAAATAACAGTATTTATGCAAAATCAAAATAATTTTCTATCAAATTGAATGTATATTTCTAAGTGCTAACATAGCTTTCTGATGCAATTTCGATACACAGGGTTCTTGCTACTTGTCTGGGATTTGTAACAAAAGTTGAGCCTTTATAAGATCGAACGAGTCTAATTGTTTTCTGAACGAATGCAACATAGGAAATAATGCATCTGAGTCCTGACATAATAGTTAAACCCGAAAACTTTATAACTATACCCAATTAAACAGTTTAGTAAACAAAAATTGTTCCCTTCTTTTCTTGGAAAATTTCAGTTTGTTTGAATATGAAATTCTAACTTCTATATATATATATTTTGTGTTGACACAAAATCTGTCCTTATAGATTGCATCCATGAATTTTGCCGAACTTTTTCATCTTTGTCCTATTGCCCCCAAAATTATCTTGGGTCAATATCTGGATAACTGGGCATTTTGTCTGATCCTCTAATCTGATTGGTCATCAGGCGGGGTGTTGAAGTATTTAATTGTATTGCTCCTGGGTTACATACCACCATAATATCCAAGACAATATCAATATCAGTCAAAATCAATTATTATGGGGCGGGGTTGGGGGGGGATGGGGGGAGGAGGGGGTCCATTTATTGGGTATATTTATTGGGGTCTAATAGTGACCAGGTTATTAGCTGGTATTTTTGTAGCAACACTTCTAATGTATCTCGATTAATAGTTGTATTTGTTTCGAATTTAGCATAAAAAAACAACAAGCTCTTTCAAACTAATTCTTTATATCTTGGAATATCAAAACCTTACCTTTGACATAGTCTTACTAAAGATTTGTATTGCTATTATACACTCAAACCTTTTTACTGAAAAGTAGATTTGCCCCCAAAATTACATTATCTAGCAAATGTCTTCCTTGTTTCATTATTTTCTTGTGCTATTTTGATCATGATTTCCCACGGGCGCTACATATTGTCAACGTTCTCAGATCTGATTGGTTGTTAATATCCTATGTGTTACGTTTACTACAGACATTTACTTGAAGGACTTGCACATGTATTTACACTTACAATGGTGATAGTTATATACCCTGATTATTAACATATCTGTTTTAATCAGATAACACATATATTTGTTTCAATCATAACAGAAAGTAAGTAATAGTTGTAGCATACTTTTACCGAAATATGTTAGTTATTTAACGAGCCCGCAGGGAGGCTAAATAATTAACATATTGAGTTATTTAACGAGCCCGCATTGAGGTTAAATAATTAACATATTGAGGTAAAAAGTATGCTACAAGCGTTATATATCATACTGAGCTATTGTACATTGAAAATTAGTTGTAGTTTATACGCACATTACTTACTGCACTGTTATGCTCTGACCATCAGTGACATCACCATTATAGAATACCGCAAAACAAAGATAACTCTTAAATAGGGTATTATACTCACATTATGACCATAATTGTGGAAGGGTCTGTCTTTCTGTTCGTAAAAAGTAATAATTTTGCGTCCTCTGTAGTTTCCATTATGTTAAGCTGCAATAACCTTAATTCTCCAAACATTGCAGTCATATACCTGTATTGCGTCCTCTGTAGTTTCCATTGTGTTAAGCTGCAATAACCTTAATTCTCCAAACATTGCAGTTATATACCTGTATTGCGTCCTCTGTAGTTTCCATTATGTTAAGGTGCAATAACCTTAATTTTCCAAACATTGCAGTCATATACCTGTATACTCTTTCTGTCTTTCCTATTTGGTATCTACTAGTGATGGGATGATTATAATCATTTCCTCAACAAATCAAGTGGAGCCATGACGTGATGATGATAACTCAATATTATAGTGATTAATCAATGAAAATTGCGTACATGTAACCTGTTGTTTTTGTCATACATGTAACCTGTTGTTTTTGTCATTAAGTTTTGATGATGTGTTTAAAACATATATTTATTTTGAAACAAACATTATTTTTTAACTTGAAGCTGATAAAAAGCAATTTCAAATTATATTATTTGTATATGATATCATGCATGGCTTATTAATAATAGTTAAAGAGTTAATTAATCTACTTTCAAATCGGTGACAAAAAGATTAAACAAGTGTGTGATAAATCATTAAAAAAATGTTTTCTATTAAGAGTGTATTTATTCATGATTATTTGATTAATCAGTGACTTTGAGCTCTGATTAATGAACCCATTTTTTTGGCACTGATTCCCATCACTGTCTACTTCTGTACACTAACCCACTCTGTACTCCGCCAACAGTTGGGGTCTGAAGTCATAAAATATTTCTGTCTGTATTCACATATTAAAGTTGTTTGAATTTACTATTCACAGATAAAAGTTGTTTGAATTTCCACTTCACAGATACAAGTTGTTTGACTTTCCAGGTCACAGATAAAAGTCATTTGAATTTCCAATTCACAGATACAAGTTGTTTGAATTTCCACTATGTACAATAAAAGTTATTTATCTCTTTTCATATTTTTCAAATCGTATAATTCTAGGTTAGTGTTAAGAAACAAATATTAGTAGCGAAACTTTTCTGATTAGCCAAAATACCTGACATTTGGAAATAACTTTCCCCAAGAAAATGTGAAAATATACAACATTTTCAAATAATTTTAGAAGCCAATTATTATTATGTTAACATAGTAATTGATATGAAATATATCTGCCCTTCTCGAATAAGTGTATTTAATACGCATTTAATGCGTATTAAATGCTTCGGTATTGGCACCATATTATTTCTGCGTTAAATGCGCATTAAATACACTTTTAGTACACTAAGTGTATTTTTTCTGTACTTTTTCTTCCTTGTTTTACAAAAAAAGTGTATTACCGTGCTAGAAAATACACTTAAAATACACCTAAAATACACTTAATTGTAATTTTTGAAGATAAAGTGAACAGTTCAAGGAGAAAAATACACTTTAAATGCACTTAAGTGTGTTAATGCAGGAAAAATGCAGAAACAATACACTTTTTTGTAATAAGTGTATTTTTTCTCCATTTTCAAGTGTATTAAATGCGTATTAAACACAGAAAAAATACAGTGCCAATACTGCAGCATTTAATACGCGTTAATTGCATATTAAATACACTTATTCAAGAAGGGTGTCTTTTAGGTTATACATTCCTGGTCATTCTGTGCATTCCAAAAAAATTAAAAAAATCCTGCCTTTGTATTTTATTTGTATTTCGTTTTGCTTATTGGTTGAATTTTGTTGAAATTGGGATGCAGGGTGAATTGACAGCCAACCAAACTGAAACATTGGTTTGAATTTGATTCGAAAGTGACATTTTTTCATGATATACATTTTATAAAACCCTGAACACATAGTACTGGTAATAATGTGCACTTCTCTATTATAACTTTTTACACTTGTGCGTGAATAACATCGAACACCCTGGGTGTTGAATGGGTGCTATTAAAATTAATGTTTAAATCATTGCTGGGCAAAACTGAAGGAGTCACTAAAGCCGATTTATTGTCCGGTATATTTTGTAAAGCAGAACAACGTTTTAGCAGAATTAATATAACTCTAATACCAAAATCATACTTACTATTTAATTTCACAAGCTTTTCGTGTTTTACAATTATGAAGCAGAAGCAGTTGGAATTGATTTCATGGAGGGAGGGAGGGTGGTTGAAGCCAAAATTTGTAAAAGTAACAAAAGGTCACATAATCAGATAACTTAAAATTGGAAGCCGTTAAATTTGTTTGCAATGTTTGATGTTTTTCCTGCTTACGTTGATCAGATTTCCCGACGGGAGTCAATGCTTGGTCGCGCCCAATCAATGCTTGAAGCTCCGATATCTAAGCAACGCCGCAGCTCCCTCCAACTTCCATTCCAAGCTTTTTTCCCCTCGCCGAAGCTTGGCGAGAACTTGCGCAGTTCTAACGAAGTGTCCGCCGTAAGTGGTGCTAATGCATATGGCCTGCTAAATGTCATGCAATCCCTGCTTTGCCCTTGTGTATGATCCCTCCACCATCTTGTATGATCCCTTTTCACCTTGTATGATCCCTTTTCACCTTGTGTGATCCCTTGTCACTGTGTGTAATCCCTGCAGTATCTTTGTGTACTAATAATAGTTAGCTCCCTTGTTACATATGAACTTGTTAGAGTAGTCTTCCTAGTATAGTCTGTTTCCCATGTATCTTTATGTACTAATATTAGTGAGCTCCCTTGTTATATATGAACTTGTTAGAGTAGTCTTTTCCTAGTATAGTCTGTTTCCCAGGTATAACCTATATTATTTTTCAGATGTCTCTTTTGTTACAGTATTTCTGAACCTAAAACATTTTGAAACCATATTCAGCATTGGTGGTAATAACACTGGACATCAAGATAATTATAAAAAGCAAATCAACAACAACTAACAAACTGATAAATGCATTGCAACGTACATAAAATTATACTGTTTTCATCATTTCCATAATGTAACAGGCTTACCCTCGGCTTTTACAGGCCATGTTACCCTGGATTTTTATGATAAATATATCAGACACAATTTGACCATGACATGTAGTTTATTGACTGTTTAACATTTATCTACATTTAAACAGAAGTACAATTCAGTTCTAAATAATTCCTAAATGTTTCTTACTAAAGTAATCTGTTTAATAAAATAATAAATGGGAAGGAATGAATTGTACTCGGTAACATAGGTAAGAATTACGTTTTGTGTTCGTGATCAAAAGCATGGTTCCTGCCTAAGTGCAGCTTTTTATACCCGTACAACAAGTACCAGTAGTTGCCATGAGAATTTCATGCTTTTAAACTAGAAAATAGAGGCCCTGCATTAATTTAAACATATAAGCACAAGTATAATTAGTTTATGCAGTTGTCAGTTAATGGTCCCCCTACCTCTGATTCAAGTAGGGCAGTTGTCAGTTAATGGTCCCCCTACCTCTGATTCAAGTAGGGCAGTTGTCAGTTAATGGTCCCCCTACCTCTGATTCAAGTAGGGCAGTTGTCAGTTAATGGTCCCCCTACCTCTGATTCAAGTAGGGCAGTTGTCAGTTAATGGTCCCCCTACCTCTGATTCAAGTAGGGCAGTTGTCAGTTAATGGTCCCCCTACCTCTGATTCAAGTAGGGCAGTTGTCAGTTACTGGCATAGGCATGTGCACTTAGTACTGGTAAACAACTTAGATCGGCTAAGCTTGCCCAGGAAAAGTGTGAGTAGGTTAACTGACCACCGTGATATGACCGAAATACTGTTAAAAACGGCGAAAAATCCAAACAAACAAAAACAATAACTTGAAAGCTTCAACAAGCCTGGGAGCACTGAAGGATTTTCTTCATTAATACAAAAAGTCATGCAATAATCGAATAATCCTGCTACTACATTAAAGTGTATCTTTAATAAATTCTTGAAGAAGAAACAGAGGGCAAAAGTTCAAACGATGCCTTATTATATGAAACAAACGATGTAAGAGTTCTTAAAGGGGCTATGTCAATGAAAAATTGGTATCTTATTGCACTAAAAATGATGTTAGATGATAGAAATGTACTATACTAAGACATGCACATTAATAATAAAGAATAAATAATATAATGCATAATGAGATATGTGATAAAACAAAGCAGCAAAAACTGTTTGTAAAAATTAAAACCCCAAGCAGGTATCGAAGTGACTTTGGAGCCATACAAAGTAGCACTTTAACCAACTATGGTTATGCGATAGAAGGCACTTTAACCAACTATGGTTAGGCAAAACACTCACAATTCTGACGTCAAAATGTAAACATTCAAATTGCCAAACAAACAAGATACATATTATAAATTGATTTTTATCTTAGAATGTGAACACTTTTTTCCCCTTATAAATACCTTATTTTTACCATTATTATATGCCATTTTTAATATCTTAATTTCAGATTATAAAAAAAGTGCTTCCTTGAGGCTCGTTTCGTTGATATAGTTCCTTTAAAGCCTGTCAATATGGTAATTGTTTTGGATATCCCTCACCAATAGACTGGCAGGTAATGACTTTAACAGATAACTGCATGTTCTATATCCAAGGTTATTGCAAAAAGTGCTGAATCAGCTAGAATATAACAAGCCATGACTTAATGAGTTGTTTTTGAAAAAAGAATGTTTTGTATAATTGCTGAAGAAACATATTTATTTTGAACACAATGCTGTTGGATATTTTTCTAATTTTTATGGAAAGGAATAAGATATAAATCCAATTAAATATTGTTGAGTATAATTTATAGTAAAAATACCGTAAATGTCCTTTTGACACCCATGCCCTAATAAACGCGCATGGGGCATTTTTTGATCCCGAAATATTTTGTGTCGATCTATTTTTTCTAACATTAACGAAAAACTCAAGTTAATTTCGATAGAAATGCTTAGAGAGACCGCCATATTTATGTATCCGGAATTGCCTGTATATAAATAAACCTATGCCCCACGATACTGGGTACACGCAACCATATATGACACAAGTGAATGGGACCACACAAATTCATTACGATAGTATGAATATTTATTATAAGAACATGTAATAACAGTTTGCACACGCAAAGCAAGTTTCTCGCTTCCCACGTGGAGGTTTCAAGAACAAGCGCTGTCAAAAGCAGTCAACCAGAATGTTGTGAACGTTGATCATGTTAATAATCTAGACTGTACCATTGTGCATTACGTTGTACGAGTAAGCTCGTCGTGTCGATCGACGATATTAATTTAGACAGTACCATCGTGAATTTTCTCATGCGGACAAAGCCCATCGGCTGTATTTAGACTACCAATGTGTATTACGTCATTGGAAAGTGCGCATACATGAAAACTTGATTTCTGGATAATGGCAGAATTAACAAAAAATTGCTCCATTTAAACGCGTATGGGTCCTAAAATGACACGCGCCCTGCGCGTCAAAAAGGACATTTACGGTATTGATAATAATTATAATAATAATTACTATTAAAGAAAATAATAGTATGTTGGTCCTAAAAAAAAGCCTTGTTTATAATTATGCAAGATCAGCTGAAATGAGGGGTTTTGTCATTCATCTTCGGAATTATTTGGAATTAAACATATTCAGCAGACTAATCTGAGAAAGGTCTCGTATGCTCTAGCTTCTGCTAGCATGACAAATCAAAATCTAGTGTGGGACATTTTATATCCCGCCTGCATATTCCGCGATATTTCTCTATCAGGACAATAAACGACTATGGAGAAAATAGGTTTCCAGAATATCTGTACTTTTAGGTTATTGAGATTTTGGTTAAACCATGTGCTCAATACTTATTTCGTTACTTGATGTGTGTCAAAGAAAATCCATCGTCAGAACACACAATATATTTTTTTAAATGCCCGTTACCACTACATCATATACCATGGGAGAACTGGTTGTCAATAGTTCGTTTTTGATGAATATTGATGAGCCATCTGCCGACCAATGAAATTACACGTAAGACTTAAATACTCTTCATATGAAGTCTGGAAATAAAAAAAGTTGACCAATACTTAGTCATAGTGTACAAACCGCTAAAAAAAATATGTGTACGCACGTACGTTCACGCATCATGTATTCCGGGTAATAAAACTACTTTCTTATCGGTTCACTGCCCTTGTTCTACCTGCCTACTTTCGAATTGCTTCATGGACCATTTGCAGGGCAAATGTAAAAGCGAACACCCCACCATGTAACCCTTTTAATAACGTGCCATCTAATTGGTTTAATTTTCGATGAAGTCTTTGCCACGGAACAAATGAGATGTCTTGCTAGTCTAATCTCCCACGGTCTGGTCAAGAAGCATAGCGTATTTGAGCGAACATGGGTTTCGATGATGAAGAAAATCATGCGTGGCATAAAATAAATATCTTTACCTTCTTTTGCAGACAGACAGGCAACAATAATTACTAAATTATATTTGAGGCGCATCGTGGGAAAACCGGTCTTAATGCATGTGCGTAAAGTGTCGTCCCGGATTAGCCTGTGCAGTCTGCACAGGCTAATCCGGGATGGCACTTTCCGCTTTTATGGTATTTTCTGTTTCAATGAAGTGTCTTCTAACCATAAATCCACTTTAGGCGGAAAGTGTCATCCCGGATTAGCCTGTGCAGACTGTGCGGACTGCACAGGCTAATCTGGATGACACTACGCACATGCGTTAAGTCCGGTTTTCCCACGACGTGCCACATTTGTTATTTAATATGTCCCATACTTACAGGGCAATATACCTTCAATCTGCTGTCATCGTTATGTTGATGCGAATCAAAGGAAATAAGGTGTGCTGAAAAAAACTGGTTAAAACTGCATTATTGAATTGAGTAAACCAATTTTTGAACATCATACAAAGTATCAATTATTGTGAGTCAGTATATTCCACTTGCATTTGGTTTCATTTTCAACATCCTGTACTTGCTATATATACCATGTACCTCAGAGCTGTATTTTGATACAAAATATACAGTCCAAGTTTCAGTAGTTTGTGTTGATTGATTAAAAACTAAAAAAGGAGTAATGTTTACTATTGGAGCTTTTCTGAGAAATCTATGAATCAAAACAGCCTTAAAACTGTCCTTGTGTAAGGGAGAGCACTCATACTTCTTGTCTAAAATTGCTAGTTGCCTTTCCTGAATTACCGCATGCCATATGCTAATTCTATAGTAAAACATTATTGCTCATAGAATTTGTAGTAGTATGATTATTTGTTATTAATAATTATTTGTTTGCAATAAAGCATTTGGATTAAAATTTACTTATTTGTACAAAAAATGGTGGTGACTGTTGAATATATAATAATTTAACGGATGAGCATTGTTTTAGAAACAAAAATAAAGAAATTATTTTTTCGTAATACATAATTATGTGAGCTCAATGATGAAATTTACATTTATATAGGAACATTAAATTGATATGGCAGTCTTATAGAAGTTATAGATAATATATACATTAATTGAAAGCTTTTTTTTCATTGTTTAAGTCAAACAATAACAAAAATGCAGCTTTAAATATTAAAAAAAAAACAGTTAATTTACTGGGATTGTTTTGTTCTTATTCCTGTATGTACAAATCTTTTAAATACATTTAAAGCCACACACAAGGTGCTGCAAGTTAAGACAACCACCAATAATTTAATCAAGATTTTACAAACACATAAAATAAAACATTATGACCAAACACTTTTTTTTTACATTTTCTTAATATAAATGGAATTTTACTAGTTTTATTTCCACTTTATTGTTTACATTAAAGGAATGTTAATCCCATGCATGATTTTTGTATGGAGAAATTCCGTTATTGTGGTCAATGAGGTGTTTCAATTTCGAGGGTCATCTAATAAACCTATACTAGTATCAAAAATTGAATACATTGGTACAACAAATTGAGAAAACATAGGTAATTATAAACAAAGCAACACGGTTTATCTATGCAAATTAACTTATAAGTGGTCAGAAACTTACCAAGCGATTTTTAGTTTGTAAATTGTTGAATGTATTATATATTACAAACGTTAAATACTGTTCCAAATGTTTTATAGACGGCCCTCAAAATGACTTGTCCAGTTTATTTCATTTGATATTACTATTGAAGTACAGTTATTCATGAAAAGCATGGAACTTTTGAAAATTACCACACTAGCAAATAAACAAAGCAAGTGTTTATAAACAGTTTACTTGGAGGATCTTTGTTTTTATTTTAAACGGTATCCAAAAATCAAACAGTTTCCTGACGCTGGATATAACAGAAGCTTAAACATCCAATAATAAAATTTTTACAGACATTTAAATGTCTGTTTAATCGTTTATTCTAAATTTTTCAATTTTCACGTTTAATGTGGCTTTAAGACAGATAAAGCTTAAGTTTGCAAGGGAGACAACTCCGGTTTCCGTAAATGATTTTGAACATGAGTTGTCTTTCTTGACATGTCAAATAATCTGCCACGCATTTTTGTAGAAACGAGGTACAATTAAGTTTATCATAAAAGGAGTGGCATTTTCTGAACAAGGAAGTTGTTCTAAATAGAGAACTAATATTTGAATTTTTGCACATCGTTTCAGGATAAGCAAAAATGAAAGAGGTAAAGATTACCTTTGAAGTGGAGATATTATTTATTTGTCATTTTTTTCATAACTGATAAATCAGGTACATAAGGATGCTATTTTGAAAATATAATGCAGTCTATAAAATGCATTTTTGTATTCTTCAGCCATTTCAAGTTGCTGTAAATATTGTGGTAGAACCGTTTGTACCAGTCTGTATTTACTGTTATTTGTCGTACATGATTAATGTACCCGACTGGCCAATGTTGTTTTATGAAATATAATAAATCTTGTAGGTTTATTTAAGAAGGCTTATAAGTAGTTTATGCAAACTATGGTAACAGAATGACAAAACAATGGTAACAGAATGAGAATTAATTAGTTTCTTCTTATAAGATGACCGCTGGTTACAAACGTCTTGAGGTATATAATGAAAAAAGAAGCAACAGTGTCTTTCTAGCAAACCAAAGACCTCTGAACAAACATTTCTACAGATCTTTCTCAAAATCAACATCGTGCAAAAATGTATTGCCATATATAATCTGCCTTTTAGTTATATGTTAAATTTATATGTTAATAATTATGAAGTATAAAATAAAATAAGTTCTATCATGTGACTGTGAAGTAGTCAATTAAAATATAAAGCGTAAGGTTTAGAATTTGGACTTGCATACTAACAGTGTTTTGTTTGAACACTGAATTTGAAATAAAATATTTTTACAAGATTGAATTGAATTGTTTTCTTGAGAGTTAACACAAAAGTCGTAAAAATGTTAGTATGTTTCATAATTAATTTCTATTTCTGAGCATAAAAGGTAAATTTATGTCATGCTAAATAAAATGTTGTCATTTTATAGGGAAGTTTGCGTAGTCGACGTGGGATCAACCTGTCGATTGATGACTCGACGTTTCCTATGGACTTACGAGCCTCAGTCAGTCCGCAGGGCACGTTACGAGAGAACGACTCCCGAAAGCAGAAACAACCAAGCAAACTCACTACCCTCTTCAGTCCAATGAGCAAGGTACGTGAAGTGTCTGCTGTGTTATAAAAATTCTGCTATTCCCTAAATTTTCGGCACACGGTGAGTGGATTTTTAATCTGGTCAGTCCAATGTGCAAGGTATGTGAAGTTTCCACTGTGTTATAAATTATGCTATTTCCTAAATTTCTGACACATGGTGAGTGGATTTTTAGTCGGGCCAGTGTAATGTTTTAGTTCCCATGCCTTGACTGGCTTCTGAACATTTTTACTCCATCTTGTTCAGTCCAATGAGAAGAAATGTGAAATGTTGATGTTATTAAAAATTATTTCATTTCTATCATTGAAATTACTGGTGATCATGGCCAGTATTCACCATCCATTCCAATTTTAACCTGAATAAAAGTGTTTGTTACATGGCGGCCAAAAAACTTTAATTTCCTGATTCTCGGCCAGCAACTACAAAGTTAACATTTTCAAACTCAAACATAGTCTCAACTCAATGATTGACCTATGAAATTGCTTGTTACATAATTATGAGTAATGATTGACCAATGAAATTGCTTGTTAGATAATTATGAGTAATGATCGACCAATGAAATTGCTTGTTACATAATTATGAGCTTTGATTGTCATTGGATAATATTTAAAATTAAGACTAAGATTAAGTTAAGAATGTTCATAGTTATGGGGCCAGGTCTTAATTCACAAAGCTCCTTAGGGAAAACTTAAGTAAATTCCTTAAATTCATAAAATTCCTTAAGTCTCTGTCAGTTTCATGTATAGGTCTTTTAACATTAAAATGTTGTACACTTGTAAATATTTTTCAGATGTTTATTATTGCAGCCTTCTTTGTATATAAATCATTGGATTTCACATAGAAAATTTGATCTGAAATGTTCACTTAAGTACCACCTAAGTTAAGATTTCCCTTAGGAACTTTGTGAATACCAGCCCAGGTCTTAAGATTAAGATCAACAGCTTTATAAAGAATTCTTCAGCATTTGTATGTTTCTGTACTATGATCTTCACCTCTGATTAAACAGTTTAAAATGGGCCAACAATCTTTGAAAAATGACCAGCAGTTATTGATATTTTATTGGTTGTTCAAAGTACAAAGCTCTTCATGGCATGAAGATAAAGATAAACAGGTATAAAATGAAAATGGACCAATAACACAAGAAGTGTGATAAATCTTTACTGGTATGAATTTTGGAAAGGTCATGCAGGAGCCATTATTTGGGGTTCTGTTTTGATAATTTTTGAAAGTAACAGATAGGTGTTGATAGTGCATAATATATGTGTATAAGAGGGGTTAGGAAATTGTTTTCACCGCAAATTGAGCATAAATAATATGTATAATAGAATTTATTATTTTTTTTTATGTTTGTCAACCGTGTAATATCCGATGTACAATAAATCCATTAAAGGCTTTGAAGGGAATCATTTTTCTGTCCATTTAATGACTACAGTGAAGTTTAATATGTTTGCAAATTAGCACCTTATAATTGCAGTAGAAATAACAAGATTACTGGTTGTTGTTATACCCCCACAAACGAAGTTTAGGGGGGGTATATAGGAGTGAGCTTGTCGGTCCGTCGATCTGTTGGTTTTTTGGTTTCCGGATGATTACTCAAGAAGGGCTTGATATATTCAAATAATTTTTGGTACACATGTGTAACATCATAAAATACAGGTCAAGTTCGACTTTGGTTACAAACCACTAAATTTTGACAGAGTTATGGCCCCTTTTGGACTTAAATTCCCTAAAAACATGGTTTTCGGACGATAACTCAATAATGGTATGACATATTCAAATAATTTTTGGTATACATGTGAAGCATCTTATAATACGGGTCAAGTTTGACTTTGGATACAAATTACTACATTTTTTACAGAGTTATGGCCCTTTATTTGACTTAAATTCACTAAAATTATGGTTTCTTGACGATATCTCTACATTGGCTTGACATAATCAAATAATTCTTGGTATACATGTGTAGCATCATAAAATACGGGTTAAGTTCGACTTTGGTTACAAACCACTAAATTTTGACAGAGGTTGGTGGCGTCGACTTTTTGTTTCTGCTCTCTAACTCAAGAACGAATTGAGCTATTGTAATGAAAGTTCATACATAGATACATTATATTGAGACCTCGCTTGGGATTGCATATGGGGTCAAGGTCACCGTTACTAAAAATAGAAAAACGGTTTCCGCTTGTTAACTTGAGAATGCATTGAGATATTTTAATGAAACTTCATACATAGATACCTTATATCGAGACCCTGCTTGGGATTGCCTATGGGGTGGGTGGGGTCAAGGTCACCATTAATAAAAATAGAAAAACAGTTTCCACTCAATAACTTGAGAAGGCATTGAGATATTTTAATGAAACTTCATACATAGATACCTTATATTGAGACCTTGCTTGGGATTGCATATGGGTTGGGTGGTGTCAGGGTCAAGATTACCATTACTAAAAATAGAAAAACAGGTTCCGCTCAATAAATTCAGAACACATTGAGATATTTTAATGAAACTTCATATGTAGATACCTCATATTGAGACCTTGCTTGGGATTGCATATGGGGTGGATGGGGTCAATGTCACCATTACTAAAAATAGATAAAAAGTTTTCAATCAATACCTAAAGAACGAATTGAGATATTTTAATGAAACTTCATATGTAGATACCTTATGTATAGACCTCTTGTAATTGCAAATGGAGTGGTTGGGGTCAAGGTCACCTTTACTAAAAATAAAAAATAAAAGGTTTGCACTCAATAACTTAAGAACTTATTTAGATATTTTAATGAAACTTCATAAGTAGACACCTTGTATTGAGACCTCGCTTTGGATTGCAAGGTCAAGGTCACCATTTCCTAGCCATAGGTGTATGATCTTCACCTTGCACCCAGAACTTTCTTTCATTATTGTGCTGACCTATGCATTTCGTCAGAAAATTTTGGTTATCATGGAATTTCCACATTTCTTGTTTAATTATGTTTGGTACACATGTGTAATATCATAAAATACAGATCCAGTTCAACTTTGGTTACAAACCACTAAATTAAATTTTTCCAAATACACTGTTAAACATTCACAAATGAAAGCATTCTCTCTGTGTATATTTCTTTGAAATGGATGCCATAGTTTTGTGACAAGGCCATATTGTGGGGGTATATCCGTCACTTGTGTGACAATTCTAGTTATGTGTTGTTGTTTTTTTCAACCCAAATGTACAATACAACCCAAATGTACAATACAACCCAAATGTACAATAAAAGCCAAATGTACAATAAAAGGAGCTGAAGAAAACCAAGATCAGAACTCTAGATAAGGGAAATTTGGAGTAAATACTCATGTAAAATTTGGAAAATACTCATTAAAAAAATAATAAATATGGAAGTACCGTTTACGTACTCATTTAAAATCTTGACAGAAATTTCATTGATCTTAAAACAGCGCATATTTAATTTCAAAATGACTTTCCCACTATATATTAATGGAAAAATAGTACATACAGTGCATATAGTATTCAATGGCAATTCTTGATTCAATATTTATACATCCTTAAACCATTAAAATAAATATTGATGTTCATAGTTTTGCCTATGTTGGGCTGAATACTCTTTTAGCGTTGAATTTATTCACCTATCAATATTTTCCTCCAGGGGGGGGAGAGGCGGGCATATACGGGACTTTAGAGTGAAAGCAATTCCCGATAGGCGGGAATTTGACACGCCGAATGATTCCGGCCCCGGAAATAGACTTTGTTCGGATTTTAGATCCTGGTTATATTGGCCCCCGGACCATTTGATACACCAATTAAGTATCCCCCATTGAGGGGATTTAGACAAAAATGCCTGGCTCTAGGGTGGGGAATTAGACCCCCCAACGTACAATAAGTCTAATTCCCCTGGGTTTGCCCGCCGCTCCCCCCTGGGGGAAAATATTGATAGATGCATTAGGGAGTACCAGTACTCATTAAGGTAAATTTTTATCCAGAGCACTAGAAGATTCATACATACAATTTTTTTTTTTTTGGAAAAAAAAGATGTTTATTGATTCAGTATTGCATAAAAAATGTTTGTCATTCATAAGTGTACACTGATCACACAATTTTTGCAACCCCAATCCTCGTTTGTTGCCTTTGTTGGAACTAGGAATCCAATGTTTATTCATTAATTTAATAATAATACATTAATGAAGTTGTAGGGGATGTGTTGATTTTAGGTACTGTATGCGAAAAACTCCTCCCCACCCCCTCCGCCTCACTAAGTTCTATAGAACTTGCATTAAACTCAAATAGGTGGTAACTCATTTTAAGTAACGGACGATTAAGTTCCAATCTGCTATTTTCACCCATACAGTCATCCTTAATACACGAAGATGTACATAGTTATTGGAAAACTATGGAAGTAGCCCAAATGTTTTACCCTACGCTCTTATGTCATCTGCATTGATTTTGCCGGTAATTTGGCAGATTGCGGAGGCGTTTTCTATCAGTTACACAATTACCATAAAATACCAGCCCCCCCCACCCACCACCCACCCACTCCTATCCCAGCCCGCTAGATTTGATTTCCAATTTTCTGCTGTCCTGCAGTTAAATTGTAATCAGATAGTGCAACCCTGAGTCTATGGATTGTAAAAACAAACATTTCATCTTTTAATTAAACATTCCAAACATTGTACAGTGTTGATTAAAATGGTTATGGATTTAATTAATGTAACAATATAAATGCATGAGTATATAAGATTGATAGAGTCATGTATGATTATAACATCGTATTAGTGGACACCCAGCAACTACTGGTAGATATGTTAGAAAGCCAGGTATCATATCAGTGTGATAATTACCTAGAAAAACGTGATTAATATTTTTAAAAATGCACTGCCTTGATGATATTGTTCATTGGTAAATGTTCCAGCAAAATATCAGTTTAGCAGAGGAGTAATTAGATATATATGTGGCGCGTCGTGAGAAAACCGGTCTTAATGCATGTGCGTAAAGTGTCATCCCGGATTAGCCTGTGCAGTCCGCACAGACTAATCCGGGATGGCACTTTCCGCTTTTTATGGTATTTTCCGTTTCAAGGAAGTCTCTTCTAAACATAAATCCACTGTAGGCGGAAAGTGCCGTCCTGGATCCGCCTTTGCAGTCCGCACAGGCTGATCCCAGATGGCTATTTCCGCTTTTATGTTTTTTTTTCTGTTTCAAGGAAGTCTCTTCTAAACATAAATCCACGGTAGGCGGAAAGTGCCATCCTGGATAAGCCTGTGCGGACTGCACAGGCTAATCCGGGACGACACTTTACGCACATGCATTAAGTCGGGTTTTCCCACGACAGGCCTCATATGTGTATAAATTGTATCGCTTACATAGCAATGGCAAATACTTGACAACATAAGAGGTCAGAAGAGCTTAAAAGTCATGATGTCAGCAAACAACACTAATCATAAAGAACAGCCAAAGACCTACAAACTAAAGAAAAATCTGAAATTGTCATGTTTAATGTGTTTAGTTCACAACAGCCAGTGAGCAGAAAAAGGTCTTTGCTGTACGGGGGACACATCAGATGGGGTTTAGTTGTTTTTTTCGATGCCCCAATTGTTCCTTGCTAGTAAAAGTCTGTATCATCTTGTCATCGGAAGGGATCTTTACTAATTAAGATAATTTCCAAATTCCAGTTGCTAAGTAATGCTTATAAAGACAGCTTCCAAATTTCCATATTGCTCAAAAGGCCAAATTGCAGATACTAGTTGGTTCGATACCTTTGTAAATCAGAAGGGATAGTTGCTAATTAAGTCAATTTTCAAACTTCAATTGCTCCATTGCTAATTAAGATGATTTCCAAAATGTCCATTGCTCAGTAGGCTATAACCATGTCAATTTGTTATATTTCGTCTAACAGTTGGTTCATTCAGGCTGAACAATCAAGTCCAGCTGTCTGTCAAATGGTGACAATCAAGCGTGTAATATTGTCAGCTAAGCGGTACAACCAGTTGACAACTGCTGACCAAAGGAAAAATCCAAGGGTTTATAGCTGCATGTGTGCTCAAATGGTCAATAGAAGGTTAGCTGGTTTATCGTTTAGGACATCTTTTGAAGGTTTTGCAGTTGGTAATCAGCGTAGATTGCTAGTTATCTTGAACCTGGTGACGTTTATTCGTAGTGGGCATTCCGGAATGAGGAATTTGTGTGTGGAGACATCAGTATTTGGAAATATTTGTGCAATTTGAAAATTTTGATAAAAACATGATTAAGTACATGTTTAGTGCAATAATGTTTGCTTATTTCTAAGTATTTTATCAATTATCACATATTAATGTGGTTAAGTACACTTCTGGTAACATTTGGATAAAAATGTGATTAAGTACAATTTTATTGCAGTAATTATGGCTTATTTCCAAATTCTGTCATTATCATGTATTAGTGTGATTAAGTACTATTTTAGTTCAGTACAGTTTCAATTTGCTTATTTCCAACCATTGTATAAATTTTACTTCTTTTTAATTATCAGTTAATAATTTCAAGATGTGTTACATTATGTGGTCAGAATGTAATGAGATAAATTCATTTGAAAACAAGTTATTAAAAAAAAGGAGAAATGTAAAATGTGTGAATTAAAATAAATTAAACAATTACAATAATATAATAAAGTGCTTGTAAAATATTGAAATTATACATAAAATATTATACATAAAATATAAATATTATAATACAAATAAAAATTTGAAGCATTTAGAAGTCTATTTACTGTTTGAGACTATAATAACAGAATCAGTAAAAATTAAGCTTTCAACTGATAAAAATATATGACTCATACAAAAACATTTTGTTTTAGAAGTTAAATAATTACACATATAATAAATCACATATTATTTCTTACAAATAAATAACAAAACCAACAAGAATAACATGATGAATGAGTTTTCTGTTTGCTTGCCACCATCTCTGCAGAGAAATTCGCAATAATAGCAGTGTTTCAAAGATTTGATAATTTTAGACAGACATAATTTTGTTTGATATTAATCACATCTTAGGACATGCATTGTACTAAATATTTGTCTGTCAGCCATGGACGTCCAAATAATCATCTGCATGCCTTGGATTTTCTTAATAAAATGATGTACACTGGTGACAGATAGCAAAAACTTCTTATCTTTGATTTCGTTTTAGAGTGGTCACAGATTGTGCAGTAATTAGGAGGTGAAACTTAAGTCCAACTTCAGCTGTTAAAATAAATCCTGATCAGATTGTACACATTAGATAGTAAAGTTTCACAATATGGGGTGGGAAAAACATTTCTCTAAAAATGGAATTTTAAAACACGAGCTTTTAGAATTTAGCGAGACTTAATTTGGTTTCAAAACATAATTATTTTGATATTTAGTATGCTTTGTGTGGGGTATGTTTACGAGGTAGCAATGTGTGTTTTTTTTTAGAAAAGTAACTGGTATTCGTCGCAAGTTAACTTTGCACAAGCAATGTGTTTATCAAACCTTGGAATATGAACAGTAAATCTATATTATAGATCTGGGCTGGTATTTATAAAGAATTTTAGTTGAAAATTAAGGAAAATCATAAAATTCTCATATTTAATTAATGGATTTTCTGAGAAAGTAATGTATTTCTGGAAGATTTTGACACATAATTTGCAATATAATTCAAAGTGTATTAATATCTAGCATTAGTCATGCAAATGTTCCAAAGCATAGTGTTTTAAACACAAATTCTAATTTTGACTTATGTTCAACTTAAGTTAAGAGTGGCTTAAGAATCTTTATAAATATGGGCCCAGGAAAATATCAGTTTTTAGAAAATTATTTATCACAACCAAAAAACTGTGAAACTGCATCTTAAGTGAAAATGATTGGCGATTATAAACTTCAAAGCAGTTTAAAGCAGTATTATGAATAAGACTAAAATTGTGTTTAGGCGTAAAAAAAAAAAAGCTTGTTTCAGGTAACATGCCCAAAAAAATCAGGGAAGGTAGGTCGGGATTTTTTTTTTTTTTTTTTGTGTAAATGGTCAACTTGAAGATTCTTAAACTGAATAAATATTCAAAACATATCAGTAATATCCTTAAACATTGTTTATAAGTGGATACTACCAAAACAAAACACTTATTTATCAAAAAACACATTTGATTATTGAAAAAGGTAAATAAAACAAAAATCAATCTGACAACCCAATAAAATGTTCTAGGGTCGGGGCATTTTTTTAGGGTAGGTCGGGTTACCTGAAACAAACGTATTTTTTTTGTTTACGCCTTACGAATGTCGTCAGTCTTGGGGCCAGTTTGTGAGAGTTTGATTCAGGTAAAAAAAAAAGAGCTGCGTCGTGAGAAACCGGGCTTAATGCATGTGCATAAAGTGTCATCCCGGATTAGCCTGTGCAGTCCGCACAGGCTAATCCAGGATGGCACTTTCCGCTTTTATGGTATTTTCTGTTTCAATGAAGTCTCTTCTAAACATTAATCCACTGTAGGTGGAAAGTGCCGTCCTGGATTAGCCTGTGCGGACTGCACAGGCTAATCCGGGACGACACTTTATGCATATGCATTAAGCCCGGTTTTCCTACGACAGGCCTCAAATGTGTTTCTGGCAACATTTTGGTAAAAACAAAAACATTGAAAACTATCTAAAATAGGAAGAACACGGATATCACGGAAAACAATCATCGCTAAAATGTTTAGGGTTGGTTTTTTTTCGCTAAGTAGGGTCAGGTGACCCGAAACGCAGAAATTGTTTTTTCGGCCTAACTGGTTGAAATACCATCTGTTACAAGAACTAAAGGTTTCCTCATAGTTTCAGTCTGCATGGAATTCTTAATCTTTGGACATTGATTCTCCTAAATTCTTGAATATTTGTTTGTTACTTTTAGGCACAAAATATGCCTATAAGAAATATGACTTTGTGAGGGTGACACAATGGTTTCTTGCAGAGTGACACTTAATAATTCCGCGTTCACGAAAGCTTTTTAAAGTCAGAAATACACACGTATACATTATGTCTTCAGCATACCACTGACTATTTACTAGAATATTGATCCCCTTCATTGTACCTGGATAGTTGGATAGATTTGATGCCAAGTAACAGCTATGTCCAGGCCAAAACAGCTACCTAGCTGCTATTGAAAATCAATTATTGGGGAAATAGTAGGGCTACTGTATGCCAGGTCGGTTTTCGGTTTTCCACAAAGAAAATAAGATGCATTACATACGTTTTCTAAATTATAACACAATAATTTGTGCCTTTGCTATGTGGTGTTTGATATTTGTGGTTTGCTGTGAAAGGGATTTTTGAAATCGTCGGAATATCGTGACTTAGATGGAATATTGTTACCACGGAAATTTGTCTGGAAAATCAAATCTTTTTCAGTGATAACAGTTTATTTTGATTTTTTGTTGACTTCTTAAAGAATAGTAGGTATATACCAAAGTAAAAAACTTGTATTTATAAATACATGTAGGCGTAATGTCTTGTATCATTTATGAATTCGTATTCATATGCTATAGCCATGTGTATGCATTTAAAAGGCAATACTTTAGCTGAAATTTTTTATCGGTTAATTAAATGCGATCCAATCAGAATATTTTTTCAGTGTAAATCTTCTAATTGAAATATGAAATTATCTCTTTCAATTTGATTTCTGAGTTTTCTAACATTCACAAAAGCTTTACATGTTGACAGTGTGGAATATGATAGAACAACAAACAGAAACCGTTGTCTGTATGTTATGCACTTATCAATATTTTCCCCTGGGGGCGGGGAGCGGCAGGCTGACCCAGGGGAATTTGACATATTTTCATTTCTTAGGGTCGAATTCCCAACCCTGGAGCCAAGCATTTTTGTCTAAATCCCCACAGTGGGAGATGCTTATCTTTAAGTTGTGTGCAAAAGCCAACGTCTAAACTTTTGTACCTGTATTTATAACTTGGGTAAAATGGATAAAAGAATAAAGCATTTGTAACACTTTGCATTGTTTTTTTTGGAAAACACATGCATAACTTAAGTAAAGTTACAAATACAATGCCATGTTTGTAAGTCCGCTCGACCACATGGTTAGCGGGACAGATTGTTTATCCTTCATGGATGTTGTAGGTTTGAGGCCCATGAAGGAAAATCTTTTTACATTATTTTTTTCTTTAAATAATATTTGTTTTTGGTTAGTCCATATTCTTGAGTTTCTGCAGTTATAACAGTAATTGACATTTAAAAATAATACGAAAGTCTGTGAATAAGGCACTTTCATTACATTGAAATTGCGCTGGGTCTTGGTAGATATCTCCGGCTACCTTTTTTTCCTCTGAAAGGCACTTTTCAATGATATGAATGTTGCTACAGGAAGTTGGGTTCACCTATTGACAACATTTAATGTGAAAGTTGACAAATCTTTCGCTCATGTCTATTCATTGAGCTCAAGAATCAATACAATGAATTGGCATTTTTTGTTTGTACTGGGTGTCTGTGGAAAATACTTGTTTTGTGAAAGTTGCAAATCATTAAATTTTCTCAGGTAAAGGTAGTGGTTATTTTGTTAGTGTTAAAAGCATCAAAATTACCTTTTAAATGGAAGAAAAGTATGACAACGCTACTTCGTTTTGTGACGCTTATTGAATATTTTGTAAAAGGATAATAAATGTGTGTACTGGAGTGAAATGACTTGAAGAATACTATGACAGAATTGAAGTCAAATTGATTTAATTCACGTGGTAGTGAAATATATTAAAAGTTATCAATTATATCAATTATGTGTTGGTGTGTTGATGTTATAAATGGATCTCTAATGTGTCTGCATTTGGCATGCTTCATAAAATATAATTATGTTGTGGTAATAATACGACATTACATCTTTAAAACTGATTTAAAATTAGGCTAAAAATGTGTTAGATATTAGCAGTGTTGAATTGTGTGTGTGAATATTTTTAAGATTATAAAAATATTTTGATTTGAATTAAGATTTTTAAAAGTTGACTTTGCTTGCATTTAATAAAAAAACAACAACATGTGATTAATACTCAATAGTCAGAGTGTAGTCAAAAGCCCATCATGGAAATCTGATTGTAAATATCGTTATATGGAAAAAAAATAATTTCTCTGAGTCTGAAGGACAAATATGCAATTTTATGTTTGAATAAAATGTCATTTGGAACGAATATGAAAATTGTATGCATTTTCATATTTTAAATATCTAACAGTTCAATTTCAGTTAGCAAATCAACAATTGACTGTGCAGGAAAGTTTCAACCTGATATTAACAAAATAGTGTATGTCAATACTGGCTTTGTTAAGGAATAATTCTTCTATCAGCAGCCAACATTTTACATATGATACTAGTATTAAACTGTTCTTTGTTAAACTGTTATTTACAAAAACACACTTTCTATTTGAGAGGACGAGACATCCGAGTTAGCAATATTTCAGATTTTCTTTTTGTGACATTTTCATCAAATTATTTTTAATTTTCAATTCATTGATTTGACATTTTTCTAGTCACACAGTACGTATTTGTACTGTATTAATATGATTGGGACTGTCTAGTCAGTTCAGCCATTGATAATAATACACATGTTTTCTTGTCAGACAGTATGTATCTATGCTGTATAAATTAATATGTGTGTCTAGTTAAGTCAGACATTGGTATTAAATAGAATACAAGTACTTAATAATTTGTTTTTAAAGCATTGCATATTCTATTTTATGTGATGTCCCTTATTAAAGCCAGTTTTACCATGTATAATCTTGGTTGTATCAATCAAGATGAAGAAAGTAATTGTGATTTTCAAAAAAGATAATGTATTGCTATTTAAATGACAACATTCATGTATGACAAAGATTAAATTCTCGGAATAAAATAAAATATTTTTCCTACCTACCGACCCACCTCTAAAATTTCTGGTCTGTAAAGGGCAAACAAAAGATTTTTTAATTTAGGCCTAATAAAAAATAAAATGCCATCTTTTTATACAATCTTTAACAATTTACAATTCACAGAAAAATGTTAATACATTTATTTTAATGGTTTTAAATAGATCATAATTTAGGAGGGCAATATTTATCACACATGAGATTATTGCTTTTATCACATACTTTACATAACTACAGCACTTTTAAGTGCACGGAGATGACAGTTTTATGTAACTGACATCTCAAACAATAAAAATTACAGCACATTTAAGTTTATTGCAACATACCTGTCACAGTTTTAAATGATCAGTTTTACATGTACAACTGTCAGTGGTTATTGCGCATAGATTAAGGCTGTTATTTCAGGCCATTAAAAAAATTACCTATTATGATATTGATCTTCAGACTTAATCATCCAAACTTTAATCCCGTAAGATCCAGTATGATTATGAATGTTTTTGTGTGTTTACGCTACTAGCTTGAAATTAAAAATGGTACAAAAAGTAGCAAAGGTGACTCAGGCTGGATGATAAAGAAAATAAAAATACACTTGTTACCAATACCAATTTAGTGAACGTGAATATGTTTGTAAACAGAAAATTGCGTGAATAATTGAGTAGGAGTATAAATTATTATGGTCATTGTGGTTAACTAATGAGTGCAGTTTCTATCGTTATTTGCCTGGTAGCGTAAACGTGGAGATAAATTACATTGGAAAATTGGATAAAGTGCTTTATTTATATTTTGGATTTGGTGATGTTTACATGTCATGGAAAAGGACATTTAGCTAAAATTCTGAAAGGTTTGAAAAACGTTGATTATTTTAAACATCAGTTGTTTTAAGGTTTGATTTGAAAAAAAAAAAAAATTTTACAATGAGAGAAATGTTAATTTAATAGGAAAATATTAGAATTAAAATTTGCCTTAAGGAAAATAAATTGGCCCCAAGTCAGTGTAAGGGTATAAAAATATTGAGAAATATTTATTTAATCGCGTGAATTTGCTTTCAGTGTTTGGTTAAGAATGTTGTGAAGAAGTAAGTGGAACATGTCTAGTTTGAACTAATATTTTGATTTTTTGAGATCACTCGAGTGGAGAATGTTATACCGACTATTAACAAATGTAAATATGACATACTCTTCTCGTACGAATAGTGTAAAGCAATATAACGGATAAATTGAGCGCTTTCATCTAGAACTGTTTGCTGTGATGCCTAGAGTTTACACACGCTCTTTCTCCTTAAGTGATTTGAATAATTATGCCTTTTGTGGACATAGAGAAATGCACATGGCTGCGTCTGGATTAATACGCTTTAAACAGAAATAAACTTGTGTAGTGACAAAAAAGGGAAATAATAACGTCAACAGAGGAGCGAAAAAATAAGTCGAACTCTGTGACAATGCTGTCACATGGCACAGAGGGTGTGTCTCGTAGTGAAGTAAAACGCCGACCTCATCGACAGATGCATATTAATGTGATAAATCGGAGGTCATGGCCAATGGGTCCAAGCTCCCCAATGAGACTGAAGGTAAGTTATTTGACCTTGGCTTTTTTTTTTTTTTGAGGCATTTTTAACTTTCGGTGGGTGTCCCCAAATGTTTGGGCACTGTGCCTTACAGTGAACAGATTTCAAATATTTTAAATTCTGAACATTTAACAGGTCTGAGATATTTACTTTTCGTTATATGACCTAGGTAGTAAGGGATTTGAAAAAACGTTCAGCATGCCCTGATTTAGATTATTTAAACAAGATGGAGTAACTACCAGGGACATAATCAGTGGTGGAAATTAGCAGTTAGCCCTGCACTTGTAAATTTGCTTGCTCTGGGGCCATATTCCAGAAGCATCTTAAGTTGATCTTAAAACCGGACTTAATGCATGTGCGTAAAGTGTCGTCCCGGATCAGCCTGTGCAGTCCGCACAGGCTAATCCGGGATGGCACTTTCCGCTTTTATGGTTGTTTCTGTTTCAAGAAAGTCTCTTCTAAACATAAATTCATTGTAGGCGGAAAGTGCCATCCCAGATTAGCCTGTGCGGACTGCACAGGCTAATCCGGGATGACACTTTACGCACATGCATTAAGACCGGTTTTCCCACGACGCGCCTCGTTTTCACTTAAGTACCAATTTTTGTGCGGTAATATTTGTAAAACTACATATAAATTAATGATTCCAATTATAGTTAAGTAAATAGTAGTTAATGATAAGTTTATAATCAGGAAGCATTTAATAAAATATAATGTATACATGAAATAAAATGCTTATCAAAAATGACGATTTTAAGGCTAAGGATAAGATTTCACCTAAGATGTTTCTGGAATACGACCCCAGATTCTCAGTTTTATATAGGCAGGTAAGAGTGCAATTTTTTTGCTCTTAAGTAATGATATAAGAAAATTTGGGCTTGCTAAATGGCCAGGCTACTAATGTTCATGACTGCATAATAATAAGGAACATTAGCTATGAGAAGCTATTAACTGACAGATTTCACAAGTGTGTCCCCACATGTTGAAGCTAGTTGAAAGAAATTTAATTGAGTACATGATAACAAATACGACCTATCTTTAATTAAAGATGTATTATATTGGAGCTGGTACATAAAAGCTTGCTGGTATATAACAGTTCGCAGTTCTGTTCAACTGTTTACGAGTCATCCTTTCGTTCATGTATCTCGTACATTATTGGTATTTGTCCGACGTATTGACGTGACTATATTCCCAAAGAATTCTGCGTAACTGTAACTTTATCAATAGCCATTAGGTTGTGTTTGTCTGTGATGTCCCACGATGTACATCGCGCAGAAAGCACATTGATTTTGCACAATATGGACTGTCTAGCGGCAGTCATTTCCAGATATGTTATTCCTCTTATTTTAAATGATTCTAAGTGAGTAAATAGATTAATTATAAGGCAAATAGTCCAAGTAAATGGTAACTTTGAGAGATTTGTGTTTGAAAAAAAATTCAAAATCAAATGTGAGTTTGTTCGTTTCTCTGAGGTATTTTTGCATTTGGGCTTCAGTTGCTCGTTTCTCTGAGGTACTTTTGCATTTGGGCTTCAGTTGCTTGCAAATTGATGATTAAGCCAGTGAATAAGAGGTCACTCAGAAAGCGCAGACCTCGGCAGCTCATAACCCCCATCCATGTGTAAAGCGCAGACCTCGGCAGCTCATAACCCCCCATCCATGTGTAAAGGGCAGACCTCGGCTGCTCATTCCCCCCATACATGTGTAAAGCGCAGACCTTAGCAGCTCATACCCCCCATCCATGTGTAAAGCACAGACCTCGGCATCTCATAGCCCCCCCCATCCATGTGTCAAGCGCAGACCTCAGCAGCTCATACCCCCATCCATATGTAAAGGGCAAACCTCAGCAGTTCATACCCCCATCCATGTGTAAAGGGTAGACCTCAGCAGCTCATACACCCCATCCATGTGTAAAGGGCAGACCTCAGCAGCTCATACCCCCCATCCACGTGTAAAACGCAGACCTTGACAGCTCATACCCCCCATCCATGTGTAAAGAGCAGACCTCGGCAGCTCATACCCCCCCCCCCCATCCATGTGTAAAGCGCAGACCTCGGCAGCTCATACCCCCCATCCATGTGTAAAGCGCAGACCTCAGCAGCTCATACCCCCATCCATGTGTAAAGCACAGACCTTGGCATCTCATAGCCCCCCATCCATGTGTCAAGCGCAGACCTCAGCACTCATACCCCCATCCATGTGTAAAGGGCAAACCTCAGCAGCTCATACCCCCATCCATGTGTAAAGGGTAGACCTCAGCAGCTCATACCCCCCATCCATGTGTAAAGCGCAGACCTCAGCAGCTCATACCCTCCATCAATGTGTAAAGCGCAGACCTCGGCAGATCATAGCCCCCATCCATGTATAAAGCGCAGACCTCAGCAGCTCATACCCCCCATCCATGTGTAAAGCACAGACCTCGGCAGCTCAAACCCCCCATCCATGTGTAAAGGGCAGACCTTGGCAGCTCATACCCCCATCCATGTGTAAAGGGCAGACCTCGGCAGCTCATACCCCCCCATCCATGTGTAATGCGCAGACCTCAGCAGCTCATTCCACCCATCCATGTGTAAAACGCAGACCTCAGCAGCTCATTCCCCCCATCCATGTGTAAAGGGCAGACCTCGGCAGCTCATTCCCCCCATACATGTGTAAACGCAGACCTCAGCAGCTCATTCCCCCCATCCATGTGTTAAACGCAGACCTCAGCAGCTCCTTCCCCCCATCCATGTGTAAAACGCAGACCTCGGCAGCTCATTCCCCCCATCCATGTGTAAAACGCAGACCTTGGCAGCTCATAACCCCATCCATGTGTAAAGGGCAGACCTCGGCAGCTCATTCCCCCCATCCATGTGTAAAGGGCAGACCTCAGCAGCTCATTCCCCCCATCCATGTGTAAAGGGCAGACCTCGGCAGCTCATTCCCCAAATCCATGTGTAAAACGCAAACCTCAGCAGCTCATTCCCCCCATCCATGTGTAAAGGGCAGACCTCGGCAGCTCATACCCCCATCCATGTGTAAAACGCAGACCTCTGCAGCTCATTCCCCCATCCATGTGTTGTGGAACTAATGAGATATCTCCATCTCCCATATATAAAGAATACTTGTAAAAACTCCCAGATCCTGATTGACGCTGATCATTTGCCCATTTTCAACTGTCCCATCAAATTTTGCGTTAAGATGCTAAATAATAAAAAAACAGACAAACGAATGCCGGGAAAGATTGAACCTCTTTGGCAGAGAAAATATGCAATACTTTCTAATTATATATTGTTCAACAAACAACATTAAACAATATAGTCAAAATTGTAATGGTTTTTTGCTTAATTGGAAATTAATGTGTTGATTCATGCATTGATTACAATTATGCTGAGAAATATTTTAAAGAAAGTTTATTGTTACAAATGGAAGTATGTGTGCCATATCGTGAATGAAAAGTATGTAAGGTTCGTAAAATTCTTCAACATTTTGCTAACTTCTCATATTACTGAAACAATTTTCAGTTTGTCTTACATTTGTAAGATCAGTCTTGTCAAAATTTATCGTATAGCAGACTGACAGTCCATTTTGTGTAGAAGAGTATGCTTCTTTGTGACAATAAGCCTTTGATTGATCTTGATCATTAATCACAGAGCTTCTGTCTGACATTGAGCTGTGTGAAAGTCAGCTACCCTACTGTGTCACTAGTGATTTGTAACCTTATTAATTATTGATTTATTGACAGTAAATATGTGCCAATGTAGGTGTCAATGGTGTTATTGATCATCGGTAAATATTGGTAAAATTACAACATGTAAAATGTAAGGCAATTCTTGATTGATAGTAAAAAAAATGATGCATTATGTTAAACATCAGGTCTTCTAAATAAAAACGGTTGAAAAGCGCCAATACTTTGATCTTTAAAAAGAGGCCCATCAATTTTGTGTTAGATAATTACACATTTACTTACCACAGATTTTAAAAGTATTTTATGTTTTATTGAAATCAACATTTAAATCAGTTTCTGTTTTGTAAAAACTAATGTGCAACAAAATCAGTTTAAATTTTATATGGCTCTATAGATCTACAATGTTTATTATTTGTTTTTGTCTCTTTTTGTTTTGTTTAAATGCTTTGTATGATAACAAACGTTAAAGGATTAAGCGTTGAAGGATTAAGCGTGGGTTGGAGTTGTGCCATTACTGCACAATATCTAACCACAAAAGATGGGTACTTAAGTTTGAAGTGATGTTACGCCCCAAGATTTCAAGGGCAGTTGGGAAGGCCCATTAGGAATTGCTAAGCCATCATAAGTCTGGGATTGTTATGATGTAGTAGCATTGTGTGGTTTATATTTGGTCATCAGGCATGACTACAACATCTCTGAAACCTTTGAATCTTTACTTTTTGCTAAGTCATATTTACACAATGTTAAAAACGATTTTTTCGTTGACCAACTAATATGGATTGAAACACAGAATTATTTTTTAATCAATCAAAGAAGCTAAATTGAGTTCACCAGATGAATTAAAAACACTTTTTATAATTGCATATGATATATTTTCATACACTGAAAAAGATCAGATCGTAAAAATCAAAACCCTGATTTCTCTTGGAATTTAACAAAATTGGAATCTAAAAATGTATGTCATAAATGCTATCGTAAATGTCAAGTTATTTCTACCTATCAGTGTTGTTTGAATGTAGACATATTGTCACAGAAGTCTCTTTCTGACAGTCGGTTACTTACATTTCCCCGAAGTTCTTTCAGTATGTCCTTTTATGGAATTAAACAAAGTCGACAACTTTAAGTAATGCAAGAAGATTAAAGATGAGGTGATATTTTGTTGTCATCGGTGTATGAACTGGAGTTTCTGTCATGACATTGATGTCACTTCGCAATTAATTTCAGTCTGTAGGAGTCAATAAATTGAAAACTTGAAACTCATCAATTATGGAGGTAAAATTGAATCAGGAACTTTTCAATTTGAAGGCAGGAACTCTGTTCGGCAACTTGACAGGTACACAATTGTGGGAGTTGTGCAATGATGAGCATGTCGTTAAAGTTGGCGAGATATAGTATGATTAATATTCGTAGTAAAACAGTTAACCAGGGCATATTTTCTGTGCCCTGTAGTAACTAACATAAACGTCATAAATTTTATGCTTGGCTAATGATAGTAGTAAAATCTTGTTATTTACGTCATACACTGTTGTATACCTCAACTGAACTTTGTCACATTTATTAGCTTACAGCCAATAAAAAACATTCCTTTTTCCCCACCCCCTAAAAAATGTGGTCATTATTCATTGTGAAATAAATATAGATTTGACTAATTTGACTTTTTGTTTCAAACTAGGCTGACATTTGTGTTTTTAATCATTTGTGTGTTGTGTTTTTAACAAATTGTGTGAAAGTTGTTGGAAGCCAGTTTAAAAGTTTGATGATATGAAGTATTTGTTGGATATGGATTGTGGCACAAAGTGATTTAGAAACATGTTTGGAATGTAGAACATAATTATATGATGTCATAATGACTTGACAAAAAGAACGTAATAGAGTATTCATGTGTGGAAAAAAATGTGATTATTTGCGGTGACAAAAAATGTATTAATGTGTATTACATAAACAATTTGGTGACTAGAAAGAAATTTGATGAAAGAAAATGAAAAGAAAAACTACTAAAATTACTAGTGCCTGTTAATAACAAATGTGAAGTTAATATGTGGAAAAAAAATCAAATTTAAAAAGATAAAATTATATGTTATTGTTAAGTCTTTAAATGGGTGGAAATCGCGGGCAGATAGTGGCGATGAACCGACAAAATAACATTCAGAGTCTCCTGGGGATCTACAATCCCCACGCGGTTACGTTCATGAAGCGTTATGGCGTAACACATGACATGGCGTACACACATTTCATGAAGGTAAAGCAGTTATGATTTCCTTGAACTGTAATATTGTTTTATATCGCGGAGTCTAAATTTAGCGCATTCTTGAAAAGGGGCTTATTTGTGTGACAAGTCTTAAACACCTGGATAACAGTACAAAAGGGCCAGAGGTTTAGAAAATGTCTACTCTTCAGTTACACACTGGTCTGTGAGGAGCAGAAGGATGAAAACAAATTTTCTATTTTCTCTGGTTTTAATGATTATTTTTCTTTTAAATTTGGCACACTAGTAAATTACCGGATAAGCTTTTGGCATATTAAAAATTAATGCTGTAAAACACCATTTACCCTTGTTTTCAAATAAAAATTTGTGTTGTCTGCTAGAAAATTCGAATTTCCCTGGAAAAGATAATCCCACCCACAAAAAGGTCATGAACTTTACACAGCCAGTAGAGAGCTGCTGACTCAATGTAGTGTTTACAGGATGTAAATGTAGTGTTTACAGGATGGGTGCTCTCATCTGACAGATGGCAGGAGAAGAATTGTGAACTTCAGAAAGTCCCTTAGTTTTCACTGGAATATGTTTTCACTAGTCCTGCTCTCTTGTTCAAACAGTGTCTCTGTTTACAAACTGACTGCTATTATCACCCATCACTGTCTGATAAGCTCAGCCCACTCTCCAAATGTAGGTTAATTGCTTTACCACCACAAAATCAGAGAAGTGGACGCTGGCTTTAAATTCACGCATTTTTCACTTTCATTTATATAGTTTCTTATAATCATGCAAAAAGAAAATTTACGCAGAGTCATAAATTCACATTCTGTTTTGACTGCGCAATACGCAAAATCCAGACCACCTCGATATAAAATGTTTTACAGTATTTGTTTAAAAATGTAAGTTGAATAAAAAGAGGTTGAGTACAAGGTGTATGGTGGAAAACTATTGAGTAAAATCCGATCAGATTATGCAAATATTTGAAATATAGGGTTTTATTTTGTAATCTTTGAAAGGAACTCTGAACTGTGTTTGTGGCCCATGCATGGTGCAGTAACCAACACAAATGACGCTTCCACAAATGTCAATCATATTCAAATTAATCTGCAATATCATCCAATCATCGCACTTGAATTAGCGGTTAAACTCTATTTTTTCAAAGAGCACATGCATAATGTTTGTGATATTCAAATGAGCACATGGTAATGTTTGTGATTTTCGATGAATGGAATTTTTTTTTAATTCTTTAACATTAGCTGGGGAGGAGTTTCAACTATTCGTGGCAAAAACCCGGATCGGTCTTTTTCATCACTTTTTAGTTTTCATCTAGAAGAATTGTGATTCAATGTATTTTTATTTTTAAACGATTTGGAAGTTGCTGAACAATAACAGTATGAAAACAACATTATATTTTTTACTGTAATTTGAAAGTAAAAAAGAAAGCAAAAGAAAAAAGTTCAGATTACTTCTACATTTGAAAACATGTTTTACTTCTACATTTGAAAACATTGTAACAAATGTTGTTAGAACTTTAATAGGATCATGCAGGGATTTTGTCCATTTTTTCGTGGCCTAAATAATTATGCTGTAATCGTAGTTGTGACAGTTTTAAGAGAATTCGTAATATTCGTAATATTGTGTTACTCTGCCCATTTTATCGTTTTGGATCTCCAAAGGCTATTCAGTCTGTTTGAATTGTTTGTACTTGTGGCCACAAAACTGAAGATAATGAGCCCAAATGAAGGTTATTAGTTAGTTTTAAAGACATTTTAATGGCAAGAGTTTTTAAGGGCTTTGCAACAAACGTTCAAAAAGCTGTTGACAATTAAGTGTGTTTAAACTTTGAATAGCATTGTGAAATAGTTTTCATTGCACGTAAAAGTTGTTGACATGAATAGAACAAAAACCTGAGGCTTAATTGATTTGTTCCGCTTTATTTTTTGATGTTTTGTGCCATAATTAATGGTAACAGGTTTGACAAGCTATTACTAGATTCAGATCATAAAGAAAAATGTATAATTCTCTTTGGTTATATATTTCTAAACACAAAATGAACTGGGTTTATTGATATAGCAATCAGTCAGTTGCGATGCAATTAACAAAAAAAAAAGTTCCTTCTTTGGTTGGGTCTTTTAAGAACACCCTTTCCCAAAAGGTGTATTTTTCCCAACTTTAATTAAAACAATTCTAAATCTATATTGACAACATCCTACAACATTATACTTATGAGGCGTGTCGTGGGAAACCCGGGCTCATTGCATGTGGGTAAAGCGTCATCACGGATTAGCCTGTGCAGTCCAAACTAATCCAGGACGACACTTTCCGCTTTTGTGGTATTTTCTGTTTCAAGGAAGTCTCTTTTAAACATAAATCCACTGTAGATGGAAAGTGTGGTCCTGGATGCAGACTGCACAGGTACATGCCTCATATATATACCTCATATATATATATAGGAAATGTGAATTTAGTTTTTTAATCAAGAAATAATCTGATTAGCACTAGACCCTAGTATTTCTTACATTTTAGTTCTTTCATAACGAATATTTTATAAGTGATATTTGTTTAGATATTTTTTCCACAAGCCTGTATTGCCGTATTCTGTATATGGTTCTATACATATAGAGCATGAAATTAAATGGACCTGTTGGTCACTGGGGTGAAAAGATAGTGTTTACAACCACTGAGTCACTGATGACAAATGATTTGTGTTGGTAACGCGATATACCTATGTCACCAATGCTCAGATCGCAAATTGAAATCTGAATCATTGGGAAGCTTTGTTTCAGTCCATGATCAGTGTCAAAGAGAAGATTGCTATCTGCCAAAAATGACACCTGGTGCTGGTAGAAACCTCCCTTTGACACTCAAATTCTTTGATCGCCAATCATGTACCTTGTCATATCTTCTCACATTAAAATAATCGCAACTAAGCAAATATGGTTATCTGAACTGCAGACACTCATGCATGCTGGAGAAATGAGCCAAGGGCATTAAACCAGTAACAAACAGTATTTTGGCTCTTTGCAACCTCTGATTTTGTTTGATTGAAAGGGACTTATGTACAGGTCACTAACGGTAACATTGGTTGGCAGTAAGATTAAAAATAACATTATTTATTATCATTGTTACATTTTGTTTGATTGTTTTGCATATTAATTTACTCAGTTTCTGAGCTTTTTTGGGCATAATGGTGTGCAGTTAATTGATTTACTAAATTTTTTCATCCATTAATGAACGTGTCAAATTATGGAGATAATTAAGAGCTATATATCTTATTTGGTACTTGAGAAACAGAACTTTCTCATATTTGCCCCCAGTCATGAAAAGTTGGCAAGGTATTGGTATATGAAATCATCAAAAAGTGGAGTTTCTTCAAATTTATTAAATTAAGAGGTTTCACACCTGCGTTATTTATGTGGTAAATGTTCGATAAGCCCTGTAAGGGTAAAGATTTATCGAAATCCTAAGAGCTCTTGAACGAATTTATCGAAATCCTAAGAGCTCTCGAACGAATTAAATGCAGTTGATAATAGCTCTTCATATTCATTTGCAGTTGTATGCTGCAAGTTTTCAATGTTTTCCTATCACATGTATGCTCTCTATTTTTACACCAGTCGCTCAGCTTCTGTTGCCAAATACAGGATAGACAAAGGTAGAGTCAGACAGATATGAATATATACTGAGGCCTTCTCGAAAAAGTGTCTTTAATACGCATTTAATGCTTTTTAAATGCTGCGGTATTGGCACCATATTTTTTCTGCATTAAATGCGCATTAAAGACACTTTTAGTACACCAATTGTAGTTTTTCTGTACTTTTTCTGCATTTTTTTACAAAAAATTGTAGTAATGCACTAGAAAGACACTTAAAGTACACTTTAAATACACTTAAGTGCATTTTTTGAAGATATAGTGTATTTTTCAAGGAGAAAAATACACTTTAAATGCACTTAAGTGTGTTAATAGAGGAAAAATGTAGAAAAAATACTCTTTATTTTTGTAATAAGTGTATTTTTTTCTGCATTTTCAAGTGTAATAAATGCGTATTGAACGCAGAAAAATATGGTGCCAATACCACAGCGTTTAATACGCATTAAATGCTTATTAAATACACTTTTTCGAAAAGGCTTTTACATTTTGCTCCCACTACAAAAACATACTCCAAAGAGAAAAAAAAAGAAAAAAAAACACACAACAAAGAAACTTGGCTATAAATAAAAGCTTGAAAGTTGTGCAAGTGCAAATGTCAATATATGCAAAGTTTACAGACAAATAATATCGATCACTAAATTCCAAATAATATCGATCACTAAATTCCAAATAATATCGATCACTAAATTCCAAATAATATCGATCACTAAATTCCAAATAATATCGATCACTAAATTCCAAATAATATCGATCACTAAATTCCAAATAATATCGATCACTAAATTCCATTGTAGAAGGTGATTGAAGAATGTAAGCCAAAAATGTAAAAATATTGTTAATATAGCTTAAGATCAGACTATTGGCATATATGGGTAGCAAGGTGTTTTCAGTGTTATTTAGTAATGCTATACAGGAATGTGTACATTTCTGAAAGATATTGGAGTGTTTAAATCATTTGGAATGAATTATGAAATATCGAAGGACAGTTAAAATAATGGATGGCGCATTTCATACCTTGAATGAGAAACATTTCTGCACACTTAGGCATAAAAAAAAAAGTTTGTTTCAGGTTACCTGATCTACCCTAAAAAATGCCCCAACCCTAGAACATTTTATTGAGTTTGTCAGATAGTTTTTTGTTTTATTTACCTTTTTTTCAATAATAAAAGTGTTTTTTGGATAAATAAGTGTTTTGTTTTGATGGCATCCACTTCAGAACAATGTTTAAGGATATTACCGACATGTTTTGAATATTCATTTAATTTTAGAATCTTAAAGTTGACCATTTACCAAATAAAGAAAAAAAATAAATTAATTAATCCCTACCTACCTACCCTAATTTTTGGGGGCATGTTACCTGAAACAAACATCTTTTTTTATGCCTTATTGGTTAAATGTTTAAAAAATGCTATTTTAAAAGTATTATTATAATAATTGACAATGAATGAGTAGATTCATTGGTGCTCATTATCATGTAGATTTGTAAATATGAAATTAGGTTACAGATCATTGATTTATTGAACTAAATACAAAGCTAATTCGTCATTTATTGACGGATGTATTTTATTTTCAGATTTAAAAAATCCATGACCTGAAATTTGATTCATCTCATGTATCTCATTTACAGATTTGTTGAGTTACAAATGTTCTAAGTTGTCAAGACGACAAGGTGGATTTTTAACATTTTCCCCATAGACCTTCCATAGTTGTTTTTGTACAAAATATCCCTCTATTTGACACAGTTGGTTCCTTAAAGCAAATTTCTCTAATTCTGACACAGTCGGTTCCTTAAAGCCAATTTCTCTACTTCTGGCATAGTTGGTTCCTTAAAGCCAATTTCTCTAATTCTGACACATTTGGTTCCTTTTTAGCCAATTTCTCTACTTCTGACACAGTTGGTTCCTTAAAGCCAATTTCTCTAATTCTGACACATTTGGTTCCTTTTTAGCCAATTTCTCTACTTCTGACACAGTTGGTTCCTTAAAGCCAATTTCTCTAATTCTGACACATTTGGTTCCTTTTTAGCCAATTTCTCTAATTCTGACACAGTTGGTTCCTTAAAGCCAATTTCTCTACTTCTGACACAGTTGGTTCCTTAAAGCCAATTTCTCTAATTCTGACACATTTGGTTCCTTTTTAGCCAATTTCTTTAATTCTGACACAGTTGGTTCCTTAAAGCCAATTTCTCTACTTCTGACACATTTGGTTCCTTAAAGCCAATTTCTCTAATTCTGACACAGTTGGTTCCTTAAAGCCAATTTCTCTACTTCTGACACATTTGGTTCCTTTTTAGCCAATTTCTCTACTGACACAGTTGGTTCCTTTTTAGCCAATTTCTCTAATTCTGACACAGTTGGTTCCTTAAAGCCATTTTCTCTGCTTTTGACACAATAATTCCCTAAAATGTATTTCCATTTCCTGCTAAGCCGAGATTTCCTGCAATTTGGGTCGATCAGTACTTGAACCTGGGACCTCTCTAGCCACATTGGAGCAGTCTGATCATGACATACACTGTGAGGATTATAGTTTAACTTTTTTATTTCATACAAATATGAGGCGCGTCGTGGGAAAACCGGACTTAATGGATGTGCGTAAAGTGTCATCCCGGATTAGCCTGTGCAGTCTGCACAGGCTAATCCGGGATGATACTTTCCGCCTAAAGTGGATTTATGGTTAGAAGACACTTCATTGAAACAGAAAATACCATAAAAGCGGAAAGTGCCATCCCGGATTAGCCTGTGCGGACTGCACAGGCTAATCCGGGACGACACTTTACGCACGTGCATTAAGACCGGTTTTCTCACGACGCGCCACAAATATTTTTATTAGTTGACTAGGTAACTACATAATGCAACATTTTACAACTGTTTATACAGAATGCTGGAACTCCAACCATGTATCCATACACTTTGGTCTGAAGTGAATTATTCGGCTTATTATTTATGCAAATATGCTTATAAGTCGACATTGTAACGTTCATCGTTTGATTCCGTGCCATGTCGCGAATTGTTTCAAGAAAGATTAACGCAGAGATGGCAGAGCCTTTGATGTTCTTTCACCAGTAATCCTGGTGGGCAACATGTTGTATAAAAGATGACAGAATTTCAATATATCCTTATTAAATTTTTCTTCTCTTTGTTCTGTTCCATTTTTGTGTTGTTTTGTTTCATGTTTTAGTCTCTCTTTTTTTCTTTTGCCATTTTCTAGTTTCATGTTTCTATGTCTTTTATTTCTTGTCTCATGTTTTTGTCTTTCTTTTTCTCAGTTGCCCTTCCCTTTTTTCATCTTTGTGTTCGATAGTTTACTCTAATTATATCTTGTATAACATCTGCTGACATTTTGGTCCTGTTTGAAATGTCACACATTATTAAAACAAAATAATCTTTTCAGTAAAAAGATGGTATTCAGTTTTTACAAATGGTTTTTCAAGGTAAAACAGTTTGATGCTCAATAATATTTGACAGTCAAATGCCACCATGGAATGTGGAGTGCCATAAAACAAGTTACTTTTGAGTGCAAGATTTGTCAAATAGTTGATTACCTTGTTATGATTGCTACATAAGGTGCCATGAAAACTGTAATAAAGTTGTATTTTAATTGGCCATCTTGCTCAAAACCTGGACCTACATTTTGTTTTCTTGTTCAAATCTGAATGGCCTGATTCCAATGATTTTACTACAATGCAGATGATTATGAGATGGAATATTTAACATTTAGAGTTCAATTGCGATCTTAAAACTGTAATTTGCTGTAATATAGTCAGCAGGTCCCATTCTTTTCCCTTAATTATTTGATTTAAAAATGTTGTGATTTTGCGAAATAGGATTTTATTTAAAAAAAATGCAATTTTATTAACAATTATAGCTCAGACACATGAACCTGACACTGACATTAATGCCTGAATACAAATCTGTTACACTGAATAATATAGGTTTCCATTCCGGAATAGAGTTAAATAGGTGTAAGACTGTTCCACTGAAATCGTATCAATTAATAAACATGCGCCCACAAAAAAATTAATTAAGAGTATTAATAATATAGAAAATAATTGAAGGGTGTTATAATGCTAAATGAGTTCATGATTGTCTGGTCAGTGTGTCCGAGCTATGGCCGGATCTGTCAATGTGTCCGAGCTATGGCTGGATCTGGTCAATTTGTCCGAGCTATGGCTGGATCTGGTCAATGTGTCCGAGCTATGGCTGGATCTGGTCAATGTGTCCAAGCTATGGCTGAATCTGGTCAGTGTGTCCGAGCTATGGCCCGATCTGGTCAATGTGTCCGAGCTATGGCCAGATCTGGTCAATGTGTCCGAGCTATGGCCTGATCTGGTCAATGTGTCCGAGCTATGGCCCGATCTGGTCAATGTGTCCGAGCTATGGCTGGATCTGGTCAATGTGTCCGAGCTATGGCCCGATCTGGTCAATGTGTCCAAGCTATGGATGAATCTGGTCAGTGTGTCCGAGCTATGGCCCGATCCCATTACCTTAAACAACATGAAACAAACAATCCATTTTACACATTGTCATCTGGCCTCGTGACTACAAACACTCGTAAACTTAATAGTAAATCTTAAAAGTGGACAGTAAAAAAGTCCATAATGTAAAAATTATATTCATTGGTCAATTTTGTAAGTTGAGACTATATTTGAGGCGCGTCGTGGGAAAACCGGTCTTAATGCATGTGCGTAAAGTGTCGTCCCGGATTAGCCTGTGCAGTCCGCACAGGCTAATTCGGGTCGGCACTTTCTGCCTACTGTGGATTAATGTTTAGAAGAGACCTCCTTGAAACAGAAAATACCATAAAAGCGGAAAGTGCCCTTCTGGATGAGCCTGTGCGGACTGCACAGGCTAATCCGGGACAACTCTTTACGCACATGCATTAAGTCGGTTTTCTCACGACTCGCCACATTTGAGATTTAGAACTTTCATAGTGATACGGCCTGAGGTGGTTGTTTTCACACACATGGTTTAGCGTTAGGATTGTTTCCACACCTCATGCAGGCCCATTGTTTCATATTATTGTTTGTATTTTCAGGATAAAGAGAAGCAGGAGCAGCTGAACGAGCTTCTCAACGCGTACAGCGCCACGGGGCTGCCCACGTTTCCCGACCTCGTGAAAATGGGTCACCCCGACCTGGACGAGGAAACGTTCAGCATCGAGTCGGACTGGCGGGAAATCGTTACCAATTCACAGGTACTTGTGAGTTATTGGCTGCATGGATTTAATGACTTAATTTTGGATGGGGAATATTATGCACCTATCAATGTCTTCCCCCAGGGGGGAAGTGGTAGGCATATATGGGACTTTAGACTGAAACCGATTCCAGACAGGCGTGACTTTGACATGCTGAATGATTCCGGGTCGGATTTTAGATCCCGGTAATATTGGCCGCCGGGCCACTTGATACACCAATAACATCTTCCTCTGAGGAAAGTTAGACAAAAATGCTTGGTTCTAGGGTGGGGATTTAGACCAAAAACAAAATAAAGTTAGTCAAATCCCCTGGGTCAGCCCGCCGCTCACCCCCTGGGGGAAAATATTGCTAGATGTAATATAGTGAAACAAGTAAAAACAGAAACCATCCCATTCACATCCTCTTATCAACCACCTTATGTCTTCCAAAATTAAAATACTGTCACAATAAACAAGAGAGGCCATAATACAAATGAGACGTGTCGTTGGAAAATCGGGCTAAATGCACGTGCGTAAAGTGTTGTCCCGGATCAGCCTGTACAATCAGCACAGGCTAATCCGGGACAACACTTTCCGCCTACCTTGGATTTATGTTTAGAAGAGACTTCCTTGAAACAGAAAATATCATAAAAGCGTCAAGTTCCATTCCAGATTTGCCTGTGCAAAATGCACAGGATAATCCGGGACGGCTCTTTTCGCACATGCATTAAGCCTGGATTTTCCCACGACATGCCTCAAATATGAAATTACAGCGAGTAACGACAATAAACACACAGGCAAGGCTTGTACATACAACCAGGATTATGCAATGATATGATAGTAATGATTATGCAATGATATGATAGTAATGATTATGCAATGATATGATAGTAATGATTATGCGTTCATGTTAGTAATAAGGCCATCTGTCAGTTTGATTGACTTATGGCTGACATGCCAACAATATCGAGATGTGACTGTGAACAAAATGTGTCCTGTTGTTTTTCTGGCTAATAACTCCGAATATTTGACCTATGCATGCTTACTTCAGCAGTTTTCATTAATGAAATCCCATCATAATTATTGTCTGTGGTAAGAATTTCAGAAAATATGTCAAAAATGATTTAAAATATTGTCCTTGTTGGAACTTCTGGAACCTTGAACATGACAAACTGATTTCTTGGATCTTAAAGCTAATGTACATTCACCTTAACTATATCCAGATCTAATGGAATGATTTGGCCTAGTTCAGGCCCGATGGTTGGCATATGTTGGCTATGTATAATAGTGGTCCATTTGTTCAAGTGTTGATTCATGCTCCCCAGGTACAAATGACTGTCAAGGAGTTATTTAGTTTCCCTCTAAAATGCATTGGAAAGTTTGCATAACTTGGACTGGATGTTAGTAATATAAACATTATGACATTGTTTTGTCTGAGACACAATTATCCCATGCCCCAAGTCGTTATGCACACAATCCTTCTAGTCACTTTGTCACTAAGTCTCAATCATCTACATTAGAAACAGTAATAATGGGCAGTAATCATTACATAACTAATTTCCCCCTGAGGTTAAAAACTTGCTTGCCAGAGTCACAGAGGTGTGAAAAGTTGCTGTCAACATACACATGGTTACTGTTAATGTTGTCATGACAACTGGAGGTCATTGCCTGAGGTCGTTACCATGACGGTCCTACACGGTCCTACACGCACTGTCTGGTACAGGGGTAGACTAGACAGTTAACTGTTATCTAGAAGCTATAATTAATATTACAATTTGTCTGTTGAATTTATGACCCTTCAGTCAAATAGGCATTTGGGGATTTGTGTCAGGTCTAATTAAGATTTATAGATTTCATTGTTTTTGGTCCAGATGGGAGACATGATATACCTGATATATGACGGTCCATAAACAATACATGGCTGACCAAATGTTTGACAACATTGTACCAAAAAATGAATAATTTTATTGCCACTATCAGTGTTATGGTTATTAACAGTTTGGGTCCAGCAGGCTGGCTAGAAAGCTTACCTGGACATTTTTAGGTCATTGAAAATCGTGTTACTTAGAAACAATTATTAATCGGAAACAAAGTACTTGTCAATTTAAACTTAGGGCTGGTATTTTATGTGTGTTTGTATTAATAATGTTTCATTATAAAGTAATAATAAAGTAATAAATCTCTTCACCTCCCTAGGGATGTAAGTCTTTAATTTCATTATGTATGTGGCGCGTTGTGAGAAAACTGGTCTTAATGCATGTGCGTAAAGTGTCGTCCCGGATCAGACTGTGCAGTCCGCACAGGCTGATCCAGGACGGCACTTTCCGCCTAAAGTGGATTTATGGTTAGAAGATACTTCCTTGAAACAGAAAATACCATAAAAGCGGAAAGTGCCATCCCGGATTAGCAGCTAATCCGGGACGACGCTTTACGCACATGCATTAAGCCCAGTTTTCCCACGACGCGCCACGTATTATTATGGCAGCAGGAAACTAGTACCATTTTAGAAATTACTAAGAAACCTTTTCAGTGTTTGTCGCGGTCATTTTCAACTAGTTTTCCTGAAGTTTTCAACTTGTTGTCTCTGTTGACCATAATATGCTTTCAGTTGACAATTTTAATTCCTCAACTTCTATCACATCTTCAAAAAATTTTAACATTTCTTTGTAACCTTCCTTTTCCAGGATTTTACAAGCCAGTATCTTTGTCTCCATGTTTAACAAATTGTGCCATTTTCTTTTCCAGCATTTTACATTATTGCATCCTTTTCTGCATATTTGACAAATTTGCCATGTTATTTTCCAGGTTTTCACTCTATTCCCGCCATTTTATTTTTCAGGATTTCACTCTATTTCTGGCTTTTAATTTTCCAGGATTTTACTCTATTTCCTCCATTTTCCAGCATTCACTCTATTCCTGCCATTTTATTTTCCAGGATTCACTCTTATTTCCACCATTTTATTTTCCAGGATTTCACTCTATTCCTGCCATTTTATTTTCCAGGCTTTCACTCCTATTCCCACCATTTTATTTTCCAGGATTTCACTCTATTCCCGCCATTTTATTTTGCAGGATTTCTCTCTATTCCTGCCATTTTATTTTCCAGGATTTTTCTCTATTGTCAAGATTTTATTTGCCAGGATTTCACGAAGCGCCAGCAAGACCAGCAGGAAGCAATCTGGGAGCTGTTGCAGACGGAACTGCAGTACATACGATCCATACGAGTCATATCAGATGTGAGTCGGCACTTATCCTTGTCTTGTTTGTTTTTTTTCATGGGTGTCAAAATCTGATATTGACATACTTTTCCATTTGTGAAAATGCTGTTTGTCATTTATCCGTAGAGTTAATATATACCATAATAAATTCTAATTATTATAAATTACCATTTATTTCACCACCCCTAGATCTAGTTCTTTAGGGAGACAATCAAAATCTACTCAATAAACATCCCCTCCTTTAAAAGGGGTTGTAGTATTCCCTCCACTGTTTTGCACCTTCTATCAAAATTAAAAATATTTAAAAAAAAATAAATTTTGTGTAGTATACAGAAATTGTTTGAGCTTGTGCATTTGTTACTATAATATGTGTGTATTATATATGATGAATATGTATACATGTTCATATATATTTCTATTTCAGTTATTTCTGTGTGTGCTACTAAATCTACAGAATGAGCTAATCCTAAATGAGGTACATTGACTTTGGGGTCATTTGTTGTTTTAATAATTTTCATTTGTACATGTATATCATTATTTAATAATTTTACTTATCTACCAGTTTTAATCATGTTCTTTTAGATACCAATAAGATATGCTTTTAACATGCAGTTTCACACAATTTAACATTGTAGATACCGGTATGTATTTTAGATTTTGTACATTAATTGTTCAAACATGGGTAAAATTAATCTAGTTTGAAGTGGTTGCTAATCAATAAAACCTATATGAATGCTCAGTTATCATTTTAATAGCAGGCCTTTTTCTTGTACAATGAATAAAAATATATAATTTGAAAGACAATAAATGGGGCGTGTTGTGGGAAAACCGGGCTAAATGCATGTGCATAAAGTTTCAGTCCGCACAGGCTAACCCAGGACGACACATTCCGCCTACAGTGGATTTATGTTTAGAAGAGACTTCCTTGAAACAGAAAATACCATAAAAGCGGAAAGTGCCATCCAGGATTAGCAGCTAATCCGGGACGACACTTTACTCACATGCATTAAGCCCAGTTTTCCCACGACCGACACGCTCAAATAAATTTCATAATTTCAGATTGAGACTCACAAGTTGTTTAACAACATTGACGACATTACGGCAGCTAACAGTACATTCTGGCGGGAACACCTGCGGAAAGTCCTCGAGGAATCACGCGCCAGTGCCTCCCCCCTCAATCCCTGCCTCATGAAGGAGGGGTTTCAGAAAGTAAGCACAATAACTGAAATAAAAGATTCATGTATAAAAAATACCACAATGTCCGTTCAGAATTATTGTTTCTTTACATATATCATAATCTGATTTCCTTTCCATATGCCTGACTATCATTTGAACTTTTTATGTAATCTCTAGGTTTACTTCCTTATTTCGGACAAGTTCAGGTGGATGTGGGCAAGTTGAAATTGTATAGCTTATGTCCTAAAGGGTAAGCCATTCCAAAAAAAATTTGTGAAGACTAAAGTCATACAATTGAAATGTTCAATACACATTTTCGGTGTGAACTTCAATAGTGTATATTCAAAATATAGTAAATTAAGAGTATATCTTTACTTTATACTGTAGCATTGAATTGTGAAGTGATCTATAAATGAAGGAGAGCCTTTAAAAAGTTAGTGACCCACAGTTTATAGAACTTACAGTCTGTCAAGAAAATATTATGTCTAGAGGACTGTTATTCTTTAGTGAGTTTTTGAGAACGTACAGGGCGTAACTGCAAACGCTTTTAGGTATGTGCATATATATAAATTGTTCCCCTTTTTACCTGGATATAGTGTTAAAAACCTGTAAATGAATCAGTTGGATTTATTTCAATTATATTTGAACAAAATATTTCTTAAATGGGAGAAATTGACATTATTACATGTCTAAGAAACAGTTAGAGAAACAGGGGAGATTAATATGTCTTCAGTTATGAAGCTGCTAAGCAGTAGCCTCCCCTGATAAAACAGTTTTCTCTGACTGTTAGATAGTTGCACTATTCTTACATGAATTGTCAACTAAGCAAGTACAATGCACCTAATAATGATGACTGTAGCCTGATTAAGTCTTATGTGAAATACTTGGAAAATCATTTGAATATTAAAAATCAGTTAAAGTAAAAATGAGGAGCGTCATGGGAAAACCGGACTTAATGCATGTGCAGTCCGCACAGGCTAATCCAGGACGGCACTTTCCGCCTACAGTGGATTTATGTTTAGAAGACACTTCCTTGAAACAGAAAATACCATAAAAGCGGAAAGTGCCGTCCTGGATTAGCCTGTGCGGACTGCACAGGCTGAGCCGGGACGACACTTTACGCACATGCATTAAGTCCGGTTTTCCCACGACTCGCCTCAAATGTATATCAAGTTTTAATTTTGGAAAAATATAATTGCAAGTTGAAATCATACATCAGTACACAAGTTTGTATCGATTCTACTTGTTTTCTCGTATACTTACTTATGACACTTCTAAAAAAAATTGTTTGGTAGATAGATTTCTTTATATTTGTTGTTAATATATTTATTATTTATGTTAAAGCGTGGTGCACAGTATAACAATTATCATTGTATTCTGGACTGGCAGCCTAGTGTAACAATAAAGGATGTGTTATTTAAGAAATAATTTTTGATATAGAGTTGTTTATCAGCTAATAAACAACAATTTGGAGTTCTGATGCGAAGGAATAAAACAATTGGACGTTAGCACGAACTTTTTAATATTCGCGCATCAGAACAACAAATCGTTGTTTATGAACAGATAAACGATGATAAAGCGAAAATTATATTGATTCTAACATGACCTGACAAGATATTCTGCAATTAAAATGCGAACTATAAAGTTTTGGAACTACTTTTTTGAGTTGTTTATTGGCAATTTAACAACGGAAATTTTGCGCGTGTCATGTTATGACTCTAATGTGCGGTGTCCTGTTGTTTTCAGTACCATGATATCTTTCAACCCTACGTGCTGTACTGTATAAGGCAGAAAGTCTGTAATGACTACATGAAGTCTCAACTCAGTGAAAATGAACTCTTCAAAATCTTCGTCATCGTAAGTATTATTCTGTAAAATGTTTCTCATCGTAATTATTTCAAACTTTCTTCAAAATATTTGCAATCATAACCGCTGTCATCGTTTCCACTAAAAATATTCTTAAAGTACAGCTGAAACTACTGATCTTAACATGTCAAAAATTTGTTCCACAATATATGTACACCACATAAATGTCATTTGATTTAACTGTTTTGGTTCGGGTATGAACATTTATTCGCTTAACTCCAGCAAGTTTCCAGGCACGCTGTTGCCTTAAAAGATGTTTCCACAAATGTCAATCTTATATGCAAATTACTGTAATGTTCTATCCAATTCTTGTTGGAGTTTCCTTTCTGCCTTGACATCTGTGGGATGTTGTTCAGACATGTAACCTTGACAAGTTATTTACGTTGTTTGCCATGCAATGTAAACCAGCTGTATAAAACCAGAATCCTCAATGGGGATGGAACTCAGAACCTCCTGGTTCCAAGGCAACTCCAGGGCTGGTATTTATAAAGAATCTTGGTCGAAAATTAAGAAATATCTTTAAATTCTCAAATTTAATTATTGGATTTTCTGACAAAGTAAAGCATTTCTGGAAGATTTTGATACATAATTTACAATATAATTCAAAGTGTATTAATATCTAGCAGTAGTCATGCAAATGTTCCAAAGCATAGTGTTTTAAACACAGATTCTAATTTTGACTTATGTTCAACTTAAGTGAAGAATGGCTTAAGAATCATTATAAATATGGGCCCAGGTTCCAAAGCAAATGCTCAAAAACCTTTAACAATAGCTAGTAAGCAGTTTAAAACATTGCAAGTTGCAAAAATAGGAAGGTCTTTAATAACAAAAGCTCTTCCTTATTTGTCCACAGTGGGTCGAAATATCAGCGGGGAAACTGGAAAAGTCTTTAATAACAAACTATTGCCCGAAAATAATAACAAAAAATGGTGCTTGAATTATTCTCAGTGGGCAGAGGCACAGAAGCAGTGCAACCGGTTGAAGTTGACGGACCTCCTGGTGAAGCCGATGCAGCGGTTAACCAAGTACTCCTTGCTTCTACAGGCCATACTGCGGAAAACAGACGACGACCACCAGCGGAGAGACATCCTGGAAATGGTACCTAGTTCTCATGAAATATTGTATACCGGTAGCTTCTTGCCAATGTGCTGAAGTTATAGTTAGGAACTGCATGTGAATGGTGAATGACTGTCAATTCTTGCTACATACAGATAAGCATTAACTTACAATGTTTGTATACAAGGCATTTGAAAGAGGGCATATATAGAATAAAACATTTAGGCAAATTAATGATAATATTCTTTTATATGTAAATTACATTATGCCTCATCTCTCATGCACCAGAAACCTTTGACAGGATGGTTCAGCGCAAAACTATGCTATATTACTATATAACTAGCATAGTTTTGCGCTGACCCATAATTTATTATTATAATATACATATTAAAACAGGAGTTTATAGGTGAAAAAAATCCTTTTCCATTCCTAATGCTAGCGCCACCTAACAGTTAACATGCACACATATAATCAAGAACAATAGCACTGTCCATGCAAAACAAATCACTTGTCTAACGCTGGTCCTGTTTCGCCACAGATTGCAAGCGTGGACAGGTTTGTTCACCATGTGAACTCCACGCTTCACCAACAACATGAGGAGGAGAAGTTACAAGCCATCGTGGATAAGATAGAACCCTACGATGCCGTGGACGCACCTAATGATGAATGTGTCAAGGTTTGTGCTTTACAGAACTCCAGTGTATGACACTGTTTGCATCAGATGTAAATCGTTACTGGGATTATGTTTTTCTGAGAAGTAAATCGATCCTGATTTGCGCCAGTCACTCACATGATATATCCAAATAATGCCTGTCCGATGTCTGAATGTGATTGTTGTAAATAATAATTATTATTGTCCATGTTTCTTCAAAATCTTTCCCTAGATTTGTGTGATTAACATGATTTGTATATTTGTATTGATACTATGCAGTTTAGATGCACTTTTGTATACTAAATTTAACTTTGCCTTCTTTAGTTCATCACTTAAATTCTCAAATGTTTTGGTTAAAATTCTTCATGACAGTATGGATTTTATTTTTGCCTGTTCCATACTCATGTTTTCCACATTGTGACCACAGATTTTCTCACACAGTTAATTGGGAAACTTATTCTTTCATCCCATTTCAGCTGATCCAGCGGTACAACAGCAACTTCAACCTGCTGGCTCCAATGCCCGGATGTACGGCAGCTCAAACCCGGAGCCTCGTGATGCAGTCACCGCTCAAGATGAAGGAGTACCAAAACCGGGTACGACTCTTGAGAGATTTTGTTGGTTTAAACATATTTTTTATTTTAGCCAGAGGCTTATTGAGACACTTTAGAGTTCATTTCTTGGGAAGAACCAGTACTTTTGTCTTTTGAGATCATTTAAATGCTCCCCAAGTAAGGTTCGAACTCGCGACCTGACCTCAAGGCTGACACCATGTCCATTGTCTCATTTTAAAATGCTTTTTCTGGATACACCTGGAGTTTTGGCTCTTGTATCATTTTTAAAATGTACTTTTAAGATAAACATAAAGTTATGGCCTTTGTCTCACATAAGCTACATTTAAAGATGCACATGGAGTTATGGCTCTTAACTCATATTAGCCTCCTTCAAAGATGCGCTTGGACTCACTGTAAACCATTGTTTCCAGATGGACCTGGAGTTATGGCTCTTGACTTACTATAAATCATTGTTTTCCAGATGGACCTGGAGTTATGGCCCTTGACTCACTGTAAATCATTGTTTTCCAGATGGACCTGGAGTTATGGCCCTCGACTCACTGTAAATAATCGTTTTCCAGATGGACCTGGAGTTATGGCCCTTGACTCACTGTAAATCATTGTTTTCCAGATGGACATAGAGATATGGACCTTAACTCATTTTAGCTTCATTTGAAGAGGCGCACGGAGTTACGGCCCTTTACTCATTTTAGCTTCATTTGAAGTGTCACATGGCGTTATAGCCCCTGACTGACTGACTGTAAATTTCTGTTTTCCAGATAGACGTGGATATGGCCCTTAACTCATTTTAGATGCATATGAAGAGGCACAAGAAGTTATGCATCTATCAATATTTTTCAATATTTTCCCCCAGGACGGGACTTTAGACTGAAAGCGATTCCCTACAAGCGATAATTTGACACTCCAAAATGTGATACACCAATTCAGCATCTCCCATTGAGGGGATTTAGACAAAAATGCTTGGCTCTAGGGTGGGGAATTAGATCCAAAAATACAATTAGTCCCTGGGGTGGAGAATATTGCTAGGTGCATTATGCCAATGTCTCATTTTAAACCATTTTTTTTTGTTTTGCAGATGGACGTGGAATGCCTTCTGTTCACAGACCTGCTTCTCATCTGCAAAGGCAACAAGCGCATGGACAAGTACAAGATTGTGAAGCCTCCGATGAGAGTGGACAGAATCATCACACATGAACTGAAAGACAAAGGTAGTTTCTTAAGATTTTGTTGACCACATACTTGTTTATGTTAGTTTAGTATCCAATTTGTTATTCTTAGTTTAAGAGTGTTAGTCATAACATATTTCTTTTACTTGCTTCGTGATTTGGTGTTATAAATGCCATTATGTTAATATTTTTATATTAAAATAAACCATGTGAAACGTTTGCAGTGAAAACAAAATCACAAATGCATTCTTATTTGATCCATGGGCTACAATTTCTGTTTAGTTTCAAGAACTTATGTCAGTTTTCTTATTAAATTGGTTTTATAATATGATACAAAGGCAAATCCATAGATCTCAAACAATTTTCTTAAAACTTGAACGTAACATAAAGGGTCTGCATTCCATTGTTTACAGGGAGTTTCCTGCTGATCTACGTCAATGAGTACCACGTGCCCGTGTGCTCGTTCACGTTCCACGGCGACCAGAGCTCCGTCAACATCTGGCTCGCACGCATCAAAAAGGCTCAGGTACACGGGAACAAAAATATTTGTGGCGCGTCGTGAGAAAACCGGTCTTAATGCATGTGTGTAAAGTGTCGTCCCGGATTAGCCTGTGCAGTCCGCACAGGCTAATCCAGGACGGCACTTTCCGCCTTCAGTGGATTTATGTTTAGAAGAGACTTTCTTGAAACAGAAAATACCATAAAAGCGGAAAGTGCTGTCCTGGATTAGCCTGTGTGGAATGCACAGGCTAATCCGGGACGACACTTTACGCACATGCATTAAGATCGGTTTTCTCACGACGCGCCACAAATGTCTCACATATGCAAATTAATATAGTTTTATGTCCAACCGTTTCAGTCTTGTACATTCAAAAGACTCTGATATGCATCAAAATATGCTTGTCCCTAGAGCCGATCTCGGCTTCTCCACAACTAATAAACATAAGAAACCTGAGTGACGAAGATTGATTTGATAGATTTTGTTAGTTTAAACCTTTCTATTTCAGCTCTATAATATGTCGAAAGCTTGCGGCTTATTGAGATGTTTTCAAGTCTGCTTCTTAGGTAGAACCAGTACTTTGTGTCTTTTGAGAATGATAATTTCAGAAAACTTCAAAAATTAAAACTGTGCTATAAAGTCTAATAAGACTATACGAGGTATGTGTAATTTGGAAACATCTTTGAAATACATAGTGTATGAGTATGGGTATCTATTTTGACCAATTTTTTTATTTTAGTGTCAGTAATGTTCATAACCACTTGATGTTTTGTATGATTAATGTCTCATTTTGTCTATATTTGACACAAGCTGTCGTTTGAATGTTTTGAAGCCAAGATTTCACGCTTTGACTTGTTGAAGAAATAATTGATATTGTTTTATTCAGGATATGTTCCAAGAAGCCAAGATGTCTGTTTCTGCCCATCCCAAACTCACGTTCCCACAATCCGAGATAATCACGGAGGAAGTGATAGGCTACACACCACTATATATCGTGGACAACAGCGAGGGTCTACCTCTGTTCCAACTCCAGCGCTGCGCTAGCGATGAAGCCGAGGCATTCTTGCCACCAGAGGACTCTGCAATCAATAGGTCAAGGTCATGGAACGAGATGGCCTCAATGAGTATGGATACCATAGTGACACAAGCGCCTCTTTACAGTGACCCCAGTGTTATTAGCTCAGATAGTACCAATATCAGAGCTGAGCTGAGTGCTAATGGTTTAGAAAACATGACAACTAATGGTGCAAACTTTGTAGGCAATCATGCCACAGTGCAATATTCGCGATCGGATCCGACTGTTTTCAGTAAGTTTATTGGTGATGATAGGCTACAAGTACCTCAATTATCTATATCTGCTGGGACGAGCGAGAGTGATATGTCCGTATTTCCTGAGTTTGTGGACGAGGGTATAAAATCAAAACTGTATCAGAGACGTCAGTCGGGAACGGAGCGACGTTATCACACAGCCGACGCTGTGCGTGAGTTAAACAAAGACCAGAACCGTGATAATAGTATACATAAACGATTAAGTTGGAATTTTCCAAACGGTGATGTGAACACTGATAAACAGGGCGTGTTGAAAACCAAAGTGATGAGTTCAGATTCTATACGTAGTTTTCCAAGCTCGAGTGGGGTTTCGTCAACGGGCTCGCTTCATTTGAGTCCTGAGGGTGATATTTGTGAGGTAGATAGTGACCTTGAGGGCAATGATAATGACCTTGATCAGGAATTATCACCCGATGTAAACGAGGATGATATAAATGGCTACAATTCATCCTCGCATTATAGTAAATCTAAGTCCGCAAATGATATTGTGCACCTTATGCAAGATCTGAACACCACAGACATGGGTGACATGAAGGACGGGATAAAATCGGTAGACTTGCCACTATGTGAGGACCCCAATGTACGACTAACACACGCACAACTCCTGCGCATGAAGAAACAGCTGCTGCTGAGTTCAAACGTTGAGGCCAGGTACAACAAGTTGTTGGGATGTTAATGAATTGTTTTCCATGGAAGCTGTTACTTTTAATTTTATATTCACTAGAAACCCTTGAAATTGAAAGAGTAACGTGTAATCCTAGTTCTTATGACTATTGACTTTAAACATAATAAGTCAAAGCCTCATCGTATATTAAGAGATTCTGCGAGATGTACAACCAGTAGATTGTTTGGATGAAATTGAATATGTTAGGGAACTAATATATAGTATGATTTTATTATTTTTAGAATTTTTTTCTATTTTGTAACAATGCTTACCAATATTTGTAATGTGTTGACTTTAGCTTTACCTGGTTTTATGAAATTCTTCACATCTTCATTCTACTTTCAGTGAAGTGTGAAGAACAGCAGGAGAAGTTATGACAATTCCTGGCGACCAATCCTCCGCATTGCTGCGTTGCCATGGCAACCATGAACTGTGATACAGATACCCCACCCACTTTCAATATTATACTCACTGAAGTGCATACTGACCTTGTATCTTAAACATATTTAATCTGGTGATACAGTACTAATACATTGTTGGTGTACTGGAGATATTTATATGTCAATGTTTTTCCAAAGCAGGGGAGAGCAAGCATGTTCTGTTGATATTTATTTTTTGCAGTTACTTCCCTTGAAATTGAAAACGGTTGTTGAATATAATCGTAAACAATTCCAACACAAAGCATCTTATTCCTGTCAGTGAATCATCAGTGTATGTTTGTTTGGGAAAGCTTGTCCTGGGCCCCTATTCATAACACTCATAAGTTTGCACTTAAGATCATTTCTCAAACTCATAAAAATCATTTAGTCTCTGGCTGTTTAATTTATAGCTTAAGTTTGCAATGAATGGTTTAACAATAATAATAAAAATAATAATAATAATCTCTGTTTATGCCCCCGGCATCTTGATGCAGGAGGCACATAGTCCGTCATAGCCTGTCCGTCTTTCTGTCCGTCAGTGACAAGGTTAAGTAGATTTTACAGTGTCCTCTAGCACCAACACCGCTTACTACAACACTTTAATGCTTACACAGTTGTTGCTTATGACCATTCTCTATCCACCCATATCAGCCAACCTCACTTTGACCTTGACCCAATTTGCACTTAGAATAATTCAAATGGGCTGTTTCTAGGTTAACTAGATTTTACCGTTTCGTCTAGCACCAACACCGCATGCTACAACACTTGGATACTTAACACAGTTGTTGCTTATGACTATCCCCAATCTACCCGTATCACCCAACCTTACTTTGACATTGAACTTGACCTAATTTGGACTAAGAAATGGGCCATCCAGCACCGATCGGGGGCATGTGTGTTTATCAAATTCAGAATCTGCTTCAATATAATATACTATATAAAATAATATTTTGTATTAATTTAGTAAATTAAATATAATTACTGATTTTCAAAGAGAAAATTCACTATGAAATGTTCACTTAAAAGTATAGATTTAGTTGCAATTTTTCTACGGAGCTTCTTTTATACGATCACTGGCACTTGTATTTATAATTCCTGTGATGCCTTTATACATGTAGCATAGTATTTGTTGAGGTGAATGTTTCTGGTTAATTCTGCAATCATCCCAGCTAACACAATAACGTTGTATAAACGTTGTATTAACGTTACGGATAACGTTGTAATAACGTTAATTTACAACATACATATAACGTAAAAAGGTAGACTCCAAACGCTGTGACAACGTTATGAAATAACGTTATAAAGTAACCGAAATACAACCTTTATACAACCAAACTACATTTGTTATAAATAATTAAAACACATTATTTTTATATTATTTTATTATGACATAAAATATATACAATTAAATCCATTATAATATGCAGTATTAAACAATGAATTAATCCATTAAAACTTCGATTTTCACTAAGCACAACTTGTCTCTCTTTCTTAATCCCTTCCTTTGTGTACGCGCGCGCGTAAATGAATAGCCGCAAATTCGAATTCAGAAAATAATCAAATTTGATTTGTTGGCATGTCTATTTAAGCATATTTTAGCATAATAACGTATCAATATATACATACATATTGTATGCAATATATATAGATATATATATCTATATATATATACATATCATCATTTCGTGTTTTAATCTATTACACGCGGCCGTTTGGTATTGTGAAAGTCGAAACTTAAAGCTAGCTCTGCATCTTTATCAAAACAGAAATTCATTAACCATTGATCTTTGATAAAAATACTGTTTTCAAATAAATTTTATTTAAAACATTCCATAACGATTCCATTTTAATAAAATTTGTTTCCAAAACGTTTAAATTAAATATTAGCATTAATAAAACAATAACATGCAAACCCAAAGTTCAACGTTGCCATAACGTTGTGTGAAGGTTGTAAAAATAACGTTGTCGTGTAACGTACATATAACGTATATATAACGTCCAGTCCTCGTAATAACATTCACAATTAAAAATGAAATACCAGATATATTTATTCAACAATATCATTGAAATTCAGTCTTTTTCACATACTAATAATACACGTGATGTTCACAAAGTTGTGATCATAACGCTCCCACAACGTCTGTGTAAGGTTATTTCACAACCTGACCAGAATACAACCAAATCGTAACGTTACAATAACGTTATGTGTTTGCTGGGATGTAACTTTTGTTTGCTATTTTGTGAATAAATATAATTTAAAAGAATGTTGGAAAGCAATAACTTATAATGGACTAGACAGCTTGTTTCAATTCGTTCTTAGTACAACTGGGGTCATAGCCCAGAAATATCTCACGGTAATCTTAACATATTTAAGATTAACTTAAAAAATTCAAAATGTGGTATTTTTAAAACTACCAATACATGTGTGAACCCCCTTACAGTAAAGCAAATAATTATTAATATAGCTGGAGGATTAATATGTACTATACATTATGTATTAAGCACACGAAGTAAAAAGTTAAATAACATTATGAATTTTAGGTTAAGGATAAAATAGTATTTACAATGTTTCTGGAATATGAACTTTGGTTCAGTTATTTACCTGTGATTCTCATCATTTCTGTGAATTTAAATTTCTAAAATATAATTGTACAACAGTGATTATTTCGCACTTTGTGAATATTCCTGATAACAAATGTGAAGCCATATAATTAATGTAGTTTATTGTTTACATGTTCATAAATAAGTACATGTAAAAACAATTACTAGAGTTGTATCCATGATTTAATATTATGTTGCCAATATTTGGCTGTTTGTAAATTCAGCTTGTACCAGTGTTATTCTCGTACAAACAAAGACTATCTACATATTAATGCTCATCACCACTTTATTGTCTCAGTTTTATACCGTTGTTATCTCGTTGTCAAGTGGAAATATGTCCATGTTTGTTTGACCATTCTATGAAAATGTATCCTCAAATTGTTTTAGAATATGTTTAACATACTGGTAATTGTCACTGTCTGGTGTTTATTTTACCTCAATACCAAGTAAAGGTATGATTAATTATTGGTTATTTAATGGTTTTTACACGGTTTTACCAGTAGTTAAAACTGTTTTTTTTTTTTTGGGGGGGGGGGGGTTGAATGCAACAAACAAATTTCAGACTTATTATTTCTTTAAATAACAACTACAGATGAATGTATCTGTATATCAAACTAAAAACAACAACAAAAAACACCCCAGACTTGGCTTTATATAACACATTCTAACGGTAGCATATTTTGACTAATCTTATACAGCATTAATGTAGCATTAAATCTTAAAAAAAATAACATAAATATTCACGCATCAAGACAGCTGAATATTATCCAAGCCCATATTTTCTACTGTACATCAATCTGCATTTAGAATCATTCAACCAGATCTGTCATTTGAGCAAATACATGTTTTTATTAAAAAAATCTGTTACTCGTGTTAATTTTTAAAGAAATGAGTTATTTTTTTCATTTCTGCAAGGTTTTAATTAAAGAGCACTCCTGATATTTACTTTGGTACTTGTATTATTGTGACATCACATACTTTTCACCATTTTGTTGATATAAAATCTGACCCCAGCGTGAATCTCTGACATTTCTTTCTCACATACATTGTACGATATCACATACATTGTACGATATCAAAGCATTTATTTGTGTGACAGAAAGTTATTACAATATTAAATATTTCTTGCTATGAGGGTTTTTCTGAATATATGACATTATTAACAATTTATTAACTAGTTTTAAATAAATAATTAAAAAACCCAACTCAAAAACATGTGTATATGTGTTATGTCTCAATATTTCCATTATCGTGATACCAGAAATGTGCATTTCTTGTTTGTTTCTCGTCTCCTATTGCAGCCATAAATATTTCATGGCTGTTTTCAATTGATGTTTGTGTTGCTAAACAGTTGCATTATTATATTGTTTTACCTGTTTAAAATTAATCATTATTAGTGTATATTACGTGAAATATTTATTATTAAATATGTAAAGGATTTTTAAGAATTAAAATAAATACTTTTATAAAATGTGTTGTTGTTTATTGTCAGTTGCGTATCTCTTTTTCACACAGTTGACCAGTGCCTCAACATTTCAATCATTAAAGGCACATGGTTCGATTTGAATTAGCATTATTTCGAAATCTAATTGTATTCAGAATTTAAGTATATTGACAAAAGCATAGTATCCCATGCCTAAATCTACTGTAAAACACATATTTGTTGATATTGTGAATCGCTGCCACGGAATTCAAACCTTGATTTAGTGGAAAATATCCATATATGTTGGTTTAATAGCGTCATTGGACTCCATTTATTTAATAGTATTTAATAGTATGTACCCCACGACTTCACGGGCTACTGTATGTTACGGGGCTAGCGATAACTCCATTTAGAAATAACATGAATACTTTTCCTTTGCTACAAACATTTTTCAAGTATTTCTATGGAGTATTTCTACCTATACTTAATAATTCTTTATTCGTGGGAGACAGGGCACGGGAGGTAACCCATAACCGGAAAATTCAATTGTCACGTAGGTTACTCGTCTTGGCGGAGGTCTGTGCTCTCTGCATGAATGCGTTCTGGTTCATTCTGAATTCGGCTGCCGACCTTTTCAGTGACATTAAATTGAGTCGGCAGGCAAGTTTATATTCTGTGTTTTTACCTAGGCAAAAAGCGTATCCAATATTAGGACAACCCTAACTTTCTGTTACGTCATTGTGGACTTACTTGGACTTACTCGTTTTAAACTATAATCGGCTATGTCGAGGTCGCATCGAGTTAAACGAGGACTTTGAGATCGTCAACTGCAGCTGTATTTCCAAATAAAACAAGAACAACACCACCAATAGGATCAATTCAGCTAGAGTTGTAGAAACGTCCTCGTTCGGAAATACTACATGTAATTAATGCGTTACGATTTCATGACTTGTATGACCCAACGACACTGTACGGACCATGATTAATACATGCATGACTTCGAATGAATGTTTGTTTGTTCGTGTTACCTTTTATTTTTGTAAACCAGATCGATAAACGTTAAAACGATTCTGGATTCCATTGAAGTTTCTAGTATTTTCTGACTCTGTTTTAAAATTCCAATATTAATGTGTTTGATTTGATAAGGCCTTTACCAACAACATTAAAATTCATGCACCTTTCTATATTTTTCCCCAGGGGCGGGCAGCGGCGGGTTGACTCAGGGGGAATTTGATTAGTTTTATCTTTTGGGTCTTATTCCTTACCCTAGAGCCAAGCATTTTTGTCTAAATTCCCTCAGTGGGAGTCAAGTCTATTTCCCCGGGACCCGGAATCATTTGGCGTGTCAAATTCCCGCCTGTCGGGAATCGCTTTCAGTCTAAAGTCCCGTCTTTGCCCGCCGCTCCCCCTGGGGGAAAATATTGATAGGTGCATTAATACCCAATCCCCTATTAAGTTTCTTACCTTTAATTGTGATTCGCGTAAAATATCGGTATTGTATATATAAGTGTATGCATTTTAAATGATTTTACATTTCCCTATACAGCAAAAACAACAAATATCTGTACAAAATGCATCGAAATAAAGAAATATATGCAAGGTGGTTAAGTACTGATCTACTTAGTAACTAATATATTGCATATATTTAGACAACGTTTTTAACAACAATGTCAACAACAACAGCAGCTTTCGCGCCAAGAACGCCAATTACAATGTATATTTGCTTATATTTGCGTACATTTGCTTACAAATACGAGGGATGTACCAAAACATCGTGACAAACTTAACTAACAGCACAGAACACCATGGAATAAAAGAAAATTGATTATTATTTCATTTATTTCTTATTTTGTAACAATGACGAAACACTTGTCCGTGCAATCAAATTTGTCACGGAGTTTTCGGACAACCCTCGTACAGCTCGAACAGCTTGCCAAACTCAACTAGAAGCGCAACCTCACTAGCATCATTCAAAAACCAGTTGAACAAAAACCTAAAAAAAATCATCTGCCTTATACAACGTGGGTACACGGATTGGTCAAATTCTTCACACCCGTCTCCGTCTCGGCTGCAGCTCCCTAAATCACGATCTCTATCGAAAATCAATAGTACCATCACCAAACTGTTCGTGCGGTGCAACTGAATCAGCCGACCATTTCCTCTTACGATGCCCCAATTACACGGAAATTCGCCACGTTGCTTTTCTAACATCCCATGTCCTCTCACTACAAACAATCTCCTAAACGGTAATGAACGCCTCAACTTTGAACAAAACAAGCAACTGTTTCTTTCAGTCCAGCGCTTTATCGTGGCCTCAAGGCGTTTTAAAAATCCAGGACTCCCTTGCCACGTATGCCTCTAGTGCTACCCAAAGCTTTTGACCTTAAATAGATAAATATCTATGTGTGTATATGTCAAAATGGTTTAAACAAAATGACCAGAATTTCATAATTTTATAATATAAAATCCACGCTTTTGTGCAATGAAAATATTGTACTTTATTTTGCCGAAGATTGTTTTTAAATGCTTTGTGTCTTTTGATGTACTTACCTATCCATACTTGTTACACCCAAACCTCGTTGGTGGAAAGGAATTAATATAAGTAGCATAAACTTGTTTCCAATTCACGCATTGTATGCTCATGTGTGTTGTCAATTTGTACATGTTTGCAATACATACAGTTTAAACCAACCCTCGTACACGACATTGTGTCATCTGTCACTTCAGCATCAATTGCTTCAGACTGCCCGGAAACTACATTCACGAATGTTAAAGACTACGAATACAGTGTACAAGAATGCGCTATTTTGTTTGTACACAGTAAATAATTAAACACAACAGTTTTCTGCCTCGGTAAAGAAATACTGACCACAATAAAATTAACTATAATGGAAACACAGTTAATTTGCAAAATATAAGTATATTAAATTGTTTGAAAGTACAACATGTCGAGGTCGGTCGCTTTAATACAATGTGCATATTGCAGCAAAAAAGAAGAAATAAATAAATTAATTAATATAGGTGCGTGCCTTAGTTAAAATACAATCGTTTCGTAACTACGATGACACACTTTGAATTGTGTATGATTTTACTCGATTTTGAATATACGATTTAAACAAAACAACAAAGTAATATACAATGAGTGTTGCTATCTCCATATCTCCATTAAAATCCAGTCGCAACAATTAGTAAACTTAATGACACAACATGCGTAAAATTTAAGCGCAGAGAGACACCTGGGGTTATCGAAACAATCGTTTAAATCGCTGTAAAATGCGTCTGTGTCCGACATAATTACCCGTCCTTTGTTGTCAATTGCCTTTATGGCCAGGTTATCATACGACACGAGCGAGGTTGCCTTGTGGGGCACGTGGTTGGTTTAAAGAATTGTGACAGAATTGTTTAATGGTGTTTATATTTTTGTGTCTCACTCGTGGATGTCCGTTGTATAAGATGTGCCTTGCGCCGCATGGACGTTTACGGTGATTATATATTTTCATTTTGTTATATATGATTTCATTTATAAAATTATTTAACTATCTATATTAAAGGCAAAAAGAAACGTTCGCTTAGTTTGAATGTAGATAATTTTTTAACGTTTAAATAGATTTAACTGAAATCTTTTGTTTGTTGTACAAGTTTGTCTTATGAATCTACTGTGATATGCTGGTTAATATTGCAAAGTAGAACGACTTTACAATAACCACATGTATTTATGGACATGTGTACATCTCTTACGTAACTTTACGAAAGTTTCTTGTTTGGTTCCGAGTATATACATTGGTGTAACAAAGTTCTGTTCTGTTCTTTTCATAAGTCGCAGAGCATTTTGAAAGCATACAAGTCATGTATATTCATTTAACAGTTTTGAACTAGAGCTACATGCGCTGTGTTTATTTTTTTTAACATTCACTATTCTAAACTGTATGAACATATTATTTTTTTATGTTATGTAACATGTTTTAACAGGAATTAATGATACAATACCGTTCAAATTCAAAGTAAAATTGCGAAATGAATGTATAATAATACTAATAATAAAGTATAGTGAAAATCTAGTATGACTGAGTATATAAAGCATATAAAGTTTAAATTATAAAAAAGAGACATAAGGCTAAAAAAAAATAAGGATTGTTTCTCAGGCACTTTTTCCAAAAAATAAGGAGGGAGGGTGAATTTTTTGTATTAAAGTATTTTTGTTTTCTCCTACTCTTTTCTATTGGCACTATGTAATTGCTTATTAAAACAAGTAAATAAGTACAGATTAAAGACTATTTTAAGTTTTAATAACAGCATAAGCATCCCTTTTGATAAAATTCTAAATATAGATTTCTTAATCACAAACGGTCATTTATGCAAGCTGACGTAAAAAGGTAATTCATAATTAACATAAGTGCCTTCAAATTGATATACCATCAGCATTAAAGTTCTTCTATTTATAGAATTTAGCTTTTCGTAACTCATATTTTTTATAACTGTCAGAAATAGGAATTATTTTTGCAATAAATCACCAATAATTTTTGGAAAGGAAAATTAACACTTGTCAATGCAGCTGGCATTTTCGTTTGTTTCCACAGGACTTCTATTGACACATGTTTTCTTCAAAAAAATATGGAATGGTCTTGCACAAGCAAATGCATCTACAAAACAAAAGTTTCAATCAACAAATGGACGATATTTTTAAAGTTTACACAGTATTTTACAATTTTTGTATATCCGATTTATATAATTAAATCAGACAGGAAGAAAGTTACTGGAAATACCGAAATCTCTAACGGATTACTCTTCTTCAGTATGTTAAAATGCGGATTCGTTTAATTTTAAGCCGCTGTCCATGTTATCTAATTCAATACATCGTAATTTTAGTAATAGCTCTTATTAACGTTTATGGTGCTCATTCATCCGAAATCTGTTTCTTATTTACGAAAGGCATTGTTTAAAAGCGCTTGGTAGGAACGGAATATACTATAATGTACATGCTGGTTTACTCCAGGATCATCACCATTTATCGCATACAGAAAATAGACGATAGCAAGTTACCAAAATGTTAATAATTCACAGATTTAAATGCGTAGTTTTTGTATTGTGTTCGGTAACATGCCCATTAGAAATACTTTCTGCAAAGTTTTATTTTTATTAACATATTTCTGGACTGATTCTTTCAAACCCGGACGCGATCGTCAAAAAATATGAAATAAAAATTCTTTTTGGCATTAAATCAAATGCGTGGCGGGCCATACAAAAACGTTGGGGCGCTGCCTGAGAAACGAATCATTATTTTTGTTTAGCCTAACATATTTTTTTTGTATAGAGTTATACGCAAACTGTAACAGTTGCATGAGACCCAACTTTTTATAGTTTCACGTGTTTACAAAAGTAGGATACCTGTTAACATGTGCTTATATTTTGTAAGCAAGTGATGTTGGTTTCACTATACCAAAGTTATTTGTTTGTAGTTTTATATGAAAGTTACTCAACATTTTCATGAATTAACAAATCTCGAAAAGCGGTCGTGCCATATCTGTTTGTTCTGCGAACTGTTGAAAATCGCAAGATATATTTTGGTACACTTGTTGATCATCGTAATGCTTTATCTGATTGTGCTGAATTGTTTTATAATACATTTGTTTTCAGATCGATATGATGGCATTTACAGAGGTGCCGTACGACGTCAAGATCGACGTTCACGTGACCACAGCACGTGACCACGTGACCAACAGCACCGCGCACGTGGACGTGGAGCGCCGGCAGGCGGCCAGTGTGTTCATCAACCTCCTCGTGCCGCCCGTACTGGTCACTGTGGGGGTCGCGTGCGGCGCCATGACGATTCTGACCATGCGCACTAAGTACTTCCGGCGAGTGTCGGCGTCCGTGTATTTGAAGACTAGCGCACTTAACGATATTTTAGCTTTACTTATTTTACTTACCGCTCATTGGTTGTATCTGAATCTACCGAACGCCTTTGTTAGAACGGAGTCGTCACACCTTATGTGCAAGTTTTTCAACTTTTACGGGCCCGGAAATAACGATTTCGGAATGCTCCTGACAGTGTCGATGACAGTAGAACGCGCTCTCGCCATAGCGTCTCCCTTTGGGGTAGCAAAGTATCTGTCCGTCAAACGCGCTTGGAAAATAGTTCTAGGACTGTTGGTTTTCTCCGTTCTCAAAAACAGCCACTATCTTCTGTCGTCTGATCTAGTACCAAAAGGTCGCACTGATCGCCTGTGTGACACGTTCCCGGAGCGAATCGGACCCAGGTACGAAGCCTTCCTGTACGATGTGTGGCCCTGGATCCACGTGACCTTCGTTGTGCTGTGTGGGGTAACGCTAATCGTGAACAACTCCGTGATTCTGTACTTCGTGTACAAGTCGCAAGCGGACCGGTTTTCTGGCGGGCACACCTGGCGTCACCTTGTCCCCATGCTGATAGGGGAATCAGTGCTTCTTATAGCGCTCACGTTTCCATTTACGTTACACCTCGCCTTACTTGCTATCCGGTTGAAATACGACTCGACAATCTACACGGACCCCCACAAAGCCTCCGCAGAGACATTGGTGTTTTCTGTTACTTTTTACATGCTCTACTCAAAAAAATGTGCCAACTTCTTCATGTATTGTGCTACCGGAAGTCGTTTCAGAGATGGGCTCACTTCCGCTTTGATGGACTGCGTGTATAAGAGGAAAAGTCGAAAAATCGTATTAAGTTCATATAAATTCAAAAGTTTACAGTCGAGTAAAACAGATATTTCAGTTACAGAATCACCAGAAAAATATACGAAGTTTGAAACACTGCAATCTGCGAAGAATTTTTCTGGAAACTCAAAACTGGTTTTAGATCCGAAACGACTAATAAGTTCCTCCGAACAACCACGGCCAATCCTTCATGGTAACAGATCTCAGCAAAATATCACAGGTGGAAGGGAAAACTTTCATGAACCCAAACGTGCAATAGACCTTAAAGAAAAAACGGAACCAAAGCAAAAAATGGACCCAATTAGTTTAATGACCCCAGGTAAATTAACTATTCAAAGCGATACAAGTAATTACTCCCCAGACAAAGTATCTGGTACATTGAATGGTGAAAATACTAGACAATCCATTAAACTGAAGAGTATTACCGAGCATAAAGTTCTAATGGAACCCAAAGAACAATGTGAAGAAATTCCAAAGTCGCAGTTAAAACACCAAGATAAGGGAGTGAATACAATATCGACAAAATACACAAATGAGTCAAAATTATTCACAATGTTTTGTGAGAAAGAAACACAAACATACCCAATGGAATCAGGTATGTCGGATGAAATCATAAATAGTAATAAAGAACTGGATACACTTGACGACACGAATGGACACTGCACTTTAGTGCCGACAGAAAGTGGTCAGGTTTTGGAACAAAATGACGCATTTTATTCATTTTATATATGAAATGTACCAGCATCTAATGGTGTTCCTACTACCTAAATGACATCTCAAACACAATATAACACTCGGAGTAAAAACGAAACAGTGCAGAGCCTATCCGACGACATGAAATTGATACAACTGAGTGATGGTGGATATAACCGTCAACTATATACGCATATGTGCTAGGGAAAGATCCAAAGCAAAATAGCAGGGTGCTGACCCCTGCTCCTTGGTTCCCGCCCAGCTGCCCCCTGCTCCTTGGTTCCCGCCCAGCTGCCCCCTGCTCCTTGGTTCCCGTCCTGCTGCCCCCTGCTCCTTGGTTCCCGCCCTGCTCCCCCTTGCTCCTTGGTTCCCGCCCTGCTGCCCCCTGCTCCTTGGTTCCCGCCCTGCTGGCAAATGAATAGACTATATTTAAAAACATTTATTAGAAGCATTTTATGATAACAACCGTGGATTTACCAATTTATTAGCAAATGTGAAAGAGCTGGTCCGGCTTTCCACCCTGCTCCTTGTGAGCAGCACCCTGTGCCTTTCCACCCTGCACCTTGTGAGCAGCACCCTGTGCCTTTCCACCCTGCTCCTTGTGAGCAGCACCCTGTGCCTTTCCACCCTGCTCCTTGTGAGCAGCACCCTGTGCCTTTCCACCGTGCTCCTTGTGAGCAGCACCCTGTGCCTTTCCACCCTGCTCCTTGTGAGCAGCAACCTGTGCCTTTCCACCCTGCTCATTGTGAGCAGCAACCTGTGCCTTTCCACCCTGCACCTTGTGAGCAGCACCCTGTGCCTTTCCACCCTGCTCCTTGTGAGCAGCACCCTGTGCCTTTCCACCCTGCTCCTTGTGAGCAGCACCCTGTGCCTTTCCATCCTGCTGCTTGTGAGCAGCACCCTGTGCCTTTCCACCCTGCTGCTTGTGAGCAGCACCCTGTGCCTTTCCACCCTGCTCCTTGTGAGCAGCACCCTGTGCCTTTCCACCCTGCTCCTTGTGAGCAGCACCCTGTGCCTTTCCACCCTGCTCCTTGTGAGCAGCACCCTGTGCCTTTCCACCCTGCTCCTTGTGAGCAGCACCCTGTGCCTTTCCACCCTGCTCCTTGTGAGCAGCACCCTGTGCCTTTCCACCCTGCACCTTGTGAGCAGCACCCTGTGCCTTTCCACCCTGCTCCTTGTGAGCAGCACCCTGTGCCTTTCCAGCCTGCTCTTTGTGAGCAGCACCCTGTGTCTTTCCACCCTGCTCATTGTGAGCAGCACCCTGTGTCTTTCCACCCTGCTCCTTGTGAGCAGAACCCTGTGACTTTTCTGATTCTATTTCTTTCCCTATATGTGCACAATCTATGTTGTGTTTGAGGCTATATGTGCACAATATATGTTGTGTTTGATGGATTTGTTTTCGCCTGTCAGAATAAATGGATAAATGGAATATGGGAATGAAAAAAGTAGTCCTGATCGGTTAAAACCAGTCTGAAACAAAATATACGAATGATAATGAGCTATCAGGAGTTACCGGCATGTCTCATGAGTATTTGACGAAACTTTTTTTTTGACCGCACTTTAAAAGTGCCTTTAATAGGCAAAAATTGAAAAAAAACGATTACATGTAATTTATTATTTCATTGTCGTAAATATAATTTAACTGAACGTGTAACAATATAACTGTACAATAAACAGAGACCAAAGCATAAACATTAACGGTAATTTTGTCTCAGATTCTCGTCTGTCTTTCTTCGTATTGTACTGTAAATAGTTATGCCTTAGTAGGCCCGCACACGTTTTGGCTAAAATGTGAATCCATTTTTATCGTCTGTGCGAAAATGCGGATTGTCGTTGCCAGCTTCGCACGCTGCCATTTTTACGACCGTATGGATCGTACCCTGACTCCGGGGAATACCTCAGTACACTTCCGGTCGCACGACTTCCGGTATCCCAGAATTCCCTATTTATCAAATATGACGGTTTCCGGTATTCTTGAACGCCCGAAAATGTGCGGAAAGATTTCGGGGTGGGTGATCGTCCTGCGAGTGTGACTTCTGTCATGCGGGCGCTTATTAATTCCTCTTCCGCTTTTTCAACAAAGTGTGATTTTTCGCTAGTTTCTGTTACCCTGGAGGGACCCATTACTGTATCTATAACGGAAATGCTACCCGCATCAAGCTGTGGCAAAACGAATTTTGACTGTGTGCTTTTGGCCTCAGATTTTGCAATCGATTTCTCTGTGACGGCCGCCTTTTCGTTGCTAACGAGTGATCTCCCGTTTGTCGACCGGATATCCGGTAGTTTGGTACTCGCTGTCTGAACTCTGGGGTGTTCTGGGTCTGCATACATGTCCCGCAAAAGTTTTAGTTTGGCATTATTTATATCTAAAGGACGAAAGGTCTGTTCAGTTCCAAATGTCTGTTTCGCGGTGGGTGAATTTTCTGAAACGTACGTTTTTAATCCTTTCGGAATTCTATGAAAACTCCCCACGGTAGTCTCCGATGATGACGTCGTCTCCGAAACTAAGTCACGCGCGTGTCGTGGCGTACGGAGATAGCCGAACTCTTCCAAACGAGGCTCTCGGTGCTTGTGGTAATGGGACTTCATTTGACGAAAACTGCCGAACCTTTTACCGCAGACGTTGCATGATACGGGTTTCGAGCCTGCAAAGGAAGTTCAATCGAAAGTTTATTATAGTCTGATTAAATTTTGTTGATAATGAGGGGATCAACCATTTATTGTAAACAGGGGGAATCGTGGTTTTCTGTTTATAAACACGCTGCAATCGTCTGCATTGATAAATCGTCTAATTTACCTCTTTCGACGCGTCCATTTTTATAACGGTTCTCACTAATTTACCTCTTTCGACGCGTCCATTTTTATAACGGTTCTCACTAATGTACCTCTTTCGACGCGTCCATTTTTATAACGGTTCTCACATGCATTCTAACAGACTGTAGAGATATCCATTTGGCAATGTAAATATTGTTTGATATGAGTGACGCTAATTGTTTACAAAAATAAGTACATTTAGAAAAATTTGTATAGCGCAATGATTTATTTATTGAATGCTTGATATAGGTTTGAATGATAATTGTACAGAGAAGGAAATAATGCATTACGAACATATTTCAGTCTAATATTTTAGTCTCGACAAAATGACCTGTAGATACTTATGTTCAATTTGATGACATATTTCATACCTGTATGATTCAAAGACACGTGTTTCGTCAGTTCGTCCGCGTCCGTGAACCACTTCCCGCACGTCTGACAGGTGCGCATGCGCACATTGAAGTTGGTGAGGGAATTCTGGTAGTTAGGGATCAGTTGTCGTCTGCTGGTAGTCTCGCTCCATGCTAGGGCGTCACGTTGTTTCCTTGACAACGCGTACCGACCGCTTCCGTTGCTATGCGACATTTGATCTAACGTTGAGAATCAAATACTACGTTTATATGGTTCTGATGTTAAACATCTATGGAACCAATGTATAAGTTGTTTAGTTTAGTTTTAGATACAATGTAGCTTCAAATACATCAAAAAGTGATAAAATACACATTGCATAAAATGATTCACTTTACTCGCACAAAAATGTACATTAATCAAGGGGGAAATGGTAACTACAGCCTGGCTACCGTAATTATTAATTAATTGATTAATTGTGTTCATTTATATTCAGTATTTCGATGCCGAATTCAGAATAATTGAACCATTGCATGGCTGCTAATCTGTTATATATTGTCTACAAATTCTACGCAAGAACATAGAACATTCAATAATGAGATGTTTGTGAGAAAGCAAAAAATCAATCACAATATTTTCCAACACCAATTTATTTATATTTACCTACCAGCATATAAAAAGAGTTAAATTACACAGTAAACCTGTTAATCGACAAAATGCATATCAAAGTATTTCCACCAATTATATATTATTCTTAGTATTTCTTTACATAATTTCCGTGTATTTTAAATTATACAACACACATGCTATGTCAGTTCGTTCCCATTTAGAATATATGTCTGAATGCAATTAGAAAAAGTCATTTGCCGTGTATGAAAACAATTGAATCGATTTCTCCGCCTTTGTTTTTATTCTCGCACGATTAACTGTCCAGTAGATTTGAAACTATCATATTACTTGGCTTGACAGAAAACTGTTTTAAAGTAACGCGCTGTGAGCAGTGGACTCGTTAGGCATGAAAGCCTCTAATTCCATAATGTGCAGTGGACTCGTTAGGCATGAAAGCCTCTAATTCCATAATGTGCAGTGGACTCGTTAGGCATGAAAGCCTCTAATTCCATAATGTGCAGTGGACTCGTTAGGCATGAAAGCCTCTAATTCCATAATGTGCAGTGGACTCGTTAGGCATGAAAGCCTCTAATTCCATAATGTGCAGTGGACTCGTTAGGCATGAAAGCCTCTAATTCCATAATGTGCAGTGGACTCGTTAGGCATGAAAGCCTCTAATCAATTGAATCGATTTCTCCGCCTTTGTTTTTATTCTCGCACGATTAACTGTCCAGTAGATTTGAAACTATCATATTACTTGGCTTGACAGAAAACTGTTTTAAAGTAACGCGCTGTGTGCAGTGGACTCGTTAGGCATGAAAGCCTCTAATTCCATAATGTGCAGTGGACTCGTTAGGCATGAAAGCCTCTAATTCCATAATGTGCAGTGGACTCGTTAGGCATGAAAGCCTCTAATTCCATAATGTGCAGTGGACTCGTTAGGCATGAAAGCCTCTAATTCCATAATGTGCAGTGGACTCGTTAGGCATGAAAGCCTCTAATTCCATAATGTGCAGTGGACTCGTTAGGCATGAAAGCCTCTAATTCCATAATGTGCACAATGTGTTTCGATCCACCATCCGTTCAGATTTATCATCATTTACATTCCAAATCAGAGTATGGAAGACGAACTTTTTTCTTATTTTTCAAGACAAGTGTGGAATTCTATTCCTATTCATTTATACAAAGTATAACAAATGTGAATACTTTAACAAGTTTTAAAAATAGATATAAGACATATCTTTATGATAATCAGTATTGCTTTACGTACGATTCTGATTATTAACGTTATATATTTTGCTATTTGTGATTTGTCTGTGTGATTTCTATTTATTTATTTAATTTTGTCGTCATGGATTTATAAATTATTTCGAATGTGTTTTTGTAACTGAATGTTCATGTTGTCAGTTTTAGCAACGGGAACTCTCGTTTTATCTCGCGGCCCCGGCGCTAACTCGGCGTTATCACTTAACTTAATCGCGTACCCTCGCCAATTCACTTTGTTGATATACATTGCATATACACCAATAAATGTGATTTTGTGAATGTGCACATTAGAGTTGAACAAGTTTGTTCGAAACTGTACACCAAGAAAAAAAAAACATTTTAATTTTATCTTTAGTAGTTACGGAGATATTCATAAGCGAGGCTTTGTAAGATTTCAGACAGAGACAGCAACATTTTTATTGAAAAAGTATATACGAAGCAATTGTCCTATACTTTGTCATTTCTGAACGGATTTTTCTAATTGAAGTCTTATTTAATGTTCAAGGCAATTTTAAACTGTAAACCAAGAAACATATATTGTTACTTTATTTTTAGTAATTCCGGAGTTATTCATATTTAAAGCGAGGCTATGTAAGATTTCAGACTAAGGCAGCAACATTTTGTTATTGAAAAGTAGCTAACCTGCCTTTGCCTCAAACTTTGTTATTTCTGAACGGATTTTGCTAAATATAGTCTCATTTTGAGTGAAATTTAAGAGTGAACAAAATAAACAACATGAAATAAACACTGCGATTTTATATTAAATAGTTCCGGAAATATTCTGAGCGAGGTTTTGAAAGATTTCAGACTAAGGCAGCAAGATTGTTATTGAGAAGTATCTAACCTGCCTTTCCCTAATACTTTGTCATTTCTGAACGGATTTTTCTGAATGAAGTCTTATTTTGAAGGCAATTTGAAAGTGGACGAACTTTGCGGACTAAAGTCCTATTTTGAAGGAAATTTAAAACTGCACAATATGAAATAAACACTGTGATTTTATATTAAATACTTCAAGAAATATTCAGAGCGAGGCTTTGTTAGGTTTCAGACAGAGCCAGCAAGGTTTTTATTGCAAAGTATATAACCAGCCTTTGCCTAATACTTTATCTGTCTGATTTGTCTGAATAAAGTCTTATTTTGAAGGCAATTTGAAGTTGTACACCAAAAAGCAAGTAGTATTATTTACCTTTAATAGTTCTGGAGTTATTAAATATTTAAAGCGAGGCTATGTAAGATTTCAGGCTGAGACAGCAAGATTGTTACTAAATTTTAGTATCTAACCTGCATTTGCCTAAAACTTAGTTATTTTTCTTGACGGATTCTGCCGAATAAAGTCGCATTTTGAAAGATATTTCAATGTGTACACCAAGAAAGAACCATAGTGTTTTTACTGTTCCAGCAGCAATTTGTAAAAAAACAAAACATAAATAAACATAGTATTACTATTCTTTCGATCTATATTTTGTCATACTTGTTCGTTTGTTTTTCCTTTCTGCTATGTGCTCGTTTTTCTCTCTCAAAATATTTTCTTATAACCTTTAATTGTCTCAATTTAATATGCTAGACAATGGTCTCGAATAACCATTCGCGAGTGAGAACAAAGATTAATGTTTGTTAATAGATCTCTGGTTTAAGAAGACCACGTTGTAAAAAAGTTATGTTCTAGCTTAATGTGAATTATTTTTGACATAAAGTTATTATTATTATTATAATTATAAAATATTGCAGTACTAGATAAGTCATTAGTCGTAATACATAAATTGTCGGGAGTATGTGAGTTAGCATATCACATGCATATGCTTTTTCTATGTGAAACATTATGAAATGGATATGTTTTTTTAGTTAAAGTGCATGACAAATTGAAAAAGACACATAACTACTTCACATTCATAAACTTTCACTGCACGTACATATTTCTTTTGTAGATGCTAATAATTATAGTAATTACACTTAGCAAACTGTGAAAGCGTTCTCGCACATTTGTAAGAGAGGTATCCAATTATCGAAACAACTATCCTGTTTGTCACATGACATAATAATGGGTCGTATACAAACTGCCATTCATTCGAGGCATGATGACACATCGACTGTAAAAACTGACATCTTGAATATAGTTGAAAGTGAAAAATGCAACGGTTAAATAACAATCGGTTTATAAAAAATTAATATAAATGAGCAACATAAACAACTAAGAGGATTAACTACCAAACATACGATTGTGAACTGTCTGAAAAGTGATGGGAGTTTTCTATTTTAAATATTTCTTCTTTATTATTATACTTGTATGGAAATATAAAAGAATCAAAATAACTATGGATAAGCTAGATTGACGATCAACGAAAAGGTAAGTAATATAATTTGGCATAATCTACTTATAAATTATGCATGTGCTAATTGTCATTTACTCGTCCAGCAAGACGTTGTTTAAATACGATATAATTCGTGTTAAATAGCTATTGTGACATGTTAAAAGCAAGCACAACGACTTACAATACCTAAAAACTAAATATTGTCATAAAAGAATTGTTAAAATGCCAATTTTTGTTAAAGAAATTTAGTAAGTAATTTCATAATGGCGACCTATCTTATTAATGGAGCGTTGGGATTTAACTACGTCATCAAGAAAATGGCGGCGGAAATTACCGAGCGGCGTACGGAAATTGCCGATGAACAAAATCATCGTTTTTAAGCATCAAAGTAATGATTTTCAAATTTTACATAAGCAACATTGTAATCTACTGACTTTTATCTACAAAACATCAAAAGTATGTCAAAACATGGCCGTTCACCTTTAAAATCTGAATATAAATATAATATTATTTTTTTCGATATAGTGTTAATTCAAAGCGGACGCTGTGCCTTTAAATACGTGAAATTCACGTAAAGCCCATTGTCAACGTTGCATGAATGAAGGAAAACTATTCGTATAATAGGTAGAATAACGAAACTTTGCAGTGTTGTAAGTACGTGTGGACCGCGCGTGGCTGCAAAATACGGAATTCCTTTAGGCCATCGCCTATGAATAAAAATAATCTGAAACGCGAAAACACGTAGGTACGATGACTATAAAGCGAAAACACGATGACGAAAACTCGGAAACACCATCATAGAAACTCGAAATTATATCGCATTTTCATTATCTTGTTTTTGTTTTTCGTCATCTTGTTTTCGCGGTTTTTTCATCGAGTATGCAGATGGCACTAACGGAATTCCGTAAATATCAAGTGATGTCGTTGCCGGAAAAATACACGTCGAGTTGATGTTCTTTTGACGCACATACAGTATGCCTCTAAAACGAGTTCAATGTCAAGATTTTTTGCAAAGCTGTGTTTAACTAATTCGTTTTGTTTCAAATAGATTTTTATAAAAAAAACCAGAGTTTTAGCATAAGATACATAATCGTCATAATAGAGTCTTATAAAGATGATATTAAGTACACTTCTTTAGGATCTACTATTTAAGAAATCGATTACTGCGCCATAGTTACTAGTAAGTTAAATACATATGAGACGCCGTGGGAAAACCGGGCGTAATGCATGTGCGTAAAGTGATCAGCCTGTGCAGTCCGCACAGGGTAATCCGGGACGACACTTTCTGCTTTTATGGTTTTATCTGTTTCAAGGAAGTCTCTACTAAACATAAATCCACAGTAGGCCTAAAGTGCTGTCCCGGATTAGCCTGTGCGGACCGTAGAGGCTAATCTGGGACGACACTTTACGCACATGCATTAAGCCCGGGTTTCCCACGGCACGCTGATAATAGTTCCAATGTGAATGTAGTGAAAAGTTGTGTGAAAGAGTGTGTTCGCTTGGGACTCCTGATTATCGACGAGAAAGGTGCCATAAATTTTATAAATTGCTAAAAGATGCGACAAACGTATATACTTTATAGCTTCAAGGCTTGAGTATTCACGTAGAAATATCAACGTACCATTTGAAGGCTGATTTTTGTTTGTATATGCGACCGGACAAATAAATAAGGTCAAGGTCTTCAATAAACATACTTAAGTCAAATCATGCATACTAAAAGTATACAAGGAAATACAACAATTATAGAATAAATAAATAATTATTTTGCATAATACAATGTACAACACCTTTCAGCATGTGTGTTAGGAAGAAAGCGACAACTAAAACGTAAAAACACACTTGCAAGACTAATCCTAGGATGCGATACAATATCTACATTAATAATAACCTCTGTGTACAAAGCGATATATACCTTGTGTGGTAACATGGAGAACACCTTACGACTAGAACCATTCCAAACAAATGCAATGAATAGCTACGAAAGACCTGTGACGACTGCATTATTATCAGTTCATAATTATGAATTGTGAACTGTGAAATACAAACATTCATTTATTAAAAGTTCACTATTTTCAAAAACAAAAAATCAATCGTGAAATCGTTAAGTGTGAATAAATATGGATAAATAATAAATAAATGAATTGTTGTACGAAAATCTTGAAATCGTGAAGTGTGAATACCTGATTTTGTGTACTTCACAGTTCATAATTCATAATTAGAAAATATGAACAAGGACCACGGGTCTTTCGTAAATAACGCCATTGTGTGATGCTCCCTTGCCATAACAATAATTAGCGGAATATTACAACTGTTGTCACTGTGACATATGTCTTCCTACACATAATGGTGTGTTGACACCACTCCATTTTAATCTTTCGCAGTGATATTTGATTTGATTTTATATTTAGTGTTTACAAATTACTAGTTTTTGTCACAATTTGTTCATAACTAGGAGGCTCCTCTGTAGAGCTCACAAAATCTAATTCCACGTAAGAAGGCGGCGGCTTATAAGTCTCGTAGGAGGGAGGGGAGAGGTCTGATAAGCCCCGCACACCGAGTTGTGACATATCATGGTGACCCTGTGAGTTTCTCATGACGTCACTTCCTGGCCCATGAGGGACCGGTGGACGAGGGGCGCCCACGAAAGTTTGATTCAGGTTTGGAGTAGCGTCTGCTACTCTGCCTCGGAGGGTTGTATATCCGACGAAAAGTGCGCAGTTAAAGAGAAATCCGGCGATTATTGACGATAAGGCAAGAACGGTCAATCCACTGGTGCCGATGTTGAAGGAAATGGCGACGAAGCAGACCATCATTGTGAAGCCCATCAAAAAGAAACCCAGCATCCCTACCTGTAACATAACAAATTATTGGAAATATATACATCAAAGCATTAAAATCAGGCATTTAATAACTATTATGTTTGACTCGAAAGTGTCTCAATACGTCTCTGGCTTTCGACACAATCGAGCTTACATAACTAGGTTTAAAGGGACTTGTTCACATATTTTATTTTTTAAGTTTGCCAGTCAATGTCTTTACTTGACAGATTTAAGCATTGTAAGTGATCATCGTGTTGTCAATTATTTTAACGAAAACATCAAAAACATTCCAAATTATTCCATCGTTTAGCGTTACGAACGCTTTATAATTGTATCGATTTCAACTGATTATTACTCATAAACGAAATGGTATTTACATATTAATTTTCTGTCCGAAGTGATATTTCGCTCCCTTGCAAAAACAAATGTGGCGCGTCGTGGGAAAACCGGGCTTAATGCATGTGCGTAAAGTGTCGTCCCGGATTAGCCTGTGCAGTCCGCACAGCTAATCCAGGACGGCACTTTCCGCTTTTATGGTATTTTCTGTTTCAATGAAGTCTCTTCTAAACATAAATCCTCTGTCGGCGGAAAGTGCCGTCCTGGATTAGCCTGTGCCGACTGCGCAGGCTAATCCGGGACGACACTTTACGCACATGCATTAAGACCGGTTTTCCCACGACGCCCCATCAATTATTATTTTATTTTCCCTTTAAACGAAACCAATAATTATTATGTATGAGTGGATGGACTAGCAGGAACAGATCACGATGCAAAATCATCGTTAACAGAAAATAACCACAAACTGTTTGGTATATTAAAGAACGTGTGCATCGTAAATACAAATTATTGTTAACACAAACAAAATTGATTTGAAAGACACTTTTCAACAGTAAGTTTTGCCTGCTATGTAAGGTCATGGCGAAATATGGTCCTTTTGTTGTATCTGACGCACGGGGGGGGGGGGGGGGGGGGGGGGGGAAGCGGCGGGTTTATACGGGACCTTAGACTGAAAGCGATTCCCAGGCGGGGATTTTATACGCTTAATGATTCCGGGTACCGGGGAAAAAGACTTTGGATCCCGTTAATATTGGCCCCCCGGGCCATTTTATGCACCTAAAGCATCTCCCACTGAGGGGATTTAGAAAAAAAATGCTTGGCTCTAGGGGTGGGGAATTAGACCCCACAAAATAAAATCAAAACACTGACAGCGTAGAAAGACTGTTGGCGAGAAAAGAAAATAAGAGCAAATGAATTATGCGAGTACCTTTATCATAACGAACATTTATTGAAGTAAGTCACCTGTCTGTTATATTATTTCTACAAAAAAAATATCGAAACTCATAACTATACACTCCACATAAGACAAATTTGTATAATCTGGTATTTGACCTAATTGAAGATGGAGATCACTGTTTTTTTGCAAATTAAGTGCGCGTCTAATTCAGTGCTATTTATCTACGACATTCTCATTATTATTTTTTTGTAATTCGTGGGAGGCAAATATGTTTGTGCAAACTATTTAAAAAGCATACACGTTAACCTACAACGGGTAAAAATTGTCGATAAACCGTATAAGTTCGAATCAATATTCAGTGCTTTTTATCACAAGCGCTATGTTCGGTAAATACCAATTTAAATAAAAATAAGTTGATTTTGTAAAATACATTCAAAACTCTCTTTAGAAGTACAATGCTTTTCCATAATTCTTATGCATACGTCAAAAACAACAGCAATCGTCAATCGAGTGGTTACCATCGCTCCGCCATATGTACTGACTCAATACACTGTTGTTAAACTTACGCAATATGATATATAATAATACACAGTTAACCAGTCAACAGTACAAACAGATACGCTATCATACCTTTGTGGATAGACATAACATGAATTCACTTGTAGATGTGAACTAAATGGATTATTATTATTGTTTATTAGTGTTTTAAGTCGGATCTATTTCTTGTCATCTATTCATAGAAAGTAGCATCGATAACAAGAAGACATAACATGAATTCACTTGTAGATGTGAACTAAATGGATTATTATTATTGTTTATTAGTGTTTTAAGTCGGATCTATTTGTTGTCATCTATTCATAGAAAGTAGCATCGATAACAGGAAGCCTCACTGCTCAGCGAGCGAAGCGCAGTAATTTATCGATTAACTGACTCGTAGCCTGCAAAGTAAAGAAGTAGTTCCCTAAAAAACCGATTTCACAATACACCTACTAAATCCTGTTGCCAGCCCGCCGCTCACTCCCCCCCCCCCCACCCGGGGGAAAATATTGATAGGTGCATCATTTCTACCAAACATAGGCTTAAGGGAATTTGCTTAATCGGATGTATTAAAATTACTAAAAACACGAGTTTTAGAGTTGAAAGGTACTGTTTTGTTTTGTTTTTCCAATTTTTACCATTTTCCAATGACGATCAACATATGCTTAAGATGGTATATAGCACATGTCTATCACGTTGGATAAAATATATGGCTTTTATACGTGCGCTTCACTCATTGATTATTAACTGGAACAATTAAAAAATGTGTGTAAATATCGTGGTTGTCCAAATATACGGATCTTTATGGGTCAAACATGTTGTTCACAAATACATTAAATAAATAGAAAAATTATACCATATACATGTACATACGTATTTGTTTTCGATTACGTGCATCAGTGTCGTGGTAACTGCATATATGGACGCAACAAGACTCTGGAAATAAGCAAACAAATATCACATGTAAATGATGATAAAAAGAGCTGCTTTTACTTATAAAGATGAATTGCCCTTCAAACTCAATATTTAAATTATTAAATAAATGTATGATACTAATAAAAAGTTAAACTATTATGATTGAGCATATAAAGCCAAAATTATACAATAATATAACTTATATATGAAGCAATTTGTATATAATATATGTAAAATGTAACAAATGTTTATATTGTGTACATACTACCCCCGTCACACCGGACTGTTCTTACTGCGTTCTTACGGCGACCAAGGACGCGGTAGCATCTCCATGAACGCCGTGGGGTCGTGGTGAGAACGCAGGAAGACACCGTGGGAACCCCAAGGACGCCTTAGGTTGCAGACCGACGGCGACTACTTTGGACATGTTCAAAGTAAACGCCGAGGTTCGGCGTCCTTTCGGCGTCCAGGCTAAAATTTTATAAGATTGCTCTGATGACGCAATGGGCGCAGAAGCAACGCGGTAGGAACGCGAAGAACGCCCGAGAGAAGTAGTATCGACGCACTAGAGTCGCCGTGGAAACGCAGAGAAGTGGCTCATAGACTGCTCGGGGGCACTACGCCGACCCTATTGCGTTTTTTAGTACGTCTATGGGGTTCTAATCACGACCTGACGCGTTCATGGCGTCCCTACTACGGTGTCAGTGCGTTTGCTATCGAAAGTCTTATTTTTGTCTGCGACATCTCGACGTCCACCATGCGTCCTTTCAAAGTTCATGGTGTTTCTTTGGGGTTCCTTGTACGATCTTGACATTTCCTTTACGTTTGCACCGTGTGACATGCGCGTCCTTAGCCCGACTATGGGTTGCACTGGCGATCAACTTTAACACTTAAAACTTCAGCCTTTCAGTTTACTTTCATCAGTGTATACTCAAAATCACCTGGACTTAAATATATTCGACATAGTCAGAGAGGAAATGGATAACTTACTGCTAGTACAACACATGATTCTTTGTCCATCAGCAGCAACAACATGCAAATGACCATATAAAAGCTATAAGTCTGGTAAGAAGAAGAAAGACAAGGGCAAGACGAAGCAGATCCTGGGTTAGGCCATGACTCTCGTAAGTCTGCAGAGTGCAGTTCGGCCACTTATACATTGTCATTCGTAGTTAACGAAATCTTCCAAGCCATCGTCGACTACTACAAGAATGAGGTAATGAAGTGCAATATGCATCTCATGAAGAATGGATTCCAGTGGTGGAAAATTCGAGTTGCTCTGCCCACGGCCCCTCGTCTTCGGTGTCACGTTGTGCAAATTGCCATTGGAGTAAAATGCAAATCTTAACACCTTGAAGAGTAGACTCACGAATGAAATTGTCTGTGTATTTCGAAGTTTATGAGGTCCTTCCGCGCCTGAGGCTGCATTATGTGAGGACCCGGAGTGTGTCCCAGCACTCCTACCTAATTAATTTACTCGAGACTCACGAAAGTTGGGACGAATTTTGAATCATAGCTGCAATTTCCAGCTATTTATTTTTTACTGAAAGATATTTAATTTTGGTGTGGTCTTGTGGTGTGGGGTGAAACCGGAGTACCCGGAGGAAACCCCACCTGTCCGGTATGGTGACCACCAACCAAACTCACATGCGCCGGGAGTGGGAAGCGAACCCGGGCCGCCTAGGTGAGAAGCGCGTGTACCAACCACTGCGCTAGCCGGATAGCAAAATGAAATTGTTTGGAAAACTGCAGTGTTTTATACACCCAGCGCGGACGCTGTATGGTCGCAGTGCAGTCACCGTGGAAACGCCATGATCGCAGTAGAGTCGCCGAAGACAAGCCAAGAACGTAGTGTGGTCGCCGTGTGGACGCACTGTAAACGCAGTCAAAACGCAAAGGACGAGGTAAAGTCGTGGTGGGTACGCAGAGAACAGGACGCCGGTGTAACGGATATAGCCAACATTTAGATTTTTTCAGAAAAACCAGCGTTTTTATATCGACTATCGGCTTTTTCCAACAATTGACTGTTTGGGTCGCAGTGAGGACGCCAGTACGGTGTGACGGGAATATAAGTAATGCTAGTTTTCATTATAGCGAAGTTATTTTTATTTTGACTTCATTTGCTATTACGCAGTTTATGAAGTAAATGTGTTAATGTTCGTCATTAAAAAAAAATGATTGTATACATTTTTTTCGTTTGTTAAAAAAACACAAACAAGTAATGATACGATTATTATATAGATCTGGTATATACTCCTGTATTCTGTAAAATATGCTATATGTAAACATGGTATTTAAGATTCGAGAATAATGGGCATTTACTGTGAAAACACTGTTACTGTCCACTTACCATTACAGAGGCTGTAAGCGGTCCCCAATATTGCGAGGCTGAAATGTCATCCCTCTTCATCAATATTCCACATATCAACAGAAGAACGGATACCATGGCAACAGGAACTGCCAGGCTGATGACGCAGGCTGTCCGATGCCTCTGGCTCACTGAAATCACTAGTGGACATCTATTATACTGCAAAAGCTACAGCATCTGAAATAGTCAACCCCAATGTTTTATCAAGAAAAACATAAACAATAAAAAAAAAAAAGAACTGACTCCGCCTGGGTTCGAACCTACGTTCACATGAACCAAAGGGCCAACCTTGTATTAATTATCTTAAATTTTAAGGCTCGATTTTTTGTATATAGATTGACAAAATTGTGAATATTGCCATTGTGGCAATCTGTGAATATATGTCCCTTTAACAGTTGAAATAAATTCAGTGGTATATGAATCACACATAATTTGCTTAACATCCGGGTTAAAAAGAATGTCGTGCAGTTATAAACTATTTACATCAGGATTTCAGAACAAAGCCACTGTATAAGCAATACATATTTTCTCTGTCATTTATTGCATAATGCATAATCAATAACTAAGATATTCATGTCCCTGTGTAGAAAAATACGCAAAAAGTCCATGTTTTACAACAGGAGAAATATAAAATATGTGCATACACCATAGGACAACGCATATTTGTACTTACTTATTACATTACACTAGTCCCTATACGAGTAGAATCCGCTTTGATTATCCATAATACTCACAGGTTAAAGGGACTATGTCAACGAAAAGGGCCTCGGGGGGTTGGGGGGGGGGGGGGTAATTTATTTAAAAAATATGAAATTAGGATATTAATTTAAATGGCATATAATAACGGTTAAAGTAAGGTATATATAAAGGGAAAATAGTTTCGCATTCTGAGATAAGAATCCATTTATAATATGGGTAGTGCTTGTCTGGCCCGTTTCATGTTTACATTTTGACGTCAGAATTGTGAGTATTTTGTATAATCATAATCTCATACACACGATGTCTTACGAAGCAGAATATCGCAGATGGTTAAAACGCCGTGTGCTCTCGTTTCTTTGTATGGATCCCAAGTCGTAAGTTTGATACGCGCGTGAGGTTTTAAATGTTTAACAGCTTTTGCTGACTAGTTTTTATCAAATGTCTCATTATGTATTATATTATGTTTTCTTTATTTAATGTACATGTCTTATGAACGCGCGTTCCTATCATCTGATATAATTTGTAGTGCAACAGGAAACCAATTTTTCGTTGACATAGTCCCTTTAAACATTACGGCATGTCGCGTCAAGTTTAATGGACTGTAAGAGAGAACACACTTGTATAAGGGATACACAGCACACAAATGAAAGATATTGAGTTTTGCCACTGTCAAACCCGTGTGGTATGCATTATTCATAGTAAGGCCATAGAAATTTGATTCTATGTTAAGCGTCCCCATGATTTTTCGAAACCTACCAACCCCGCAAGAAAAAACAAACAAGTCGATAAAAAAAACATTTTTCTTTCACAACTTATTCATGGCAGTGGTACAAAGCAAAAGCAAATGTTTACCTGCAAAACTGTTATATATCATCTTTACATTGGGAAACTACTTTTACACAGTATTTTAATTGGGTAAATTGACTAGTTGCACACTGTTTTTACAAATATTGGTAAAAACACATAAATGTTTTTTTTCAAATTTGTATATGATTTCCAACTCGATTTTTCACATTGTCAAAACTGCTTGTTTTTTCGTTCAGGCATCCAAAAACCTACCAGCCCGAGGACGCTAAACATAGAATCAAATTAGTATGGCCTAACCTGTTAAAAGCAGAAACTGGTTGCAGCAAGCTGCATACTATCAATACCCCCATTGGAAATATGTATGTACACAATAGAAAACCTTCAATAGAGCCTGACATTTTTAAATCGAAAAGAAAAGACATTATTTATATATTAAATATGCAATACAATCTAGGACTACTTGGTAGTAGAGATAGCATAATAGTCATGTATACAATATACCAGACGAATGCACGACAACAACGAATCAGGTAAAAATCAACATAAACACAACACAACATAATATCATATTATTGTGAAAATAACAATTTATAACATAGAAAGTCACTTTCATAAGTCCAGGTACGAAATATTCGCTACTTACCTTTTAACGGCGCCATTGTCAATCCAGTTTTGGGAAGTATGCTTTATTAATATGAATCCATTATGTTTTGTCACAGGTTATGTTTATCTACATTGTGTTCACTTCAGTCACCGATGTTTATGTTTTGTTTTAATGTATGTAAGTTATACGACGACATGCACCGTTGATTAACATCGTATCCATTTAAATGCCTTGATGGAAATTCAATCTGAAAGACACGAAACAGTTACAATCTATTTTTCAAGTAGGAAGTTTAAGCCACACTATTTTGCATGAGTGAAAACTGATAAATCGATCGTTGTATTTTGTATTTGTTTATGTCAGTAGAGAGGTAGAGGATTATTTAATCACATGCATTCATCCATACTCCTTGCAGCGGTTACTTCCCCTTTGCGGTTATCTTATCAGTAATCACTCAATCTCCTAGCAGAGTTGTCGTTCGTTGCTCTCACCATACACCTTAGCCATGGGAATCTTATCAAAACAGAACAAATGTATTTAACGCACATTAAAGTTGATTCTTAGGACCACCATTATAGAAATAAAGAATAAATGGTTTTTGAATGATAATACATTGAACAATTAATAATTTTTCATTCCTATTAATGGAACTAATTTCATTACAATTTACGCAGATTTAATCAGTTTTTAGATGTAAAGAAAATGGACAGAGTGGATGGTATTGTGGTTGCGTTTTTATGTTATGATCATGTGACTAAAACCACGTGAGTTGGGACTACTTTCGGAGCCAACTACAGAGGTGAATGGATTTAGCCGGTGTGCAAGAGATTGATTATTTTCTTCTGCTTGTCCGCCATTTTAATTTATACCATGTGATCTGACTATGGTCACATGGAACTTTGTGGCGGCAGGGATTTGATGAGCTATGGTCGGATCCAGTCAAATCTATAGAGGCTGACCTTCGTCTTGCAAAATTACTTGCGACTGCTTGGTATGCAATTCTATATCATAGTGACTGCGTAAATGTAAAACATTCCCCAGTATTACCGCACTAAATGTTAAAGGGACATTATACTTCAAAACTATGATAACATTACGATACAAGAAGAGTAGAATTTCTACGAAAACCAAATTTTTCGAACGAATTGCATTAAAGTCAGCACAACAATAAAAGTAATTTTGACTTTGACCTTGACTCCACCAACCCCATACGCAATATCAAGCGAGGTCTATATATAAGGTATCTACATATGATGTTTCAATAAAATATATCAATGTCTCCTCAACCTCTCTACTGACATCTCAATGTCTGCTATTGAGCGGAAACTGTTTGTATGGTTTTAGCAATGGTGACGTTGACCGTGACCCACCCACCCCATATGCAATTCCATGCGAGATCTAGATATAAGATATCTATGTATGACGTTTCATCAAAACATCTCAATGTGTTCTCAAGCCAATCAGAGGAGACTGGTTTTTTTAAATTATTTTTAGTAACGGGACCTTGACATTGACCCCACCCACCCTATACGCAATCCCAAACGAGGTCTCGATATAAGGTATCTATGTATGAAGTTTCACCAAAATATCTCAATGTGTTCTAAAGTTATTGAGCGGAAACCGTTTTTCTATTTTTAGTTAGGGTGATCTTGACCCCACCCATTCCATACGCAATCCCAAGAAAGGTCTTGATATAAGGTATCTTTGTATGAAGTTTTATTAAAATATCTCAATGCATTCTCAAGTTATATAGTGGAAACCGTTTTTCTATTTTTAGTAACAGTGACCTTGACCACACCCACCCCATATGCAATCCCAATCGAGGTCTCGATATAAGGTATTTATGTATTAAGTTTCATTAAAATATCTTAATGCGTTCTCACGTTATTGAGCGGAAACCTTTTTTCTCTTTTTTTAGTAACAGTGACCTTGACCTTGACCTCACCCATTCAATATGCAATCCCAAGCAAGGTATCTGCGTATTAAGTTTCATTAAAATATCTCAATGCGTTCTAAAGATATTGAGCGAAAACAGTTTTTCTATTTTAAGTAACAGTGACCTCGACCTTGACCCCAATAACTCCATATGCAATACCAAGCGAGGTCTCCATATAAGGTATTTATGTTTAAAGTTTCATTAAAATATCTCAGTGCGTTCTCACGTTATTGAGCGGAAACCTTTTTTCTATTTTTAGTAACAGTGACCTTGACCTTGATCCCACCCATGCAATCCCACGGAAGTTCTCGATAAAAGGTATCTGCGTATTAAGTTGCATTAAAATATCTCAATGCGTTCTCAAGATATTGGGCAGATACCGTTTTTGTATTTTTAGTAACAGTGACCTTGACTTTGACCCCACCCATTCCATATGCATGCCAAGGGAGGTCTCAATATACAGTATCTATGTATTAAGTTTCAGGAAACTATCTCAATGCGTTCTCAAGTTATTGAGCGGAAACCGTTTTTCTATTTTTAGTAACAGCGACCTTGACCTTGACCCCACCCACACCATATGATATGCAATCTCAAGCGAGGTCTCGCAATAGGGTATCTATGTATGAAGTTTCATTACAATAGCTCAATCCGTTCTCGAGTTTGAGAGCGGAAACGAAAAGTGCAACGAAAACGACCGCCCTCCCAACGACATACGCCAATCTAATAACCGAATTTTTTCTTCGAAAAAAATTGGTTAATAAATATATAATAAGCAAAGACATAGATACATACACAATAATAAACAGATTTACGTTTCAACTCACAGTAGCGCATATAAAATGTAAACATACGTTAAAAATACGATCCAACTTTTTTAGTTTGTTTATTAAGCTCCTCGAAAAATTTCGGGGGAGCATATAGTCGCCGCCAAGTCCTTCCGTCCGCCTGTCTGTCCGTCCGTCCGTCCTTTCGTCCCACTTTCTGTTATATTTCTCGACAACTACTAGTCGGAATCAAAGAAACTTTATGGGAAGCTCCATTACCAAGAGGAAGTGTGCATATGACCAGGACGTTCCGCTTCAATTATTTTTATGAGTTATGGGATTTTGAATATTTCTAAAATTTGTATACAGTGCACAATTCTTGACTTTCTTGTCCTGGCTATTTCTCAGCAACTACTGGCCGGAATTCAACGAAACTTTATGGGACGTTTCATTACCAAGATGAAGTTTGCATATTACCAGGATGTTCAGCTTCAATGATTTTTCTCAGAGTTATGGGACTTTGAATATTTCTGAAATTTGTATACAGTGCACAATTCTTGACCTTCTTGTCCGGGCTATTTCTCAGCAACTACTAGTCGGGATTCAACGAAACTTTATGGGAAGCTTCATTACCAAGAGGAGGTTTGCAAAGTACCAGGATGTTCAGCTTCAATGATTTTTCTCAGAGTTATGGGACTTTGAATATTTCTGACATTTGTATACAGTGCACAATTCTGGAGTTTCTTGTCCGGGCTATTTCTCAGCAACTACTGGCCAGATTTCAATGAAACTTTATGGAACGCTTCATTACATTACCAAGAGGAGTTGTTCATTTTACCAGGATGTTCAGCTTCAACGATTTTTCTTTGAGTAATGGGACTTTATAGATTTCAATTATGTCATGTCTATTTCTCTGGAAGAGCTATATGAAATTCAATGATACTTCGTGGAAAGTCAAATAACTGGGATAAAATTACCATATTACTGTAATGATCCTACCGTGGCATAGATGAGTCGGATTTGGTCCTGCAGTTCTAGTGATTTTTAATCATTTTTCTAGCTCTACCCTTTTCATTGCATTTATATCGCTTGACAAAGCGCATTTGGGAGCATCTATCAGGTTTACTGATATCCTTGTATTTTGCATGTAATGCAAACAGTATATTTTACTATATTTAAGTTATATACAGTCGAAACGCGATACTACGAATAGTCAAGGGAGATACGGATTTATTCGTAGTATCGCGTCTTTCGCAGTATCGCATCTTTTGAAAATCGAAGTATATTGTAATCCTTGAGACAAGCCTAAATTTAATAATATTGAATACTAGTTATAAAACATTTAATGAAATATAAATATGTTTTTATTTCAAGGCTAATTAAAACATTTTAAAACAATACATACATGCAGAATGTATACAGATCTAAAGCAAATACACCAGCTAGTAAAGATTCACATCTATAGACCTGCATTAAACGCTCTAAGGTGATATTATAGTTTAAAGTATATATGACAGGGACTTTGTCTATAACGTCCTTGACCATGAGCGATATCCGTCGAACAAAAGTACTGGCTTGGGTTAGGTGTGAAAATTTCTCGAAAAGGTGCGAAAGTCTAAGTTGCAAACTTATTCGTAGAATTGCTTTAATTTTGAATGACAATTTAACGATGGGGTCAGAAAATCAGTATCGCATCTTTCGTTCGATCGCGATTTCGAAGTATGGCATCTTGTATTAGTTAAATATATACGAAATTCGGACGGGACCTGCAGACTTGTTCGTAGTATCCCGTCATTTCGTAGTATCGCAATTCGTGTATCGCGTTTCGACTGTATTTGTAAAATTATAATATTTTATGTATTGTCCCTGGGAGAAGTCTAAGACGCGGTCGAACTCGTATGACATTGAAGGAAAAACCGCACATGGGTTTTATCAACATCATATAAAGAAATATATTGTTATTTTTAGTACTTAAATCAGTTACGCGTATTGGGGACACATATGGGGGCTCCGTAAGGGTAGAGGCTTGAACAGTTTACATGCAAAAATGGAAGAAATATGCAAAATTTGAACACATTTGTACTCACATTCGAAATGTTAACACTTTCCTCCATTTTTGCCGGGAGGCCGCACGTTACGTTAGCGGAAACCCTTTCGTTAAACTGGAGATCGATCGTTTTTCCTAACCAGTGTGCCAAAAAGGGAATATAAATATAATGTTGTTCAGTGATCTACTCTGCGTAGCGTTTCTACAGTCACACGATTTCAACATCTCCACAGAAGAAACATACTGATATAAAGTTCAATGTCAAAAATACAATCCCCGGTTTTGACATTTTTTTAAACTATTTGCATCTGGAAAAAGAATTTTCGAACAAATTATAATTTGCTGGTTTGAAATTTGCATGCATTTGTTCTACTTTTCAAGAAGGACGCATTGTTCTGTCTCTTTATGAAAACAATACAACTTACCAGCAATTTACATCGTGGATGCAACACCGAATTTGTACATCAACAATAAGAACGTCCGAGGTGCAGAGGTTCGGAGGAAAAACAGGATTTTCTTTTTTTCTGATTTGAACAATGTGGGTTATGGAAGCGTCCTAATGCCATAGTCTATATTATTTTTGTATTCCATTATCTCATAATTAGCAGAAACTAAGTCCTAATTAGGAGATAATAAGTCCTAATTAGGAGATAATAAGTCCTATTTAGGAGATTCTAAGTCATAATTAGGAGATAGTAAGTCCTAATTACGAGATAATAAGGATAGGATATATTAAGTCCTAATTAGGACATACTAACTCCTATTTAGGTGATACTAAATCCTAATTAGGAGATAGTATCTCCTAATTAGGAGATACTAATTCCTAATTAGAAGAAAGCAAGTCCTAATTAGGAGATACTAAGTCCTAATTACGAGATACTAAGTCCTAATTAGGAGAATCTAAGTTCTAATTCGGACATAGTATCTCGTAATTAGTACTTAGTATCTCCTAATTAGGAGTTAGTATCAGAACAGAACAGAACAGATATTTTATTAAGACTTGTACAAGGTACATCGTCTACAATAAATGAATATAAGTATACATATATATAAAGTATACGTGACAAAAACATAGGGGAAACAATACGTTATTATCATATAGTTGGTATATTTTTAACATACGAGTACAGTGTATGTGCACAATTACGACAGCAAAGTTAAGTATGTACTTATAACGGAGGATGAACGTTTTAATTTTCCTACCGTTCTATATTTAAAAGTGAGTTTCTTAGAATAAGTGCTTCCTTAACATACAAAGATATTTTTATTAATCTGGTTTTATCTCTTGTATTAAGTAATTGTAAATACTTATATACTGATGGATGTTTGTATTAAAAAGTTTGTATATATTTCTTTCTTATGTCAGAGTAACATTTACATACACAAATAAAATGATATTCATATTCAATGTCTTGAGTATTGCAACATAAACAATGTCTTTCATCACGTACTGTTCTGTTTTGGCTATATCTTCACGTTTGTATTCTGAGTGGTAGTCCACTCACTCTAAGCTTACAAAAATAAGGTTTTAAGGATCTTGGTAATATATCTAGGTAATTTTCATAATCTAAAGAGTTTTTAACATGTCTATAGATATATAACACAGAGCTATTTTCCAAATTTGCATACCAAAGAATCGAAAATTCTACTTTTAAATTCATTTATGAACAATTCTGTATTGATACTTTGAATGTATTCAAAAACATGTGAAAAACCATAATCATTTAATAACTGTCTAATATTCGAGACCCAATTTTTACAGCCATAGTAACTATCTCTAACCGCTTGGTTACATACAGATTGTAATATAATATTTTCAGTCTTAACAATTTTAAGTCAAAATTTTAACAAAATTGTTGATAAAAAAAGGATATCTTCCAAGTTCACCATAGACGCATGCATTACAAGTATTAGTTCGAACTTTTAATAATATTTTACAAAACTTAAGATGAATTCTTTCAATATGTTTCGATTTTTTAAAGCCCCAAATTTCACAGGAATAGTTCAATATAGATGTAACAAATGCATCAAATAGTTGACAAAAGGTTTTATCTCCTTATTTGGATGTAGTATCTCCTAACTGGGGCCTAATATTTCCGAATTATGGGATAATGGAATATAAAAATAATTGTGACACTAGGACGCTTCCATAGCGGGTGGATGATCTGTGAAAAAGATACTTCAAAACAGGGTCCGCAGTTTACTGATATGATAATCAATGTTTACACGTAAGGTTTCGGATGTTGGTCGTCGTAGGGAGTTTATCTGTCTTAACGGGATGTAACCAACTTTTCATTATGTTCGACTGATTGTAACGTTGTAATGGTTACATTTAGATAAAGTTCATAGCAGAAAGTGGGAGAACAAGGTGTGCAGACACGATTACATGCCAAAAACAACTAGAAAAGCAAATGATTAAATCTCGTAATCCACACATTACAAAGGATAAATCACAATGACCATGAATTTCAAATTCAATAAAATATATTTACTTAGTTAATTAATTGCTATGTGGTTTTGCATCCAACGACATCAATTACGTCAACATATAGGTCATATATATATATGCATATGGTACCATCGTGTTTGTGACTGTCTCATAATTCCAATATAGAACATAAACAATGCTACATATGCTAAAACAATATAACAATATCATATAAATATAACATTTAATGAAACTACAACATTATCAAAAGTAGAGAAACCCATATTAACAACTTAATGTCTTTTCTATAAGGCAAACAGACGTGTGATTCAATATAAATTGCGGTATATGCGGTTACTTCGTACGTGTACATACAGCGCATGTGACGAGTTTATTGTTGTCGTACGGCGGACACTGCAACGCCCCACAGACAGGCTTCACAAAATAAAACAAAGCCCCGTCAAGGTTAGTTGGGTTGCTGTCTTCCGTCGCAGTAGCTTCTGAATCGACACATACGTATTCTTTGCTTCCCGCTTGTGCGTGGTACGAGGTCATCAGGTATCCATGGTACTGCGGTGCCCATCCATCGTAGCATACATTCCTAGCAGGAATCATCATCGTGGGTCCCTCAGCAATACACACCGCACACGGAGCTTCGTGTTCGTTTAAATGTTTCCATTTACTTCCATGACTTGTTTCGTATTCCGTACCATATACAAGGCCAGCCAAACTTGCTGTTGGGTTGCCATCGTCCCAGATTGGATCCTTTGGCAAACAGAGATAGTTTATCCCTCCGCCGGAGTGGGTATAGTGCCCGCCCGCCACAAGTCCGTCATAAATATACGTAGCCCCTGTGGGACAGGACGAACGGCCCCAGCGTGTGTACACGGATACAGCAACGCCGCTCTTCCCTGTTTTGTTGAAGCCTTCTTCTGTGATTTGTTAAATAAAAACTGTTTATTACCTAATAATACTGTTATATAACATGTATTCTCGTACAACTGATTGCAGAACAGTTGTAATAATACTGCTTAAGTCAGCTATTATATTCGTTCGTCATGATGTTGATATTATATATGAGGCGTGTCGTGGGAAAACCGGACTTAATGCATGTGCGTAAAGTGTCGTCCCGGATTAGCCTGTGCAGTCCGGATTAGCCTGTGCAGTCCACACACGCTAATCCCGGACGGCACTTTCCGCCTACAGTGGATTTATGTTAAGACAAGACTTCCTTGAAACAGAAAATGCAATTAAAGTGGAAAGTGCCGTCCTGGATTAGAATGTGCGGACTGTGTAACGACACTTTACGCACATGCATTAAGGCTCAACTGTAAAGCTGGTAATATTTATGTCGAATTACCACATTCTATATAAATATATATATACACATATTTCTTTCTACATTCTAAAAACGTTACATATGACTATGAATGCAAGTTGTTTAAGTTAATCTTTACGGCAGATATCAAAAGTATCCACATAGATATCTAAGAGAATGTCAATATACCTGAGGGTTCCCGTTCAGTATCAGCAAATTTGTCCAGGCGTTCCTTTATCCGCTCCATGTTAAACTTCATCCGGACCATCTTCTCCAGGAGCTGCTCCTCATAGTGGAACCGGGAGCATTCTGGTTCCCGGCCAACCCTGGATGTCGCTGTCCGTAGGCACAGCAAAGTCAGGAACAGCGAAGTCAGACGCGCCATATTGCAATGTTGTGTTTTGTGTCTTACGTTCGCAGTAAAATACGATTTTTTACGCACAAATAAGTCAAACGACAAAGTTCTACGAACGATTCATGTAATATCTCCGATGTTTTAACGCCCGATTTCATTTAAAATTGACATTTATACGGTTCAGACACACAGTATATATAGGAATTGTCAAGGTCACAAGCATCGCAGTAGCCACATTGCGCATTCCATCATCATCAAATAGTCATTGAAAAACGTCAATCATGTTACAATACATAGATTTTATTTAGCTTATCTTGTGACGTTTAAGAGATATCAAGATTTTACTTGAGAAATAAGACAGGCAAAACATATCAAGTGAAATAAAGCAGACACAAGCTATCAGACGTGTGGTGTTTCATGGAACAGCACATATGTTGTTTACTTCAGGTATGATAAGTAAGTCACGTCGAACAGTTAAACAATATATTGATGCTTATTCACACAGGTGCGTATCTCACACAAAATCGAACGAACGCCCACGTGTATGTTATTGTAGGTGAGTCCCCTCTGTGAATCTTAGGCCTCTATATCACGGCCTGTACCCGGATAACATAACGCAGTGCAGCGACCATAACGCAGTGCAGCGACCCTAACGCAGTGCCAATATGGCGGATGGAAAGTCGGGGCTAATTTGTTTTATGCATAATTTTCTTATGTACAGGTATGTTTTGGTTGTAATATCCGTCGCCATTGATCAAATAGGTATTAAATTCAGCATACCTAATGTTACATCTAGCAATTATTGGGTTGTGAGATGGAATGCTGAGGAAAAAGGCCAAACATCCAATTAAAATATTTATAAAAAAAATCTTAAAAAATACTTAGATGCTTTAAATTGCCACTGCTTCAAAACCCCGTTTACAGTGTGTTGTTATCCAATCGGATATGGACACAATACTCGTTCGAATGTGCAGACTGCGAGAAAATGGATAAGAACCTAATTTCTAGTTGATAATAACCGAACGCAATGTATACTAGGAACGGATAAAAACCAAACCGACGTATAAAACCTGACGAATAAACACCTAACCGACTAATATTCTCTATTATTGAATGAATATATATGTATGCTGAACGACTGAAATGGACCTCTATATATTTCTATTTTCATTCCAATCGTATTGTATAATTTGCTTCTTCACCAGTGACAATTTTTAACGTGTATTTACATAATATAAAACTAAATCATGAAAACCATTGTTGAAAATCGCGAGGTTTTGCTGGACGAATATATAGTTGGAAGTATGGGTATCGATCGAAATTCTATCCTGACAGAGTGCCAAACGATTTGCAAAGACAGAAAAAATCTATTATTTTTAAAGACGATGTAGTATATATAGTTCAAAATAATGAAAGTGGAACACCCTTAAAAATATAAAAGCATTGAACGCATTCATAGTGACCCTCTTGTGAATATATTTCAACGTCCAAAGTTTAAGTCTGTATACTAATTTTTAATCCCCCGCCGCGAAGCGGGAGGAGGGTTATAGGAATGCCCTTCGTCCTTCCGTCCGTCTGCATTAAGCCTCAACTGCAAAGCTGGTAATATTTATGTCGAATTACCACATTATATATACTTCAGGTATGATAAGTAAGTCACGTCGAACAGTTAACAATATATTGATGCTTATTCACACAGGTGCGTATCTCAAACAAACTCGAACGAACGACCACGTTAATGTTATTGTAGGTGAGTCCCCTCTGTGAATCTTAGGCCTCTATATCACGGCCTGTACCCGGATAACCCTAACGCAGTGCAGCGACCCTAACGCAGTGCCAATATGGCGGATGGAAAGTATTTTGCTTATGTACAGGTATGTTTTGGTTGTAATATCTGTCGCCATTGATCAAATAGGTATTAAATTCAACATACCTTATGTTACATCTAGCAATTATTGGGTTGTGAGACGGAATGCTGAGGAACAAGGCCAAACATCCAATTAAAATATTTATAAAAAAATCTTAAAAAATACTGAGATGCTTTAAATTGCAATATTATTTTGCTGTTTGGAAGCAAACAAACACTGCTTCAAAACCCCGTTTACACTGTGTTGTTATCCAATCGGATATGGACACAATACTCGTTCGAATGTGCAGACTGCGACAAAATGGATAAGAACCCAATTTCTAGTTGATAATAACCGAACGCAATGTATACTAGGAACGGATAAAAACCAAACCGATGTATAAAACCTGACGAATAAACACCTAACCGACTAATATTCTATATTATTGAATGAATATAGATGTATGCTGAACGACTATAATGGACCTTTATATATTTCTATTTTCATTTCAATCGTATTGTATAATTTGCTTCTTCACCAGTGAAAATTTTTAACGTGTATTTACATAATATAAAACTTAATCACGAAAACCATTGTTGAAAATCGCGAGCTTTTGCTGGACGAATATATAGGTGGAAGTATGGGTATCGATCGAAATTCTATCCTGATAGAGTGCCAAACGATTTGCAAAGACAGAAAAAATCAAATTATTTTTTAAAGACGATGTAGTATATATAGTTCAAAATAATGAAAGAGGAACACCCTTAAAAATATAAAAGCATAGAACGCATTCATAGTGACCCTCTTGTGAATATATTTGAACGTCCAAAGTTTAAGTCTGTATACTAATTTTTAATCCCCTGCCGCGAAGCGGGAGGAGGGTTATAGGAATGCCCTTCGTCCGTCCGTCCGTCTGTCCGTAACATTTTTGTGTCTGCTCCATATTTCCTATACCCTTTGAAGGATTTTCATGAAACTTGGCTCAACTGTTTAGGTCATTGAGACGATGTGCAGAAGGCATGAGTCGGTCACGCCGGCTCAAGGTCAAGGTCACACTTGAAGGTCAAATATTTGAGCCTCCATTTCGTGTCTGCTCCGTATCTGCTATGCCTTTTGAAGGATTTTCATGAAACTTGGCTCAAATGTTTAGGTCATTGAGACAATGTGCAGAAGGCATGGACCTTTCACGCCAGTTCAAGGTCAAGGTCAGACTTGAAGGTGAAATTTTTGAGCCTCCATTTTCGTGTCCGTTTTTCGCGACCGCTCCATATCCCCTATACCCTTTGAAGGATTTTCATGAAACTTGGCTCAAATGTTTGGCTCATTGAGACCATGTGGAGAAGGCATAAGCCAGTCACGCCAACTCAAGGTCAAGGTCACACTTGAAGGTTGAATGTTTGAGCCTGTATTTTCATGTCCGTTCTATATCTCCTGTGCCCTTTAAAGGATTTTCATGAAACTTGCCTCAAATGTTTATCACATTGAGACAATGTGCAGAAGGCATGAGGCAGTCACGCCACCTCAAGATCAAGGTCACACTTGAAGGTCAAATGTTTGCGCCTCCATGTTTGTGTCTGCTCCATATCTCCTATGACATTTGAAGGATTTTCATAAAACTTGGCTCAAAATGTTTATCACATTGAGGCGATGTGAAGAAGGCATGGAGAAGTCTTGCCACCTCAACGTCAATGTCACACTTAAAGGTCAAATGTTTGAGCCTCCATTTTCGTGTTAGCTCTATATCACCTATGCCCTTTAAGGAATTTTCATGAAACTGATTAAGGTCAGTGTGATACTTCAAAGTCACCTTTAAAATCTAATGAAGGATCACGGCGGGAGATATAGCTGTCCTTTGGACTGCCTTGATTTTATTGTAATACATCATCTGATAGTTTAGAGGAAATGACTGATCAAGCACATTCATAACACTAAAAGAAATTATTTCATATATACAGGACAAACATATATCTTGATTTTCAGTTTGTTAAGTAATTATCCTTTTTACGTTCGCACTTATCCATCACAGTTTCCTACATTAGTCAGGAATTATCCGCAAGCACATAACCACTTAACAATAAAGACAATGATTTAGCTGTAAACATCGACTTTAAACTTTGATATGATTACACATTGTCGTAGAGATGTTCATTTAACTATTATAGTTTTCAAGCAAGGCACTAATGCATTTAAAGATATTTTAACAGGTCGGAAACATAAAAATGTTCTTTATGGGGACTTTTTCAGATACATTTTAATAACTTCAATCATCATAAGAGTGATTGTCAAACAAAATTTTAAGTACATAAACCACTGGACACTATAACTATTAAAAGATTTAAATTTATACTTAACACAAATATAACAACAGGATAAAAACATGAAAAATTATAGCACATTAAGTCTCTGTGTCCGCCATTTTGGCACTGCGTTAGGGTCGCTGCACTGCGTTAGGATTATCCGGGTACAGGCCGTGTATATATAATCTGCCTGAAATGTAAATTAGTGCTTGAAAGAGTAAATTTTAAGACGCATGTCGCATTAAATTACAAACCTTTTTTCCATGCCATGATCGTACTTGACTAAGAAGATCCAAGTATTCCAAGTGATAGATTTTTCAATTTATCGTTGTTTATCGTCAATTAAACAACGATTTGGTGTTCTGATGCGTAGGAATTAAACCACGAGGACGTTAGCCCGGGTTGTTTTAAAACCACGCATCAGAACGACAAAAAGTAAACAACGATAATGCGAAACTTATTTCGATTCTAATATTATTTGACAAATATGTGTACAATTGTAAATGGAACTACTTTTTACTATGCTCCGCTCAGAATCTCGACTTCCTTTTGCGTTGTTAATTGGGTAGTTTAACAACGATAATTTTGTTCTTTGTCAATAAAAAATAGCGAGTATCATGTTTGAATACCGAGTTGGTTACTATGTGCATTCGAGTATGGGTAATCAGTCTATAAACAGGTATAGGTTGGACACGAATGTTTGCATATCTCTATTGCCACTACGGAAATGCATATGAGGCGTGTCGTGGGAAAATCTGGTTTAATGCATGTGCATAATTGCACAGGCTAATCCGGAACGACACTTTCTGCCTACAGTGGACTTATGTTTAGAAGAGACTTCCTTGAAACAGAAAATACCATATAAGCGGAAAGTGTCGTCCTGGATTAGTCTGTGCGATTGAAGTGAGCTTTTACTCGTCTTTTCCTCCAATAACAATGCTTGTTAACGAAGTTTAAATCATGACCATAACTCTATTAATCAATAGGCCAAGAAAAGGCTTGTCACACTTCTAAGACAGAAATAATAATGTATACCCAATCGAAAAGCCCAAACCGCCCTAACGTAATATTCTATGAAACTCAATTAAGGCAAGGGAGGTAACCTAGCACTAGAAAATTCAATTGTTAAGTAGTTTTTGACGGATGTCCGAGCTCTCCGAGCGCTTTCTACTCGCTAACTCTGTCAGATGAGCTGCTCAAACATCAAAGCATTCGGATATAGATATATGTACACGTATTTATTATGCTCCCCAAAGTGAGGGGAGGGTATATAGTCGCCGCTTTGTCCTTCCGTCCGAGTTCCAATTCAACTGTTTGTCCGGGTGTCAAATGAATTTCCCCGACGATTTATCCATCATATTCCATGTCCGTCCGTCTGTCCGTCTGGTGCTCAGGAACTGATGACTCGAAGTTGATGTAACTTTACATACAACATACTACCAGCTGGACATGCGTATATTGTTAGATCGATCCGGTCTGATGATTTTTTCAGGGAGTTATTGTCCTTTTGATTACAAAACAATACATTTTAATACATTTTCGTTTCCGTGTGAGATCTCATGAACAAACTATTCATATTCAATGAAACTTTATATGCATTATCCCTATGAAGCGGACATGTCGTTCCGGTCTGATGATTTTTCAGGGAGTAATTGCCCTTTGATTATAAATTAGCTTTTGTGTTCGTTTATTTTTTGTATCGACAACAAAACAGATCACTCAGTTAAATGCTATACTTATCACAGTAATACATTAATATAAATTATAAACATGTAGATATAAAATTGTTATAAAATATTACACTGTTCAAATAGGCAATACATATTTAATATTATAACTTTGATTCAGCAGGTCGATCTAGTTCATGATGTTAAGTGCTTGCAAATTTATGCACTCGTTTGGTTACACGCGACAGTGCGCGTGACAAGTGGACCGGTTGTGGATCGTCTGAGGACCTTTGCACAAAGGCTATTAATGAGGCGTGTCATGGAAAACCCGACTGAATGTATCTGCGTCAAGTGTCGCCCTGGATCAGCTTATGCAGTCCGCACAGGCTGATAAGGACACTTTCCGCTTTTATGGCTTTTTTTTCTGTTTCAATGAAGTCTCTTCTAAACATAAATCTACTGTAGGCAAAAAGTGTTGTCCCGGATTGGCCTGAGCGGACCGCACAGGCTAATCCGAAACGACACTTTACGCTCATGCACTGAGCCCGGTTTTCCCACGACAGGCCTAATATGTAACTGCGGTATGCGCGTTAAATCCACTGCTGTTGTTTTAATGCCTCATTGTAACTAAAGAAATAAAACGTCATCAGCTGCTGTTGCTTGAATATAGCTGGGTGGATTTATGTCTATATCACTCGTACATGTAAGTTCAAGCTCGTGGTAGGGCGGGGATGGACAGTCAAAGTGGACCTTTAGTTGCGGACTTCCGTCTGCTCTACTTTGGTCATTAAGTAATTGTTACCTATATTCTCATGCGTGCGGTTACCTGGGACGCGACTTCCGGTGGTTACGCTGGGTGTGGAGCCCCCCCCCGCGGCGCTCGCTGAGTGTAACGAATCCCACGAGAGGAAACGCCGGAAAGACGAAGTCCACACAGGCGACAACGAGCGCGACTCCCAGTAGCCCGGATGTGCCCTTACAGAACAGTATGATCAGAAAACGGACGGTCATGGTGCAGACGATAAGAACTGCCCCGACCAAGTCCACCTGTATCAGGAAGGCAGACCCACATGACAGCAGGCTAATTAAAATTAAGGTGCAGTTCAACAGTAGCTGGCTGTAAGAACAATAAACTGACTATTTGCCAGTTATATAATGTAAGTAAGTAAGTAAGTAAGTAATTTTTTTATTATCGTGACTTGTGTATAACATTTACATTTATAAGTAAATACAGATACAAAATAGATCACACCCGGCTCACCGGGCCTATAAGTCACCTTAGCAAGTTCCATGATTAACAACGTTGTATATAAATTGATAAAACGTATCAAAAATAAAGATTGTTATCACATGACAGCAGCGACAGACATACGTATCGAATTTGTAATCGTGTTTACGAATACAGAATACTTCTTCTGCGTAAGTAGGCAGCCGTAATATATCTGGCTAGTTGTCTAGTGTTATTATGGATCAGATAACCTAGTTGATCTATGGGGGACAGTGTCATAAAACCAGTCTCCCGCAAGGCATCGCCAAGTATTCCAAGCCTTAAGTCACTATATCTTGGACAATTGAACACAAAGTGTGTTTCATTTTCAACTGTTTGAAAGTCACAGAAGTTGCATAGTCTTCTATCCTCACTCTCGCCGAGATATCTTCCAGTTTCTATTCGTAATGGTAGGATGCCCGACCTGAATTGTACATATAACGAACGTTGGTGCTTTGATACGTCTAATGTGAGATACGGTTCTTGTATGAAACTTGTTTTAAAAGTACAATAAGTTCTCAACTTAGGCATTCTAGCAACGTCTTCTTTCCAAGTAGAGTCATAGTACACTTCTATGCGTTGCTTTGCAGGGGGAACATTTACAGTGTGTTTGTGGTTGAAAGAGTCACGTAGTCCGATGTGCGTCATAATATCCCTGACCTCGCTCGACCAGTTATTGGTGCATACATTATAGTCCATTTCAAACACTTTGTAGCAAAGTCTGGCATGGTCCATGCACAACAGTCTATTCCAGAGGCGTAGCATGCATAGCCATCGTCTATATCTGGTGGGTAGCCATCCCATGTCCCCGACCATAGCGGCGACTGGCGCAAATCTGTGGACACCAAGGAAATACCGCATCGCTCGGTTCTGTACATTGTCTGCCTGTTGCAGCTGTTTAAATCCCCATACACCACCACAATAGTCCATCACGGGTACCACACATGCATTGTACAGGGTTTCGTACGACTTAAAACCAAAGTCTTTCATGTTGTGGATTTTGTTGATGATACTCCCAAGTGCTCTACCTGCGCCTTTTGCCAAGGCGTCACAGGCGCTTGTAAAGTCGCCTTTTTCACTGAAGATGACTCCCAGGTACTTGTACTTGTCAACCATCTCTAATTCATTGGTGCCGATTTTAAACTGATATTGTGTTCTATTTCTTCTGCCTTTTCGAAAGTGCATGCTTTTCGATTTGGATGTATTGACAATAACACGCCAACGTCTACACCAGTCATTAAGAACGTCAAGCATTTTCTGAAGATCATTTTCATTATCAGAAATTAGCACGATATCGTGAGCGTACATACGGATTGAGATCTTCGTATCGCCGGCAGTAACGCCGCAGTCCAGGTTATTAATCTCGGCTACGAGATCATTTGCAAAAACAGCGAACAAGGTCGGCGATAACGTACATCCCTGTTTGACGCCATTGGCGCTGTCGAACCAGTCCGTCAGTGATCCGTTAAGCCAAACACACGACATGGAGCTAGCATAGATATTGCGTATGGAGTTGTAAAACTTGCCGTCTACGCGGTTGATTAGCAACTTGTACAGCAGCATTTCACGGTCAAGGACGTCAAAACAACGTTTACGGTCAATAAACGCAGCAAAGACGTTAGCATTATTCCTTATTATGCTGCTTAACGTAAAGACGTGGTCATCACACGAGCGGTTCTTTCTAAATCCATTCTGCTCGTCGGCCAAAATGTTTTCTCCTTCGAGGTACTTTGATAGTCTCTTGTTCAGGAATGCCTATATAACTTGCTCACACATGATAATAGGCTGATTCCTCTGAAGTTAAACGGAAGTCGTTTGTCCGAGGCAGGATCTTTAAGAATTGGGCAGATTATCGCTTTTCGCCATACAGACGGAATTATGCTTGTATAGAATACAAGTTGAAACAGCTGTTGTACAGCGGCTATGACAGGGGGAAACTTCAATACGTCGTACGGAATTGCGTCGATACCGCATGCTGAACCCGACTTGCTGTGTTCGATGACGTCGCACACCTCGTCCATCGTTACGTTTGAGTTCAGAGATTCATTAGGGACGTATAGAGGGTCATTCATTGTATTTTCTATGAGAAGCTTGTGTGTTTGTGCTGTTTTGTAGTGGTCTTCGTCGAAGCTTCCATCACCTTGACAGTTGTACAAAGTTCTGAAGTCCTCTGTCCAACGATCGAACACCTTGTTTTTATTATTGGTTGATTGTCCGTCGGCTTCAGGTACCTCCATTGGAATATTTGAGTTTTTTCTAGGGCCCAACGTTTTAATTTTATTCCAAAAATCTCTCGGATTATCTGTTCGCATAGTCTCTATTTCATTGGCCTGGGCTCGCCTGTAGTCGCGCTCTGAACTGCGTAATGTTTTATCAAATTTGTCCCTGGACTTAGTGTAGTCGGTACGCAGTCTTGTCTTGCGACGGCGGTTACCATGGCAACTAAGAAAACATTTTTCGTTATCCCTGACGTCATTCCACAGCCCTTGTAGCGTATCATTCCAGTACGGTTTTGTCTTTTAAGTCGCGATTTAGTCGTTCTAAACGGCGCATACTTGGGTATTTTGCTGTTCATTTCATATATAATCGCACTGCGCAAGTTTTCATAAATAGTGTCAATATTTTCTTGTGTTTTGCGGGTACTCTCGATTTGGCCAATAACTGTCATAATTGCTGTTTTTGCAGTTTCACTTTCCATGAAATCTGGTGGTATTCGCCGCAGGTTAAACCGGTGTTCACTGGATCTCTCCGTTACACTATCTGAGCAAGAAGTGGGACTAATATAGTCTGTGTCTAGCTTCACGCTTAAAGCGCAGTGATCAGGGACTCTCGAGCGTTCGCCTAATAGACCGTGAAATCCTTGCTTGTCAATCACCGTTGAAAGATTTACAACTTTAAAGTCACTGAATGATTGGAATATATCTTGAGGCACACATATATAGTCCACCACAGCCGAGCCTTTCCGCGATATCGAAGTAAAATTGTCATCATTGGCTTCAAATCGGCCGTTCAATGTACAGAACTTTGCGTCACACAAGAATTCCGTGAAATCGCGACCATGTTGGTTAACGCAGTGATCGATGATTTTCCGTTATTTTGTGACGTCACATTCGGCCAAAATATCTGACAGAGCGCCAATACGTGCGTTAAAGTCTCCACATATGAGCATGTAGTCGCTGTGTGAATGCGTGTAAATTTGCGTCAACAAGTGTGAGAAGAAACCCTGAGCATCTCGACCGCGCGTGGAGCCCTCTGGCGGCAAGTAACATGAGAATACAGTCAGTTCGCTAGCGTCTTCGTTGTTTATCAATTTGAGACCAAGTATTCCGTCATACTGTTTATCAACCACAGACACACTGAATTTATCTAGAATCCACGTTTTCAAGAGAATACCAACTCCTCCTGAAGATTTAGGCGCTTTGTGACGAATTTCTTGTCGATTATATCCAAACCATAAATATCCATCATAGGTCAGCCCCTCATTGCCCGATAGATGTGTTTCACTAAGGGAGATAATATCCGCTTCAAGAAAGTCAAGTAGTTTAACACGTAATTTTTCATTGTCCTTTGTCCATCCGCAGACATTGCAGTGTACAATATTTATTGGTTTTCCGATGGGGCTGTGTGTGTACTAATCACGGTCATGGCTCCGTTCGGCGTCCTGTCGTGGCCGGATGCGTCCGTTGGCGTCAACGCGGTAGTCATTCTCATGTGGAAGTTGGCGTAGGATTGCCCGAGCGTTCATCTCGATCAAGCGTTCTGTATAAGATTTGCTACTCTTCAAGAACACAGCTTTGTAGCCATCTATGTCTTTGAGTTTCATTTTGTTTCTCAGTACTTTGATTTTCTCTGGTCTCTTGTTGAAACTTATTTTCATAGGTCCAGGTTTGTTTGGAAATTTGCTTAGCAGACGGACAGCGCCTGTAAGCGACACACTTGACACGACGTCCGCCAAGCTGTTGTACCAGTGCTCTGGTTTTTTTTATCAGGTCCTCATTGTCTTGGTAAGGGATTCCGGTTACCATGATGCAAAGATCCGGGTCGTTGATGTCGTTAGAGTGATGTGAAGCAGGTGTCCTTGCGGACTGACTATTGGTTGCGTCGGTGAGGTCTAGATCCCGAAAACGATCTTGTAATGATTTGACTGAGTCCATGAGACTATCCATACGGCTTGTCTCCTTTCTAATGTCAAGTGTTATTTCGTCTCGGAGAGCTTTGAGTTTAGCGTCAATACTTTTCATTATCTCATTTCTTAGGGTGTCAATTTTGCTCTCGAGGCTTTTGCGCATTCCCTCCTGTGAAGTTTTCATATCGCATATGAACGGCAACACTTTATCTAACTTCTCATTCAGCTCGGCATTCGTCGCCATCCCGCTACTTCCGGTGGCCATGTTGTTTGTACTTGACCAATGTATTTGTTGTTCATCTTTCAAGGTTTGAACAACGCACTGCTTTTGCTGAGTTAAACGTTTGACAAATATCTGTTGTTATTTAAAAAAATGGAAAATTTCCTACCTGGTAGACATACACTAGACTAGTAATTTTTTACACCAACAAGGCATAATTAATATCAAAATAATTATGTTTTGCGACCAAGACAGCATAACAGACAAAGAAATTAAATCAAATCTACAAATTCCTGTTTTGAAATTCCATTTTTAGAGAAATGTTTTTTTCCAACCAAAAACTGTGAAACTGTCGCTTTAAATACACAAATGCATACATATTACAAAAGATGAACGTCAATATAACGTCACCTTCCACAAATAGTATTAGCATAAGCATACACAAATACGCTAATAAACGCTTCGCCACCGTGAATCATATACATCTCTGAATATGAATCCTCTACGTTAGGTAACTTCTTTTTCTCTACCAACTACATGAGAATGTATACACTATCTACGTTAATTCTATAGTGTTCTGTTGAAAACGGGATGGTATTACAAAAGTTTATAAATTCTTCACAAACCTGGATGTACATTTTTTTCAACAACCTAAACGTATACGTTATATTATTACGCGTTATATTTAATGCTCCTTACCGAATCAATGTTTACCTCAATTCAGAATTAATAATTTTGGCAACGGACAAACAATGTTTAAAACAAAAACATACGAATCTACTTTCAGAGGTGACAGCAAACGCTCCAAAGGCGACGAAAACTATATTAAAAAGAAGCACAATGTTTAGATATCTTCTAAACAAATACATACGAATCTGTTTGTTTGCCACATATTAAAAAATACTTATTACAATGTATTATGCATTAAATAATATCAGAGGAAATATATCGAATTGAGTAAATCACATGCACTCATGTGTGAATACAAATTTATTATTTAAAATACCTGGGTCCCTATCCGCAAACATTCTAAGTGAACATTTTTTTAAATCATAAAATTCCTTAACTCTGTGGCCGGTTCATTTTATGTAAAATTTGTCTTAAATGTGTTTACTCTTGTAAAGAATCAACAGATGTTTCTTATTTTAGCATAATTCAAGTAAAAATAAAATTCACAAGGAAAATTGAATTTGAATAATTTCATTACATATGACTTTAGATTGTTCTTAGGGGCTTTGTGGATACGGCCAAGGGTAAATAACGCCTAGATTGTGAAGAAATGTTTTTTAAGTAAATCTATATTTATGAAATGATAGTGAATTTCTAGTTTCCATCATAAGGTGTGATCTTATTTATCTGTCTCATCTTAGAATAACACCAGACAAGCCGGACGTGGTCTTTGTCCGAAAGCATGCGTCTGATGTTGGGGAGGCTGTGACCATCTTGAAGAAGGACGTGGTAATGCAGGACAGTATGCCGGACCAACTGGAGTCACTTGCCCATCTGCTTAATGCCAGTGTGGTATCTACACGAAGAAATTGAATCACTCCGCAACTCAAACTGTGCCAGTGCATGCCCACTGCCAGATGTACCAAAGCCAAAAAACTGTGGAAAATAACAGTCATTGTGGTAATAGTATAAAAATGCATGACCAGTATTACTGTGACACTGTGTTGTAACAAGGATGGGACGAAGATTTAACTGCCTCATGAGCTCAGCAGATTTATGGATACAATCTAAATGTAAAAGTAATATATCTATACACATATTTCCATTCTAAATAGTTTTCTATTCTGTTCTTAAATGGAGAATCTCTCACTGCGCTATGTCTAATAAGAACTACATCAAATAGTTTTTCCATTTGGAAATGGTTGCCATGGTAACTGCAAAGTTCATTATGTATGATGGATGTAGGATGGCAATACGTTTCGTTGAATTGAAAGATTTAATGAAAGTGGATGAAAACTGAGAAAAGTACTTTAATGTAAATAATGTTAATAGTGTTGCATTGTCTATCTGAATTTTTACTTCAGTGTGGATTAACTTAATAGTTTGAACTTGTTCATTACAATTCATAATTATTAAGTGTAGCATTTTGGCAAGGTTTAATGGAGAATATCTTTATTTTCACATCTGTTCATGTTATGTATGGTTGCCATCAACTTAAATCTGTAGATACTTGTCGACTTCATTGTCTATATTTGGCAAAATCAGATGCAAAATTTGAATCATCTCGGTACAGTTTTAAGAAAGATATTTCAATTTTGATAAATGGGTTCAAATTTGTTAAATTTCAAAATATGTCATCATGGATCCCAATGTAACTCAATTATAGTAACAGTCAATAAACAAAGGAACTTTTTTTTTTGCTTGGGCATAATAATAATTACATGCATCAGGCATGAAACAATTTCCCTTATATATTTTTTCTGTCTTGTATCAGCTGTTTTAATAAAATGCTGAAACTTTCCTGTGTATTACCAGAATTTAATTATTTTGAATTCTGCAATCTGTTGCCAAGGTAACCAATATATGTTTTGTAATTTAAAGATTGTTTTATTAACTTTACTGTTGTAAGAAAACCTTATATTTGTGACTTATTTATACAATTGAACATATATAGAAAGCTTATTTATTTTACTTAATGACGTCAAAATAAATCATGAAAATGTTATATTTTGTGTTTATTGGGTAGTTCTACGGCCATCGTTGTCAACTTAAATGGACGAATATTGCAAAAATAATACTTTTTCTGTTTTTAACAATATATTGAATCATCTGAAAGTGTGAATAACTAAATTTCGCCTAATTACCCCATTTTGAACAAAACTCTCGCAACAGGCCATATGTAGTAATAGTTGAACTTAACCGAACGATAAATCATAAATCGTAACCACAAACTCCTCGCAGCGGTTACTTCCCCTATCCCCTATCGATTAACGGTAACCACTGCCATCACATTTAAAATCTTTCCAGGTCTGGAAAGGATTACGTGTTTGTAACTTTTACTTAAATAATGCATTTCAGTGAAATTTTCTACATAATTGGACTTTTGATATATCGTTTGCAGTCAATAATGAAAAACGGAAAATAAATTAACTAATTAAAACCATAAGTAATAAAAATAACATTTAAATCGATCATCATCAGGTAGTTTGAAATGACGGCAGGGATTTGATTAGAGCTATACTCGGAACCAGTCAAATCTCTGCGCGGAGGATGTCGTAACCACAAACTGCTCGCAGTGGTTACTTCCCCATTGATACTCTTGTCAGTTACCACCATGAGTTGAAGGTCTAATCACCCCAAAACGGAAGTCACATCCCCAGGGTTACATGTTGTCAGTTAGATGTCAGTTAGATAATAAGCACGTATGGTTGAGTGCAGGATGCATAGAATTTGTAAAATACATTTTAAATGATATGTTTTGGTATAAATTTAAAGGTATATATGTAAGAAATAAGAAAAAGACAGTTTTGGGCACTACTTTGTCTTAGTGGTTCCCAGCTTCATAACTTTTGGCCCATGTATTCATGCACAAAATGGCAGCCCCCATGCCCGTCAAAACCGGTGTGTTTATTCTAAGGTATATATTTTGAGTTACAACTCATATACATTTTTAACATGCTGTTTTTTTCAAACGGTTATGGCCATATCTTTCCAACAATGTATGGTGATATATTGGAAAGTATCTTGGTCATGGAGAAAATTGAGATCAAACTTTGAATATTTTATATGTAACAAAGAAGGAAATTTATTTGCGCATGCGTAACCTTTAAAGCTTACGATTTTGAAGTTTTCAGGGGAGACGATTTTGAGGAGATTGAAGATTTATTTTATACAACATTTTAATTTGATCATTATTTTTTATAACAATTACAAAGACATGTTGCATTATTGGAACATGTATATATATATTAAGATTTAAAATGAAAAATAAATAAATAAAAAAAATTAGGTAAGTAAATAAGTAAACATATCAACGCAAGGATTTATGTTGTCGGAACTTGTCCACGTTTTTATTATGTGTTTGTCCACGATTTTATTTCGCGCCAAGTGTTTTGCCTATGGTCACGTGGAACTTCGTGACGGCAGGGATTTAAACCAGCTATGTTGGGACCCAGTTAAATCTCTACGCGGAGGTTGCGTAACCAAACTCCTCACAGTCATCTCTCCTCTAGGGATATCAAAACAGCGCAGCAAGGGGAGACCAATGTGAGGAGCTTGAATCGTAACAAGGAAGTATTGTGTAATGAAAGCAAGGAGTATTCTTTCGGTTTCCACTTGACGAGTAAGTAAAATCTTTCTGCAACTAGCAGATTATTTAATGTAATTGATTTCCTATTATAATATAGGTCTATGGTATTCTAATCATCACTGTATATTAAAATTGAGTACTTGGTAAAAATTGTAAAAATGTTCACCTATAATTGATGTTATTGTGTTATGTTAGCGTGACCAGTGACCAAAATAGGCAATGGCTACTGAAATTTTGGAATTTATTTAAAAATAGTGTATATTTCATATTTTCGATGGGAAAATATAGAGAATACATGGTTGGTGCCGAGATGGAGAAGGTTTATCGGTTGAGGCTTAGAAAAAGAAAATAGGGTGAGCTTTAGCGAGCCCTATTTTATTTTTCGGGCCGAACCGGATAAACTTTCTCCTTCTCGGCCACCAACCATTTATTCGATTTATCCTGATACATAACAATTGCGTCCATGCAACAGATTAAATCAATGAAAACTACTAAAACCTCAACATAACCAAAACTCTTGGACGGGCCTCCTACATGTAGAACATTCCAGACGGCCGAATTACTACGTATTTTGTGGCAAAAAAAAAAGTTCCATATTAAAATGCACATTTTAGTGTTTTAAAATAGACAATAGAGTAAAAAAAAAAAATGAATCGAGAACATAATAATTTTATTGTTAGTTATTTATGAATTTGTGCAATCACGTATCACAAACACATTTTGAGATATTCTTAATTTTAAGTTCAAGGTCGTTGACTTTGCAGTTGAACAAGTGTCTGTGTAAACGGATCAACAATTTAGTTTTCACACTACACGACGGATTATTTCATATAAGGCCACAACAAATTGATCAGATGTTCGTCGGATTTGCCGCACCTTAAAATCGTAAATCGAAAAAAAAAAAAATTTCTTTTTATTTTGCGCCCGCACCTACAAGTTTGCCCCGCATCCGATTTTTTAAAATGAAGTTTTCAACAATGAGTCTCATTTTACGTTAAACACCGCCTTTGTGGTGTACCCAAATTATAACAAGCAATTGGTACTGATATAGACGTGAATAAGGCACTTTGCGGCGACTGGTTTATGTACAGAGCACACAATTTATGACCCAGACCTTTAATCGCCAACAGCCAGTCTGGCACAGCTGCCATGTGTATTTCAACTCGGCAATTTCTTATAATGTTTTATCAAACTTGTGAAAACACAACGAGCTGTTTGTCAGCATTCATTGCCTAATTAAAGATGATTGCTAGCAAGCTCTCGTAATATCAGCAGTTAATTAACAGTTAATTAAAGGATTATCTTGTTGATAAAGGATGTGTGAAATTGGATGTCTGGATTATGAAGTAACTTACCTTCTACACAAAGGTGTCTGTAAGCCTTTCGGATTGCCAACTGGGATCCAGAGGAACGCACTCGATGGATGGCCGTGGTTTTCCTCGAGGGAACAAACGAACGTATGCGACAAGATGTCTTACTTCTTCATGAGCTGGAGCTGAACTGACGTAAACTGGTCTTTTTCTGTCCGGTGTATTTACCGCACAGTTTTTATTAGGTTACACAACACCTAATTCTACCACACTCTCCCCCATTCTATTTAACGGAGAAGAGGCATAAGGTTCCGTTATTTCGCCGAATTTCCGGGTGGATCCAGCCGTGCACAATGCAAAGCATCATAGTCCAATTTACTCCAAACCACCCAGTTATTCATGTCGCATTCATCATTACGTATTCATCTTCAAACCTAATATGATGTTATCTCTCCAGGGGTCAGAGTCGAGCTTCAGTACTAATTATTTACCTGTTCAAAAATAATGTTTGTGCAAAATCACACACAGTACTTTGTTTCACAATTCCAGCTGAATACTTGGTGCCGGGATAATACTGCAATTCAATTCACTTATATGTCCTAAAATAATGTTTGGTTCATGTCACTCACAATACTGAATTTAGAATATAGACTTCACACTTCGAACAAATTCCGCGCGTTCGTTGATGTCAGTTGGCAGACGTCCCTCACGGTGCTGTCTCGGTAGGAAGCTAACATTTCAGCCACCTCACCAAGGAATGCGGGAGTGCAGATTTGAGCCCCAGCTGGGCGGAAGTATGGCGAGTCCGTCTCAATTAATAGTCGATTCGCCGGGACTTTCCTAACGGCTTGCTTCTGACTCTCCGTGAAGTGGCGAGCATGGCCTGAATAACTGATATAACAGTTCTTAAAGGCTTTACACCAGCTTATCACGGTCTCCTGAGCGCCGGTGAAACAATGCAGGATAATTTTTTGCGTACGCGCCACATTCTCCTTCAACATCTCCAAGCACTCCAAATATAGAGCTCCGGACTGAGGGTCTTCACCATCACGGACATGCAGGATCACGGGTTGACAGGGTGACGACAGTGCGAGCATGCGCACCAGTGCTCGCTCTTGCACAGGCCAGGACTCTCGCGGCGCAGTGTGATCTAACCCAATCTCCCCTAAAGCCACTACATGGTCTTTCCGTAGCAAAGTTTTCATTTGGTCGAAAAGAGCTGTGTTCAACATCGACGCTTTCTTCGGGTGCAGTCCTACGGCTGCCCCAAACCCAGCTGGTAAATCGAACGACGCCGGGTACGTCTCTGGGTCGCAATAAATTACAATTCCTCCCAAGATGTCCACTTCTACATGCGGACGGGGACCAACGTCAGCCTCCATCAATGACCGAACATCTGGCATATATACGCTCCCCAGGGCTTTCAAAGCGCGATCAAGATGAAAGTGAGAGTCAAAGGCTGGGATTCTCACACAATCTTCCCGAGATACTGATACCCTAATGGACTCAGGAGTTGATGTTGGCTTGTTATGTGCCAGGAGCACGGACACGTTAGTTTGACCTGAATTTTTCAGGTACTCATGGGCAGATATACCTTGACGCTGTTTAGGTTCCCTTGCAACAGCTGACGGTTTCAAGGAGGAGGAATTACCAGTTTTCACCGGTTCATCCCCATTAGTCTCAGCTGATGTGGAAAGGCCACCAGCTTTCGCCGGTTGCGCTCTGGTACGTGACGAGTCCATGTGCAGGAAATACCTCTGCTTATCCGGATACAAATATCTCAATAATCCAGCCAACACTCTCCAATGGGCTAAAAGGACTTGTGAATTCAATCGCTGAATATTGAAATTCACCTCTGGCATTCTCGCATATCTGGCAAAACTCGACATCCACAGCAGGTCACTTTCTTGAGGACTCACTTCGTGATTTATCCGTAGATCATTTCGCCGGGCGAACTCTAAAAGAACACCCAGCCTGTCCGACTCGGTCAGTTGCATCGCCAACCAACGGAGGGCTCGTAGTTGAGACAGATGCCAACTGGGGTTTGCCAAGTTTTCCGTGTGGAACCGTATCGGCAGGTGTTTTGACATCACATGTCTGCTGAGATGACGCGACTCATAGCCGCAATCCAGGGGGCACTTTGAGGCTCTCTTTTTGGTGGTGCCACTCTCGACGCGGCTCCCCAATCGTCCCCAAACCGATGGTTTCCCGCAGATGTGTGTTGGTAACCACCGATACTTGACGTCTTTCCCTGTTCTCCCTATCCCTCTCTAACATGCTCACTTGATGAGACCTGTTAACAAAAATCTGGGTTGCCACGAATTCCGGTTGAACGGAGCTCCCAGCAGCAGCCGGAAACTCAGGTCGGGCACTAGGGCTTTCGGAATGAACGGTACTCCTAGCCGCAGCCGGAAACACCAATCGAGAAGCTGGAACTCCAGACGAGACCGGGGCCTCTTCTATTTCAGACTCGTCCGAAACAGAGATTACTTCATCCTTGATTTGCGGGACATCCTCGCACTGTCCCACTTGATCAAGGACAGTCAATTCGAACAGTCCCACTTGATCCAACGCTGCGAATTTAGGGGAAGCTGACTGGTCATGCCCTCCCTCCTGTGCTGTAACCGTTACGGTCTCCATGGGCATTTCCTCGACTTCTGTTTTCACAGTTACGTCGGTCGCCCGCGGACTGGATGCCGGGACTGTAGGAACTAACTGTGGTAGAGCCGGAAATCCGGACTGCAGTCCAGAGAACTTGTGAGGTGTACGGGTCTTAGGAACGGTTGACGGACGAGGTCTGGCATTTAAAGAAGTCCCCAGTCCTTTCCTTGTTGGGCCAGACTTCCCGAAGACCCGCACCACAAACTCCTTATGGCAAATAACATCGGCGTGGTACTGAAGATCAGAGATAAAACGTCTGTTCTTCCTTGTCACCGCGATGTCATACTGGCCCTTCACTAGCTCCTGAATCTTCTCCTGGGATATCCGGGACGAGTGAATTTGCCCCAGGGCGTGCACCAGCTCTCTGGCCGTGCCATACAGAAGACGACCCTCTGCATTAGCCTGCTCAATCTCCTGGATTACCCTGGCCGCCTTCTCCATGTGCTGTCTCCAGCCGCGCTTCGGACTATCAGTTGAGGAGCCGGAGTCTGACATTCTACAACAACAATGGATTATTGCAGTGTTTTCGCAGAACAATTCGGGCATTTATACTTCTTTATCTTCACACCCTCTTCCTCACTCACATTCACGCAACGCCCATGAAACCACTCGTCACACCAATCACATTCAATCATGAAACACCCGTCATCAGGCCTTCTACATGTACAATATAAAGTCTCCGTGTCCAGTTCTGTAGGTCGTCGGGTCAATTTGTCTTGTTCTTCCCTGAGCCAATTAGGAAGGTTTTCCTCTCTACAGGGTTTCAAACGGTCATGGTTCATGGTTTTTATCAGATTTTTATGTCTAACCCGGTAAAGGTAGGGTGAAATCTGTTGAACTACCACCCCCGGTCCGTCCCACTTATAGGACAGTTTGAAACTTTTTCCTTTCTTATGTGCCGTGTCCAACATAAAGACGGGGTCACCCTTCCTGTATGATCTACTACACATCCGAAGGTCGTAATCTCTTTTTCGTGTTTGTTGCCCCACCTTCAAAGTCGTTCGAGCTTGTTCATGTGCATCCTTAATGCTCTCTTCCAATTTTGAGACAAATTCCACTTCCGTTTGGAACTTTATCTTCTTTGAAGGATACACTAAATCCGCCGGGTTATAAACCTCCCTACCCAGCATCATCCTATTTGGTGTGAACCCCGTACTCCTGTTGACTGAAGAACGCAAGGCTCCCGCTATCTGAGGTAGATACACATCCCAGGACTCCTGACGTTTTGCTGCAAAGCACCTCACTGCTTCCATCAATGTTCGGTTATAGCGTTCAACTTGACCATTCGCTGACGGTCTATAAGGAGTTGTCCGCTTCTTGTGTATACCCAGCAGAACACACACCTCTGTGAACAGCTTACTTTCAAAGTTCGTACCCCTGTCCGTGAATATTTCTAGGGGTACTCCGAACCGTGAAAAGAAATGATTGACGGCTGTCTGCGCTGTAACTTCAGCAGTCAATGACGGCAGAGGAATACATTCAACCCACTTAGTGAATTGATCTACCATCATTAAAATATACTCATTCCCTCGCTGTGTTTTTGGTAATGGTCCCAGAAAGTCCAAATGTACTCGTTCCATGGGCACTCCGGAATGGTATATTTGCATTTCCCATCTGGCGGATTTATTCAGCTTTTTACTTCTCGAGCATTCAGGGCAGCTCGCAATATAGGCCATGGTGTCTTTTGTCATTCCCTTCCAGTAGTACTTGTCTTGTACCTTCTGCCTTGTCCGGTCGATTCCTTGATGACCAGCTAGAGGTAAATTATGACTAAGATTCAGGACATCTTTTCGAAATGCTTTTGGTATTAACAGCCGTTCATGCGAATCATCCGGGTCGACTCTGTAGATGATACCCTCTGATATCTTGAAACAATTTCTATTGACCCAGTAAAACTTCTCGGTTGCACTAGCTAGGAATAGGGCTCCTTCAGATGGGATTTCCTTCTTCAATAACCAATTATTCAGTAATTGAAATTCATTATCTGACTTCTGTTTGTCTCGGAATTCTCCCACTGATGCGGGAAACATATCATCCTCTGAAACCACATTAACGGTCCCCTCACAGCGTTCAGTACCAGGATCCCAAACTTCGTGCGGTATTTCCGGCTCTGATGACACTTTCACCTTCGTTTGAACCAACGGAACCGCATAGTCCACATCCTCTGCAAATGAACCCCAATTCTCTTCCGCCCTTTTGCAATATCGACATCCCCCGCAAGGCAGTTCAGACAGTTTGTAACCTAACCGGTATTCCTCGCAGTGATCTTTTACGTCAATTCTGGACAAAGCATCAGCGTTGCCGTGCTTAGTACCTGCCCTATGTTCTACACTCATGTCATACTGACTCAGCTCTTCGAGCCAGCGGGCAATCTGTCCTTGAGGTTCCTTGAATCGCAATAACCACGTCAGACTGCTATGGTCAGTTCGCAATGTGAAATGGCGTCCCAGCAGATAGTGCCTGAACTGTCTGGTAAACCGGATAACCGCCAGAAGTTCCTTCCGGGTGGTACAGTAACGTTTCTGCTCCTTGGTTAACGCATACGATCCGTACGAAATCACTTTTGGTTGCCCTTGTTGCACTTGAATCAGAACTCCCCCAATTGCCACATCGGAGGCATCCGTATCCAGTATATAGGGGTCTACGTTGTTCGGTAAACCTAACACGGGAGGCGTCACCAAAGCAGATTTCAGATCCAGAAAAGCAAGTTCTTGCTCTTCGCCCCATTGGAAGGCTTTCTTCCCCGTACATTCATATAGAGCCCTGGACCTTTGGGCATAGTCTTGTATGAACATCCTATGGTAGTTAGCTAGACCAAGAAACCTCTCAACATCTTTTGCATTCTTGGGTATTGGCCATTCTTGAACAGCTTTGATATCCGCATTTGACATGGCAAGGCCCTCCGGGCTCACCCATCGGCCCAGAAATTCTACTTTGCGTTGGAAAAACATGCATTTCTTTGGTTTAAGCTTCAGTTGGTATTTCCGGAATCTCTCAAATATTTGCCGAAGAATGCAGTAATGTTCCTGAAAATCTTTTCCCATAGCCAGGATATCGTCAAGGAAAGCTAATACTTCGTTCCATGTAAGCCCTTGTAGTACTCGATTGACAACTCTCGAGTATGATGCCGGGGCGTTGCACAAACCGAAGGCCATTTTCACAAACTGAAACAGTCCGTACTTGGTACTGAAAGCCGTCTTCTTCCGGTCTGATTCTTTTATCGATATCTGCCAGTAAGCCGAGTTTGCATCCAGTTTAGAAAACCATTTCTGTCCGGACAGCATATCGGTGCAATCTTCTACCAAGGGTAGCGGGTAGACATCCTTCTTGGTGACGTCATTGAGCCCTCGATAATCCACACACCACCGCACAGACCCATCTCGTTTCCGTATCAGTACTGGGCTAGAACTCCAATCCGAGTAAGATGGTTCAATAACCCCCGCCCTTAACATCTTCTCCAAATGTCCCTCCTCTTCTGCTACAAACGCCATAGGTGTTCTTCTGGGCTTCTGTTTCACGGGTCTGGCATCGCCTGTATCGATCTCATGTTCCATAGCTGTAAAATTTCCTAGGTCAAATTCATCTCTCGCAAACACATCTTGGAACTCAATGAGTAATTGACGTACTTGCTCCCTCTCATTTTCGGTCAAATGTTCAATCGACCTTTGAAACACGTCCTGTAGATATTCAGGCAATTCTGTTACCTTGTTTTCTTCTGACACTCCGTTGACTTCTGCATCACATCGGTATTCTTCGGGTATCGGGGGTACCACGTTAACTGTTTCAGCTGTCCCCAAACGGGCGTTCTTTTTGAGCCTTATATGATGGTCCGTCGGGTTAACCACAGTCGCATTGATGTGTCTCCCAGAATGCAATGACCGGGAAATCAGTAAGTCAGTATCGTCAATCCCCTCTAGTACATACGTCCCAGCCTGTCCTATTACCGTACAAGGTATAGTCATTACAGTATTGGGCGGTATTTTGGTCAATTTGACAACGGTCACATTCGAAACGGTAGGTAAAGTGTCAACCTTGTCATATACCATGCTTAACGTGTGCCCTCCTATTTTTATGTACAACTCCGGGATATTAATGTATGTCTCATATTTAGTCATAAGATCTTTTCCCAGAAGCATGTCATTTTCGATTGGGGCAACGTAAACATGTTCGCTCACTACTGTTTCCCCTAACGTAATTGAAATGGGACCAGCTATACGTCCGGTCATTTTCAAGTCCTTTCCTGCTGTCCTTAAAGTCACCTGTCTTAATACTGGTACATCTCCTATCTTACTAAATAGGGTTTCTGATATAATGGTGACCTGGGCTGCCGTATCAATCACAGCCTCAATGTTAAGACCTTGAACTTTCACTTGAGTTTTGAAAAGGGTTTATCCAATCTTTATTTCATTTATTAATACTTCTTCCGTCTCCAAGGGCAGGCCATGGCTCATTTGGATCGAAGTTAGGCCTCCGACTCCGACCCACTGCTGTTTAAATTCCTCCCGACGAAGGACACCTGTTTTTCTGGTCTCCTATCCTGCCGCTTTACTTCCGGACACTCGTTTCGCAAATGTCCAGTTTTCTGGCAGGTATAACACCTTACATCAGGTGAACGGGATCTCGCTCTTGTTTGCTGCTTTTCAGGGCATTCCTTCATGACATGTCCCTTCTTATTACAATTATAGCAAATGATCTCTGCTGGACTTCTTGCGGGCGATGGAGAATACCTCCTGGGCGATCTGGAGTTTGCCAGGATTTTTTCCATGTTCTCCAAGATACGGTCCATTTTCGCTTCTAATCGCTCAACCCTTCTCTCGATGTTTTCCCTCCATCCTTCCTCTTTTCCGCTCGGTAACCTTGACGGTGCAGTAACAGCAGCGACTTGAACTTCTGCCACTACTCCTTTGGTTACAGTGTCTTGTTTATTGTATATCAGACCGCGGGTATACTTAGCCCACTTCACTTTATCGATTGCCTCCTCCATGGTTGTAGGTCGCATATTGGCTACACTCTCTCCCACAGGCTTATCTGCTAGCCCGTGACAAAATCTTAAAATGGTTTGCCTGTTCATGTGTTCGTCGGGCAATTCTTTAAATGCATGAGTAGCCAACGTCATGACTCTGTCTGCCCAAGCATCCACCAATTCTTCTTTTCCTTGACAGGCATTAGAGAATTTTATCATAGCCGTTTCAGGTAGTTCCTGATTTCCGAAACGACGTTCCATCTTTTCAATAATTTGATCATATCTCATTCCTGGTGTCTTGTCCGTGAGAAGTGTGTGATAATCGCTGGCCGTGTCCGTAAGACATAGACACAGATAATCCAGTTTCTCTAGTTCGGTCCAGTCCTGCACAGTTGCGTATCTAGTAAATTTACTAAGAAATGACTTCCAACTTCCCTTCCCACTGTATGTTAAAGATTTTGGTTGTTGGCTTAAATTGGGTCGCCTGTCTTCTGGTTCCGGTCGTCTACGGCGTTGTCGATGCCCGTCGTTTTCATTGTTTGCCGGTGTTGGTCCATTTTGTTGCGCACCAGCTTGATTCGTAGCCACTTGCGGAGTCGCTGGATATGGCAGCTGTGGTGCACCCCACGGTGGACAAGGAAGGCACATATATGGCAACGAGGTTGTTGACAGTAGTTGCTGTCCTGGCTGGCATGGAAAATATTGCATAGGCTGTTGCATATATGGCGCATACTGAATAGGCTGTTGATGCGCATAATTGACAGGCTGCGGCTGGACAGGATGTTGTTGTTGTTGTGCCAGTTGTTGTTGAGCCGGTTGTTGTAATAAATGCTGAACCAGCTGTTGCAGTTGTTGAATCGATTGTTGTTGTTGTTGCAGTAGCTGTGGGGTTGTTTGGTGTTGTGGTTGTTGTGCCGGTTCCTGTTGTGATTGATTAAACAACGGATTTTTTAATGATTGATGTAATGGTAGCTTTGCCGGTTGCTGTTGAACAAGCTGTCGTGATTGTCGCTCTTTTTTGATTACCATGTCTTCAGTGTCAGTCCCTTCGTCCCTTTCACTGATTTTTTGTTGAAACCCCCTCCGATCGTGAAGCGCTGATGGGGGTCCAGACAATTTATTCATCGCGACGTCAATTTGTTTTTGTGTGTTCTGCAACCACTCTTGACTTGCTAGATCATGAGACGCTTGCCTACCACTGTCCTCTGGCTGTGTCGTACCCTTGGAGTCTGTGTCATGTCCACCCATCATTTGGGCCCTGTCATTCTTTGGACCTGTAGACGGATGTGCAGCTGATAGGCCAGTCTGGCTGGGTTCTGGATCAACCTCCCCCTCCCCATGTTCCGGAACCTGACGGTGTGGGCTTATCGTTGATCCAGTGACCTCCCCTCGCTGAGAAAAGGTGACAGATTTCCAGAACTCCATTGTGGGACGGAATCCCTTAATAGTTTCTAACTGAAGCTCTGGAACTGAGCCAAATTCATTTCGTAATTCGATTATTGCCAAGGCAATTTTGTCACCAACTCCTCTAAGGGTTTTCAACTCTTCGTATGACGCAGTGTCCAAATCTACTAATCTCTCAGCCATTTTGATAATGTTTAAATTGATAAATGATAAATCAATCTGAATGGGATTAGTCACCGTCGCCTTTATGTCCAGGTCAATTGTGGTATTCAGACAGAGTTACCGAACACACACAAGCAACACTCATTCAGCTATATGCGCCGAAATACTATTACCGCTTAGCACTCAGACTGAACAGTTAAACTCGCATACCTACAAACAACTAATACTCTCCACCACTCAGCACAAGAGCCGAACAGTGACTTACTTTAGCTTTCAACCACTCAGAACATTAGCCGAACAGTCACACATTCAAGCATACAGATACAATCGTACACTCAGCTTATACGCCGAACATACACCCGTTAACTTAATTCTGAAAAATAAGAATACCCAGTACGTATCGCCGGATATTTTATAATCACAAATATTATATTAAATGCAATACAGTGATAATTGAGAAAATTAAATTTTATCTGGAGCAGTTAATACTCTCAATACGGTAATGGTCCGAAGCCGTGGGTGCACTAGTGGTTATTATTATTATTATTATTATTTTTTTTTTTTCCGAGACCTACTATTTTGTACTTGTTGTGACTGCTACTACACCAGCCTCGGCCGGTTAAGTTGACCGCTAGACCGTCTACTGCACGGGTAGAACCAAATCCCCAGCTAGGCACCGGAGAGACGAACGGTCCACAAACGTCTACTGCACCACCACCAGCAACACCCCAGCACGTGGCCGGAGAGGCTGTCCGTGGGCACTCTCAACACGCCGGGTACCACCGGCTCCCGGGAACCGGAAACACCAGGGATCGCCGACCCGCTGGGAAACGTCAATAACTGAACATGAAAAATAACAATGATGAATGACAATGATCGCTTGACACAAAAAGTGGCCCAGACAGTCACAATATTTCCTAACCACTATACTCAAAATAGCTAATTTGCGTCTACAGAAAATGGAAACTAAATAAAATATTTACTGGGTATATTCCAAATTTACAATTGAATAACTAATTAAGTAGAAATATGCAATTGCCACGAATAACAGTTCGTTTAATTTGAACAATTTGCTATCCGAAACTGAAACCAGCAATATAACAATGCTAGCTAGCGAAGATTACTGAAAAGGCTAACAGAGAGTAATGTATGCTCGGCAGCTAAAAATAGATTCCAGAAAAATATCAAGAGCAAATTGCGAAATTTGCCACTGAAAATATAAATATGAAGCAAGTTGCAATTAAAAACTTGCCACTATATCGTACAATTTGCACGAAATTATTTTTCAGTTCGAGTTTTCAAGAACTCAAACAAAAATGGCGGACAATTTCCCGCGAAGGTTCGATTTTTGCAACTGCGAAAATTGCAAAAATTTATTGCTCGCAGCGCCAGTGAAGTAACTTACCTTCTACACAAAGGTGTCTGTAAGCCTTTCGGATTGCCAACTGGGATCCAGAGGAACGCACTCGATGGATGGCCGTGGTTTTCCTCGAGGGAACAAACGAACGTATGCGACAAGATGTCTTACTTCTTCATGAGCTGGAGCTGAACTGACGTAAACTGGTCTTTTTCTGTCCGGTGTATTTACCGCACAGTTTTTATTAGGTTACACAACACCTAATTCTACCACAATTATGTCAAATGGACTGATTATCGGGTATATTTACATTTCGGACAGTTTTGACCAGCAGTTTGTCCTTGATTTCTTACTTCTAATATCCACACATATAAGTTGTTTCTGACATGTCCATTTTATAAATTCAAAGTATCTGTTTGGTGTACATTTTGTTCAGTCTTTATATATTAAGGTACATTTAACAGGGCAAGCCAAGTCATTATGTTAGTTATTAATTTTAATTTATTTATGGATATATTTTGTTAACATCTTATAGATAGTTTAAGAGTGTATGTTTACATCAAAAATAATTATCCAAGTTTACTGTAATGAACAATTGAGAAAAATGTTAATATAAAAATCGAAGTATACTAATGCTTTTGTTAATGCCATAATTAATTAATGTAATACAGCACAGTGAAGTATAATTTTATAGCAATTAAAACAGTAAGATATAACTATTCCCTGACATGGAAACACGCAACGATGTTGCGAGTCGATAAAAAAAAAATGGCTCAAGAAAAATAAGAGCCAGTGTGAGTCCTGGTTTATGGTTTAAAGAAATGGTGGCGTCCAGTTGTTTCGTCGTGTCATTTAAAGATACAGATCTTATACTAGTGATTCCTAAATTGTTTTGTGTTTATTGTATGACATTTCATATTCATGTTATTAAACTGTTGGTAGTGAATGACTTGGTGTATCAAATATATATTTTGATAATGACAATTACTTTGTATAAGGTCTACTTTCTTATAGTTAAGATATGGCTATTTAGTATTTACTGCCGGTCGTTAATTTAATAGCAGAATCACTATTGAAGACTTGTTGCACAAAACCCTTTGCAGGACATGGTCAAAGAAGAAATGGAGAAATTAGTTGCTTAGTTTATTACATATATATTGATTTTGACAACAATTTATGGAACAGAGCAGATGAAGAAGAAATTATTGACAATATATCAAGTTATGATGGCGTTTGGGAGTAATTTTTAAACACTATGGGCATGATAGGATTTTTTTTATTTTGCGCTTTTCGCTCGCCTCCGATTTTATCGAAAATGGAAAAAAAATATTTTTATTTCGCTCGCTCGCTCCAATTTTTTTTGGACAAAATCCGTAGAACAACTGATCAATTTGTTGTGGCCTAAACAGTACAATTTTGGATGTTAACAGTTGCCCCTGCAAATAACGATTGAAAGTTTTGGTTGCTTCGTTCATCAATTGCAATGGAGACGTTCGATGCTGCTGTCACGGTGGGAGGAATCGGAGAATGCAAATCTGGGAGAGGGACTGGCTGAACCTGTGCTTCAGTGCCTTTACTATTAGGAAGAAATGCTGATGCCTGATCATCGATCCTGCCCTGTTCTTCAAGTTGAATTTTTCCTTCAGCACTGGTTGAGGTAGGATTATACTTAGAGATGGTTTCATGTTTCATTTTTTTATTGCTGGTTTTATTCAAAATTTCTGACAGAGAAGAGTAATTTAGGACAGATTGGATGTTTTTATGCCCAGATATCTGCATAATGTCTGTTGGTGGAATGCCATTGTCTCTCAGTTTTGACACAAATGTCTTTCGTGTTGCATGGTTAGTTAGTTTTTTGTTTGTGTCTAGGCCAGCTTCAATGCACATTAATTTTAATAGCTTTCCTAACTTTTTTTCTCCAACTGGATTTTTCGTAAACCATTTGTCATTTTCATTGGTGACTTGAATTGTTCTAGGGGCCAGATAAAATGGATGGTCCGGATTCAAATATTCTTTAGGTCTTTTCAAGGCGTACAGTTTGTACATTTGCACTGGGCATCTCTTTGGGTTCTTTTATCTGACCTGGTAAATTAAGGAAAAATCACTGATAATTATAAATAATTTTGAACGTCTCACATTAGTGACTAGCTTTTCCTTACCAGTTGGATTTAATTTTTACTTATTTGTAGCTTTTTAAAATAGTTATCATGGTTTTATTAGTAATTGCAAAGTCATTACAGTGTAAGCAGAGTTCTGTAGTTCAAGGAAGAACACCTGTCTTCAATAAGACATGGGTATCTGAGTTCGAGTCTCAGCAGAAACTTTACAGCTGACTTTGCATTCCTAAAAAATTAAAAATATTATAAAAAATAAAAACTATTATACATTTATTGTACGGTACTTGCAATAATAGATCACATATATTTTATATTGTTAAAAGTACATTATTACCTAAAGTTATAATTCTCGATGGTTCCTCTCAATCCAAGTGACACACAATTGTTGAACCACAATGTGTTTAACAAGGATTTTGGTGATGTGCCCCCAAGCACTTCACGGTCACACAACATTTCAATCTCCTGGTCACTTATTGGATCTGCCGCGTTTGGTTTGTTGCCCTTTCCCATTTTTTTCAGTGTCCTTTGTTTTGCCTTTAGTGCATTCCTTGTCAGCTGGAAGTGATTTGTATTGTTTTCCTGCATAATTTGTAATGGGTATTTGTTGCGTCTTAGTTTCCGGTCAATGCTTGAAATCATGTTCCTGATTGTGCTTGGTTCATATTTAGAGCCATCACTTTTCCTAACTGAAAGCACATAATTTGCCAAGTACTCATCTAACATATCTGGTGCAATGTCATGGATTTCCCTTTTCTCTTGTTTTGTAAGTAAGACTCTTTTGAACTTGTTCACATCAGCCATTGTTTTTTTAAATGTATTTTTGTTTTGAACTTGGCAGATTTGTTCTTTGACTTCCTCGTTAGTAAGTACTTTGAAACAGTCCTTTATTGGTTGTGTTGTTGTTAGCAGACGAAGTACATGGTTTATCAATACAAGTTTCTTCTGTTGGTTCTTGACAGTCATAGTCATTGAGGTCAATGCCATAGAGAGCTTGAAAATCAGAAGGACTAATTTCAGTGACACTAGCCTGCAAGTCTTCAAAAGGTTTGGGACATACTTGTTCAATGTTACCCACAACTGCAGTGTTTTCCTTATTTTCTTCATCAAGCTTATTATTTTCCTCATCTTGTTCCTTATTTTCCCCATTTAAATCATTATTTTCCTCAGTTACAGTCATAATATCTTCCCAAATTAAATCAAAAGTTACTGGATTAATATAGTCAGACATTGTTCTTCAAATTTGTTGATAAATTTTACTGTTAAATTATGTTTGCTTCAAAATAAAATAAATTGCAAACGACACGGAACACTGTTATTTTATTAGTGGAGTGTAACCATTGATCTCCTAAAAACCAATCGCCGTAAAGTTAAGGTTATTGTTAACTAAATTATAATGGATACGCTTAACAGTTGAATGATAATTGCTTTTGTTAACATATATTAAAAGAGTGTTTATTATGATTTTTTGATAGTTCCTCGGGAAAATGTAATTATTGTTTTATGCATATATCAGATTCGATTTGTCAATTTAAAGGTCAAATTCTATTACGTTGTTACCCGGCGCGTAGGAATACCTATTGATGGTATATCACGGTCACGTGATCTACTGCCGGATATCAACTAGTTTATACGGTCACCCCTTTATTAGGTCACTGTTTGGGTTAGTAGCAGGATAAATAGAGAATACATGGTTGGTGCCGGGATGGAGAAAGTTTATCCGGTGAGGCTTAGAAAATGAAAATAGGGCGAGCTTTAGCGAGCCCTATTTTGTTTTCGGGCCGAACCGGATAAACTTTCTCCTTCCCGGCACCTACCGTGTATTCTATTTATCCTGATTTCTATTCAATTAAATTTAAAAACACCAAACACCAATTAAAGTTTTAAATTAAAAAAATCTAGACGGGCCTCGACCTAATAACTCGCTTGCATGAATGCGTACTAGAAAAAAATAGTTCTCTATTTCTTAATCACCTTTTTCAAATAGCAAAAGTAAAATGTTAATACATCTTATTTGCTGATGTCAGTACGACACGAAAATGACGTAGTAAATTTGCTTTTGTTTTAAACCAGATTATATTGGTTTTTAAAGAGTTTAATTACGTCACACCAACTACGTCATTCATTTTGAGTTGTAAGTTTACACAATGTAGTCAAACCAGAACGCGAGTGTTTTGCAGTTTAAAATACATGAAATCGGAATAAATATTTAGTGTTTCTGTGTTTTGGATGGATTATATTATGCGATAGCATTCAGACAAAATGTGTATGTAATATATGCCTCGAATGTAAACGGTGAGATTGATCTCTTTTCAATTTTTTACGATTTACTCGGATAGTTGTGGGTGGGGGACAGTGTAACTGAAAGTGAAATAAATCATAAAATGTTTCGTTCTACGTTAAAGTTTTGATGACTTTTTTGTTTTGATGACTTTTTTTCATTTCTTTTCATCGGAAATTTATATAAAAGGTTATTTCTTCGATGAATATGCTCTGTTGGTTGACCAAAGAAAGTCTATCCACAAAGAATAACCCGCTTGCATCAGATTCAAGTGTGTTGAAATGGAATGGAACTGGAAGGAAGTTGTTGATTACCAGTTAAATGGAATGTGAGGACAAACAACTAACTTGTTGTTTAACTCTGTTAGACTAGACAACACCAAGTTTGTATCGATGAAAAACTCTGTTAAGTAGACTTTATGCTGTGTCATTCTCGACAATGTTGTTATCCGGCGCGTAGGAATACCTATTGACGGTATATCACAGTCACGTGATCTACTGCCGGATATCAAGTTTATACGGTCACCGCTTTATTAGGTCACTGTTTGGGTTAGTAGCAGGATAAATTCGAATTGACAGGTATTATTGCTAAATTCAAAATATTTGGCTACACATTTTCATTGCTTAGCGGCAACGTAGGTTATTGTGCCTTAACGAATATGTAAATATTTAGTTGTTTACTTAGTTAAGCTTGTAATTAGGAATACAATTATATACCCGGTACATGTTCGTCAGATTTCGAATATAGAGATAATACAGTGACAACTGCAAATGCCGAGCAGTTCACTCCAGACAATGACATTTACTTCCGCGTGTTAATATGCATTGCATCGACGTTGTCAAAATTCGCACTGTTTGCTCCGCAGATAGAGCACCGACAGCTGGAGCACCGCATATGCCGCTGATCATTCACCGCCGTGGCTCAACACTACACCTATGCCGCTGATCATTCACACCCGTGGTTCAACACTACACATATGCCGCTGATAATTCACCGCCGTGGTTCGACACTTCACATATGCCGCTGATTATTCACCCCCGTGCTTCGACACTAACACATGGCGGACGGAGGCATCTGGGGTGATGAGTCTGAGGCTGTAAGTTCATCCAGGCATGAATCTCCAGTAAGTTTTTTTTGTGTCCATGGAGATAGATTTCCGGTTGTAGTAAAAGCAGCAGCAACAACAGTAGTAATAGTAGTAGTAGTAGTAGTAGTAGTAGTAATAGAAGTCCCGTCGAGTGTTCAGTTGATTTCCCTAAAATAAGTGTTGTTGGTTTTTTTTTTTCAAAAAAAAAAAAATGCGTAAAGCACAATAGTATTAAATAATTGTGAAGTTAATTGTATTATGGATTAAATAGAGCAGATATCAGAATTTCACGTTCAAGGATGTTTTATCTACATTAATTTACAGCATTTTAACATGACTGTGGATATAATTAAGTTGTTTTCCGGATTTAATTTCAGTTGCAAAGAAGTTTAATTCAAATCAAATGAAGTTATTTTAACGCACAAATCAGTTACATTGCAATAAGCTTTACTAGATGCGTTTAAGAAAGATATACACTACATATTTTTAAATGAGGAAAATCTCCTCGGTATGACGTGTGTATTAGGTTACATTTGGAAATAAGTTTACTGGGGTTTGCTCGTATTTATTTTCGTACTGTATGCCTTTCATGCCTGTCATTTAAATATCTCCGAGAAGTTAATACCCGGTACGTACACGATCGTTATTGAGATAAAGACTCGTCCATTGTCATGATATCAGTTGTAAAAGATAAGGCTCTAAATTTCAACATTTTCTATATTATTTTGCGGATTGCATGTGCAAGGTACCAGCTCAACACATGATAATAAAATAAATAACTGTTCAGTATCAAATGTAAAAAGGTCGTAGTGATTTATTCTTTTTTATTTTAAATTTTAAATGCATCGTCAATGGTATGCGCGCGTATTGACCTTTTTATCCGCAGGAACAGCATGCGATAGGAGGACACCCCGATGTCCCATAAACACATTCAGCTTGATCTAAAATGGCTCGTAAAATGGAGCCATGTTTCGTCGCAATTTAAATCGTTCTCCTTCAGAAGCGTAACGCGCCCCAGAACGTCTAGAAGACGCGCTGACACTTTCCTCGCCTTCATATCTTTGATAACGTAGCTGTTCCTAGTGATACGTAAAAAAATTAAGCTTGTTCGTCATTACCTTCCGTCTGTTACTATTCAGTTAAACCCCATACGGACGGTCGGCAAGTCCGAATGGCATCATGGATATATCTCTTTTCCGTTCGCAAATCGTCTATATCACTGAACGCTTCTTTTCAATTCCCATGTTAAGAAACGTCGATCATTGTGTCCGTGGATGCCATTCCCGCTTTAACGCAAGGTTTGATGATAAGCGTTCTGTCCCTATCTTTCATTAGACGTAACCCTAATTTCTTGACAATACTGAATGTTGTTGTTATCGAACAAAGTTAAAACTTTGAACGTGCATAACATTTACGTTAGTATGTTTTCAGCTTGAATTTCATTTTAATTTGACCATGATTTCACGCAAAAACGTCTGTCGATACTTGACAACTGACAGAAGTGTGCTGCATTAGACATGGTGTACATATATTAAGAAGTATACACATATGTATTTAGTTATGGAAGTCTTTTTAGTAGTTAGATATTATTTAACACAAATGATATAGTGAAGACCTTAATTTTCACGGTACGAAGTTCTACAATTATGCGAAACAATGCGGTTGTCCACGAACTGTTTGACTGCCACTCGTATAACTAGTGTTTACATATTTCTAACCTAAATATACTTTGGTGTGTTCAAATTTCAGTTTGCGCTTTCTTACATGGAGGAATCAAGAGAACTTTGCATATTAATGAAAATTCTTGGATATGGCGCAGCACAAAGACAGTCCCGTACAACAGCCTATAGAATGACTGAACTGTATCAATGCAATGACGATGAGGATTGCGTTTGTTCGGGAAGCAAGATCGAAGGGGTTGCATGCAGACTTGAGAGCGACTTTGACGTTATGTATGTACCCAAAAGTATTATCTGCATCGAGTCAGTTATGGGTGTTGATTAGGAATTTCCAAACAAAACCGTATTCAGAGTTGATACTGCGCATGCGTCAGAAGGTTATTGTAGACTCATAAAAGAAAGAATCCATCAAGGATGTTCGAAGGCAATTCTCAATTCGCTTACACCGGATGAACGTGGAATCGAGATATTGAGCAGCGACGTCTATTATGAGAACACGAAGCGGAAAGCTAACATTGAAGGTGGTGTATTGAAACCGCGTTCTGGACCGGCTTGCCCAGTGTCCGATGGAACCCTGGAATACGATTATGTCCATGCCCTTCGGTGCAACGTTCCAAGCTTTCTGATCAGATGGGCAAATAGACCTCGTAAATGGCCAGGGAAGGATATTGTTAGGATGGTCATGGCGATGGGAGGATTTGTTACCGCCGTTGGGTTCAAAGGAAGTGCATATAAACATCTAGAGTGGAGGATATGTTTTTCATCAGGAGAGACTGAACTTATGCACAATCTGAATGACAGTCAGTTGAAACTGTGTGTGCTATTAAAGATGATCGTAAAGTACGTACTTAACCCGAAGAAGAAAGAAATTACATCGTACATTGTGAAAAACCTTATATTGCATCTAGCAGAGAATAATGCGCAAACATTGTTTTATGAAAGAAGTTTGTTTCACTGGCTGAAAGCAGCACTGACTGAATTAAAATCTGCAATATCTAGTAAACAAATGCCCAGCTACATGATCCCAGAGAGAAACCTTATGGCATGTTCCCTTATTGAAGAGAAACAACAGCGAGCATGGATACGCACCATTGAGGACATGATTGCCGAAGGTCCAAGGATAATACTACGTTTGCAGAAGTTACGAACAGCTATCTTATGTTTCCCGGAACCACTGCTGTGGTACAGCAAGATGAGGTCGGAATTGGAACTGTTAGAGCTATATTATTGTCGCCGACTGTTCGAACTGAAGTTCGAGAACATATCTAACGAATCAGATATTGTAATGCGAGAAATACTCAGGCGAAAGAATGAGATACTTCGAGATGTTCAAAAACGTCTACATGACGAGGGGAGTAGAAGAGAATGTTGGAATGACTTGCATGAGATAGAGAAGAGAATGTTGGAATGACAACTGAATAATACATTAAAAATTGGCATGCCCCACATAATTGCACACATTCTAATGTGTATTTGCCTGGCTTATTAGTGTACACGTTACGTAATCTATGTGTATTGCTTTTCTGAATTAATCTTATCAGAATGTGACATCGAAATTGTCAAGCAAAGGATTAACTTTAAAATTAACATTTCATTAAGGTCGCCATTATAGCGGCAACGTTTTTGCAATGTTAATAATAGAACGTATTCATTATTCAAACACTCGTCTTCTGTTAAATGCACTGGCTCCGCTTCGAATTAACAATATTTCGAAAATAAAACCATTCTAATTGTATTCAGAAATGAAGTATATTGACAAAAACATCCACAGTACTTCTAACAGTAGCCCATGTCTTACTATAATGTTAAACATGTTTGGATGTTCGCAGTTGTACCATAATTTCAGAGTCCACTAGATCTTGTCTCTCGCAGTGTGCGTCGGTTATAGGATTGATAACGATCGTTATTCACATAAATTATCCATGTACATTATGTCTGTTGGTTATGATTTTGTTTTAAGTTTTAGATTTGTTATTACCGTCGTTTAATTAATTAAGTTTGGGGCCCAAAAGATATAACGATATTGACAATAGGACAAAAACTTTGGCTCATCAGTTTGCTTGCCTAACACATCAATACATGAATACACAAATGACGTTTTGACACGTTTATGAAGGCCTTATATATTGTACTTGTAGGTAGCGTTAAGCTGTTGTGTTTAATTGTTTTCACACATGTTAATGTTTTGATTAGTGACGTTCTACAAATTCAGTGGCCCTCATCACATGTCAACTTCACTTTTGACACCGTGTACAGTTCAAAATGGCATACATTTGAGGGACAAAAACTAACATAACTACACGACGGCGATAAGTTTTTTTCTCCTGAAGTTTTTACGAAGCAGTATATATTTCAACGCCCCATTTTTTAACACTTCAAATCGTCAAGCAATGTCTTTGTTATATATTTTAGAATGCTGACCCAAATGTTATAGTAAAACATAGATGTAGAATTACTTTAAACAAAAATGGAGGTATATTAGTTTCCTTATTTAAATGTTCGGACGTGTGGGGTAGATCATTTTTGTTTTATACAGCACTTCGTTTTTAAAAATGTTTCTGACTTTTTAAACATAATTTATACACTGATCATTATTTTATTCGCACATGAACATTAAAAAAGTATCAGCGTAACTTTCAGAATTTCCAAATAAAAGCATAAACGATATAACACATTTTTTAAAGGTGACATATGTCATCCCTCTCAAATTATCAAGATTCTCCGTGAAATTAAACGTCTCGGGCTATTCATTTTAAATTTATGATACGGTCCGATTGAGGTGACCACATGAAATGGGACCAGAGATGAAGAGTCTAGTCTGAGAAAGTTGAGAAAATCTCTTTGATACGTTCAATGTCTAACTATGACAACGAATGTCAATTTTTATAGAAGATATTATTTTTGAACGTACTGTTTAGAGCAAATCAGTTTCTTATATTAAGTTACTTATCGCACTTGATTAATAGAGCAGGTGAACAAGAATATTTCGCAAATTCTGCAGTTTAGAAATGTTTCTGCATCAATCGTGTTAATATTAATATGCAGATTGTAATATGATAAACAGTGTTTGGAATACATACTCGTACATCTAAATGTTGCTGTTGATAAACAGTGTTTGGAATACATACTCGTACATCTAAATGTTGCTGTTGATAAACAGTGTTTGGAATACATACTCGTACATCTAAATGTTGCTGTTGATAAACAGTGTTTGGAATACATACTCGTACATCTAAATGTTGCTGTATTAAAATAGGAATTTGATTTTCTGGTTCTAATTATGCAATTTCAATACTATTGTATTTTGACTTAGTTCAACATATTTGAGAAACGTTCTGCAATAAATCAAAATACCTTGTCGCAAACGTAAGGTAGATTTGTTTTAAAAATGTGAGTCATTTTAATAAATATATATCAACGAGTTTTATTGGACGTTATGTTTATTAAATTATTGTTTAAATATAATTATTGTTTATTAAATTATTGAAATATATTGACACTGCACTGACACTGGTTGTGAATGTTAACCGAATAATTAATTTTATTTTAAAAAAATGGTTTAGAAAGTATATTTGAAACTGTGATGTTCACTATAAATTTTTGTTGCTTTTAAAATTTGAAAAGACTGAGATGCTCAGTGTTGCTCGATAGCGAACAAGTTGAGTGCGTTCAGCACTCTGATTATACGTGACGTTCGTGTTCTGAAAACGTATATTTGTAGATTTTGTTATTACTCTATTATACTCAACGCAATTTAAATACATTTTGCTGGTTTAAACGTGTAAATCCTATACTGAAGTTCTTGTGCATGGTGACATATATTCGATCATTTTAACATCGACATCAATAATTTTGTTATTCTTAGACAACGGATTCGTGACCAGTTGGGACTATCGTGGTTAGATTCCATTTCAGAAATGTCTAAGTTATTCTATTATTGCAAATTTAAATGTGATTTTTCAGTACGAACACTATTTCGACTATCTAGAATATATTTAACACGATAACGTCTGAGCTCTAATGTGCAATTTACAAATTGAAATTTGCAGGTATAAAAATATATAGAAAGAAACAAAAAGAGTATGTAGACTATGTTAGGAACTAATAAGTCTAATTAAAAAAAAAAAAAAAAAAACTTTATATACATCATCGCTATCAAGTGGACATGCGCATATTTTTACGTCGTTCCGGTCTGATGATTTTTCAGTGAGTAACTGCCCTTCGATTATAAATTAGCTTTTTTACTTGTTTATTTTTTATTGACAACAAAAGAGATCACTCATTCAAATACTATGCTTATCACAGTAATAGTTTACAAAACTACATAAAACTATAAATTAGTATAAATTGTAAATACATGTAAAAAAAGCGTTATATACTATTTCACTATTCAAATAGCTAATACATATTTAATATTATAACTTAAATTCAGCAGGTAGATCTAGTTCATGATGTGAGATGTTAATTTCTGCACTTCACACGTTTGGCTGCACGCGACAGTGCACGTGACAATTGGGCTGGTTGTGCATCGTCTGAGGACATTTGCCCAAAGGCTATATGTGGCGTGTCGCGGAAAACCCGACTGAATCCATCTGCGTAAAGTGTCGCCCTGGATCAGCTTATGCAGTCCACACAGGCTGATCCACGACGACACGTTCCACTTTTATGTTGTTGTTTTTCTGTTTCAATGACGTCTCTTCTCAACATAAATCTAGTGCATGCGGAAAGTGTTGTCCCGGATTAACCTGTGCGGACTGCACAGGCTAATCCGGAGCACTTTACGCACATGCATTCAGCCCGGTTTTCCCACGACAGGCCTAATATGTAACTGAGGTTTGCGCGTTAAATCCACTGCTGTTGTTTTAATGCATCATTGTAACTAAACAAATAAAACGTCATCAGCTTCCGTTGCTTGAATATAGCTGGGTGGATTTATGTCTATATCACTCGTACATGTAGTTCAAGCTCGTGGTAGGGCGGGGGTGGACAGTCACACTGGACCTTTAGTGGCGGAACTTCCGTCTGCTCTACTGGGGTCACGGAAGCACTTGTAACCTCCATCTCATGCGTGCGGCTACCTGGGACGCGACTTCCGGTGGTTACGCTGGGTGTGGAGCCCCAGCGGCTCTCCCTGAGTGTAACGAATCCCGCGAGAAGTGACGCCTGAAAGACGCAGTCCACACAGGCGACAGCGCGCGCGACTCCCAGTAGCCCGGATGTGCCCTTACAGAACAGTATGATCAGAAAACTGTGGCGGTCATGGTGCAGACGATAAGAACTGCCCCGACCAAGTCCACCTGTATCAGGAAGGCAGACCCACATGACAGCAGGCTAATTCAAATTAAGGTGCAGTTCAACAGTAGCTGGCTGTAAGAACAATAAACTGACTATTTGCCAGTTATATAATGTATTTATTGTTCATCTTTCAAGGTTTGAACAACGCACTGCTTTTGCTGAGTTAAACTTTTGACAAATATCTGTTGTTATTTAAAAAAAAAATTAAACATTTCCTACCTGGTAGACATACACTAGACTAGTAATTTTTACACCAACAAGGCATAATTAATATCACAAAAATTATGTTTTGCAACCAAGACAGTATAACAGACAAAGAAATTAGAATAAATCTACAAATTACTGTTTTGAAATTCCATTTTTAGAGAAATGTCTTTTTTCCAACCCAAAACTGTGAAACATAAAAAATGCTATGAACGTCAGTATAACGGTACCTGCCACAAATGGTATTAGCATAACGTGAATCATATTTCTCTATATATGAATCCTCGATGTTATGTAACTACTCCTTCTGCCAACTACATGAACATGTTGACACACGATATTCATTTTCGAAAGTTCTGTTTAAAACGGGATGGTATTACAAAAGTTTTTAAAATTCTTCACAAACCTGGTTGTACTTTTGTTAACAACCTGAACGTAAAGGTTATAGTACTACGCATTATGGTTAATGCTTCTTACCGAATCACTGTTGACCTAAATTCATAATTAATGATTTTGGCAAAATACGACCAAGGTTTAATACATACAAATCTACTTTCCGAGGTGACGGCCAACACTGCAAAGGCAACCAACACTATTTCCACGAAACCCTATATCAAAAGAAACACAATGTTTAGATAGCTTCTAAACAAATTATAAAATAAAAATATAAAAGTATTAACATCATCAAAACAGATGGAAAATATTTATTTGTTTTAAACCGATAGCGTGTTCAAGTAGTCGGAAAGACACACTAGAATCTTTGAATCACTTTGATCCAATAATAATAACTTTTGTTTCTGTAAAGTATGTGTATTTTAACATGTTTATGTTTCGGTTCACAATCAACGTTTTAAATGAATAAATTATGATTGTTTCCTTAATAGCGCGAGACCTAAGAATCTTCATCACGATGGAGGTCATGGAAGATGGGTTCAAGGCTTAACACTCGACACTTAAAGCAAGGGACTGTGGTGGCGGGTGGAAACAAAGAAGGTCTATAAAGTCCATCGTTACATAAAACAATGTGATCGGTAGTGATTTACAATTGAATATGAGCACTCTAATCTTGAGTATTCAGAGTGTTTTGCATTGACTGAGTTATGAAATTCGCCACATTGAAAAAAACTGTTTCACGATTTGGTGACTGTGGTGATTGATTGACAGGAAAACCCTTAATATGTGACATTTTGTGTTAATCATTTACATTAATTTGTGAAATAACTCGGCTGCTTTATCAGTTACATTAACAATAAAGTATCTCAATTTGTGGCAATGTAAGGTTTGAATGTCTTTTTAGTCTCAAGTATTCAGTAGAAAGTGTTTCTCTATATTTGTGAGATTTTATTTACTGCTTATGCTAACCATCTGCATTGCATGTAATTTTTTGTCTTTATGTGTATATAGTCTAAAATAACAAGATATGCATGCATATATAATAAGTGAGTACATACAATAATTGATTGTGATTACTCTATATAAAGAGAAACATCATTAAAGTTGGGTATTTCATCTCTTTCTTGCATTTCAACGTAATGTATTTCATATTGTTTAATATTTTTCATGTAATAATTGACTTAAGTTATTTATAATGCATCCTTTTCAAATGTGTATGCCTGATAAAATTATATACCTGGTAGATAAGCACATTTCCTGTATTGATACTGAAGGGTTTTTTAAGCATCAGATGTATGATGTATTTATCATAATCGTGTGTCTCTTCAGCTAAATTAAATATCTTTAAACAAAATACCGGTATTCCGATAATTCATTTTGTGTTTAAAATAGCAAAATATTTTGTTAAAGAATAAAATAACATATTTTTTTATATTGAAGTTTCCCTGGTTTCTTTGTTGTTTTAACTAGTTTTGTACGCTTTTGTTACATGTACAACTATTAACATATGCTGACAATGATATGATTGTCAGATTCAACTAAAAATGTTTGTGATGGATTAAAACTGCATCTTATCGATAACGAACGTGTTTTGTTTTCCTCTGACAGGTATGACTTACAGAATATTGCAGTATAGCTACCATATAGGATGAAAAAAGGATCATATATAGACCCAAATACTGCACGTATGCAGCCCATATTGAACCCATATGCAGCCAATATGGGACCCATATGGGTAGTGCAACCGGGAACCATGTAGTTCCCATGTGGGCAGCCCATATGGGACCCATATTAAGCCAATATGGGTCCCTCGTGGTTTCCGGTTACACATGGGTCCCATATATTTTGCTTGCTGGGTAGCTATATGCTTGCTTAGTTTAGAATCATTATGATACAGTAACTGCATTTCAACTTCAGGTATACTCCCTTTGAAACTTCGAATCACATTTAATTTTGTTTTCAAGTAAAATTAACGTTTGTCACAATGGTGTGCTTTTCACAGACATTTTTTTCTCGGTACGTAAAGCTTTGATTGCGATCCGGCCTCTATACATGACAATTTAGGTATTGTATTACAAACGCGCAACAAGTGAGCGTAACGCTATGCACATGACTAGACTTACCAGATTTGCTGATTTCATGGGCCACGCGTGCTGGGAGCGGTACGTGACGCCACGCTTCATCCGGGTTCCTGATATGACAAGAACCACGGACACCGTCAGGATTGGGATCAAGAAACAGACGAGGTATTTCCGGCGTTTCGGAAACGAACCTGTTGAATACACAACGCCCTTTTGTGTTTTTGTTTATTCCTACCTTATGGTCTAATTACCCCAAAACGGAAGTCACATCCCCAGGGTTACATGCTGTCAGTTAGATAATAAGCACATGTGGTTGAGTGCAGGATGCATATAATTTGTAAAATACAGTTTAAATGATATGTTTTGGTATTTTAAAGGCATATATGTAAGTAATAAGAAAAAAGGCTGTTATGAGCACTGCTTTTTGTCTAGTGGTTCCCAGCTTCATAACTTTTGGCCCATGTATTCATGCGCAAAATTGCAGCCTCCATGCTCGCCAAAACCGGTGTTTTTTTTCGAAGGTAAATATTTTGAGTTACAACACATAGATTTTTTTGACATACTGTTTTTTCAAAAGGTTATGTCCTCATCTTTCCAACAATGTATGGTGATATATGTATGGTGATATATTGGAAAGTAGCTTGGTCATGGTGAAAAGTGAGATCAAATTTTGAATATTTTTTATATGTAACAAAGAAGGAATTTATTTGCGCTTGCGTAACCTTATATGTTCTTTAAATGTCATTTGACACTGCGTGTATACGCCTCATTTGACACAATATGAACACAAGGTCTACGTGGACGTTTGAGTAATTAAAATCCAGATCGATAAACAGATCAAGTATTTTTGGTGAAACTTGATGACAACTTCCAACTTTGCATTTTTCGGCGTAGCTGTCTAAGATCACTTTTGACCCAGATTTTCTTGCGATAATTATTCAGCGGGAAAATTGAATGCCAATTGAATTGGGCAAATTCTCTAATTCTAGGGAATGCAAACTTCAAACAATGGTTTAACGTATACCAATAACTGTTGCATACTTTTGGGGATAAAAAATTTACATAATTTTTACATTAGCGGTTAAAATGAAGTTATAAACATATCTTCAACATATACTCTAGAACTTTCGGAGCATGGTTATCGATGTTTAGAACATAAACCTATAGTATTATAAATAATAGTAAATAATAGTACGAAGGAAAAACATCGATGCTTATACCTGCAATTTGAAAGGAAAAATACAGCACTATATGCATTTGTTAGGTAATGATACGAACCGAACGTCAATGTTTCAATGTCTCAGAATATATAACTACATAAATTTTATAAAAATCACTGCTTGCATGTTTGTATTTATATAGATTTACGTTGCTAACATTTTAATTGCAATAAAAGTAGTTATGGCTAAAATGTAACTAGTTGCCATTTATAATCGAAAATCTTTGTTTGAATGCCTCGCAGATGAATTTGCCTAATAACAATATCTCTTTTTTATTGTTGGTTGAAAGAAGTCGTATAAACTTAAACATGCTAGGGCGGTTTCTATAATACCGCTTAATGTATTTGTTTCGTAAATGTTATTAAATCTACAAAAAGATAAAATGTTACGAAAGAAGATTCGGAATACGTCGAATTGTTATTCGCGTAGCACGAATACACAATTTGCAATACTAATTATACACAGGAACCCCTGATATATCATATTTCTACTGATATAATTTAAAATTGTCATAGTCTAATGAATTTTTATGGTTGCGTTATCAAAAATAAATCTTAACACTTACGCTTATTTGACTTCAAATCGTTATTATATTAGATAACTAACATGAATGGTATATTAACGGTACTATAAATAACTATATAGACTCGTCTGATAGATAATAATTGTAATTAATTCCCGAAATTATTTTCTTACTTTGTTAAATTGGCTTGACACATTCAGATAACAATTATGTTAACCTAAATTATTTTGGTTATTCATATATCACTGGTGGAAACTAAGAGCTGTATAGATATTAATGATAATTTTATTTAATTTTTAAATTAATAAATTTATCTCAAATTAACTTTTGGGTCCGAAAAGTTTTCTTATAGTGTCCGAAAAATCTGGGGTCTAATAAGTTTCCTAATATTGGTGGGGACCAAAAAATCTGGGGTCTGAGAAGTCACGTAACCGATCATCTTGGCCGTCTGTTTAGGTAATTTTTAAATGACATCTCAATATTAATTTTAACGCCGACTGTCTTTTTTAAAGACATTTTCTTGTTTTGAAGTAAACCTTGGGTCCATTTCCCAAGCAAGATCAACATGGGATATTGTTCTAACATAATATGATAAAGTTTCTGAACAACACATGAGCAATTAATTTAACCTTACATGGTTAAATTGTTTTAAAATAACATGGGAAATTACTCTAACATTACATGGGAAACTGTTTTAATATAACACGGGAATTTTATCTACATTACATGAAAACATTGTTCTAAAATTACATGGGAATTTGTTCTAAAATTTCATGGGAAATTGTTCTAACATTTATGAGAAACTGTCCTAACATTACATGGGAAAATGTTCTACATTACACGAGAATTTGTTCTAAAATTATATGGGAAATTGTTCTAAGATTAGGTCTGCATGTAAATTAGTTCTACATTACATGGAAAATTGTTCTTACATAACATGTGAAATTGTTCTTATATGACATGGACAATTGTTCTAACATTAAATAGAAATTGCTCTCATCATAGACGGGAAATTGTTCTAACATTGGATGGGAAATTGTTCTAAATTACATGAGATATTGTTCTAACATTACATGGGAAACTGTCCTTACATTATATAAGAACGTGTTCTAACCTTACATAGGTAATTATTTTAATCTTCCGGATTTTTTTCTTTTTTTATATATAAAATGGTTGTAATCTTGCATGGGAAATTGTTTACATTATATGTGAAAGTGTTCAAAAATTGCATGGGAAATAGCTCTTACATTACATGTGAACTTGTTCTATACTTGGATGGGAAATAGCTCTTACATTACTCGTGAAATTGTTCTATAATTGCATGGGAAATAGCTCTTACATTACATGTGAAATTGTTCTATAATTGCATGGGAAATAGCTCTTACATTACTCGTGAAATTGTTCTATAATTGGATGGGAAATAGCTCTTACATTACATGTGAAATTGTTCTATAATTGGATGGGAAATAGCTCTTACATTACTCGTGAAATTGTTCTATAATTGGATGGGAAATAGCTCTTACATTACTCGTGAAATTGTTCTATAATTGGATGGGAAATAGCTCTTACATTACATGTGAAATTGTTCTATAATTGGATGGGAAATAGCTCTTACATTACTCGTGAAATTGTTCTATAATTGGATGGGAAATAGCTCTTACATTACTCGTGAAATTGTTCTATAATTGGATGGGAAATAGCTCTTACATTACATGTGAAATTGTTCTATAATTGGATGGGAAATAGCTCTTACATTACTCATGAAATTGTTCTATAATTGCATGGGAAATAGCTCTTACATTACTCGTGAAATTGTTCTATAATTGGATGGGAAATAGCTCTTACATTACATGTGAAATTGTTCTATAATTGCATGGGAAATAGCTCTTCCATTACTCGTGAAATTGTTCTATAATTGGATGGGAAATAGCTCTTACATTACATGTGAAATTGTTCTATAATTGGATGGGAAATAGATCTTACATTACTCATGAAATTGTTCTATAATTGCATGGGAAATAGCTCTTACATTACTCGTGAAATTGTTCTATAATTGGATGGGAAATAGCTCTTACATTACATGTGAAATTGTTCTATAATTGCATGGGAAATAGCTCTTACATTACTCGTGAAATTGTTCTATAATTGGATGGGAAATAGCTCTTACATTACTCGTGAAATTGTTCTATAATTGGATGGGAAATAGCTCTTACATTACTCGTGAAATTGTTCTATAATTGGATGGGAAATAGCTCTTACATTACTCGTGAAATTGTTCTATAATTGGATGGGAAATAGCTCTTACATTACTCGTGAAATTGTTCTATAATTGGATGGGAAATAGCTCTTACATTACATGTGAAATTGTTCTATAATTGGATGGGAAATAGTTCTTACATTACTCGTGAAATTGTTCTATAATTGGATGGGAAATAGCTCTTACATTACTCGTGAAATTGTTCTATAATTGGATGGGAAATAGCTCTTACATTACTCGTGAAATTGTTCTATAATTGGATGGGAAATAGCTCTTACATTACTCGTGAAATTGTTCTATAATTGGATGGGAAATAGCTCTTACATTACTCGTGAAATTGTTCTATAATTGGATGGGAAATAGCTCTTACATTACATGTGAAATTGTTCTATAATTGCATGGGAAATAGCTCTTCAATTACATGTGAAATTGTTCTATAATTGCATGGGAAATAGCTCTTACATTACATGTGAAATTGTTCTATAATTGCATGGGAAATAGCTCTTACATTACTCGTGAAATTGTTCTATAATTGCATGGGAAATAGCTCTTCAATTACATGTGAAATTGTTCTATAATTGGATGGGAAATAGCTCTTACATTACATGTGAAATTGTTCTATAATTGGATGGGAAATAGCTCTTACATTACATGTGAAATTGTTCTATAATTGCATGGGAAATAGCTCTTACATTACTCGTGAACTTGTTCTATAATTGCATGGGAAATAGCTCTTACATTACTCGTGAAATTGTTCTATAATTGCATGGGAAATAGCTCTTACATTACATGTGAAATTGTTCTATAATTGCATGGCAAATAGCTCTTACATTACTCGTGAAATTGTTCTATAATTGGATGGCAAATAGCTCTTACATTACTCGTGAAATTGTTCTATAATTGCATGGGAAATAGCTCTTACATTACTCGTGAAATTGTTCTATAATTGCATGGGAAATAGCTCTTACATTACATGTGAAATTGTTCTATAATTGCATGGCAAATAGCTCTTACATTACTCGTGAAATTGTTCTATAATTGGATGGCAAATAGCTCTTACATTACTCGTGAAATTGTTCTATAATTGGATGGCAAATAGCTCTTACATTACTCGTGAAATTGTTCTATAATTGCATGGCAAATAGCTCTTACATTACTCGTGAAATTGTTCTATAATTGGATGGGAAATAGCTCTTACATTACTCGTGAAATTGTTCTATAATTGCATGGGAAATAGCTCTTACATTACATGTGAAATTGTTCTATAATTGCATGGCAAATAGCTCTTACATTACTCGTGAAATTGTTCTACAATTGCATTGGAAATAGCTCTTACATTACTCGTGAAATTGTTCTATAATTGCATGGGAAATAGCTCTTAAATTACATGTGAAATTGTTCTATAATTGCATGGCAAATAGCTCTTACATTACTCATGAAATTGTTCTATAATTGCATGGGAAATAGCTCTTACATTACTCGTGAAATTGTTCTATAATTGCATGGCAAATAGCTCTTACATTACTCGTGAAATTGTTCTATAATTGCATGGGAAATAGCTCTTACATTACTCGTGAAATTGTTCTATAATTGCATGGGAAATAGCTCTTACATTACATGTGAAATTGTTCTATAATTGCATGGCAAATAGCTCTTACATTACTCATGAAATTGTTCTATAATTGCATGGCAAATAGCTTACATTACATTTGAAATTGTTCTATAATTGCATGGCAAATAGCTCTTACATTACTCGTGAAATTGTTCCATAATTGCATGGCAAATAGCTCTTATGTTACTCGTGAAATTGTTCTATTATTGCATGGGAAATAGCTCTTACATTACATGTGAAATTGTTCTATAATTGCATGGGAAATAGCTCTTACATTACATGTGAAATTCGGGTTACGGTCAGTGGCACCAACCAAATGTTCAATTAAATCAACTAATGTAATACTTCTGAACTGATTAGTCTGATTATATATATGTACAGCAAAAGAACTATTGCATTACAGAGGACATATTACTTAATGTAACAACCACTCATACTAGTGGGCGTATACCGTTTAAAACAAAATGGTGTACCGCGATATGGTTTAGAATAACATAATACCATGATTTAAGAGAAAAACTAGATGTGTCACACGTATGCCCCCACGACACGTTTGGACACAGACAAGTGGCATGTCGCCAACACTAATATTTGCCGATACAAATTTATTTTCATTTATATTCTTTAGTGGAAAAAATGACAAAGGGACATAATTCTGCCAAACTTGGTCGCAGTCAAAATTCCTTCCTTTACGATCACCTACACATTAAGGTTCTTCAGTTGTGAAAGTTTGAGTGAAATCCACCCAGCAGTTAACGAGGAGTGGAGTTCACAAAATTTCTGACAGACGGACGGACAAGTGCATTGCTAAATGGCTCCGACTTTGTGGGGCCATAAAACTAAAATTAAATTACACTATCTACCTACAGGTTATAGCCATGTTTATCATTTGAGACACACTTTAAGCGATGGGTATACAGCCAATTTTGGCAGAATAATGGCCATTTTGTCATTTTTTTCATTATATTCGGAACATATATAAAAATAACTTTGTGGATGCCAAAAATAGTGGGGGTGATAATGCCCAAACATGTGTCGAGAGGGTATATATCCGTGTCAGTGACACATCTAGTTCATATATCCGTGTCAGTGACACATCGAGTTCATATATCCATGTCAGTGACACATCTAGTTCATAGATCCGTGTCAGTGACACATCTAGTTCATATATCCGTGTCTGTGACACATCTAGTTCATATATCCGTGTCAGTGACACATCTAGTTCATATATCCATGTCAGTGACACATCTAGTTCATATATCTGTGTCAGTGACACATCTAGTTCATATATCCGTGTCTGGGACACATCTATTTCATATATCCGTGTCAGTGACACATCTAGTTCATATATCCGTGTCAGTGACACATCTTGTTCATATATCCGTGTCAGTGACACATTTAGTTCATATGTCAGTGTCTGTGACACATCTATTTCATATATCCGTGTCAGTGACACATCTAGTTCATATATCCGTGTCAGTGACACATCTTGTTCATATATCCGTGTCAGTGACACATTTAGTTCATATGTCAGTGTCTGTGACACATCTAGTTCATATATCCGTGTCTGTGACACATCTAGTTCATATATCCGTGTCTGTGACATATCTATTTCATATATCCGTGTCTGTGACACATCTAGTTCATATATCCGTGTCTGTGACACATCTAGTTCATATATCCGTGTCTGTGACACATTTAGTTCATATATCCGTGTCTGTGACACATCTAGTTCATATATCAGTGTCTGTGACACATCTAGTTCATATATCCGTGTCAGTGACACATCTAGTTCACATATCCGTGTCTGTGACACATCTAGTTCATATATCCATGTCTGTGACACATCTAGTTCATATATCCATGTCTGTGACACATCTAGTTCATATATCCGTGTCTGTGACACATCTAGTTCATATATCCGTGTCAGTGACACATCTTTATCTTGTTCATATATCTGTGTCTGGGACACATCTAGTTCATATATCCGTGTCAAGTGACACATCTAGTTCATATATCCGTGTCAGTGACACATCTATTTCACATATCCATGTCTGTGACACATCTAGTTCATATATCCGTGTCTGTGACACATCTAGTTCATATATCCGTGTCTGTGACACATCTAGTTCATATATCCGTGTCAGTGACACATCTAGTTCATATATCCGTGTCAGTGACACATCTAGTTCATATATCCATGTCAGTGACACATCTAGTTCATATATCCATGTCAGTGACACATCTAGTTCATATATCTGTGTCAGTGACACATCTAGTTCATATATCCGTGTCTGGGACACATCTATTTCATATATCCGTGTCAGTGACACATCTAGTTCATATATCCGTGTCAGTGACACATCTTGTTCATATATCCGTGTCAGTGACACATTTAGTTCATATGTCAGTGTCTGTGACACATCTATTTCATATATCCATGTCAGTGACACATCTAGTTCATATATCCGTGTCAGTGACACATCTTGTTCATATATCCGTGTCAGTGACACATCTAGTTCATATGTCAGTGTCTGTGACACATCTAGTTCATATATCCGTGTCTGTGACACATCTAGTTCATATATCCGTGTCTGTGACACATCTATTTCATATATCCGTGTCTGTGACACATCTAGTTCATATATCCGTGTCTGTGACACATCTAGTTCATATATCCGTGTCTGTGACACATTTAGTTCATATATCCGTGTCTGTGACACATCTAGTTCATATATCAGTGTCTGTGACACATCTAGTTCATATATCCGTGTCAGTGACACATCTAGTTCACATATCCGTGTCTGTGACACATCTAGTTCATATATCCATGTCTGTGACACATCTAGTTCATATATCCGTGTCTGTGACACATCTAGTTCATATATCCGTGTCTGTGACACATCTAGTTCATATATCCGTGTCAGTGACACATCTTTATCTAGTTCATATATCCGTGTCTGGGACACATCTTGTTCATATATCTGTGTCTGGGACACATCTAGTTCATATATCCGTGTCTGTGACACATCTAGTTCATATATCCGTGTCGGTGACGCATCTAGTTCATATATCCATGTCAGTGACACATCTAGTTCATATATCCGTGTCTGTAACACATCTAGTTCATATATCTGTGTCTGTGACACATCTAGTTCATATATCCGTGTCAGTGACACATCTAGTTCATATATCCGTGTCTGGGACACATCTAGTTCATATATCCGTGTCTGTAACACATCTAGTTCATATATCCGTGTCTGTGACACATCTAGTTCATATATCCATGTCAGTGTCTGTAACACATCTAGTTCATATATCCGTGTCTGTGACACATCTAGTTCATATATCCGTGTCTGTGACACATCTAGTTCATATATCAGTGTCAGTGACACATCTAGTTCATATATCCATGTCTGTGACACATCTAGTTCATATATCCGTGTCTGTGACACATCTAGTTCATATATCCGTGTCTGTGACACATCTAGTTCATATATCCGTGTCTGTGACACATCTAGTTCATATATCCGTGTCTGTGACACATCTAGTTCATATATCTGTGTCTGGGACACATCTAGTTCATATATCCGTGTCTGTGACACATCTAGTTCACATATCCGTGTCTGTTACACATCTAGTTCAGATATCCATGCCTGTGATACATCTAGTTCACATATCCGTGTCAGTGACACATCTAGTTAACATATCCGTGTCTGTGACACATCTAGTTCACATATCCGTGTCTGTGACACATCTAGTTCACATATCCATGTCTGTGACACATCTAGTTCATATATCCGTGTCTGTGACACATCTAGTTCATATATCCGTGTCAAGTGACACATCTAGTTCATATATCTGTGTCAGTGACACATCTAGTTCATATATCCGTGTCTGTGACACATCTATTTCATATATCCGTGTCTGTGACACATCTATTTCATATATCCCTGTCTGGGACACATTTAGTTCAATCCGAGTTCTGAAAGCATTTAATATACCATTCCAGGTTTTGCCACGAACAATTTAAACTCTCCCTACTATTGTAAAAGGGCTGTTTTACCTTTCGTCGAAAATCACAAACAAAAAACAATCTTAACCATGCGCGAGTAAAATAGGTTCAACATTAAACAAGTGGTATCGAAGTGCTCCATAATATATGAGCAGTAAAATGCACATGTACTTATAATTTGATTATAAGTTTACACTGACTTTCTTATGTTAATAATGTTATAATTATTTCACCTGTATTATTCGTCTTAATCTGCCATCAAATACTGCAGTAAGAACCCAATTATGAAGCCGAAACAATGGAGTGAAGGTAATACATATCTGTATCTGACAAATATATAAAACATAATGCAGCGTACATCTAATGACTAACTCATAATTGCTTATTGCTTGTTTGGTGGGGAGTTAGTCCGCCATTGTTTTCCCAGCCGCTGGAATTGAAGCACAATTTCCCAGCTTTCCAGGCCCTGTGTTTATAAAGGAATAACTGCAGGTTCAAGATCAGTCTTAGCTGAGTTTACAAAGGAATAACTGCAGGTTCAAGATCAGTCTTAGCTGAGTTTACAAAGGAATAACTGCAGGTTTAAGATCAGTCTTAGCTGAGTTTATAAAGGAATAACTGCAGGTTCAAGATCAGTCTTAGCTGAGTTTACAAAGGAATACCTGCAGGTTCAAGATCAGTCTTAGCTGAGTTTACAAAGGAATAACTGCAGGTTCAAGATCAGTCTTAGCTGAGTTTACAAAGGAATAACTGCAGGTTCAAGATCAGTCTTAGCTGAGTTTACAAAGGAATAACTGCAGGTTCAAGATCAGTCTTAGCTGAGTTTACAAAGGAATAACTGCAGGTTCAAGATCAGTCTTAGCTGTGTTTACAAAGGAATAACTGCAGGTTCAAAAACAGTCTTAGCTGATCATCTTCTACCGCTATTGAGCGGAATCTCAACAATATTTTTCATTGAAATAACTTTTAAGATAAAATAATATACATTGTGTGTGGTTTTGATTAAAATCTTTATATCAGAAAGCAAATAAATTATTATGTTTAACATATATTTTACCAACTATGTAAAACTGATCTAGGTTTTTAATAAACGCTCTTTTTTTTATCCCGATTCTGAATTATCTGGCTCAAGTTCACAAGTTCTTGAACCTGATTTTCTAGTTCTTGGACCTGAAAATCAGGCTGAACTTGTTTCGTAAAGATTGGACCAGAGGCGTTGGTAAACTTTGTCAGAGTTACGCTTGACTGGGACAGAGACAGAAACTACCAGTACCAGTTTGTATTATCACATATGTATTCAGTAGATCCATCCACAATATGCTACTTTAGTAGCCAAAAACGTGTATATATTCTGTAACATTCACATAAACGCATACAGCCATTATACACAAATAAATATAATGTACAATATGTTGGTCATATGATCAATGGCAACAAGGCCTTACAAAATGCTAGGTACACAGCTTGATTCACTGGCTTGACATCAATTTAGTTTATTTCATGAAGATAATGTTAAATTAGTGCTAGGTAACCGAGGAGGACTAATGAATGATACTAATTTATTGAAATAGGCTTCTTTTGAACAATACTCATCTGTAGGATGCTTATTGAATATGACTGTACCTCAACAAAAATTAAATTACTAAATGGTTATATTATAATTTATTAAATCACCCATATATTATCACATTCATAACCAAACATTTACAACATTCGTTTCAGAAAGTCTCTAATTTTCAGTTATATTTAGTTGTATTCAATGAAGGTTTTCTTTACCCAGAAACCATGGAAAACATACTAAACTCTATTTTGACAATCAAAAGAACAGGTTTTATCTCATTCCATAACCTGGGCAGTACACATTCGACAAGAATAGTAACGACTGTAGGTCCCTTACAAATATTAAGAACACTTTCATAAAGTCAGATTGATATCTTATATACGTGATATACAATTGAATCAATAAACATTTCATAATAAACAGGACTTCAAGATTTCACAAGAATTTGTTGCAAAACACTTTACACGTAAGATTTACAATCAACTTTAATTAAGTAAATTTCCTACATCACACTTTTCATCTAACAAACAGAACAAGTCCAAATAATGTTCAACAGCCATGCTATTAATAAAATCTGCTCCACTGAAACATAAAAGTAACAAAGCCACAGAACTAACAGCATGCTGCTTGCTATCAGTGAGGACATACTGAAATATCTTCATAATGTGAATACACTGTATCATGAGTACTCCTGAATAGTACTAGTAATGGATTGTTTATAAAATTACATTTCATTGTGGTTTTGAGATTTATAGCGTTTTCATCATCATTGTATTACCAAAGAAAAAAATATAAACAAAATGTATAGTACCCAATCCAGTATTGTGGGCATCAATCAACAAACACTTTACTGAGGGCCACACTGTTTTTCAATGACATACTTATGAAGTTGTATTAAATAATACTTATGAAGTTGTATTAAATATGAATATGTTTTATGAAATATGAACCAAGTAATTGCACAAGCATTGTGTTTTGTACAGTTTCCACATAACCGAACACACACATTAGCACAGAATGATACAACTTCAAATGAGGCGTGTCGTGGGAAATCCGGCGTTAATGCATGTGCGTAAAGTGTCATCCCGGATTAGCCTGTGCAGTCCGCACAGGCTAATCTGGGATGGCACTTTCCGCTTTTATGGTATTTTCAGTTTCAAGGAAGTCTCTTCTAACCATAAATCCACTTTAGGTGGAAAGTGTTGTCCCCGATTAGCCTGTGCGGACCGCACAGGCTAATCCGGGATGACACTTTACGCACATGCATTAAGTTTGGTTTGCTCACGACGCGCATGAAATACAATATGTATCATTCACAAGTTGACATTAAACTAATTTTATTCCTTCAAGGTCAAAGTCCCACAGAAAATAACAATATTAACGACAAATCTTGTAAATAACATGCATTGATAACACAAATAAAGACTCAGTTAGAAGATTCTGTATTTCACATGATATTTGAATGTCTATGTTTCTTTTCCTATCATATTTACATTTGCACATGTGAAGACACAAGCTGTCAATTCTGTAGTTTCAAAATATTTTCACTCCGTATCATGATGATGAACATGAAAATGTCAATGCCTCCTACAACCAATGTTGAACACTCAGTCTTCCAATAAATTTTCGTCTATGTCAATGTCCTGAAACACACAAAACAGTTTTCTATTTAATACTATGTTCATGTCAACAATTGTTTGTGCATTTGCAGAAACCACAATTAGTTGTATTATGTGTTCTAGTATATTATTTTATCCCATCATCACGTCTGCATTGATGAAATACCACCCCGTGAGATAATCTTAGCTGTATTCCACACTGTTGAATACAGCAAACGTGCGCATTATAATGACGTCATGTTGTTTATTTTCGTGACGACATTAGATGTTTTTCGTGTTATTTAGCGATTTTCTATCGTTTATTTTCAAAATAAAGACAGAAAATGATGGGATAAATAGAATACAAGGTAAGTGGTGAATACAGATAGGTTTATTTGCTCGGCACGAAAACCTAAACCACTCGCCATTGCTCGCAGTTTAGGTTTTCTAAGCCTCGCTAAATAAACCTATCCGTATTAAACCCTAACCTAGTATTCTCTATATGGTAAAGTGCAGACTTGCACATGTATCTGAACAAGATTTAAGATTTAATACTGTTGAGTATACCTACACACAATCAGAGCACCTAACATTTGAATTCATTAACAAAACCAGTTTACAACCCTCTACTTTGTGCTCTTACACCCCTATGACACGTTTGGCATATTTTGCGTATCAAATAAATATTTGTGGCCATACATTTTGAAACAAAATTGCAAGGGTTTTAATGATAATGTAATAATTTCATTTTTTCATTTAACAACATAGCGAAATGAACAATACTAAATATACCCCATTACTCTACATTATAGATACATCGATCCAGCAGATTCGAAAGAAAACAGAAATCTAAACAAAACAAGATTCTGTGTTTGATAAACACACATGCCTCCATTTGGTGCTGGATACCCCAAGTCCAAATTAGGTCACGGTCAAAGTGAGGTTGGGTGATATGGGTGGATTGGGAATAGTCATAAGCAACAACTGTGTAAGTATCCAAGTGTTGTAGCAAGCGGTGTTGGTGGTAGACGAAACGATAAAATCTAGTTAACCAAGATACAGCCCATTTGAATTATTCTAAGGGCAAATAAGGTCAAGGTAAACGTGAGGTTGGGTGATATGGGTGGATTGGGAACGTCATAAGTAATAACTGTGTAAATATCCGAGTGTTGTTGCAAGCGGTGTTGGCGCTAGACGAAACAGTAAAATCTAGTTAACCAAAAAACAGCCCATTTGAATTATTCTCCCCATTTGAATTATTCTAAGCAAATTAGGTCAAGGTCAAAGTGAGGTTGGGTGATATGGGTGGATAGGGAATGGTCATAAGCAACAACTTTGTTGCTGTGTAAGTATCCAAGTGTTGTAGTAAGCGGTGTTGGCGCTAGACGAAACAGTAAAATCTAGTTAACCAAAAAACAGCCCATTTGAATTATTCTAAGTGCAAATTAGGTCAAGGTCAAAGTGAGGTTGGGTGATATGGGTGGACAGGGAATGGTCATAAGCAACAACTGTGTAAGTATCCAAGTGTTGTAGTAAGCGGTGTTGGTGCTAGACGAAACGGTAAAATCTTCTTGACCTTGTCACGGACGGACGGACGCACAGGACAATCACTACAACAAGATGCCGGGGGCATAATTAACTAAAATCTGACAACCATACCAACAAATCAGTTTTTAAAACAATCAGACTAAAAGAACAAAAGAGCAAATCCAAGTTGCAAAAGAAACAAACTGTTATATAACCTCAGCAGCAAGGAACTAATTATTAGTAAGAGTCAAAGTATATGCCATTAAAATGGTGAGTCTATTAATTTCTATGAAACTATGAAACTGGTCTACAATTCAGTGACAGGTAACTTGATAGAAGAAAAACAATGTGTTGTAAGAATTCAAGTAAATGAACACCTTTCTGTGAGTAAATGCATGTATCTACATTATAACTTACTACGTGTAAAAACTAAACAGGGAACTAACTAACAAAGGAAATAAAACTAAACATGAACAGGCAAAACAAAGTATTACTAAAAGCAAAATAACAAATAACCAATGGTTCTACCCATGAAACAATACTTACACAATAAGCCCCTGGCTTTCAACACAATCAAGCTAAAACAAATACAATAAACTAAACTAAGTGGTCACTGATCTCTATTCTATCGTGCTATTTTTCAACATGCAAAGAATACTGACTACCTGTGTGTCCCCGGTCTCTCCTTCCTATAAACAAACAGTGGGACAAAGAACAAGAATACATTAAGACCATGACAGATTTAGAAATAAATGTGACAGATTATCTATTTAAATTACAAATTGCCTCTCAATGAGCATTCAAAATAGGGATAACTCCTCTTGACCCAATGCTTTCTCTCCTATCTAGGGGAACATTCTACCAATTGTTATATTGAAATATTCAGATCACCAAGGAAACCAGGTGGTAACAACTGACTTCTCAAGTAAACTATCTACGTATCACTATTAATATCGTATAAAGGATTTATATGATGTCAATACTGTATCCAACACCGAAACACATTTAAAAATGATCAACTATGCTTTCTCAGAAGCCATGTCCCAGGGTGGCCACCGAAATTCTTAAGTACTGTTCGCTGATGTTTCTCTGATTATTCCATGACTGGAAGGTGATTTTCTCTGACATTTATTGTAAAATTACCAGTAAAATTAGTGCAAAGTGGTGATAGTGTACATATATATATGATCATTTCAATTTTTAGCCATATTTACTGCAGTTAACTTTTTATTCTAAACAAATATGATCATTTTATTGTTTTATTGTCAAATTATTTATTAAATTCTATGTTTCATTTCTTTAACTGGAATTTGTTCTAACAGTTTTGGTCAAATTCCCAAAATTTTCCCTGATTTTTGCCAAATTTTCAAATTCCCCAATCTTTCCCTGCAGGGATTTTTTTTCACACTTTCCATTTCCAGAGTTTTGGCCACCCTGTGTCCAATGATCCCAAAGGACTACCCTGAAGACCAGACCAAGTATGCTTTCAGTTGTGCAAGTAAATGGTGAGAATTTCAATGTGCAAGTTAAGGCCCTGTCACACTGTGGCGAATTTGAACTTCGAGTTTTGTATGAGTTCTGACGAGTTATAACTCGCAGTAAAGTGGACGAGTTGGTCGCAGAATTGTTTCAAGACGACATTTGTTCAAGTTCTCTTCAACATATTAGTACGATATGCGTACATTCTCTTTTCAACAATCAAAGACTAGTCTAAGAATAACGTGTGGACAAGTGTGTACGGCTTGTGACAACATGTGCAGGAGTAGATATCGTAGGCAAGTCTCCCAAACTTGCAGCAAACTCATGTTATGTCGTAAAAGGACAATATACTTCGAAACGTTATAACAAGGGAAGACATGTCCAGGGAATGAGCTTGAGTGTGCGCGAGATTCCTTCGACATGTGTACGAGAAAAAAAGTCGCTGAGAAACAGTTTAAAATTCTCGCCGCTACTTGGCGAGATCTGGTGACATAAGAAGACATCAGTGCACCATAGAACAACATGTGTACATGATCTAAACGATAACAGGGGAGCTGTGGTGAGTTACAACGTGCCAGAACAACATGTGTACGTGATCTACACGATAACAGGGGAGCTGTTGTGAGTTTACAACATGGGTACATGATCTACACGATAACAGGGGAGCTGTGGTGAGTTACAACTTGCCAGAACAACATGTGTACATGATCTACCGATAACGGGAGCTGTGGTGAGTTACAACATGTGTACGTGATCTACACGATAACAGGGGAGCTGTGGTGAGTTACAACATGTGTACATGATCTACACGATAACAGGGGAGCTGTGGTGAGTTACAACATGTGTACATGATCTACACGATAACAAAGGAGCTGTGGTGAGTTACAACATGTGTACATGATCTAAACGATAACAGGGGAGCTGTGGTGAGTTACAACATGTGTACGTGATCTACACGATAACGGGAGCTGTGGTGAGTTACAACATGTGTACATGATCTAAACGATAACAGGGGAGCTGTGGTGAGTTACAACAAGTGTACGTGATCTGCACGATAAAAGGGGAGCTGTGGTGAGTTACAACATGTGTACATGATCTAAACGATAACAGGGGAGCTGTGGTGAGTTACAACAAGTGTACGTGATCTACACGATAACAGGGGAGCTGTGGTGAGTTACAACAAGTGTACGTGATCTACACAATAACAGGGGAGCTGTGGTGAGTTACAACATGTGTCATGATCTACACGATAACAGGGGAGCTGTGGTGAGTTACAACAAGTGTACGTGATCTACACGATAAAAGGGGAGCTGTGGTGAGTTACAACATGTGTACATGATCTACACGATAACAGGGGAGCTGTGGTGAGTTACAACATTTGTACGTGATCTACACAATAACAGGGGAGCTGTGGTGAGTTACAACATGTGTCATGATCTACACGATAACAGGGGAGCTGTGGTGAGTTACAACATGTGTACATGATCTACACGATAACAGGGGAGCTGTGGCGAGTTACAACTCGTAGCTCTTATTCGCCACAGTGTGACAGGGCCTTTAAGTATTTGAAGATTTAATGAAAAATGAGAGCACAAGCAAGTTACTAACAAGTCAATCTAAACAAAGCAATACTAGTAACCTTCATTCAGACTAATACACATTTCTGTCCATACTTACGTCTGTATTAACGTCTAAATTTTCAAGGTCAAGTTCGAGTTCCATCTCAAGGTCAGCCATTTCCTTGGCTCCAAGTTTCGGCTGCTGCACTGGGGGCTTAGATGACTGAAAAACATACCAACAGTTTAGCCTCTATTAGATTTACTACGACAGTGGTCCAAATGCCGGAAATATATCCAGTCCAAGCATTCACATGCGGTCTCAGTGCTGTAGCAAATCTGTGTCTGCGTTCAAGACATATTAGGGAAAGATCTAGGATCATAATAAAAGGTACTGGGTGCTGCTAAAAAGGAGCAGGGTGGAAAGCCGGGCCTGTCTGTTTACATTTTCTAATTATTTGCTAAATCCAGGGTTTTTATAAGTCTAATGCTTCTAATTATGGCTTTTAAGCATAGTCTATTCATTTCACATTGAATCTTGGCCAAAATATATTAATTTTTTCGAAGACATTCACCATTTCTGTGTTGACCAGCCCAGAGGGGCAGCAGAGGGGAACCAAAAAGGAGCAGGGTGCAGCACCCAGCTTTTACGGTCTAGATCTTTCCCTAACATATTTAGGGTGAGTTCTCACTAAGTAAAGGTTTTTCCCAGAGGAGAGTTTCTCCAAGTGGCATGTATTCCAGATGATTAAACTTTACTAAATAGGGTAAAAGTAAGATCATGAATACTAGTAAGAACACAAACAGTGCTGTGACTGTAGATTACTATCAGAATGGTATAATAATGTGGTAATTCATCATCATGTTTCTGAATTCAACTGACATTACTGTTTACACAATCAAATCCCTGAAAGATTGAACAATAATATACACTTAATTATTTAAGAATTGAAACGCTCTTTTTGGCGCTTCATGGATGTATGAAGGTCAGTTTTTTGGCATCTAATTTGCATAAAGCCGAATGTATAAAGGTCAGTTTTTTGGCATCATATTTTCATAAAGCCGAAGGCTTTATGTACAAATTAGATGCACAATAAACTGACCTTCATACAAGCGCCGAAAACAGCATTTCAATTCTAATAATTACAATTCTAACATTTCAATTCTAAAAATTACAATTCTAATTTTATTGCGTGTATGCTTTAAAATTTAACGTTTAAAATAAAATAAAAATTGGGATTTATGTTTTGCAATTCGCTCAGCAATACATTGAAGTATCATCTGTAGGCTCCGCCCCTTGTACTGTATGTAGATCTACATTCATTAGAGGCTATATAGAAATTAGTCCCTTCTGAATATTAATTGAGGCAAGCGGCTTCATTGAAAAATAAAAGCCTGTCATATCATGGGTTTCAACCAATCAGAACACTGTAAAATGATGAAACCAAAGGAAATTTTTAATTATTCAAAATATCAATTTCCATTCAAATATATTCTGTACAAAGAACTTTAAACCCCAAAACCACAACCTCAGTCCGTTTACACAAAATGTTTAAAATAAATGTGGCCAAACAAAATAACTTGTGTGTTTCGGGCAACTGTCTCAAAACATTTAGGGTCTGGATTGATTTTTTTTAAACTGTTTGTTTTAAAGACACATTTCCATCTAAAAAACATTGAAAATTATCTGAAATCTTACGAATAAGGATTTCAATACAGAAAACAATCGTCGCTAAAACCTTTAGGGTCGGGAGGTTTTTGCTACGTAGGGTTGCGTTGAACGAAACACAGACTTTTTTTTGGCCTGACCGAATACATAAGAATAAAGTGCAATGTCTCTGAAATGTGGCAATAAATATTTCCATTAATATCAAATAAATTCAATCCATAAATCCATAGTGCAAATATGCAAAAATTAATCTGAAATATGCTCATAAATTCCAATTACTTACTTAATAAGTAGTCTGCAACCAATAACAATCCAATGTCTTAAATTGTATATGAATATCAATCCATTCAATAATAATGCCAGAATAAATACTATAGTTTTATATGTAGACTAGTGAACAATAGTTTGAATGTAGTTGTAAACAGCTTTTTATAAAGGAAATCTACAGTTTATTTAGAAAAAAAGTTAATATTATTTATTTATTTTTGCATTAAAATAATAATTATACTACATTATTTTTACAATTTTAAATAAATACTATATTTTCTAGAGAAAATATGGGAAAAATAACTTGAGCCATACAATGTTCATATTAACACTGGGAACATCGTGAATCATAAACAAAACAAATAAACACCACATGGTTCCCAATTTTCCATAGCCTGAAAGTGAAAGGTCCAGCACCAAGGAAATATTTACAAAGTATGCCCAACAAAGCTCCCCCAGTCAAACGACGGTCAACAGAACATCTACCTCCTTCTCCTCCTCCTCCTGCGATAGGCTATCATCCTCATTTGACCAACCCATTTCCTCCTCACCCATGCCCTGGGCATTGAATGGCGAGGAATTGTCATCCAAACTTATCAAAAAACCCTCAGTTTGGGCAATGTTTGAGAAACCCTCATTTTCAGAACAACCTTTTGCGGAGCCCTCATTATGAAAACTTTCTGAACAACCCTCATGTTCAGAACGTTTTGAGAAACCCTCCTCATCCAAGCTTGTTTGGAAGCCCTCATTTTGAAGATGTTTAGGAAACCCCAAAGAACTATGAGACCGGTCTGCGAGTTCCTCCGAATCATTATCTGAGTCCCAATCTGGACTCGCATCAGCAGAAGACTTCTGTGTTATCTGACATAAATGGGGATGGTCAAAGATTGTGTTGTTGTTTGAAATTTAAGTTTTTTTAATGCAAACAGATTAACTACAGGTTAAAATAAATAGTTAATCAATTTTATTATGCTGTGCAGAATTGATAGAAAATCAGCTTGCTATAATATTACATGTTGACAAGAAGGTTTATAAAACAACAACAAAAAGAAAAATGATGCAACAGAATATAATAATTTACACTGACAAATTGGCATACACAGAACATGCATACTATTAGCTTTGCTAGAATGAACACATAGCAAAAGAAACAAATGTGTATGGTCTACAACAGGTATTGCCTAAAAACTAACAACAAAGATACCTGAAACTAAGTAAAACAAAATCACACACAAACTACTAAGTGTGAAGCAGTTGCTTAAGAACCATGTCCTCTAAGAGTGATGTGCCCCTACATAACAGACTGTGTACCTCATCTTGTGTGGTTTGTTCTGGGACTGGTTCACTAGTTTTCTGCTCTATAGTGTCTTCTTCCACAGTAGGTTTAGAGTCCCAGTCAAAGTCAGGCTCCTGGATAGGTGAATGGTTACATGGATGATCAAACAATGGGGAACGATAAACGAGGTGAAAGTTTTAAATCAATGGTTCAAGTTGATTTCTACCTGTATTTTTTTTCACTAATTAAACTGCAATGATCTGAATTATCTAGGAGTGCTAGAGATTTGTTTCTTTACAGTCTGTTGGTGAATAAAGGAAACATGCCGAAAAGACCTTGCGTCGTGAAATATCCTCATTAGCCAAATTTATATCATAAACAGTGAAATCCAACTAAAACCTTTACCCCTTTTTTGAGGTAATGCGTTATTTATGCAGTAGACAAGTTGGAAATGAACAAGATGAGTCAAATAGAATTAAAGCCGCACAAAAGTTGAAAATGGCCTAATTAAGGTAAGCACGCGAGCCCCAGGAAATCAATACATCTCATGACACAAGGAAAATCTGGTACATTTACAAGGAAATGAGGATAATTTTGCAGTAGATGATACAACGTATGAGAAATATGTAAGTGACTGCTGAATACACATACACAGGCATATTATTATAATCATACTTTTATTCAGTACTAACCTCAGGTAACTATAGAATATGTACACATAACACACACATATAGCTCGGACAAACTGACCTGACACTCGTCAACTCTATTAGCATAATTAAACACTTGCACTATTTCCTACTTGTATACTCTGTTTAGTTCTATGCACAATTTCAGCTATGTAATACCATATCAAGTTAACTTGATTATACAGGCACTCACATACTCATCATAATTAATTTGAAATGATTCATGTATAAACGTCAGTGTCAGGTTAATTTATTACAAGCTTTACAGGTATAAAGTTATATTTTGATTTTAGAAAATTGTAGGCATAAGCCCACAATTTCAAGGAAATAAATACACCTCAAGATAGCAAGGAAAATATGGTACATTTATAAGTATATGAGAATAATATTGCAGTAACATGTATGCACACATTATGAACTATGAAGTAATGAACTACCGAATACACATAAACAGGGATATAATAATAAATATAATATTTGAGGTGTGTCTTGGGCAAACCAAGCTTAATGCATGTGCGTAAAGTGTCATCCCGGATTAGCCTGTGCAGTCCGCACAGGCTATTCCTGGTCGGCACTTTCCACTTTTATGGTATTTTCTGTTTCAATGAAGTCTCTTCAGAACATATATCCACTGTAGGCGGAAAGTGCTGTCCTGGATTAGCCTGTGCGAACTGCACAGGCTAATCCGGGACGACATTTTACGCACATGCATTAAGGCCGGGTGTCCCACGAAGTGCCTCATTTGTATTCAGTATTAACCACTCGTAACCCTGGAGTATGTACAAACATAACATTCAAATACATATGCGGCGCATCGTGGGAAAACTGGACTTTATGCATGTGCTTAAAGTGTCGTTCTGGATCAGCCTGTGCAGTCCGCACAGGCTGATCCAGGACGGCACTTTCCACCTACAGTGGATTTATGTTTAGAAGAGACTTCATTGACACAGAAAATACCATAAAAGCGGAAAGTGCCGTCCTGGATTAGCCTGTGCGGACTGCACAGGCTGATCCGGAACGACACTTTACGCACATGCATTTAGGCCGGTTTTCCCAAGAAGCGCCTCATATATTTATTATGAACTAACCTCTTGTAACTGTTGAATATGTACATACATAATACACAAGTACAGGTATGCTGACACTTATACTATATATAAACTCACCTCAAGTTTTGCCTGTGATTCTGCTGCTTCCTGGAACTCCTCCTCCTCCTCCTCCTCACCCCCGTCAGTTCTGGGCGGCTGGTAGCTGAAGACCCCCTTCTCCTCCGCGGCAGCCATTTCCTCCAGGGGGTGACGGTCTGCATTAGGCTGGAAAAATATAAATAAATACATGTACAGAAACCATTTTGGGAATATGACCTATACCCATGAAAATGGGTATATAAGTGTCAATTCACCTAAAAGTGGGAAAAATTATAATTTTTTTATAAAAAAAATGTTAATAATTATATATAAACTACATAAAATAGAATGTTCTGAACAAAAACAAATCAGAAAAACAGTTATTACAAATACAACAGTCTTTATTTCTACACTGAACACCTCTTATTTCCAAACATCTGAAAGTCAAACCATCAAATGGGAATTTTGGGACTGGATTTGGGACACTTTTTACCATTGGGAATATGACCCAATAATGGCTACCAAATTGGCAAAAAAAAGCCCTGATTGAAGTATATGGTGACCAGTGAATAGGATGACTTAAAAAACAAGATTCTGTGTTTGATAAATACACATGCCCCGGGTTGGTGCTAGATAGCCCATTTAAGGTCAAGGTCAAAGTGAGGTTGGGTGATATGGGTGGATTAGGGATAGTCATAAGCAACAACTGTGTAAGTATCCAAGTGTTTTAGCAAGCAGTGTTTGTGCTAGACAAAACGGTAATATCTAGTTAACCTAGAAACAGCCCATTTGAATTATTCTAAATGCAAATTAGGTCAAAGTGAGGTTGGGTGATATAGGTGGATTGGGGATGGTCATAAACAACAACTGCGAAAGTATATAAGTGTTGTAGCAAGCGGTGTTGGTGCTTGACGAAACAGTAAAATCTAGTTAACCTTGTCACGGACGGAAGGACAGACGGACGGATCGATGGACAGGACAATCACTATATGCCTCCTGCATCAAGATGCCGGGGGGCATAAAAAGTTAAATTAGCAATCTCTAACAATCAATAAACAACATTAGTGTGATTTTGTTTCCTAAGCTGCAAGTTTTTGTGTTTAATCTGTGTTTGTGTTGTTTATGTAAAAAGTGGGTTAACTCTGTCAAAATACAAAACTAGATACTAGAGTTGATGACAAAGGGTAGTTCCAAGTTTCAAGTGAATAACTTATGTAGTTTTGAAGTAACCAAAATTTTGAATATAAACTTTAACCAGAAAATCTATGTGAAAAATGGGCATAACTCTGCCAAAATACAAAACATAGTTATGGGTAATGTTGCCCGTGATACTAGAGTTGATGACAAAGGTTAGTTCCAAGTTTCAAGTGAATAACTTATGTAGTTTTGAAGTAACAAAAATTTTGAATATAAACTTTAACCAGAAAATCTGTGAAAAATGGGCATAACTCTGCCAAAATACAAAACATAGTTATGGGTAATGTTGCCCGTGATACTAGAGTTGATGACAAAGGTTAGTTCCAAGTTTCAAGTGAATAACTTATGTAGTTTTTAAGTTACCAAGCGTTTGAATATAAACTTTAAACAGAAAATCTAAGTGAAAAGGGGCATAACTCTGTCAAATACAAAACAGAGTTATGGGGAATGTTGCCCTTGATACTGGAATTGATGACAAAGGTTAGTTCCAAGTTTCAAGTGAATAACTTATGTAGTTTTGAAGTTACAAAACTTTGGAATATAAACTTTAACCAGAAAATCTAAGTTAAAAGGATGCATAACTCTGTCAAAATACAAAACAGAGTTATGGGGAATGTTGCCCCTGACACTGGAGTTGATGACAAAGGTTAGTTCCAAGTTTCAAGTGAATAACTTATGTAGTTTTGAAGTTACAAAACTTTTGAATATGAACTTTAACTAGAAAATCTGTGAAAAAGGGGCATAACTCAGTTAAAATACAAAAGAGTTATACGGAATGTTGCCCTAGATACTGGAGTTGATAACAAAGGTTAGTTACAAGTTTCAAGTGAATAACTTATGTAGTTTTGAAGTAAAAAACTTTTGCATATAAACTTTAACCAGAAAATCTAAGTGAAAAAGGGGCATAACTCTGTCAAAATACAAAACAGAGTTGCCCCTGACACTGGAGTTGATGACAAAGGTATATTCCAAGTTTCAAGTGAATAACTTAGGTAGTTTTGCAGTTACAAGACTTTGGAATAAAAACTTTTAACCAAATTCAGACGTAGACGCCAACGCCGGGGGTAGTAGGAAAGCACACCTATTCCTCGAATAGTCGAGCTAAAAAGGAAGGAATACATAATCACACATACGGGAGCCTGTGGGTAGGACTTGGCAGGGTAACGTCTCATCCTCTGTGGCCTCAGGTACTGCTCACACTTCAGGGTGTTGTTGAAACCCGGAAACAGGTTCTCGTACTCTGTGGGGTCCGCGAGGGAGCTCGCAGCCTTCATGTTGCCCAGGGACTCACGCCACAACTTCACCACCCTGGGAATGACAGAAGACTTAACAATGTGATGGAGGTTGGTTCCGATATTAAGACCGAATGGGTTATGGCATATCGCCACCGTAGTATTACACGGGCCAATCTAACAGGTGTAACAGGTGCAGATTTGCCTTTGTAATACAAAGATGGCAATATTTCGATAACTAAAATGTCATTACCGGTATTACAGCAGGGGTGGTGAAATGAATTGTCCATACTCTATAAAGTATAAAATTAAAGTACAAAATGACTGATTGTTGCACAGATGCTTTGCAAGAAATGTCTCTGTTCTTGTACCAATACATCTATGTCTCAGTGTGGAGGAAAATCATCAAAAAGTCAATAAAAGAAATTGTATTTCAAGCTAATGAAAGACTTGAAAAGAACAGATGTTCAGGTAGATGATAAATATGGGAAACTCGAAATATAAAAAAAACAGTTTTCACAAAAAATCACCAACTTCGTATTACAGGGGCCTATCTGATTCTTTAACACATGTTAGATAGGCCCTTGTAATCCTTAGGTGGCGAAATACACTTTCAAAGCATAGTGTTTTGTTTTTATGGCAACACAATGTTAGGCAATCTACCTTGATACTTGACTTGGTAGGTAAGTTCTGGCAAAGAAAGCAGCCTCAGGCAGTCTGCCTGTGTTAACAAACACTTCAGTGCATGGCAACATGTTACAATGGCAACCACAATGTCTGGTAACCTACCTGGAAACTTGACTTGGTAGGTAAGTTCTGGCAAAGAAAGCAGCCTCAGGCAGTCTGCCTGTGTTAACAAACACTTCCAGTGCATGGCAACATGTTACTATGGCAACCACAATGTCTGGCAACCTACCTGGAAACTTGACTTGGTAGGTACGTTCTGGCAAAGAAAGCAGCCTCAGGCAGTCTGTCTGTGTTAACAAACACTTCCAGTGCATGGCAACATGTTACTATGGCAACCACAATGTCTGGCAACCTACCTGGAAACTTGACTTGGTAGGTAAGTTCTGGCAAAGAAAGCAGCCTCAGGCAGTCTGCCTGTGTTAACCAACACTTCTAGAGCATTCTCCAATCTGAAATATCGTATATTTGCATTTATACTAATTGAATTTAAGGCATTCTATGCTGAGAGTCATCGGCATGAGTAGGTTATCCAAGATAGTCTGAATTCCTATCTAATTACTTGGGCTCAAGAACTTGCTACAATCCCGCCTATATATACATTAGAATCTGCGCAAGCCCAGCTCTAACTTTAAAAGTGCAGGACTTGTGCTAAATTTGACTACTGCTGATGCATTGAACTAAACTGCTCTTAAATATCTGTTAGGTTTTCCATAGAACAGTGAATTACTGTATTAGAAATCAAAATTTTAGGAATATTCTGCCAATTTGTTGGTGATTTGTAACAAAGTTTGGTTTAATCATATATGCATGATGACTTATGCATGGTTTACTGGTCAATAACTAATTTGTCTCAGCACATCACCGAACAAAACTTATTCCTTTCTAGACATACCTTCCCAGCACAAAATGTGAGAGGAAGGCCACGTTATTCTGGCCAGCCTTCTCCGCCGAGTCGCCGAGTTTCCCCAACATTTCAGCGTTTCCTGCCGAGCTAGCCAGCAGTAACAGCCCGCCGAAGTCCTTCGCCTGGTGAAGACACTCCAGAGCCAGCCCGAACTCACACTTCTGGATGGCCAAATCTGCTAGCTGCTTCCATTTCTGTTCACCCTGTAATAGTAATAGCATTTAGAAGTAGAAAATCAATGATTATTTGAAGAAACAAAAATTAATTTATTACGCTTTTGGCGTAGACTGAGGGTGTTCTGCATCTTCCAGAAGGCCCAGCGAGAACCACGTTTGGTCTTGTTGAAACCATGACCTTGTTTTCAAATATAATAAAATTGACCTGACCTTTATTAAAAACTGGCTAATATACAGCGATCATGGCAAAATAGAACCTGTCTTTATTACCAAGACACATTCTGTGTCCATCACAAATAACAGTCAATCATTTACATATTATATATTATTGTCTAATTACCAATTAAATAAAATTCCTGTTCAACATTTTGTCAGTCTCTCTCTGAAATTGTGTTGTGTGAAAAATGTTCTCTTTATCAAATGTTTTTCTTTATTGATATTACTTACAAATCATTTTAACAGACATAAAGACAGAACCACGCACCTCCAGCTCCTTTGCAATCTGGTAGGCAATCTTCAGGTCCCCCAGCTGCACGGCCAACTCAAACTTGTGTTCTGGGTCACATGTCACAGCCAGGGCTTGGGACTTGAAACCCTGCAATCAACAGACTCTCACTTACCAGGTATTTATTTTAATTATCTAGAAACAAGGACAGACCAACCAGTATGGCTTAAGACTGAGAAAAGGTGGCAGGTTCTAGGCAATAAAATCACTCTGGGCCATATACACAAAGATTCTAAGAACAAGAGCTGTCAAGAGGACAGTTTGCTCTATTTTCTTGAGCTTGTCAGAGCTACTGGCATTTAACAAATAAAAAATGTTTGGATAGTTGGGGCCAATTAAAGTTTTGTTCTCGAGATACTGAGTGGAAAGCATTTTTATAATTTTCAAAATAGTGACCTAAACCTAGACCCCACCCACCCCATATGCAATCTCATGCAATGTCTCGCTATACGGTATCTATAAATTGAGTTTCATTAAAATATTTCAATTTGTTCTCAAGTAATAGAGCAGAAACTGTTTTATTCTACTTTTAGTAACAGTGACCTTGACCTTGTCGAGTAGAATAGCTTGCCTTTCTTTGAAAAGTCAATGTTTTATTAAGAAGCTTCATGGATATTGGCCCTGTTTAATTAACGTATTTAGCAATCTTATGATGCCCTCATCAGACATGACCTCACAAAAATATCTAGTGATGTATCTTAACATATTCAGGCTCTGTTGGCATAAAATTATGAAGTTTCTATAAGTAATTTAACATACAAGAGAAGAACCAGCTGACACAATGTATTCAAATCCCAAGAGCTTGCTTGTTATCTCATATAGCCAAGTTTGTTTTGTTTGTTGTTTTTTGTTTGTTTTGTGTTTCACCGTACTTAACAGTACAGTCATATAACGGCAGTCAGTTAACTTACGCACACTTTTCCTGGGCAAGCTTAGCCGATCTAAGCGGTTTACCAGTACCAAGTGCACATACTTATGCCAGTAATTGAAAACTGCCCAACTTGAACCCGAGGTAGGGGGAGAATGGCTGTGGAAATTTCATGACCAATCCCTGCACAAGTTATGTCGCTGGGCTGGGGCTCGAACTTGAGAACCCCGGATTGAGAGTCCAGCGCTCTACCAACTGAGACGGCTCAGCCCGGCATATAGCCAAGTAAAATAAGATTAGAGCATCTGACTATATATACTCATGTGTCCATCTTATCAGGCTTTCTAGGGACTACGTCATAAAGAAATTTCAAAACAAAGGAATTTTCAAGATAAAACATTACACAAAAAACCTCCGCCAGTAACTTGCCTGTTTCTCCAGGAAGTGAGCGACGCGGGTCCTGTGTTCACGCGGCACGGTGGGGAGCACCTTGTCTGCGGTCTCAAAGTCCTGCCTCATCACCGCCGTCTGGTACTCGAGTACTGAGAGTAGCAGGGAATAGCTGATCACGTTCAGCTCCTTGTCCCCGAGATACAGCCGGTTGTCCTTGGGAATATAGCCCAGGATGTACATCACTCTGTGGGATGGAAAATAGTATCAGTTTTAGTGGTGGACAGCAAATATATGCGTCATAGTTTACAAACTTTGTCCCTGATATACAGCCAGTTGTCCTTGGGGATATAGCCCAGGATGTACATCACCCTGTGGGATGGAAAATAGTATCAGTTTTAGTGGTCGACAGCAAATATATGCATCATAGTTTACAAACTTTATCCCTGATATACAGCCGGTTGTCCTTGGGGATATAGCCCAGGATGTACATCACTCTGTGGGATGGAAAATATCATGGCCATTATGGTTATAACCAAAGACATTCATTTTCAAACAGATCCAGCCATATGAACTAACTGAGCTTCCAGTCCCCGAGATACAGCCAGTTGTCCTTGGGGATATAGCCCAGGATGTACATCACTCTGTGCAATGGGAAATACGATGGAAATATTACAAGTAATATGGGTATCAGTCTGTGTAACGTTTTCACCATTAGTCTTTAAGAAAATTTATTGTTAAACTTCATAGGAAGAAATTCTTAGTAACACATGCATTTCTATGCCTACACCCTACCTGTCTAGATGGGCAATGGTGACTATTTCTCCTCCCACATAGTAGTTCAGTCTGTTGACACTGTTAGTGTATATGAAGCAATCCCCCACCCAGACTCCTGTCTTCACCACTTCCTCTATCTCTCCAACAACCTGCAACAAGAACACTGAGGTTATTTACCCCATCATCACTCCGGCAATGACGTTCGGAGAAAAGTTGTGAATTAAGCTTCTATCAAGACCATTGGTAATATTCTGGCAGTATTTAGTGACTTCCCACCACTCAACATGATTTTTATATACGTGTACACAGGCCGTGAAAATGATGAAAAAGAAAACATTGTAGTGATAAATTAATTGTCCAGAATTTTAATTGCACTGTCATACGTTGATTGCATTTCTTGAAGTTCTTTCATTATACATAATTCTACATTAAATATATGAATGTAAAAAGGTGTTGCCTCTTTTATATGTGTGTATGTCCATGCTCTTTGTTGCCCATTTACGGATGCAACGATATTCTGATATAGCGATATCAATTCTATGGTCTATTCAATAGCGTTACAAGCGGAGTTTACAGTACGTTATAAAATTTCAGAATTGTACAAGATTTCTTCCTGAGTTTTTTACTAAGAGTCTTTACAAACATGGCTTTTTTTAACCATTTTGGGAATATGACCTATACCCTAAAATTGGAAATTTTAGCGTCAATTCACCTAAAATTGGGAAAAAGTATAATTGATTAATAAAATTTGAAAAATTTATTGATATAACTACATAAAAAGAATGTTCTGTTAAAAAATAAATCATTAAAATGGTCCTTACAACTTCAAAAGCATTATTTCTACACTGAACACTTCTTATTTCCAAACATCTGAGAGTCAAACCATCTATTGGGAATTTTGTGACTGGATTTGGGAAAAAAATGGGAATATCACCCAATAACAGCTATAAAATCTGCTTATGAAAAGCCCTTGACAAATATAAGCAAACACAGGCTGTTAGCTTAATTGGGTATTAAATGGTTGAGCAAGCGGGCCCGTTTACTAACATCAAACGCCTCCTCAATGCCGTCCTCTGTGACTAGTTCCTTGTCGCTGTGGGCCTGGTCAACTGCCTCCTGTCGGTACTTGAGGATGAAGAACGACTCCTCCGTCGAGATACACACCAGCTCTCCATTCTCACTCCAGTAGATCTAAACACAACCAGACATGTTTTCCAATGATTGCTAGTGTTTTAGTTTCCTCATACAGTCGACTTCCAATACCTCGAACTACTTGTCTCAAATTTTTTGTTGGCTAAAATTTTCTTCAAGGGTCTGATATTTTATTTCTAATAATTTGTATTAATTTCTATCGCTTGGCTCGAATTTGCGAGATTCTATTTTCCTGAATACTTCAAGTTTTTGTCAAGGTCCCAGTTGCATCACATATTTCATTGTTTGTTTCGCTTGAACACGGTTTAAGTCTCTTTGAGTTTTGTTTGTTTGTTTGGATTTATCACGGTTTTTAACAGTATTTCAGTCAAATCACGTCGGTCAGTTAACCTACTAACACTTTTTCCTGGGCAAGCTTTAGCTGATCTAAGCAGTTTTCCAGTATTAAGTGTACATACTTATGCCAGTAACTGACAACTGCCCTACTTTAATCAGAGGTAGGGGGAGAATGGCCAAAAATAATTTTATGACACAAGTTATGTGACCGACCTGAGGCTCGAACCCACGATCCCCGGATTGACAGTCCAGCGCTCTACCAACTGAGCTAGCCGGGCCCGACAGGTCTCTTTGAGTTGTTAATCAATAAGATGCTCTTGATTTGTACAAAATATAAATAAATGTTTTTATTTTTTTAGCTTGATTGTGTTGAAAGCTAGAAGCTCATTAGGACAAACAAGAATCCATGTCTCTGCAGTTTTCTTTACTAGACTCTACTGGTATTAAGAGTCCAATTTATGAAATAATCATTACTTTATTCAGCTGTGTAGTAGATAAATAGTTGAAAGCAAAAAGGTATGCAACAATATGTATTTAAATCCTTATTGTTCTAAATGCATGTACATAATTACAGTTAATCTTTTTGGTCTATTCACATCTATTTTCCCCCGATTTCACTCACATTTTTGGGTGAGATTTCGATGCGGCGTACGAGATCTGTGGTCTCCCAGTTGTAGAAGGCCAGTCCACTCACGGACTTCACCCCCAGCATGTTGCCTCCATGGATGCCTGCCAGAAAAATAAAGGAGGCGTGTCGTGGGAAAACTGGCTTAATGCTTGTGCATAAAGTGTCGTCCCAGATTAGCCTGTACAGTCAGCAAAGGCTAATCCAGCACGACACTTTTCGCCTACAGTGGAGTTATGTTTAGAAGGGACTTCCTTGAAACAGAAAATACCATAAAAGCACAAAGTGTAGTCCCGGATAAGCCTGTGCGGACTGCACAGGCTAATCTGGGATGACACTTTACGCACATGCATTAATCCCGGTTTTCCCACAACATTGCTCTATAGAATCCTTTCATTGACACCTGTATGAATTTAGCTTGCCTGTGTCATATGCCTGAGACTCATTGAGACGCTTCAGCTTCTGTTTCTCAGATATACCTAGTACTTAAATAATGGTGACTCACTAAAATGCTTCTAGTTTATATTTCATGAAGCTGATATGCGTACCTTCGACAACTCTACAACATCCTATTTAAAACATCTCAACTAGAATCCTTTACCTACCAGAAAGCAATCAGAATAAAGCAAAATTAGAAATGGCAGAGGATTTTTTCTTTTTCATTAGCCCAATGCATTTTACTCATGCTCTTCTCTTTTCAAAGATGTATTTGACTAAACAAAAATGTTCAATACCTTCACATCCAAAGTCTGGTTTAAATGACTTCAGCTCCTTGAAGTTCTTGAAGATCTTCACCATGCTGCTTCCCTCCCGTATGGCGTACACCGAGGAGTCGTTACTCCACACAAACTCCTGGGCCGACCCAAAACTCTTGTTACGGAGGGCCATAGCCGTGTAGATGATGTACTCGCCATCGCCGCACACACACACAAACCTAGGTATAAATATACATGTGTTAATGTGTAGTGCAAAATATATAGAGTGCACTTTGTAGTTTTTTAATGGGCTGTATAATATACATGACATATTGAAGAACTGAACCATCTGATAATGGAATAATTTTTTTTTCTTAAAATTGGAATATTACAATCTCAAAAAGTGATATAGTATGAAATAACTTTAAAGGGAGGCCAATGACCCTCACCATGGGGCAAGTCCTCAAAAAATGCAGCCTCAGGCACGGAAGGACTATAAACCCTGAAACAACAACAACCCTCACCGTGGGGTTATGCTGGATGCTCTTAGGGTAGACCTCGTCAGGGAAACCATGTACTGCTTGTACCCAGGGAATGGACTCAAATTAAAGTCTCAAAAAGCCTTATGCTTTTAACTCAATCTGTATATTGGGCTCAACGCCTCACCTGCCGTTGGGGTTGTGTTGGATGCTCTGAGGGTAGATCTCACACGCGCCCATGTCCTTGACCGCCAAGGACAGCCTCTCCCCGTCCTTGACCTCCTGGTCCCCCATAGCCTTGATGTTGGCCTGCTGGATCTCGCTGTGCTTGGCCCAGATGATCTTCCCACTGGAGTCCATAGACATTGCAGGCTCCTCTCTACCGAGCTAAAGTAGAGAAAGATACAACCGACTATACAGTACAAACACTAGGAGAAGATCATATTACTATTTGTTATATGGGCCCGGATGACTGTACCGCTAGAGACCATCAACATCACAGGCTCCTTTCTGAACAGCTAGAGTAGAGTAGAGAACTATACGTGGCGCGTCGTGGGAAAACCGGACTTAATGCATGTGCGTAAAGTGTCATCCCGGATTAGCCTGTGCAGTCCGCACAGGCTAATCCGGGACGACACTTTCCGCCTAAAGTGGGTTTATGGTTAGAAGACACTTCATTGAAACAGAAAATACCATAAAAGCGGAAAGTGCCGTCCCGGATTAGCCTGTGCAGACTGCACAGGCTAATCCGGGACGACACTTTAAGCACATGCATTAAGACCGGTTTTCCCACGACGCGCCACATACGTATTTTATTAACACAATTGTCAGACTATTCACTACATAAAATGGAAGAAGATGGCATATCTACTAAAATTCCCAGTAAACAAAGAATGTAGCTTTATAATTTCTGATGAATTTCAGTTTGCTGGCTCTTCTTTACCAAGCTAGTGTAGAGAACTTGTCATCAGACTGTATACATTGACCACTTTTTTTAAATGATCAACAGTGATTAACACACAGCGAGACAGGGAATCTCTCATCTTGGAACTTGTCTGTACTAATTACAAAAATTGATAGGTTGACTAGAATAATTAAAAAAAAATTCTAAAACTTTTTCTTCATCAAAGGTTGAAAACACACAGACTGTATAGGATTTCAATGCAGGAAAAATAAATTTTTAGGAGAGACCCTCAATATCAAATGCATACTTCAAACAACATATGTCAAAAGCATTAGAAAAGAAAATGTTGAATAACAACAGGGCAATGATGGCCCAAAGCGCTCACCTGAGAACTGGTATAGATGAAGACCATACTGTTGTGACAGGTTTGAAAATTAAGGTATCAGAACAATACACAGTGGGGGTAGGATCAATTTTGATTTAAAACATCGGTTAGTGCAATGGGCTAACTAAAATATGAGTTGGGTAGTGGATGTGCGTTTTTTTTGCTAATGGTTCTCAAATCAATTTTCTCTATATTCTTACCTGACCCTTTTACATTAAGTCATTGACAATTCTGGAAAATGCACAAACAGTAGATTTTGATGTATTTTTCGCAAACAGTTTTGGAAAACTAGTTGCAATGCGATAATTGCGATGGCTGTGCTATAAGGTAAAGTTTTGCTTTTTCTTTGATAATTTTCTTTCCAATGATGATAAATGATGTTAATGCAGGCTCTGAAGACATCAAAGTTGCATGTACAAATAACTGCATGCAAGTCTTGCAACTGTTGGAAATCAAATTTTATCAATCAATTTTTATGGTCATGCGCAAACTGTGTAAGTTTGGTCAACATTGAATCAAAAATCGTGTGTGCAAGCCAATCATTGATAACTTGTTGATGTTTTTTTCCAAAAACAAGAGGCAATAACTCTGGTGTTTCTGGCCCGATCATGCTTATATTCGACTTCACCTGTAGTCTTACGTTCATATACAAACTGTACACGATTGGTGAAGATTGGATGAAAAATGAAGTCTCTATCCTGAATAATGTCCATTTTTGCACATTTTTTTCACAAACAAATGGCAATAACTCTGGTGTTTCTGGTCTTATCTTGATTATATTCGACTTCACCTTTAATCTTATGGTCATAGACAAACTGTGCAAGATTGGTGAAGATTGGATGAAAAATGAAGTCTCTATCCGGTATAATGTCCATTTTTGCATATTTTTTTCACAAACAAATGGCAATAACTCTAACTCTGGTGTTTCTGGTCCGATCTTGCTTATATTCGACTTCAACTGTAATCTCATGGCAGTAGACAAACTGTGCAAGATTGGTGAAGATTGGATGAAAAATGTATCTCCCTATCCTGAATAGTCCATTTTTGTATATTTTTTTAATAAACAAAGGGTAATAACTCTGGTTTTTGAAACACGATCTGGCCCATTTTTGGCGTCTGCTGAGATCTGATGGTCATACACAAACTGTGAAAGTTTGGTTAAGATTGGATGGAAAATAAAGTCTATACGTTGCAAAGGGGCACTTTTGCACTTTTTTTTGCATGAAAAAGGGGCAATAACTCTGGTGTTAACTGGTCCGATTGGGCCCATTATCGAACTCATCCAAGATTTTATGGTCATACACAAACTGTGCAATTTTGGTGATGGAATAAAAAATGTAGTCTTTATCGCGATAACTGTCGACGGCACCTTGACCAAAGAAGGACAGACGCCGCCCGAGAGGTCCCCTATACCAATAGCTCACCGAGCACTTTGTGCTCAGGTGAGCTAAAAACATTCCACCTAAGTCAATTTCCTATCACAACTCACCTTAATGATGATGCTTCCTTCATCGTATCCTAGAGCAACGTTGTTGGAACCCCTGGCACAGGCTATAGTCCACACTCTTTCAAGGCCGTAGTTTAGAGTGGATTCTAACCTGTAGGTGTTGGCGTGCCAGATCCGCACAGTTCCTGGAGTATACAATGATCAAGCATGACTTAACGAACAACACATTTTTGTTTTCACCTAAAATTCAAAGCCAGATCCTGAAACAGTGACTTTTTATTAGGTTAGGAATTCATAAAGCCTGTTGAGTAAAAACTTCTTAAAATCATAAAATCTCTAAAATCTCCAGTGATTTCCTTTGTTGTTTTTATTGCATTACCATACAATTCTTAATTCAGGTAGAGAGGGAGCAGTTATTTCACTATAGTTTGAAAATATATAAGCTTGACATGTAAATATAATCTGAAATTCTTGTTGAAGTATAACTTAAGATTTTGAAAGACGAATACCTGCTCAAATGCTTGAAAAGTTAAGCTGTTATAAAAACTAATGTTGAAAATAGGTTAAGGAAAGTATAATACAATGTATGCCTGTATTTTGCATGATTGCATTTTGCATGAAACTAAGCCCATCAAGACATATAAGGAATGTAGCCAGTTGGACAAATCCTAACCCTAACCCTTGGACAAAGCTAGTGCTCTAGTGTTGAAAGAAACTCCTGGGTAAAAGATGCACAAAGCTAGTGCTCTAGTGTTGAAAGAAACTCCTGGGTAAAAGATGCACAAACATTTTCTCACGTTTAAACAAATGCCCATTGAAAAACGCATGAGGCACGTCGTGGGAAAACCGGTCTAAATGCATGTGCGTAGTGTCATCCCGGATTAGCCTGTGCAGTCCGCACAGGCTAATCCAGGACGGCACTTTCCGCCTACAGTGGATTTATGTTTAGAAGAGACTTCCTTGAAACAGAAAATACCATAAAAGCGGAAAGTGCCATCCCGGATTAGCCTGTGCGGACTGCACAGGTTAATCCGGGACGACACTTACGCACTTGCATTAAGTCCGGTTTTCCAACGACGCGCCTCGTATGTTTTTACCATCTTCAGATCCTGTCATGATGATGGGCAGCTCAGGATGGAAGGCCACGGCCGAGATGTTCTGTGCATGGCCTTCCAGTGTCTGTACGCAGGTCTTGTTCTGAAATGGAACAGAAACATTGGGCTTTATGTCATCAAAAGTAATATCCGTCATTGTCTTGTATGTGGGAATGACATACAGTCTCCGCGAAAGTCTGTCAGACCTCCGACAAAGCCAGTACAAGGTCCAGGCAAACGGGCAGATCACTGGCCCTTGTGGCTGGTGGAAAAGTCTGGCTGGCAAGCTAAATATCTTTGAGTGTCCAGTAATATGGAGTTTGGACCAGATTACCAGACCTCGTGACCAGTGATGGGTTTAGTACTTAGGCAGACTGATTAATGGAATAGTTTGTACTAAAGTATCTCCTAATTGACCTATCCAACAAAAATTAGTTGTTGCTTTTTAGATGTTTTTTTTAGCTCAAGTATTTTTGGAGTACAGTCATGCTCCTTTCTGAAAACTGTACAAATCAGAATGCTACACATACCACACAAAAACACATACCACACAAAATGACCAATGAAAAAATGTTCAGTTTGTAACTGAACATTTAACAAAACTTGTTAATGTAACTTTTCTATCCATTTTGTTTCAAAATATGTTGAAAACAGAAGGTGCCTTACCAAAATCAAATGCATCTTGATGATATAGAGGGATGTGCATGGAACTATTGTATCTTGATACAGAAATGTTAAGCAGATACAACAATTTTCAGGGTTTTCCGCAGACTTGTTTCGCTTGTCGGGTGGACGTGCCTTCAAAGCACTAAGTCATTTGCCGACATGCCCGAATAACGCCGACATGCTTTAATTTTCAAAGCGACAACCCTTAATCCCTTTATCTATTACACCGATCTTTAACCACAGGGCCATAAACGAACGCCGTATTAATCGATACGGTCATACTTCCAACAAGGTGATTAAACTGTGTAGTCCCGCCTAAAACGATCTCATTAGCCAATCAAATAGGTCGATTTTTAGGGCGGAGTTTATACCTTACTGACAACTAAAAAAGTGTTTGACAACATATACTAGCGTTGCCGCGAAAAGAGAACAGGCATTTTAAAACATTTGATTATTATATGTCTAGTGTTCTTTTATCCTGGTAATTTTCTTATCCATTATTACAAATTTTATTTAACGAAGCAAACCGTGGTTATTGCGATTTTAGTAGGAGAAATATTTTTAATAGTTTCAGTTTTATAAAAGTAAGAATTCCCAAATTAAAGAAAATGCAAAGAGGGGTGAAGGTCAAGCAAAAGGCTAAGAAGATCAAGCGATAAACGGCGATAGTTAAAGCAATACTGCCTATTTGATCAACGCAGGGATTTCGAACGTCAAAACCAATTTCGGAAAGGTGGGGTCGCGCAATGCGGTCGATTTTGGGGAGGTGGGTTCAAGCATTGCAGCCGATTTCGGGGAGCTGGGTTCAGGCGATGCGGTCGATTTCGAGGAGGTGGGATCAAACTGAGCGACCTATTTCGGGTGGGGGGGGGGGTGAACTAAAGGGTCGCATTTGAAAGATCTTGTGGGGGGTGTTGAGCCGATTTTTGTCGCGGGGTGTGTGTCTGGGATGATGACACCCCTTCTAAAAATCCCGTGGGAAACCCTGATTTTACACCCAACCCTCTGCCAATAGCACATGAACCACAGTACCTGATAGTCCCATATCTTGATGAGTCTGTCATCAGCCCCGGATATCAGGTAGGGCTTATCTCCCCCGCTGTAGTAGTCGATGCAGTTAACTCCCTTCTCGTGTCCCTCCAGCGCGAAATTGGGGTTCGCAGAACCTAGCTGCCACACCTTGAGAATGGAAGATATTAGTGAGCTTTAAATTTTTGAACCAAACACCACTTTTCCTATAGATAACATGGTTGCAGTTGGATAGGAAACCATAAGTAAAGCAATAATCGACCATACAGCGAGATTTGATTGACAAGGCATTGAGCCATTCAGGAAGATAGGACTTAATTGTTACATGGTCTTGTAAAATGATTTGAGGGGTGTCGTGGTCCGCACAGGCTAATCCAGGATGGCAGTTTTCGCCCACAGTGCTTTTATGTTTAGAAGAGACTTCCTTGAAACAGAAAATACTACTTAAATCATAAACTGCCATCCTGGATTAGCCTGTGCAAACTGCACAGGCTATACCGGGACGACACTTTACTCACATACATTAAGCCCCATTTTCCCACGACACGCCTCACTTGTATACTGTCAACTGTGTCTGTCGGAGTTGGTCCTATGCAGATGTGGTTATAAATCCCATAACGCATCATCAATTATTCGTGCATTGGTGCAAAAATTAAGAATTGTTGTAAATTTTAAATCCAAGATGATAGTATTTTTATCTTAAAAAAGAGCATTCACAAAAATGTTCCTTTGTCAGTTAAAAATGACTTTCTGAATGCCAGCTAAAATGTGGCTGTCAATCCAATCTTTTCAATTCTTCAATTCAAAAACACTCAGATTTCTATGGTATACTTGTTTGCTGCTTCAGAATTACATCTTCATACCTTGACACTTTTGTCGAGGGAGGCGCTGGCGAAGGTGTTGTTGTCCTTGGGGTTGATGACAATCTGCATCACATAGTGGGTGTGTCCCTCGAACACCTGCGTGCACGTCCACTTCTTGTCCCAGTCCCACAGCTTGATCAGCATGTCGTCTGCAGCGACGAGCAGAGTTGGATTAAATATAACTTTCAGCATGTTGTCTGCAGCGACGAGAAGAGTTGGATTAAATATAACTTTCAGCATGTTGTCTGCAGCGACGAGCAGAGTTGGATTAAATATAATTTTCAGCATGTTGTCTGCAGCGACGAGCAGAGTTGGATTAAATATAACTTGCAGCATGTCGTCTGCAGCGACGAGCAGAGTTGGATTAAATACAACTTTCAGCATGTCGTCTGCAACGACGAGCAGAGTTGGCTTAAATATAACTTTCAGCATGTTGTCTGCAGCGACGAGCAGAGTTGGATAAAATATAACTTTCAGCATGTCATCTGCAGCGACGAGCAGAGTTGGATCATATATAACTTTCAGCATGTCATCTGCAGCGACGAGCAGAGTTGGATTAAATATAACTTTCAGCATGTCGTCTGCAGCGACGAGCAGAGTTGGATTAAATATAACTTTCAGCATGTTGTCTGCAGCGACGAGCACAGTTGGATTAAATACAACTTTCAGCATGTCATCTGCAGCGACGAGCAGAGTTGGATCATATATAACTTTCAGCATGTCATCTGCAGCGACGAGCAGAGTTGGATTAAATATAACTTTCAGCAAGTCGTCTGCAGCGACGAGCAGAGTTGGATAAAATATAACTTTAAGCATGTCGTCTGCAGCGACGAGCAGAGTATGATAAAATATAACTTTCAGCATGTCGTCTGCAGCGACGAGCAAAGTTGGATTAAATATTACTTTCAGCATGTCGTCTGCAGTGACAAACATATTTGGATTAATAAAAACTTTTAACATGTCGTCTGCAGCGACGAGCAGAGTTGTATAAAATATAACTTTCAGTACAGTGGTCCGATTACTTCTCATAAATTGGGCACCTAGATTGAGCTATGTGTAACCATCAGTGCTCCCATTACTTCTCATAAATGGGGCATCTTGCTTTTCATAAATGGGGCACCTAGCTTTTCATACATGGGGCACCTAGATTGAGCTATGTGTGACCAATCAGTGATCCCACTACGTTTCGTAAATGGGGCACTTAGATTGAGCTATGTGTACCCATCAGTGTTCCCACTACTTTTCATAAATGGGGCACCTAGATTTAGCTATGTGTACCAATTAGTGATCCCACTACTTTTCGTAAATGGGCGGTTCAATGGTTCACCAAACCCCCTGTGCACCCCTTTCATATGGAAATTATAAGTAAAATCTGAATGTTGTTAACTTAAAGAGGTTTTCATAAAAATTGGGTGTTTCATCGCTAAAACTGGGGGTTTCACACCCCCAAATGAGGGTTGTATGGAACACTGAAGTATTGGAAGATTATACTTACAAACTGCAGATCCGTTATATCATGATTCGCGGGGTCCATGGATTGCGATCACGATACAGCCGGATCGCGATATAAACTTGTCAAGTCATTCATGTACATATATATATACATGTATACACTGGCATATTTTCACGATCTCAAAACATAAACGTAATCAACGCACCTTTTTCATTGTTGTTAACATCCACAATGTGTTATATCCATATGTAAAATATTCGATTTGTATATAAAAATATAATATTATTCCTTATAATTAATTTCAAAGTGCGTATAACAAATTCTGAATCCCATAATCTGAATTGTACTGTTCACATGACGTAAACACGATTTCTATTTACAATTAAATTGCACATGTATTTCGTGTAAATCATTTGTTCTGCTAGAAAAGCGCGTGAAAATTATGTTGACATGTACAACGTCACGTCATCCGCATGGAAAGCGTGGGCGTATTGATTGTCGTATAAAAACTTCGTAGCGCAGAGAACACTGAGATCTTTACTTTTGTATAAAAGTTTCGTAGCGCATAACAACAAAACTGGGTATCTATATCGCGAACGATGTGAAGTTAGCATTTCCTCTTAAACAAAAAAGAAACACTTACACCGTATTGATAAGCCTATTGTCGTTCACATAGGTCAGTATTGATCTATGACATACAGTTACTGTTTACACCCTCCACGTGGACGGTGTGTATTTCGCCTGCTAATTAAAGTGACAGCAGTGAAAGGACGTTGTCATGGGTGGACACGCGATGTAAGCTGATGACGTCAATCTGTTACACTTTGATGTTGAGCAGGTCAGGTTATTGTTTGTTGCACTACAAGAGAGTAGAGATGTAGGCGAGAAAATCCGGACCAAACTGGATTTATTTATGAACGTAGTGTAAAAATAAATATTGAAGTATATAAAAAAATCTGGATCCATGGCTGATTCGCGATATAGTTGTAGAGTGATCTGTTATACTTTTAATCAGTTGCAGTGATAGTTTTTCCTTTAAATCAGCTGTAGAGTAATCAGTTTTACTTTTAATCAGTTGATAACATATACTTTTAATTACTGTAGAGTGATTGGTTACACTTTTAATCAGTTGAAGTGAACAGTTACACTTTTATTAATTGTAGAATGATCAGTTGTATTTTTAACCAGTCTCTGAGTAATCAGAAATACTTTTAACCAGTCTTAGAGATATCAGTGATACTTTCAACCGACTTTAGCGTAATCAGTAATACTTAAACCAACTTAAGCTTAATCAGTGATACTTTAAACCGACTTAAGCTTAAACAGTGATTCTTAAAATTGACTCTAGCTTATTCAGTGATACTTTCAAACCAACTTTAACTTATCAGTGATACTTTAAACTGACTTCAGCTTAATAGGTGATACTTTAAACTGACTTCAGCTTTATAGGTGATACTTTAAACTGACTTAAGCTTTATCAGTGATACTTTAAACTGACTTCAGCTTAATAGGTGATACTTTAAACTGACTTCAGCTTTATAGGTGATACTTTAAACTGACTTAAGCTTAATCAGTTATACTTTAAACTGACTTCAGCATTATAGGTGATACTTTAAACCGACTCTAGCTTATTCAGTAATACTTTCAAACCGACTTTAACTTATCAGTGATACTTTAAACCAACTTTAGCTTAATCAGTGATACTTTAAACCAACTTTAGCTTAATCAGTGATACTTTAAACCGACTTAAGCTTAATCAGTGATACTTTTTAAACTGACTATTGCTTAATCAGTGATACATTTAACTAGTCTTAAGAGTTACCAGAATGACTTTGAACCAGTTTTTTTTATCAAAGGCAGACTACCCGTACTCACCGCTGCTGGTAAGGAAGAAGGGCTGGGTGGGGTGTACGGCGATACATCGAATGTAGTCGGAGTGGGCCTCAAACTGGTGAACTCTCTCCAGCGTGTTGTAGTTGTACGCACGTACATGCATGTCGTCCTGCATAGGAATAGGAGCATGAGAACTTCTCATATGAGGGGCATCGTGGGAAAACCGGTCTTAATGCATGTGCATGAAAATGGGTATATAAGTGTCGATTCACCTAAAACTGGGAAAAATAATATTTGCTTGATAAATAACATTTGAATAATTATAGATAAACTACATAAAATAGTATATTCTGAACAAAAACATATCAGTAAAACAGTTATAACAACTTCAACAGTCTTTTTTTCTACACTGAACACCTGTCATTTTTAAATACCTGAATGTCAAAACCATCAATTGGAAATTTTGGGACTGGAATTGAGAAAAAGATACTTTTTGCCATTGGGAATATGACCCAATTACAGCTACAGAATTGGCAAAAAAAAAACAACACCTGCATCAAACATGCATTGGCCACTGCCACACACAGATACTTGACATATCTTTCTCCAAAATCATCAAGAAAATATTGGTGTTAGCTACACACAGAATTAGATTTGTTAAGATTAAGCCTACTGGAAGTATGACAATTAAGTGCAATCTTGTGTAACACGTGTTAACTATACTGAGTAATATTCTGTTACTACTCGTAAAAGGACACAATCACGACGGCTAACTGAGAAACGATCTAAACAACTTTTTTTTCTAGCTTGAAATTTTAATAATCTGATTTTACTCAGTTTACCTTTAATAGTTTCTAAAGAGACAAACAAAGACAAATGGACCTAGGCCAATCTGAATGTTTTTACAAAAGTATCAGCTGAACCAACAAAATTGTCCACAATGTACAGGGCATTTTAACATTATAACAATTTGCCTTTTTCTTCTCCAAGAAAAAATCTTTAGAATCCTGCACATTTCCCCTAACAGTTGATGTTAAAATTAGCAGTTATGTTCTACATTTCCAAACTGATTGCTATTGTTTCAGACTAAGACTTGAGCACAGTACTTACAGATCCTGTCAGAACCCAGTTCTTGCGTGCAACAAACTTCGCAGTCCTTACGGGCAGGTCGCATACTTCAAATGACTTGATCAGTTGCTACAATGTACCAGCAAAAAAATATACAATTATATTGATTTACACACAAGGATATACAGGAAGCAGTATATACAGGAAGCAATGTGAAAATTTAGCCTTAGCATGCAAACTTACCTATTTTACATTGTGAGACTGAAAATATTTATATTTAAATATAACCATCACCTTACAATATGTACCGGTATTTTTGCGAAACAAAAATAAATAAAAATAAAATAAACCAGAACCAACAAGAGCAAACCATGACATAAACTTTGCCCTCATAAGTAATGTGGAACAAATAAAGTTTTCAAGTAATTACACATTCAAATTACTTTTCTCAATGTGTATGACTTGCCCATAAATATAATGCAGCAATTAACTGTATAATTGTTCCTACTGAGATATTGGGTAAGATCATTTTATTATTAAAGCAACTACCGGTAATGGCCTGGGAAAAAGCAGCATTTATACATTCACACTGAGGAATAAACATTACTAAAATCTCATCCTAATCTAAGCTACCACCAAAAACAAGTCACCAACATTTTACATGCTTTCATGAACAAAAGAGTATAATAACAGTGAGCATGTGTAAACCTCTTAAAGAACAACTATCAACAAAAAGTGCAATTGTCAGGGATTTCAAATGACACAGAATCCTGCTTGTTGATGCAAGCAAATTGCAATTTTCTCATTTTTGACTCTGGCTAGCAAACAAAACTGCCTTGCATCATTTTGATGCACTTGTTTTCCGTAAACCAACTTCAAAAGCACTCGAAAAGAATATTTTTATTATACTTGCGTTTTTTGCAAAGTTCTTAACTTTTATTTACACAAATAACCAATTACAAAACATTAAACATATTTACAGAACAAAATTCCTGTGACTGAAGTATTTTGACCATTGGATTTTTCAATTTGACCCCTCCTATTTTCAAGCTAAGGAGTCATTTGACTCCTAGTTTTCAATCTGACCCCTCCTATTTTCAAGCTAAGGGGTCATTTGACTCCTAGTTTTCAATTTGACCCCTCCTATTTTCAAGCTAAGTGGTCAGTTGACTCCCGGTTTTCAAAATCTACTGAAATCCCTGGATGGTCGAAGTCAAAACCTTCAAAAACAACTGTGAAATTGAACTATCATTGTTCCCCAAATGCCCGATGACTTTAAGCAAACAAATGTAATAACTGGACAAAAAATTAACAAAATTAGTTATAGTTAATTTCTTGTAGCAGGTTTCCATCTTGCACCTATAGGAATCTGTAAATTTAATGTCAAAACTAATCGGGTCAGAACTATGGCTACAGGTCTATATTTGTCTATGCTGATATATGGTACAATACACTGGAGTCTCATTATAACAAACCTGAACTTAACACATTTACAAGTCAAAACACTTGTTATAAATGAGCTATAATTTTCATTTGCTAATACTTAAAAGGACCTGTTCACAGATTGACGAATTGACATTTTTTCAACTTTTTGTCACAGATTCCAAAAATAAAAGAAGAGTGTATACAAGGGAGCAAAATAACACTATGGACATAGAAATATACTGTAAATACTGTTTCTTTATGAGTCATCATCAGCTGAAATTGATAAAATTATAAAGCGTTTGTAGCGCTAAACGATGGAATAATTTGGAGTGTTTCTGATGTTTTAGTTAAAATTGTTGACATGTGGATCACTTACATAAAGTAAATAATGCCAGGTAAAATATAGAAATCGGAATTGTCTAGTGGTTAGGACGATAGTCTTTTAATCCGGATGTCCTGGGTTCGAACCCCGTTGAGGCCACATTTTTTTTCCATTTTCTTAAAAAAAAATCCTTTTCTTGTTACATTACTTGAGCTCTTTAGTTCTGATGCTTAAATCTGTCAAGGTAGGACATTTATTGGCATACTTCAAAAATGCAAAAATTTGTGAACCAGTCCCTTTAAGCTTAAAACTAAGACTAAGTTTATAAATGAGGCGCGTCGTGGGAAAACCGGACTTAATGCATGTGTGTAAAGTGTAATCCAGAATTAGCCTGTGCAGTCTGCACAGGCTAATCCGGGACGGACTGCACAGGCTAATCCGGGACGACACTTTCCGCCTAAAGTGGATTTATGGTTAGAAGACACTTCATTGAAACAGAAAATACCATAAAAGTGGAAAGCACCATCCCGGATTAGCCTGTGCGGACTGCACAGGCTAATCCGGAACGACACTTTACGCAAATGCATTAAGTCCGCTTTTCCCACGACGCGCCACATTTGTATCAAATAATGCCTGTTACACTCAAAATTAGCAAGAACTTGGGTGAATACTGTAGTGGGGACAAATATTTCAGATACTATTGCAAGACGAGATATATCATACTTGAACTGAGCCAAAATGTCAACAAACAAAATAAAACAATAACAACATTCTATAATGAGGTTCCAGTGTAATACATGTGAATATTTATTTACTTACTGGTGTATTACTTTCCTTTGAAAGTTTAAAACAGAAATACAGAATTAAATAATGTGCAACAACAAATACAATGAAAGCACATCTGAAATTTATAAACCTGTTTCTGTATAAGGAAACAACTGTCAAACTCAGTCAAACTTATTAGAACCAGGTATATGCATTCAAATGACAAAACTAATAATTTCTATTCAAGCTGAAAACTAAACTGGAAATATCACACAAACTGTATTTGTTTTAACAGTGACATATGTATGTGATTTTATAACATGTATCAGAATTTAATACTAAATTCATTTTTCATGTTTGATATTTTATAATTTGTATTTTTATTCACTACAAAAGAAATAGCGAGAGGGTAAAATGGGTCACTATGACTGTTGTTGACTGATAAGTTACAAACACATAAACTGACATGCAGAATTCAGGATAACAAAGGTGGTGGATACAGGTAAATATTCAAACAGGTGGTTAGTGGTTAGCATGCATATGATAAGTAACTTCTTTACAGGTCAAGCTTGCCAACACCACTTTATACTTGATTTCAAGTAAAAGTGGAAACCAACAATGGAGTTCTGTAAAATTGTTATTAACATTTTAAAGCAGCTTAGAACAACTGTAAGCTTTATCTACAAGTAAATTAAAAATTTGCGCCATCAACCCTTTATTAATCTTAAGTTAAAATGGACTCTCTAGTACCATCCCCAAACATCTTTATATGGAATGCATGATATTTTTCTTGATAAGGCCCGGTCAATGTTTATTTGCATGATATATCTGTAAACTTAGACTTCGCATATTTTGCAATACATTTAATTAAAACTGCATGCAAATCAGGCAAAAAAAAAGCGGGAAAACAAAAACAATTGAAAAAATTCAAAGCAAAATCAAACCTGTCTCAAAAAATCCCAAATTTGAACCTGTCCATTGAAAATGCTGACCAGCATCCAAGGATTCTCTGGATGAAGGTCGGAGCATTTCACACGGTCAGAGCGTGTGGTTAGCAAGCGCGTAGTGTTAAGTCTAAGAGGCTGTAAAATACAGAAAGGCAAAACGTGCAACTGAATATGCCAATACAAACAAACGCTATAAAACCTTGAGTCAAGATGAACCATTTAATTCTGATGCACTGTTCTCATGTGTAAAAAAACTGTCACAACTGTCACAAATTGGTCGCACTTGGAGACTATTGATCGAAAGCTGAACCACTGTGTGTGCTTTGCAATAAATTGGTTTTGTCATGGTCAATATTTTTTTATTTCGGTATGGACAACATCTTCATCTTTTCAAGTACCAGATATTATACTTGTATAGCCTTACCTGTTAGGTACAACATTCAGAAGACATGAGAACAGTATTGCATCAATTAGTTGTCCATCTCGCATCACGGATATAACATCACTTTCCACAAGGTACCTGGGACTCAAAATTCCAAATATGAATATTTCCATTATAAAGACTAGCCAACATCCATGGTTCTGATGGATGAAGATCCACAGTTTTCACTCTGTCCGACCGGGCAGAGAGTTTCCGCTTGATATCGAGTCTTAAAGGCTGAAAACAGCAGAACCATGATCAAGATTTCATAAATGTGTTTCCTTTAACATAACTATAATTATTTATTTTTTTTAAAGCTCAATAAAAGTTATAATAGGCACTCTTAAGGGTATGATGTCTGAATGATATCTGTCAGCTTTTATACTAAACTGAAAATTTGAATTATCAAGGTCTGTAAAAACACCTACCTTTTGGGCTTTAATGTCAAACAAGACACTGACAGTATGTCATAAAACAGTTTTGCATGTTTCAGTAGAACTTGAGAGATGGTAAAATTCTATGCAATCAACATTGATATCATTTATATTATAAACATTTTAGAGTTTATGCTTCAATAATTATCCATTATATATTGCATTGCTGTTGCAACTCAAATTACACAACCCTAAGTTTGAAGATGTTCTGTTTTACCATTATAATGTGAAATTATGCGAGCAGGTAAAAATATACATGTCAGACTTCATATGGTTATTTCCTCCAAATTTCACAGTTATAAAAACACATTGTAGAATGTAGGTGTAGGTATACTGTAAGCCCTGGGAAAACATTGAAATACTTTTTATTACGTTTTCCTGAAGGGCTTTCATTTACTTTTAAAAACTGGAAGTTTGAACTTCCTGACCTCTGATTTGGGAAGTTTGGCTCATAATATTTGGAAGTTTTGATAGTATTGCGCTACATAAGTCTTGAGCATTTCAGAAATGAAATTAAGTACTGTATAAAATTCAAGGTGTTTTTATGGCCAGTTCTTTTTCATCAAGTGTTTATATGCCAATTTATTCAGTGAAAGAGGTATACATTTAGATGAATTACTTCATTTTCATTTTAACCTGTTCATCCTTACATGATGGAACTTCCATGGCTGAAATTTTGGAAGTTCTGCAACTTCCATGGCTGCAATTTTGGAAGTCCTGTGACAAAAACTGGGAGTAAATTACTCCCAAACTTCCCTTAATGCAAGCCCTGCATACTGGGGAAGGACTTAATTTGTGGTGGAAAATTTTCCTTTTTTGACTATATTGTTCTTGACAGGATTTTGATCGCAACTTTCACGTCCCAAAATTATAGTTATTGTGAACATATTGCAATAAAATTTACATATCTGGACAGAGAAACTATTTCCTTATTTATGATCCATAAATATATGTATGATAACACTTCTATTTTGCATGCCTGAGCAATTAAAACAAATCTCGCTGTCCTCCAATGTGTAAATTTTAATCGATATTCTGCTACACTGAATGGATTGAGTTATTTCAACTGGTCAGTACTTAGAACAAATTTAATAAATTTACATTCATTCTGATTGGTTGAGCATATTTGAAGGTTTCAACAAGGCAAGGTAAGCATGGTGGTCTGTATATAAATGTAGATTTGTATGCAAGTTTAAATCGGAAATAAACGCATGTCCAGGGTTTGAATTTAGGCTCGCATACTCGCAAAATGCGAGTTTGTTTTGGAAATTGCAAGTACATTTTCCCTATGCTCACAAAATTTTGCGAGTACCGTCAAAAATGTGTATAACGTTGACCCGATTTTTAAAGAGAGAAAAACTGGGAACGGATTTTGTATTGCAGTTTTTTCTAAATATTTGTTGTTGTTGTTTTGTAATATTGCACCAAATTAACGTTCATAAAACAAAAACATAAAGCAAACTTCAAATAAGCTCACGTAATTACCTTTTATAAACTCAAAACAATCCACATTGAATGTAAATAGTGATGTTAATATCAAATAAGTTTTCTGTCCAAACACACTCGCCATTATAATTCCAAGACATGTATATTTCGTCACCCCCATTTAAATGGTATTTGAATCTCCAATTTATTCAAACAGTCTGATACACCCTCGACATTTCCCCTAGAGCGCTAATTCATTAATGCTCTATATCGACAGTGCTTGCTTTGTTCAGGTACAGTAGTATTCATTGATGCTTTTTGACACTGCACTTGTGCTGTGTTAACCTCTTACTGCTACAAACCGTCCCCAGTTCGGCAGCCACATCAAAGACCTTTGAAGCAGGGGTTCCGCTGGCTCAAAAAAAGTTGTCGCCACTAAAATTCGCAACTTTTAAAAAGTTTGAGCCAATATTATTTGTCAGTCATATATTGACATGCTTCAGAATTTAATTAACAGTTACTGTCACTATAATTAAATAGCATTAAAAACTACATAAGTATGATTAAAACTTAGCAGTATAATCGTTACTTGTAGGAAATTACGATTTTACAACAATTGATTTTAACAGATTTAGTAATATTGATAGTTTTGCAGGGTCGCGAAAATATATGACAATATTACTTGCAGATTGGTAAATCCTCCTTCTAATTCACATCTTCATTTGTTGATATAACAACTGTCTGTCCATAATTCATGTTAAAATTCATCATGATTGTGGCCAGACAGTTTGTTAATGTTCAGAAATAAATCCAGACACAAGACTGTTTTCCTTTGTTTTAGGCTATATTTAGGTCAGCCTTGTTTTGGAATGAATGTTTACCTTATGTCCTTAGTAGCTTTTTTTTGCTACCTGTGTTTTTTTTTACTGAAATTTCCCTAATTGAAGATAAAATCATTACAAAATAATAACTAGTCAGAAGATTAAAAATCAATAGTGCTGATTCGGATTTCAACTGAGTGTGACTGTGCCTAAATAAGCGGAAAACTGATGCTGTGACGTCAGAGATAAGCTTCAGGGATCTCGGAAACACAAAATCAAGCGTATTTGGATGCATATTTTTTCAAAAGGACGCATGTCAAACCCATGCCAGGAGTCCTTGGGGCGCATGCTTTTTGGCTTACTGCATATACCCTGTTACTTAACACATACACGAGTGCCTGCAGTAAACTCGGCAGTAGTCGCGAGAAAATCAATATCGGCCCCAGTACACACTGCAGCTGTCAAAGTCTAGTCCTTAAGCTCCGCCCACAGCAGTCTCTTAGCTCCGCCCACACCACTCCAGACATTTACTGTTAATTTTCATTGGTAAATTACATCTGTCACTCATTGCTGTGCTTTAATGCACAAGTCAATTAGAACGTACGAAATCGCCGAAATGTGACAAAAGGCGTCCTCAATTAAGAACAGTTTTGAACATATTTGACACTTAAAACAAACAACATTGTTAAAATGAGTGAAAAACAGCTTCAGCTGATTCATTTATTTACATTGCCAATCCTATTTCATGAATAACAACTAAATCTCAGTAATACGGTGATAGGAATTTTTGTTTTGACAGAAATTTTATACGAAAATCTAGGGATGAATTTTATCAGGAATATAAAAGCATCGATCAATAATTATACATAAAGGAACTTTCTAGTATATAACACCTATGACAAGACATAAATTAACAATACTGGCGGTAACTGAAGTACAAAATTTGGCAACGTTACATATTTTCGCGACTTCGCGAACATTTTCGTCGCCTATTTCGCAGATCACAAACATGTGAAAAATGCACGGTGTTTAATATCACCAATAATTGCTCCTTTTTACATTTGTGTGTCGTTAGCCTGATTCACAATTACTCTACTTGACAGTAACTTATGCTTTACTGTAATCACCGCATCATAACTTTTTACTAAACCTACACATTACAAATCAGTCAACAAGTTTAGACCATCAACTGCTAATTGTCCAGAATTTACCTGTTTTAAACTTAATTATTGGTACAAAAATATTGTTTTATAAGACATGATTAAGTATTATATATTATCATTATAATTACATAAACCAATAAAAATAATATAAAGAATAATAATATTATAAAGAATAATAATAATAATTATTATTATTATCATGATTATTATTTTATTTGTAACTGTCATATATTGTATAAATGAATAAATTGTAAAAATTCCTTTCACTTTCGCGCGTCACAAACATACATTTTATTTCTTTTCTACTTGGGACTCCTACTTTTTAGGGGGAAGGAGTCCCAGGACTCCTATTTTAAAATCCTAGTGAGATCCCTGAGCTTTCCCACCATGACACGCTCATCTGCAACAACAAAGTAATTAATGATCTGATAACAAACAATGCCCTAAGGCAATGTTTGGAGGCTCTGTGGTAACTTAATCTGCCCCAGTTTTGTTGCAATTGAGATTTTACATACCAGATTTAGCACTGTCTAAACTTATGTTATCACTAATGAAATTCGCCACTTTGAAAAAACTGTCGCCACTTTCGCAAATTTGTCGCATTTGGCGACAGTGGCAATCGACAGCAAAACCCCTGTTGAAGTCAAATTGACACCGTTGCTATGACTGTTGTCAACAGATTGCCTACAGATTAGCTGATTGTTGACGTCACACTGTCAGTCTTTTCAGTTTTAACAGGTGTTAATATTAGTTTTTATTGATTTTATTGTTTGTTCAAATTGGAAATATTACTGCAAGGTAATTAGAAATTTGATAATAAAATATATAAATGAATTAATTACAAACAGAACAAATATTATAAATATATAACTAAAATAATTAACAAGTTATTATATGTGATGTTTAATGAATATAACAATAAATATATTTTGCGAGTAAATTTCTCAAATTGCGTGTAAGCTCAAAAGCCACTTGCAATTATTTGCGAGTGGCTTTTTCCGCTAAATTCGAACCCTGATGTCCTAGGAAAATTGCATCACATTTTATGCAGTTAAGGTGTTGTTTAAGATGCACATTAATGGATAACTTTATTGAAGCAAATAATAGTAATTTATGCAATTATAACATTTCAGACTTCCACCACATTAATGGTCTTTCGGCAATTAGAAGTTACAACCAATTTAGCCTTACATAAAAAGTAACACTAATTTGACTAAATTCGTTGCACGTCTGATTATATTTTTAGTTTTCAAAGGTAGAAAGGTCAACAACGCACTTATCTTTACATATTTATTTGATTCATGCATCGACCAGAAACGTAACGTTGTGTGCAGTGTCTTGACCACTTCCCCTCCCACCGAAAATGCACTGAATAGACATTTTTGGCCCATGAAATCAAACGCAAAAACAAGTGTTTCTTTAGTTAAATAACCAATATCTATTACTTGCTTTAAATACTATTAATTTTTTTGGAATATAAGACGAACCAATCCATACTTACCATCCTTTCTTCAGTTATCTGTCAATATTTGTTTATGTTGGCCGAAAATACGTGGCCGCATCTGTGCGCATGCTCAACAGGAATCAATTTCAGCAGTGCGTTGAATAACCGAATTGAAAATAAATTCGGTAAAATCCGGTAGTACTGGGGTCGATTAATTTGCTGACCATCCTTTTTCAGTAAATATTATTGTGTTTTTTTTCGGTGATTTTATATCAACGTTTTACCATATTGCTTTAGCACAGCTATGTTTAGTTAAATGTAATATTGTTTTAATTATTTTGACATCCCGAAGAGTGTGAATGATTTGCAGATCTACCCGCTCTTTTTAAAAATTAAAATCCTTTAACCAGGCCATTTGGCCACCGCTGGTAACCACTTGGAATACAAATGTGTGTGCGTGTGTGTGTGTGCGTGCGTGCGCTCACGTGCGTGTTTTTTGAAGTTTAAGAGGTCCTTCCGCACCGAAGCTGCATTATGTGCGGTAGAGATTCCTGTTTAACAACTCACGGTTCTTTATTTAAGGCACGTGACCAGTCGCCCATAGAACGCGATAAGCAACTAAAACACGCAACAGGCAAACTTGATTGGGGTCACCGCCTTGAAACGGTAAACGCAACCCAGAAGGGTTTGAAAACAGTTTAATGACACGTCGAACCTCACATATAGCACAGAATTAACCAATCTAAACCACAATGGAACATTACAAAGAAATATTATCCCAATGGCATTATCACTGTATAAACCCCGTTGCACTACGCACACAACACCAACGTCCCTCATAGCGGAATACTCAGTTAATTAATACTATATAAATCAAGGGAAGTACTAGTAATCGATGCGCGCGAGTTCACATACTGTGGCTCCAAAGTTTGCATACTGCGAACTGTCAGTTGTGGGTTATCTTGGAATATCTGGAAACAGGAGAGAGGTATGTAATATATTTGTAGCGCAAATTAGTAGTGTATTTGTAATATACTTACCGTTGTTGTATCTTGAAAACGTGACAACATTATTTTATGTCGAATGTTTCGCAGTATGGCAAATTAATATCGATTTGTCACGTTTTCAATATAGAAATAATGAAACTCCAGAGAGATCATCAGGAGAGAAACCCTTATTACCATCCGCTGGTCTTTTATTTGAGGCAAGTGACCATTTGCCTGTACAATACAGGACAATACATACAACAAAACACAAAACATACAAATGATTTAAACTGGGGTCACCGCCTTTGAACGGTCAATGCAAAGCATTGGGGGTTTAAACCGATTTAAACGCATGCCGAACCTAACTATTAGCCCAGAATTAATCACAATACACACACTTGTAAATAAACATTAACCTCATAGCATTGCAATTCAACTTAAATAGCAATAAAAGAGAATATTAATTCAATTGGATTACAATTTAATTACTCAATGGTTTAATGTTCACCAGAGCAACTGAATTGCAACTTTCTGAGGCACGATGAAATGAAGTAAATATAATTATCAGCTAAATCCCTTCTTGTTGACAAGATTTCAAGACCTAGCATCATAAAGTAACAAATCACAGATCATCGTCGTGCATCTCAGGAAGACCTGAGATTCAAGCAAAACCTGCAATATTGCAGTTGATGAAATGATCATAGAAAATATGGGATATGCCTTCATATTTGGCGCTAAATTACACGCTTATATATGTGTCTATTATATCCATACAATCCAAGAAAATCATAATAAATCGACGGATCGCAGTATGCCTACTTTGGAATGCGCACGCATTGATTACTGCCCTTGTAAATATACAATACTGTATATGCGTGTGTTGTACGATTGATGTTTAGTCCCGTACCTTTGAATACCGGGAAAAATTGACACAGTTGGATACAATTATAGAGTTGCATTTAAACTAGTTACATTATTATGTTATAAGAAACCAAACCCTATTTAGACTCAATACGCTAGAAGATGTATTGACAATACACAGCTAGCTGGGCGTCATGCGTGTCTGCCTTTCTGACGTTAGAGAGGGTACATACTTATGTAGGTTATGAATCATTCAGTATAAGCGCTCATTCAACTCAATAGTATGCGATTCATATGAAATTCATAACAGAAGCGCAATTGAAAATCTCCAAAATACAAATCGTGAGCAATTTTTATTGCGGTTTCCGTATTAAAATATATTGAATAGCCAGAGCAGATCGATACTGACAAAAACGGCGACCAAATAAATGGATGTCTTGTTTGATGAATTAATTGAGACCGACATCTGATGTTCACTGTAGTGGTTACAAATCGGGTAGTCAAAATATTGAAGATTTAAATAGGTTTAAAAAGTCTGGTATATGATTATATAACGTTAGTTTTGGCTAAGAAATTTAGATATTTATGTGAAAAATTTGCAAGAAAGGACGTTATCCTATACATTGCAAGGTAATGATCTAAACATTTTAAATTCTACATTTAGTCAATAGCGTTTAAAATAACGCTAATATTTGTTAAACTTCATGTACCTTATAATCCTTTTGTTATACTTCAAATACTTATTATATATAATCTTGTTGTTTTTTCTGTTTTACTTCATGTACATTACTATGTGTTTGTAATACTTATATACCTTATTATGATCTTGTACTTGTATATATTTCATACGTCTTATTATGCCTATACTTATCTTCTTATGTATAATAACTCGTCCGAATATGTTCTATATATAGACTCATTTTTTGGTATTGTCTACCTATGTCAAATAACTATATTTATTTAAAATTAATTACTGTGGAATATGGAAACAGTATAACGTTTCGATAGGGCCTACTTTCGGCATTTTCCTTTTGTTTGTTCCTCTTGAGTTAAATGAACATCAATAGGTTAGACCTATTGTTTTTTATTAAAACACTCAAACAAAACTGTTTTGCACTGTTGTATACGTGAGTGTTGTGCTATTTTCTGAAAAGTAATATATTCATGCTACTGACACCGATACTAATTATTATGATGATGAAGAGTGTACACTAATAATAGTAACAAGGATGAGTTTTTGACAAAGATCCTTATCCGCTACTTATGAATGAGTGTTGTGTGTATGTATATTGTATGTATTTTTTCATGTGTATATATGTTTACCTCATGTGCCATATATGGTGTATTGGATTGAAATAAATAAATATATAACTATCTATTATTTAGAGATTTGTTTAGAATGGTATGATTTGTGCCACTTTTTTGTTGGGTATAATTCAAGGTACTAAAGTTTTAATAGCTGAAAAAAGTTTGGAACTCGTATACATGTATAATTATACGTTAGTTTTAGGACTCCGAAAAAACGCATTTATGTGAATACAAGATACATGTACATTATCTGAAATCTTAGACCTGATGTCGACAGTGCAAAGCAGCCAAACACTTGGTCATCGATACTGTTCCTTTCAGTAAAATAATGTGACCTAACAATGCTTCTTTTGTATGTGTTTTTTTAGAAATCTGCAATCAGCCACATGATGTCGTCATTGCAAGGCGACCCCACCGGACGGTTTTGACAACTATTATCAGTAAATGTAACCTTACAATACTTAATGTGTGTTTTTTTCAGGAATCTGAAATCAGTCACAGGATGTCGATATTGCAAGCCCAACCGGAGTGTCTCTACAACTCCTATGGGAAATAATGGAATCCATCAATACCTTATTTGTGTGTGCGTTTTTAAAATCAGAAATCTAAATTAGGTCACGGGATGTCCAGATTAAGAGAGCACCACCGGAGATTGTTGGTACCTCTCTTATCAGTAAAGTAATATAACATAGTAATGCTTTATTTGTGTAGTTGTTATACCCCCCCCCCCCCCCGAAACCTGAAATCAGTCACATGATGTCGACATTGCAGCCCAACCGCTCAACAACTCCTATTAGTAAAATAATGTGAAATTAACATTTCTTCTTAAAAGTTTTTTCTGTTTTCCATAAGTCTTAAATCAGACCCGTGATGTCCACATTACAAGGCGGTTCCACTGGAGGATCCCTACAACTACTATCAGTAAAATAATGTGACCTAAGTTAACAATACTTAAATTGTGTCTGTTTTCCAGAAGTCTGAAATCAGACCCGTGATGTCCACATTACAAGGCGGTTCCACCGGAGGGTCTCTACAACTACAATCAGTAAATTAATGTGACCTAAGTAAACAATGCTTCATGTGTATGTGTGTGTGTGTATGTGTTTTCCAGAACTCTTAAATCAGACCCGTGATGTCGGCATTACAAGGCGGTTCCACCGGAGGGTCTCGGCACCAGGCCCTTTTTTCTGTATACTAACTATATTACGTTGCATAATATAATAAGTTGTGGCAATTTTATAGTTCATTTAAAAGGACTTTGTGGTTCGTCCAACTTTAGGGGACAATTTTGATTTGTAAGATATGTTTGCATATAAACATTTTTCTTTCCATGTTTTTAATAAATGTCGGTTTGCGCTTTTGCGCCAGCCCTTTTCAATCCAGTTTGCTTGTTTTCATGTGTATTGTCCCACAAATGAACTCGGAAACTTAGAGAGCGCAAATGTTCCGTGATGTCCACATTACATGGCGGTTCCACAGGAGGATCCCTACAACTACTATCAGTAAAATAATGAGACCTAAGTTAACAATACTTAAATTGTGTCTGTTTTCCAGAAGTCTTAAATCAGTCACGTGATGTCAACATTACAAGGCAGTTCCACTGGAGGGCCACGGTACAATGCCTATCATCCGCAGCACCGGGACTTCGTGAGAAACTCGTGTAAGCTTAGCTATAATTTTCGTTTTAAAATATTGTGTGCATACAAATGGGAGTATATACAATAAAGACTACATGTAAAAGACACGACTGAAAGAAGTTTGTCATATAGCATAATAAATAATTGTCGACTCACTCGACTGTATGTATAATAGAAAATTACTAGTCTAATACAGGTTTAATAAGTTAATAACGCTACTGATATTGGTGTGTGATGTTAAAATCTAGTGGGGAAAGAGTAAATGATGAGAAAATTCACCTATCTAGGGGCGTATCTAGGCCGAATTAAAGAATCGATATGCGTAAAGTGACATTGGTAATATAGTTGCCGTTTTATTGACACAACATTTATTGAAGCAAAATTGAAGGTATATTTAAGATCGACCTTAATACAATTATTTCATTGATAATAGAGGATACATTGCTGTCAATAGGATTGTGCTGAAACTGTGACTAAGCTCGTTGGACCCCAGTATGTTGTCTTTAAAAATATATTTAGCATTTTCCATTGGAATGTAATCATGAAGATTTATGCATGATAACATGCGTATAGGAGTTTGACCTAACGATGTTTTTAGTATTTTATAGCCAACAATGCATAATGCTGGCATCGTATAGTGATTTCATTTTTCTAAGTCGATTTGATGAAGACATGTACATGTAATTTAGTAAGTGCAGATGGCTGAATTTTACAGTATATTTTAACCCTTTGCAGATTCCTATGACCCAAATAAAAGTGACTTCAGACCTACACAACATCAATACGAGTACAAATCATTTAAACCGGTAAATGTGGGCATCTATGGGGAGAAAAGCAGACCAAATAAGCCCCGGGACCCTCCTCCGAAACCTGTCTCCAGACCGAGGAAACATATCCCGAGAACCACGTTTGCCAGCTACGGCGGACCACGTGGTCCGGATATACCCACGGGAAACATCGGGCCGGAGTACCGGTACCCGGAATACAAATACACACATGTGAAACCGTCTACTTACGAGCCCACCAAATATGACGGTGATTTTGTTGCCGGGAAGACGTACCATTATGATAAAAATAGCTTCAAACCGGTTGCCGGCACTGAAAAATATGAACTTACGGAACAGAATTATGGGGGTTTCAGACATTTCCACTTTGGTGCTATAAATGATCCCATTTCAGCCAAAGGGTATGTATTCATTAACGTGTAATTGTATTTAAAAGTTTAAATACAATGTATTAAAATTTAATGTACAAAGAAAGTTCCGAAAGGAGCATTTAAAACAGCATGTCAACATATTTATGTCAACAATTGTTTAGTAACATTTACACCAAAATCTTCCCGGTCCTGAAAATAAACAAATGTACTAGTAACTCATTAAGCTTTTTAGTATGCATTACTATCGCAACATACATGTTTATAATTTTAGTACCCAAGGCATCACACAAGAAAAATATTTACCCGCAGAACAACCCAGAAAGGCAACACCGAAGGAGCCGAAGAAACCCGAAGCCAAGGCGGCTCCAGTAGTTGCAGCAGTCGTAGCGGTTCCGGTAGCAAAGACAGGCCCGAAACAATTCGTTACTGCTGGAACACAATACCAGCAGCAAGAGTACAAAACACAAGATACTCAAACAACTGTAAATCCTGTGAAAACCACTGCCGTGCAATATGAGTCAACACAGACTAGAGTGTTTGGTACTCAAGTGGAGCAACCAGCAGTTACTAGCACGGGTATACAAACAAACACACCGTCTCCAGCTCCTCAGGTTGTCCCGCTGGTAATGGCGGGAAATATCCAGAGCAAAGTGAAGACAAACACACAGGGAGTTCAATGTTCAACGTCGACGGTGAAAACGGAGGCCCGAGGTACCCAGTACGACCAACCGCCGCTGACCAGCAGACAACCGACTCCGAGGCACGAGGAGGTACGTCGCGAATCACCGGTAAGATGATATTGCAATCAAATGGTCAAGGGGGGGGGGGCAAGGGGGGGGGCGTGCCAAAGCATACGCACGTGCGTACACTCGGTTGAAAAATGATTAAAATCTCAGAGGTTTTAAAATGAAACCTAACGTACTGTGCTAAGTTCTTAGTCAAAATGATCTAAAACTATTAAATGTAAAATACCATTTTGGAAATGATATACTTTACTAGAATATTGCATATGGATATTCGAAAAACAATGTTTTTATACCCCCACAAACGAAGTTTGGGGGGGGGGGTATATAGGAGTGAGCTTGTCGGTCTGTTGGTTTTTGGATGATAACTCAAGAAAGGCTTGACATATTCAAATAATTTTTGGTACACCTGTGTAACATCACAGAATACAGGTCAGGTTCGATGTTGGTTACAAACCACTAAATTTTGACAGAGTTATGGCCGCTTTTGGATTCCCCCAAAACATGGTTTCCTGACGATAACTCAACAATGGCTTGACATATTTGAATAATTATTGGTACACATGTGTAGCATCATAAAATACAGGGTTATGGCTCCTATTGAAATTACATTTTTTCCAAATAAATGTTGACCATTCACAAATTAAAGCGTTCTCTCTCTGTCCATTTCTTTCAAATGGATACCATAGTTTTGTGACAAGGCCATATTGTGGGGGTATATCCGTCACTCATGTGACAATTCAAGTCGTAATTGTTGTTTCGTAACGTATCTCATTCTGTAAACATACATAATTATTTTACAACCGCTGCGCTAGAACCTCTAAAATGCATCTTTACTAGTATAGAAACAAAAAAATGTGCGCTGTATCCCACCCCCACCCCTGGCATCAGTGCCTATCCCAGATTCAAAGGCGCGAGATTAGTGCAGGCAAATGGTTGAACTATTGTTTGTAGTAATGTAAAGATTCATAAAAGCAGAAGTACAAGTGTGAATTTAACAGTCTTCACTTTAAGAAATGATTTTGAAGAATGAAGTATTGTTTAAACAGTAGATCTAGGACATTCTTTCGAATTTAGTGTAGATAGAAACAACGTTGCCTGTATTCAGTTAATTCTTCTAACTCACTTTAATCATAATTAATGTTGCTTAGGTGTACCGTGCTCAAAGAACACCATCTCCGGAAGTCGTTCAAATTAAAGCAGTGGCATCAACTCAGAGCAACAAGTCCAACGTGAAACAGGAACCAGTGATCCCTGTCACAAGCACCAAAGCGCCGTCACCTAGGCAACAGCAAACTCCCCCAAAGGCGCTCACCAGGGATTCCAGATGGACACCTTCACCGGAAGCACCTTTGATACTTCCGGTGGCAAGAGAAGACGCGAGTGCCGCAAAAGCAAAGTCGCCCGTACAAGCAAAGCCTGAGCTACCGAAAGACAAACCTCCATCACCTGAAACACCCGCGTATTTACCGAAAATGTCTCCAGCTCGAAACAGTCCCGCCAAAGCGGTTACAGCTGAACAACACCCGGTTGTTCAAAGCAAACCACCGAAACAATTCATTCCAAGGACTGAATCCGTTGCAGACGTGCCGGTTAAACCGAATAGGTCACGGCTGCCACCGGAAATAACTGCGTTAATTGAGGCCTACGATTCTGTTCATATGGTGAGCAAGTAGTGTGTTAGTAGTGTGCGGTTATTGTTCGTGCAAAATCCAAACATTTGAGATAAAATTTCTGTCGATGCCTAATTATTTTCTGTGCAAATGACATTATTTCAAAATTACAGTAAAATCGACAGTGTGGCTACTAGTTGTAGTATGTGGTGCATCGGCGCAGACGAGATTTTTTTTTTTTTTTTTTTTTGTCGTGGGGTTTGAGTTTATGGACAACAGAAATCAACACAGAGTATATCATATCAAATGCTTCACCTATCCACTGCAAGCGCATACAACGTTATCTGTATCTTTGGTTGATACTTTATAGCAGGTCAGGGAAAGCACTTTCTTATGCCACAACGTCTGAACTTGTGTTCATTTCAGGATGGCACTACGGGGTCACTTCCTTCTATGCAGCGCTCTATGGCACTGACGTAGGTACACATGTTGCCGTCTCGAATACCGATTTGTGTGATGTCAACGCCATGATGACGGACGCGTGGTTAAACAGTTTACACGATTGCCAACAAAGCTCTTGTAGCTTTTGAACTTTGGACAATGTTTTGAGAACATAACACTGTTCTTTTTCTGGAGAATAGCCCATACATTCAACATTCTGATAACCCATGGGAAGTGTTGCAACATCATGTGCAACCAAACCAAAACATGTGTGCAACAACAAAACATAAGTGCAACCAACACAAAAAAATGTGTGCAACCAACACTAAAACATGTGTGTAACCAATACCAAAACAAGTATAAAACCAACACCAAAACATGTGTGCAACCAACACTAAATCATGTGTGCAAACAACACCAAAACGTGTGCAACCAACACCAAAACATATGTGCAACCAACATCAAACCATGGGTGCAACCAACACCAAAACAGGTGTGCAACCAACACCAAAGCAGGTGTGCAACCAACACTAAAACAGGTGTGCAAACAACATCAAAACATGTGTGCAACCAATACCAAAACAAGTGTGCAATAAACATCAAAACATGGGTGCACCAACACCAAAACATGTGTGCAACCAATACCAAAACAAGTGTGCAATAAACATCAAAACATGGGTGCACCAACACCAAAACAGGTGTGCAACCAACATCAAATCATGTGTGCAACCAACACCATAACAAATGTGCAACCAAAACCAAAACAGGTGTGCAACCAACACTAAAACAGGTGTGCAAACAACATCAAACCATGTGTGCAACCAATACCAAAACAGGTATGCAATAAACATCAAAACATGGGTGCAACCAAAACCAAAACATGTACATGACAGCTGAATAGCTAGGTTGCACAGAATGCATCTAATTTACATACATCAATTAAAACTTTAAAGAGGTGTACATAATATTAAATGTACACATGTACATACTGTGATTAAAATGAAGAAAATGCGTTTGTTCATATCCAGTGACTGACGTTATCAAGAACTCTTCTCGAAAAGACTAAAGTTAATAAGCTACTAGTATATCACATAAAACATTCATGTACAGAAGTTTGGTAATTGGAAATCGCTTGCTGACAACCTTACAGCATATGCACGCGGTTTTTCTTTTTCCATTGTTTTCAAAGGCAATAACTAGTATTAAAAAATGCTTACTTCCAAAGGACAGATTGTTCCGCTTTTGCAGTAGTTGTGTCTTGTATCCTGCCGACGCAGCTTGAATTTCATATCGTTTATATTGCAAAACAAAATTCTGCCGTTCCAAGTGAAGGAGATGAATAAGGTGTATAAAAAAATTATTTGAGGCGCGTCGTGGGAAAACGGGGCATAATGCTTGTGCGTAAAGTGTTGTCCTGGATAAGCCTGTGCACTTCGCACAGGCTGATCCGGAACGACACTTTCCGCCTTTATGGTATTTTCTGTTTCAAGGAAGTCTCTTCTAATCATAAATCCACTGTAGGCGGAAAGTGCCGTCCCGGATCAGCCAGTGCGGACTGCACAGGCTAATCCGGGACGACACTTTACGCACATGCATTAAGTCGGTTTTCACACGACGCGCCTCATTTTGTTTCAGGTTACCCGACCTACCCTAAATAATGTCCCGACCCTAGAAGATTTTATGAGTGGGTCAGATAAAAAAAATATAATATTTTACTTTTTTCCAATAATTAAACGTTTTGTGCATAAATGTTTTGTTTTGATAGCAGTCACTTCAAAACAATGTTTTATGATATTAGAGACATGTTTTCAATATTCATTCAGTTTTAGAATCTTCAAGTTGACAATTCACCAAAAAATGAAAATATAATAATCCCCGACCTACCTACCCTATTTTGGGGGCATGTTACATGAAGCAAACATACGTTTTTTAAGCATAACGAACTGATAGAACTTCATGCAAATGTGTGTACCGGTACCGGAAATTGACCACACTACGAGATTTGACTGACAACGTATTTAGCCATTCACAAAGCTAGGACTTAAGTGTTTGACGGACATGGCTTGTAAAAAATCCCGTGGGGTATCGTCATTTGCCTTTTATTTTTCCACACTGCACCAATGTTTACGTTAAGTACCGGTTTGTTTCCATACACTCTGCGCCTTTGGCAAATAGACTACATGTACATGCAGTATGCGACAGAACTCTGTTTTAATGCTTACTTAACTACGTTATAGAGCTGGTCGGGCATTTCACGAATCATTTCAACGCTGAACTATGCAGAGTTTGCTATGCACATAAAGTTAAGTTTTTCTTGATATTATTTTACTGGAGATGATTGAAAATTGAAGTAAATTTTGAATATTGGTGCGAAAGAACGCTGATCCCATGGATTGTTCATTTTCGTTGTATGATGATACACACTTTACTAATACTAGTACTATACACATGTCTTATGACGTCCGTTTTTACGGTTTAAAATACATACTTTTCTCTTTAAAATGGTAATAAAACTTGAAAAAAAATATCATGTGACATGTTTGTATTTATTCCTATGACAATTCAGAGTAAGCAAAAGATGTTGCAATGTAGGTAATATACATGTACCAGGCATGATGTTGCAATGTACTGGTAGGTAATATGCATGTACCAGGTAAGATGTTGCAATGTACTAGTAGGTAATATACATGTACCAGGCTAGATGTTGCAATTTACTAGTAGGTAATATACATGTACCAGGCAAGATGTTGCAATGTACTAGTAGGTAATATACATGTACCAGGCAAGATGTTGCAAAGTACTAGTAGGTAATATACATGTACCAGGCAAGATGTTGCAATGTACCAGTAGGTAATATACATGTACCAGGCAAGACGTTGCAATGTACTAGTAGGTAATATACATGTACCAGGCAAGATGTTGCAAAGTACCAGTAGGTAATATACATGTACCAGGCAAGATGTTGCAATGTACCAGTAGGTAATATACATGTACCAGGCAAGACGTTGCAATGTACTAGTAGGTAATATACATGTACCAGGCAAGATGTTGCAATGTACCAGTAGGTAATATACATGTACCAGGCAAGACGTTGCAATGTACTAGTAGGTAATATACATGTACCCGGCAAGATGTTGCAAAGTACCAGTAGGTAATATACATGTACCAGGCAAGATGTTGCAATGTACTAGTAGGTAATATACATGTACCAGGCAAGATGTTGCAATGTACCAGTAGGTAATATACATGTACCAGGCAAGATGTTGCGATGTACTAGTAGGTAATATACATGTACCAGGCAAGATGTTGCGATGTACTAGTAGGTAATATACATGTACCAGGCAAGATGTTGCAATGTACTAGTAGGTAATATACATGTACCAGGCAAGATGTTGCAATCTACTAGTAGGTAATATACATGTACCCGGCAAGATGTTGCAAAGTACTAGTAGGTAATATACATGTACCAGGCAAGATGTTGCAATGTACTAGTAGGTAATATACATGTACCAGGCAAGATGTTGCAATGTACTAGTAGGTAATATACATGTACCAGGCAAAATGTTGCAATGTACCAGTAGGTAATATACATGTACCAGGCAAGATGTTGCAATGTACTAGTAGGTAATATACATGTACCAGGCAAAATGTTGCAATGTACCAGTAGGTAATATACATGTACCAGGCAAGATGTTGCAATTTACTAGTAGGTAATATACATGTACCAGGCAAGATGTTGCAAAGTACTAGTAGGTAATATACATGTACCAGGCAAGATGTTGCAATGTACTAGTAGGTAATATACATGTACCAGGCAAGATGTTGCAATGTACTAGTAGGTAATATACATGTACCAGGCAAAATGTTGCAATATACTAGTAGGTAATATACATGTACCAGGCATGACGTTTTCCAATCAAACTGTTATTTTGTTTTCATCCTACAAAATACATGGAGCTAAAACTAAACACAAATAACAGTAATCAAGTTATCTTTTAAGTATTTAAAAACAATATAAACAACATGATTTAGTAAATGACAAGTGTGATTAAAATACACAATAAATATTTTGTTTATTTATACATCTTTGTTCTTACAAAACAAAATGTTCTGCTTGATTAACAAACATACCCGTTTCACATAGAATGTTGACATTATTTACCCGTTGATTTATTTAAATTTTAAATAAATGAACAGGTAAATATAAATATGACACATATTTGCAAACATTTCTTCCCAAAATGCAAAAGCATGAAACTACTTTGTATTTGTCTAATACACTGAGGCGCGTCGTGGGAAAACTTAATGCATGTGCGTCAAGTGTCGTCCCCAATTAGCCTGTGCAGTCCGCACTGGCTAATCCAGGACGGCACTTTCAGCCGACAGAGGATTTATGTTTAGAAGAGACTTCCTTGAAACAGAAAATACCATAAAAGCGGAAAGCACCGTCCTGGATAAGCCTGTGCGGACTGCACAGGCTAATCGGGGACGACAATTTACGAACATGCATTAAGCCCGGTTTTCCCACGACGCGCCTCCACTTTATTTGTAAAGTCTGCTACAAAACCGTTTACTAAGGAGCTCTAGGAATTCTGGGGCCTTGTGCACAAACCTAAGGGAAATACTAAGGTTATATACCAGTAAATCATTGTGTATCCCTCCGTGGTCCATTCGAAAGTTGTGCCTATTACTATAGAGTTCCTCTCTCTTCTAAAAGCCATTTAGCAGTCTCAGACATGTCTTTTGTGGCTATTTCTAATATCCTATCCGTGTCTGCAACATTTCATTGGAGGCTGACTTGAAACGTGAACTTTTGGGGTGTGTTTACTGTGGTATGGGGCTTTTGTCGAAATATGGCTGCCAAAACCCAGTTTTCTTCTACCTGTGTCTGCATTCAAGTGAGATGCATTTTCTTAGAAGTAACCTGACATATCTTTTTTTATTGCAAATTTTGGAAGAGAACAGATTGATCTTGAAATTGATACCAGGCTTGCCCAATCGGAAATAAAGAAAATGCCAGAAAAATGCTTGGAAAGTTTGCCATTTTATAATGGGTCCCTATGGGAATTGGAATTACTGGTATCTAACCTGAAAGGGACCTGTTCACAGTTGACAATTTGTCAATTTTTTGTCACTGATTCCAAAAATAAAAAGAACAGTGAAATACAAGGGAGCAAAATAACACTACAGACCTAGAAATATACTGTAAAAACCGTTTCGTTTATGAGTCATCATCAGTTGAAATTGATAAACTGATAACGCGTTTGTAACGCTGAGCGATGGAATAATTTGGAGTGTTTCTGTTGTTTTCGTTGAAATATTTGACAACACGTTGAACATTTACATTAAGTAAATAATGCAGCATGACATATAGAAGTCGAAATGGCTGAGTGGTTAAGGCGATAGCATTTTAATCCGCAGGTCCCGGGTTCGAACGCCGGTGAAACTAATTTTTTCTTTTTTTTTCTAAATACTTTTCTTATTATACTTGAGTTTTTAGTTCCGATGCTTAAATCTGTCAAGTTATGACAATTAATGGCATACTTCAAAAAATGCCAAAATCTGTGAAAAAGTCCCTTTCACTGAAGTCATATTTAAGTGAAAAATTTAATATTTGCAGACTTTTAAGGAAAATCGTGATTTTAAATATTTTATTTCAGTTATCACAAAGGAGCTTTGTGGATATGGGCCCAGCACCAGCAATTTATGTTTTGTTTATACTAAACCAAGCTACCAGGTATTTCAGATCAGGGGTCATATTCCAGAAACCTCTCAAGTTTATCTTAAACTATTTGAGGTGCGTAATGGGAAAACCGGACTTAATGCATGTGCGTAAAGTGTCATCCCGGATTAGCCTGTGCAGTCCGCACAGGCTAATCCGTGACGACACTTTCCGTCTAAAGTGGATTTATGGTTAGAAGAGACTTCCTTGAAACAGAAAATACCATAGAAGCGGAAAGTGCTGTCTTGGATTAGCCTGTGCGGACTGCACAGGCTAATCCGGGACGACACTTTACACACATGCATTAAGACCTGTTTTCTCACGACGCACCACATTTTCACTTAAGTTCCAATGTTTGTAAGGTTATATTTGTAAGACTACTAATAAATTATTGGATCCAATTACAGTTTAGTAAGTAGTAGTTAATAATAAGTTTATAATTAGTGAACATTTAGCCAAATTTTTTGTATACATTGACAAAAAATGCTTAAGAAAAATGACGATTTTAAGGCTAAGGATAATATGTCACTTAAGATGTTTCAGGAATATGACCTCAGGGTTGTACACAATTAACATTTTTTCAATTCACCCCATCTCTAAACTTGTGTAAACTATGGACTTGATGCATATTTCTGTTTCTTAAATCTCGCCCTTCTGTTCTTCTTTGTTCATACGAAAACATAGCAGTCCATAATTTTATTTATCATACCTCACCCTTCTGTCTTCCTTCTTTGTTCATATAAAAACGGAATAGTCAATAATTGGAAATATCACATAGTAATGTCACCTGCTATGACAACGTGGCGGTAGACAATTGCTTTGGTATAACGTCATATCAGTAGACATTTGTTTCGGTATAATAAAATAATTATTGCATTCTTTTAGGGCAATAGTGCATTTTGTCAGCCCTCAAAAAATAATGATGCTGGCGGCTTCGCCTTGGGCAACATGATGCTGTCAGGTTGACAAAATGCACAAATCTCCCTCTAAGAATGCAAGATTTATATAATCTGCTATGGCATCGTGATGAGACAGATTGATCAGAGTTAATAGGCGCTTATGAAACATAGAGTAAATTACTCCATGTTACAAAAGCGCATTGTTTATCCAGACGGCCTTTGTTTCAGTATAAAGTAAAATAAATAGTGCATTTTGTCAACCTGAGGGAATAAGGTTGCCCAAGGTGAAGCCGCGAACAAAATTATGCTGACAAAATGCACTATTTAGTGCATTTTTTGAACCCTCGCACAATACTGTTGCCCGCGGCTTCACCTTGGGCAACAGTGTTTCCTCGGGTTGACAAAATGCACTATCACCCTCGAAGAATGCAATATTTTATAATCTAGTAATAAATAAGTCTATACCACAGTACTGGTAATCATTCAAGGAATAAATCGGAATACCAATAGAGCTGTAACTATTCTTTCCATGCATCCATAACTCAATTGTAAAAGACACCGATTTGATTTTTGATACTACACCTACCAATTTCGATTTAATTATCTTGTATGTATTAAAAGATGGTTTGTCATAAAACTATTAATTAATTTGCATGGCTCTTAAAGTTGCTCTTATTCTGAACTAGTTATGAAACATTTATTTTATCACCAATTCTTACCATTGTTCTTAGATATATTGATATTATGATATTTAAGGCACATACGTTGACATGAATCAAATTGAAATATTCAACTACCGGTAAATGATGTTTGAAATCAAATCGAGCCATAGCTACACCATTGCAGCTCTATATTTCAACTTAAGCAAAGATGCAGAAGCAACTAGCAGGGTGCTGCACCCTGCTGCATTTTGGTTTTGATCAAAATTAAGAGGAATGTTGAATATCTTCTAAAAATTTTTGTATTTTTGCAAATAGTAAATGATAAATGAAGTAACAATTATTAAAAAATGAATAATTAAAATACTAAAAAATCTGTAATTAATAAATAACTAGTTTGAAAAAAAAAATGTCACCCCCACTCACCGCCATAACTCCGCCCAAAATCCACCGAAGATGACATTCCGAAGACATGCACAACTAGACTTGGTACTGATCAATCCTGTGAAGTTTTGTCAATCCAGCCAGTGGTTACGGAAAAGAGCACAGACAAGGCCTGTTATGTCAACAACTTAAAAGGGTAATAAATCCGCCTAAATTCTGCCGCCGACAATATGCACAACTAGAATTGTTGGTACTGATAAATCCTATAAATTTTTGTCAAAATCCACTCAGGAGTTACGGGGAACAAGCGCAGACAAGGTCTATTATGTAAAAAACTTCAAAGGGCGATTAATAATCCGCAAAAAATCAGCCACAGACGACATGCTGACGATATGCACAACTAGACTTAGTACTTATCAATCCTGTGAGGTTTCGTCAAAATTCGACCAGGGGTTACAGAGAACAAGCGCAGACAAGGTCTGTTATGTGACAAATTTCACTGGGCCATAACTCCGCCGACGATGACATGCCAACGATAAGCACAACTACACTTAGTACTGATCAATACTGTGAAGATTCATCAAAATCCGACCAGGGGGTACCAAGGTCTGTTATGTGAAAAACTTCACTGGGCCATAACTTTGCCGTCAACGATATGGAAAACTAGACTTAGTACTGATTAATCCTGTCAAGTTTTGTCAAAATCCGACCAGGGGTTACGGAGAACAAGCGCAGACAAGGCATGTCCTGTGAAAAACTTCAAAGGGCCATAACTCTGCCAAAAATCCGCATTGGGTAGATATTGACATCTTTGTATGTACTCCAAGTACTAAGAGAAATTTCAGAAACTGAAACAGCTAAACCTGATCAAAATGTGAAAAATTCTCACGCCATAAAAACGTATAATTTATAAATACCAATAAAAGTATATTAAGCAATTAAGTTGTAGCTACTAGCAAATACCGCCAAAAAAGTTCACAACAAGTTCTATTGCACACTATGATTTTTATCGAGAACTTGTAGCATCTGTACAGTGGCCTTCACTGAGGGATATATCAAATTCTGGGGCAGAATATTTTCTGCCTTTGTGCAAAGTTTCTCCAACTTCTTTCTGGGGATCGGACATTCTGTATCTTCTGAGGAACCTGAAATTTAACACAAATACATCTTAAATGAAGAAGAATGTGCATGATACAATTTACGGTGTAATATAAATTCTTCAAAATTTCACTATTCTTCAATAATATAGGGTTGGTCACGCTACTCTAGAAATTTTGACAATATTCATTTTCCTTTAAAGTGGTCATGTTTGGTTACACATTAGGAATTTTATAATATTTTTAAAATATGGTGATTTTATTTTATTTATTTTACACACAAAAAGACTGTCTTAAAAACTGTTTGAGAGAAGAATGCAGTCATACGGAAAGCTGATACAATTGAAACGTTTTAGGCGTGTCGTGGAAAAACAGGGCTTAATACATGTGCGAAAAATGTCGTCCTGGATTAGCCTGTGAAGTCGCACAGGCTAATCCAGGATGGCACTTTTCTTCTACAGTGGATCTATGTTTAGAAGAGATTTCATTGAAACAGAAAATACCATAAAAGTGGAAAGTGCCGTCCTGGATTAGCCTGTGCGGACTTCACAGGCTAATCCGGGACGACACTTTACTCACATGCATTTAGCCCAGTTTTCCCACGATACGCCGCATTTTATTATTGGTCATCGACAAAAAAAAAAATCAACAGAGTGAATAGTCTCAGTGCAGACAAAAAAATATATCTGGTAAAGAGAACTACACGCAGATGTGTCACAGACACGGCTGCCCTACGACACATGTTTGGCCACAGACAAAGGGCGAGTCACCAACACAAATATTTGCCTCCACAAATTAATTTTCATATATATTCTTTAGTGGAAATACTGAATAAAGGGCTGTAGATTGGATAAAATTGATCACAGCCTGAATTCCTTCCTTTATGATCACCTACATGCAGGGCTCCACTGGCCGAACATTTTCTTTAGCCAAATTTACCTTGTTTTGCGGAAAACATGCTAATTTTGACAAATTATAAGGTTTTTATTAAGAAATAGTTTGCCAAATAGAATTTGTATTAGCCAAATATTTTCAAATTTGTAGCCATTGGCTACGGTTCTTCAGCTGTGAAAGTTTGAGCGAAATCTGGCAAGCAGTTAAAGAGGAGTTGACTGCACGCATTTTTGGGATGTACGGACTAGATCGACAAGTGCAATTAATGTCTCCCACTTTGTGGGGGAATAAAAATCTGAAATCTGATTTCATTTGATTGGAGCAGGACAACTTTTCATGCTGGGTGAAATAACTCTTCTTTGTAATATATTTCTCGCAAAGTCTACAACTAGTCCAGTTGAAAATATAAATCTCACTGAAATGCACATCCACAGTGTGAGGATACACATCACTAGTTTCATACTGCAGTGTGACCTCCAGGGGCGGTACTCTCTCTGATACAGTTAGAGACATACGCACGAACGTCACCGGCAAGTCCACTTCAAGGCTGTCACCCAACATTCGCCTAAACTCCTTCTGCAAATACACAGAGATGTGTCATCGTGGGAAAACCATGCTTAATGCATGTGCGTAAAGTGTCGTCCCGGATCAGCCTGTGCAGTCCGCACAGGCTAATCCAGCACGACACTTTCCGCCAACAGTGGATTTATGTTTAGAAGAGACTTCATTGAAACAGAAAATACCATAAAAGCGGAAAGTGCCGTCCCAGATTAGCCTGTGCAGACAAGCCTCAATTATTAAGTTGCGTTTTTCTTCTTGGGAATAATATTTAATTTATATGTTTATCAAAGTTATTTATTTTTTTAATGATAATGAAAATGTTCCACTATGCCACAGTGATTCTTGTTGTAATTCTGTTACACACTAGTTAAAAGCCCAAAGGTTTAAATTATGCCACATACATCTATCATTACTGAAATCCCGAAATGCTGAAAATTTGGAAAATTGCAAATAACTAGCACAAACGAGAGGGTCAAAATGGCCTAAGGACGCTCACCTGAGTTAAATCAATCATAATGGCTTGTAAAAAGTTAATAGCATGTTCAGAGATGTTTGATGTAAAACGCTGACATCAGGCATCAAAAATGAACCACTGATAGTTCAGGGCCCATATTTATACAGATTCTTAAGCCGTTGAACATCAGTCAAAATTAGAATTTGTGTTTAAAACACTATGCTTTGGAACATTTGCATGACTAATGCTAGACATTAATACACTTTGAACTATATTGAAAATTATTTGTCAAAATCTTCCAAAAATGCATTACTTTGTCAGAAAATCCAATAATTAAATTTCAGAATTGTTTAACATTTTTCATAATTTTCGACTAAGATTCTTTATAAATACCAGACCTGTTTTTATAGAAAAAAATTAAGGGGGTATTTGAAGGAATTTGTAGAACTTAGTCACCCAAGGAACTAGAGCTAACTTAGTCACCCAAGGAACTAGAGCTAACTTAGTCACCCATGGAACGTGATCTAACTTAGTCACTCAAGGAACTAGAGCTGCAACGATTCTTTCGATATATCGATCAATGGATTGTGAATGGGCCGTTTCGATTGTCGATACTAAACCAGCCAATTTTGATTTGATTCTCTTTTATATGTATTTACAGATGATTTGTCACAAAACTATTAACTACAATTATGGGTTTTGTGTAATTTAATCATTATTGGTGTTATTCTGAACAAGTTATCTGAAATGTTATCAACATTTTCAACTGTTCTTATTTATATTCACATATAAGGCATATGTTCAGATTAAGCAAAGCAATGACATTAATTAAAATAAATATAAGCATTTCGTTTATTGTAAATCATGACTCATGAATCTGTAAAAACAAGTCTGCATAAAGAAAAATGAATCGAATCAAAATATTCAACTACATGATATTTAAAATAGAAATTGGATCGAATCATGGCTTTATCGTTCCAGCTCTACGAGGAAAATAATTTATGTGTGAAATATTATTTTGAAATCCAGCCAGTGGTTTCAGAAAAGAATATTTTCCAATTTAAATTTTGTGTGTGTGTGTGTGGTACATTTTTATCGAGTGCACCGGGATTCTCTCCCATATGGCCATCACCCCCAGAAGACTTATTAGTTGGGTTACGAGGGATAGTGCATACAGTAGACGCCCGGTTCCAGAGACGACTCTGGGTCTTTTAGTGCCCGGTGTGAAGCACCTAGTACACTGCACCTCGGTTTAACGTCTCATGTGAAAGATGAGTTAGTAGGTTAAGGTGTAGCGGGGGCTCGATGCTGCGACCCCTGAGTTGTGAAATCAGTGCGTTACCACTAGACCACGGATCCGCCACATTAAATTTAGTCATTGAAAGGCCTAGTTTAATCCTTCTATATATGACCCCCCCTAAATCTCGGGTAATGTACCCTTGTGCATTGGCACCCTGCTGTGGTCACAGTGTGGAGACCCTTATCAGCTGATATCAATACACGGCTGAAGAGGAAATAGTGCACTTAGCCATTGTTCAGTCAGCTGAGAGAAAAGATTACAGATAATGATAAGACATTTTATGGTGGACCAATACATGGAGTGGAATACCCCATGGACAGGCCAGACATTCCTTAAACTAGGCCTTTAGGAAAACTGTCCCGTCCTTTGGCAGCCATGTTTAAAATGAACCAAAATAATTTGAAGGAATTTTTTCAAGGGTCATGCAAGGAATATTTCTGTGAAATTATTTTAAAATCCAGCCAGTGGTTTAAGACAAAAAGATTTTCAAATTTTGGCAATCTTTGTTTTTACGAATCAAAAATAATTTGAAAAAATTTCCTAGATGGTCACACTAAGAACATTTCAGTTTTTGTGTGTGTAAAATCAAGCCCAAGGTTTCAGACAAGAAGATTTTAAACACTTTCAATATAGCTATCCAAGTAAAACTGCCCCGCCCCTTGGTGGCCATGTTTTTTAACGAATCAAATTATTTCAAGGGATTTGGTAGAGGGTCACCCAAGGAACATTTCTGTGAAAACTATTTTCAAATCCAGCCACTGGTTTCTGACAAAAAGATCTGTAAAGTTTTCCAGTTTTCTAAGATTTTGGTTACCATGGCAACCAGAGTTTTCCATATATTCAAATGAATTGAAGGTATTTGTTAAAGGACCATCCCAGAAACATTCCTTCCAAGTTTGGTTAAAATCCGCCAAGCAGTTACAGAAAAGAAGTAAAGTAAATTGTTGATGATGATGACAATACAATAATGGATGCCGGACGGTGACTGACAAGAATAGCTCACCATTGAGCACTTTGTGCTCAGGTGAGCTAAACAGTTGACATATGTATGAGCCATTTATGTAACGTTCTCTGACTTCAAAATGGTATATATTATTACAATGTAGCTACTTAAAGGTTTAACATGAACAGAAGAACGTCCACAACTATATTTCATTCCAATCCAATCAGCTATGTCAGTTTTTAGCATGTTTACACAATTTTCAAGAGCTCACCTTGATTGGGCAATCACAATTAACACTTGCTATGTCAGTTGAACACAGTGACCTGAATTTCTCACCTTGATTTGTGCACACGCCTCTCTCCTCTGAACATAGGCATGTAGGTGACTGGAAATTTGCTCTAGAAAGGTACGCAGTTCCCCAGCATCTGAATGAGAAGCAGGTGAAAGACACATACAGAGATAATATGTTTGAATATAGCTGAAGTAGAAACATCAAAACAGTCTGCTATCAGTGTTTTTTTTATGGCCAATTTGGGGCCTAAATTCGGCCCCATTCCCCTGCTAAAAAAGTATTTATTTTTCCCCTACCTTAAAATTTCCCTCAGAGTGTAAGCTTTATTTTGAAAAAAATTCGAACATAAATTGACTAAGATAGAGGAATTTTCGTAAACAATCCCAGCAATTTTTTTATCAAACCAAATTTGTGCATAATCTAAGTTATCATTTGTAGCAAAACAATTCATTAATGTTTTACAAAAAGTAGAATATAAAAATGTAATAATGCTTTTCTACCACAAAAATTCCCCTTTTGCTGTAAAATTCCCAGCCTAAAGGGCCCCGCCAAAGGTGATAAAACACACTGGCTGTTGTTTTGGCTCAAATTATTCATTATCATTTAAGTATTTACTAGTTTTTTTTTTTTTACAGATTGACAGGGGATAAAAATACCCCACTACCCTCACACCCCTTAAAGTGTTCACAAAACCCATCAAGAGATCCATCAAATGTTAGCACTGTGTGTACCGGTATATAAAGGATGAAGCCCATTTCTGGATTGACGTTCTTTTGGGTTAAAGCTGTATTTTGTGCCACCCTGGGGTGTATCCACTCACTGCTAACATATTTGTATTTTTTGACACATGATAATGTGGGAAACATTTCGAGACTGCTATTTCAAGCCTTTGTAAATCTACTTTAATGCGAGTTGTTTAAACTGATCACTAGCAACCACAGGAATTAAATCCAAGTTGCATATGTGAGAAATTAGTGTACCAAACATTGATTCCCAGGGGTGTAGCTTGGCTATTAAAAATGTATAGGCACAAAAGACACTTTTAATTTTTTTTAACACGGGTGTTTATCTATGGTTACAAACAACTATTATAAGCTAAGCCCCGATTTTAAATAATAAAATATTATTTTGAAGCAATGGTCAAGCAATCCTTAAAGTAACAATGCAGCTGACAAAGATCCCCCCATCCAACCAAATTAGCAGTTTGACCACGACCATGCAGAATTCTTACATTACTACTTGAGAGAAAGAAATTGTGACAACTCGCCTATATACATGTACCACTGAGATCTGAGCAAGTCCAGTTTAAATTTACCATACAGGCCCCAATTTCTCAAACATTCTTACGTATGTTTTAACAAGATTAGCCTAAGCTCACTATTTTCGTTTTTCAATAAAATGTGCATACATACTATTGACACGACAAATTACATGTCAAATAAAAATTTCTATGTCAGATAATCATGATAAATAACATTTGTGTTGGAAAATCGATTTTCAAACAATAATGTTGATTGATGAAATAAGAGACTTAAGCTCGTTATCCTTAAGAATTATCGAGAAACTTGAGGGCTGGTGCTAATTTCGACCACTGCAAATAAATCTGCAATATATTGTTCTTTTTTTTTAACAAGACCAGTGAAAGCAAACAATTACAATTCTTTAAGAATTAAATGTATCTAGTTTATTGCTACTGATAGTCCAGGGAATAGGGAACATTTTGGGGAAATAATTGACACAAAATAAATTTTTATGAATTGTGACCATTGATACGAGTCTTTTGACAAACTAAAAATCCACCGCTGAACCACCACGCAAAATCCTGATTTTTTGGGGAAAAACACAAAAATTAATAAAAAAAACTTTACATTTCTGGAATCTGCCCCCTATGTAACTATTTATAAATATTTTTAAATAGAAACAAAGTTAAAATCATAGTATTGCTTTGAAATAGTTAATAAATGTATATAGAGAAATTGATTAAAAAAAATAATATGAATATTTGGGGATAAATCCTTGAAAATGAGAAATAAAGGTGAGAGTTTCTGGAATCCATCGGATAATTATTATTCAATTAGCTGAGGAAAAGTGTTTTTATTGTATACTTTTTTGTTCAGACAACACTCCTTGGTAAAAAAGATAACTGCTAAAAATTAGATATAATTGTTTTATCTTCAGCTTTAATACATGCTAACAAATTAGCTCCAGTCCATTAGAATTTCACATTTAAGATATATTTAAAGTTTGCTGAATGTTTTTATCACATAAATGTAACTGGTGTGGCCAAAAAATATGGCACCCACATTGGGCACATATGGTATATTTGTCCAGCTTTAGCCCGTATTTGGCCCATATGTACCATTATGAGTTTTCTTGTTGAGACCCATACGGGTTTGCTTGATTGGGATCTACTTTAGTTTGATAAAGGTTAGACTAAGTATATGGGTCCTACAGATGGTCACGTGGTATGTTTGCCCAGGTAGGGTCCATATTGTGGCTTGCTGGGACCCATAAGGATTAGTTGCAGTGGACTCATATAGATCTGATATTGGCAAACAAATATCATTTGGGATCCACATAGGGGCAATATGGTATATTTGCTTGCTGGGACCCATATGGGCTTTCTCGCTGGCACCAAAATGGGTTTGCTTGACCCACTTGGGTTTGACAGGGGCAAGACAATGCATACACTGGGTCCATGTTGTAACTTAGCCCAGGTAAAGACCATATCATGACCACATGTGGTGGCTTCCTGGGACCCAAACTTACTTGAGCTTGCTTGCTGTGATATGGGCACACATCATTATTTGGGACCCACATGGGGGCCATATTGTATATATGCCCAGATATAGCGTATGGGCTTTCTTTTTAGGACCCATATGGGTTTGCCTGACTGGGACCCACCTGGGTTTTAAAGGGACAATGCATATGGGTCCCAAACTGTCCCTATTTTGTATATCAGCCCGAGTAAAGCCCATATAGTGCCCACATTGGGTCGTTTGCTAGGACCCCGATGGGCTTACTTTCATTGGACCCACATGGGCTTGTTTGCTGGGTCCCATATGGGTCCGATAATGGGCAAACAAATATTATATGGGAGCCACATGGGTGCCAATGGTATATTTGCCCAGATATAGCCACATGGGGTGCCAATGGTATATTTGCCCAGATATAGCCACATGGGGTGCCAATGGTATATTTGCCCAGATATAGCCACATGGGGTGCCAATGGTATATTTGCCCAGATATAGCCACATGGGGTGCCAATGGTATATTTGCCCAGATATAGCCACATGGGGTGCCAATGGTATATTTGCCCAGATATAGCCCATATTGGGCCCTTATGGAGAGGTCTTGCTTGCTGGATCATATACGGGTCTGACAATGGCAAACATATATTATTTGGGAGCCACATATGGTATATTTGCCCAAATATAGCTCATTTTGGGCTTGCCTGCAGGGTTATTATGTCTGCCCATCACTAAAAAGGGAGAAATTGTTTTTGTACGATTTCTTTTTTATTATTTTTATGTCTCCCCCTACACCTAACCTAATAAATTATCTAATATCAGACTTTTAAGCCATTTCCGCTCTCCAAGTCCAACAGCTTTCAGCGATCTTCTTCAAACTTGATGAACTTTTAGACTATCATATCTTAGCCAAGTTCGATGATCAAACAAATCCCTCAGGAACTTATGGCCCTTGATTTACCTAAAATTGGCCTTTTCAGGAGTATCCGCTTTCTATGTCCAACATTTGTCATCTTTATATGTCTAGTCTGAAGCTTTTTCAGTGAGTTATTGCCATTAGAAATATGGCATTTTCATAGGAAATGTTCGTTTCCGCATAAGATCTCATGAACTAATAACTTTATTTCAATGAAACTTAACGTGCACACTTTCTTGTCCGGATTATTTCTCAGCAACTACTGGCCGGAATTCAACGTTACTTTATGGGAAGCTTCATTACCAAGAGGAGGTGTGCACTGGGAGCATCCATCAGTTTTACTGATATCTTTGTTACAGTTTGTTTACATCACTTATATGACATTTGATTTACCATTTAAAATTACATTTTAAATATAATTCGAGATAAATTGATAAAGGATTGCAATGATTTGTCTTTGTAATCATCTGCAATACTTTTAATGGCAGATTACACCAAGGGGACGAACTGTGTACAAACTGGGTTTAACACCACTTAATATATGTTTGATTTCATTCATAATTTATTTATATTAAGGGGATACTAAAATCATTATTGTGTACCATTTGCAGCTGAAAACGGATTTAGATGAGCATATTAGGAGAGGAATTCGTACAAGATTGTATTCAAGATATCTACAAAAACATGAAATATAGATCTTCAGAAAAAAATACATGATAAAACATGTTTTTATCAAGCAAAATGTCTTATCATCCCCTAGTTAAAATATTGATTTTCATGTTAGATTAAGTCACCTATGTGACACTGTAAAGTCAAATATATGCTGGAAATGAGTGCCAACTCAACGAATAATTTGGAAATAAAAAAAAAATCAGTACCATTCAGTACCATTTACCCCTACCATGTTCAAGTCCAAAAATCTCTGCTCCACGTGAGTGGATTTTGGTGGATTTTTCTGCGGTAGTCGGGGACATACCATAGGGTGTATAACACTAAAAATGCTTTTGTGTAAATTATTTCCTTTTTTTGGAATTTCTGACCACAGGGTCCCTGGACTGTGACTGTTAATTGGAAAATCATACTCTCCACAGAAAGTGAATATGATGATTATTTTAATGAATTATGATAATTAAATTTCCATGTAATTACCTATATAGCTCGAAAACACATTAACCTTACCCTGACCTTTATGCATGGATATATAACAAATCCCTTACGACGAATATATTAGCTTCCGTACTAAAATCAAGTTAAATAGATGTTTCGAGTATTCTGCTGAAAATAAAGTTATGGCATCAATAATTACCATACCTAAATAATCCCGCACCAAGTCTTCAAGAGGAACAAAGAGAGGTAAGCTGTGTTGTCCAGTCTGGTAGTTGTCTCCCTTCTTGGTTACCTGCAGGGTGTAGAAGGCTTTGGAAGGCAGCTGGTTGCCATACAGAGGATCAAACCTGACAGTGAAGGACGACGAGTCACACGGCGCTGATGGCATGAGGCTTATACCTTGAAGAAATAAAGGATCATCCTAAAAAAGCTTTTTATCTCGAAGACACCGTGGGGTCACAAATTAATTTGAGGTATGCGTCTTTTGACATATTCAAAAACAGACCTTTAATTAGCATATAGTATTAATTTTCAAAAAGAGTGCCATTGTCACAAAGATACGTCCGTCAAAGGAGCATTTTTAGGGGTAAATATTCCACGACTGAAGAGAGAAAATCCATCCATGCTGGACAAAGATATGCTCCAGACAAAGTGTTAGGGATTGATTTTCTTATATTTGACCTTGACTTGTGACCTTGACCTTGTGCGCGACACTCTGTCTCTCTTCTGCAGTTATTTGAAAATCCATGCATGCTTGACAAAGATATGCTCCGGACTATGTGGTAAGGATTGATTTTCAAACTTGGCCGAGATATCATAACAAGAGGGCCATGACAGAGATCAGCTAAATGTCATCACCTACAAAATGACCTAAATCAGACAACCTGATCTGGCAATTCGATAGGTGCAATACAGATGCCTGTCCGGCCTTCTTCTGTAGCTAACCTGGAAATCTACAGGCAATATACAGTCTCATGCCTGTCTGGCCTACTTCTGTTATTTACCTGGCAATTAAATGGTGCAATACAGATGCATTTATGGTCGAAACTGTAGGGACCAAGATGAACCACATGCAAAAGATAATACGTTTACCATGCATAATCACACTTTCATTACACAGAGGTTGACATCCAATCTTTGCAATGGCACAAGGTTCAAACATCCAGCTGAATTCCATGTACTGTGCTTTGTTCTTATTTCAACAGAACAATAATTAAAACAGTCACAAAAGACAGCAATACAAGACAACTGTCAGCATTATGTATATCATCGATTACGACTATTCAATCAAACAGACCATTGTACTGGATGTATTTCCATGTTAATTGTGTTTTAGGTCTTGTAAATGATATTTAGCTCACTGGTTAACAGCTCAAATACCAATATTAATTAAACGGTTGCTGAAATACTATCTGTTGCCATCCCGAAGGAAAAATGAAGTCTCTATCCTGAAAATAGTCCATTTTTGGCTTATTTTTCACAAACAAATGGGCAACTAAATTTGTTCTTTATACGCAATATCAGCGCAAAACCTTGGTTTATTATGAGATCTTACGGTCATACACAAGTTGTGCAAGAATTATCAAGATCAAATGAACAATGAAGTTTCTATGTTACACAAAGTCCATTTTTTGCAAAGTTTCTCACAAGGAATGGAAATAACTCCAGTGTTCCTGGTTATATCTGGCCCATCATTGCACCTTGATGAAATCTTATGGTAATACACAAACGGTGCAAGTTTAGTCAACAAGGAATGAAAAGTTAATTCACTATGGAGACTGAAAGCCAATTTTTTGAAAAATTATGGATTTTTTTTCACAAACAAGGGCTCATAAGTCTGGTCTTTCTTGTCTGATCTGTTTCATATTGGGAATTGACTCAGATCGTTTGGTCAAACACAAACAGTACAAGTTGGTCAAGATTATAAATGAAGTCTCTATACTCCAGATTGTCCATTTTTTCACATAAACAAGGGGCAATAACTCTGGTGTTTGTAACCCAATCTAGGCCATTTATTGCCTATTTTGAAATATTCAGTTCATGTACATGCTGTGCAAGTTTGGTCAAATTCAGAGGAAAAATGAAGTTTGTATGTTGCACAAAGTCCAGTTTGCAGATTTTCTCATGAAAAAGGGGCAATAACTCTGTTTATCATGGTCTTATTTGGCCCATTATCTATCTGAGATTTTATGGTCATACAAAAACTGTGCAAGTTTGGTAAAGATTGAATGAAAGTGAAGTTTGTATCACATCCACATGCCCAATTGTTCCGATGCACTACGGACGACGCAGGACAGCCCCCCTATACCAATAGCTCATCGAGCATAAAGTGCTCAGGTGAGATGAAATGTAATGAAAGTGATGCACGGGAAGTCACTTTTATTTTGTTGAATTACAAAAAGAGTCCCCAAACTACAAGCCCTTACTGATATATACCATACAAGCAGCAAGTAGCATGGTGCACTCGAAATAGTGTAAACATATTTCTCAATTAAGGAGAAATGTAAAACAGTGTAGAAGTATTTTTCAATGAAGGAGAAATAATAAATCAGCTTCAAAAATCATGTTACTGGAGTTTCCAAAATCCCAATTCAAATGTTAAAGTCAGTCCAAAAGTTACATGATTAAATGATACTGAATAAGTTACTAACTAAACAGTCCAAAAACTACAGAAAATAATTAACCCTTCCAGGCACTAGATCACATGATTGCTTGTTTACAACATGAATTCTAGCTATTGATTATTGTTTAAATCTTTTTCCTGACTGGATGCCAAGACAGACAGTAGAAAATGTTATTGCTGCACACATAGCCAAAATATAGGTCAGAAGCAGGCTATCAATGGTTACTATGTGTAATGATGCTGATCTAAAATAGAAGCATCATGTTGACTCAGAGTGATGTATTGATATTTTACTGATAAGCAGACTCCACTATCTGGGTTATATCTGTGAATGCGCTACAAAGGAAATAACACATTTCTGGCAATTATCTTCCTGATACTTCATTTCCCTCCCTTTACCAGGTGAGTTATTCAGGAATAGATGTATTTGGGACCAAACAAGCGACAATAACTCTGGTGTTCCTGGTCCGATCGCGCCCATTATCGAACCCGTCCAAGATTTTATGGTTATACACAAACTGTGCAAGTTTGGTCAAGACTGAATAAAAAATGTAGTCTTTATCGCGATAACGAGCCAAATTGTTGACGGCATACGGACGACGCCGGAGAGGTCCCCTATACCAATAGCTAAACGAGCACTTCGTGCTCAGGTGAGCTAATTAATGATGTCAACGAAAAAAATGACATCAATGACAAACAAGAAATGAAGTAAACGACAACAATTATGTGAACGACAAAAGAAATGACGTTACGCGGGTTGTTCAATAAATTCGTAGACTGGGTTTATAATTTTAATACACCAGGGCCCGTATTCACAAAGACTGGGTTTATAATTTTAATACACCAGGGCCCGTATTCACAAAGACTGGGTTTATAATTTTAATACACCTGGGCCCGTATTCACAAAGCTTCGGGAAAACTTAAGTAAATTTTTTATATTCATATAATTCCTTAGGTGTCTTGCTCTTGCATGTGTTGGTCTTTGTACATTAAAATGCTTTAAACTAAGTCTAGTAAATACTGCTTAGATGTTTAATATTTTACCATTTTGCAAGCAGAAATCTATGGATTTCACATAGAAAAAATGATCTGTTTGTTTGCTTGTTTGGATTTTTCGCCGTATTCAACAGTATTTCAGTCATATAACGGCGGTCAGTTAACCTACTCACACTTCTCCTGGGTAAGATGGTTTACCAGTACTAAGTGCACATACTTATGCCAGTAACTGACAACTGCCCTACTCGAATCAGAGGTAGGGGGAGAATGGCCGTAGAAATAATTTCATGACCAATCCCCACACAAGTTATGTGGCCGGGCTGGGAATCGAATCCGCAATCCTCGGATTTGTAGTCCAGCGCTCTACCAACTGAGCTATGATCTGAAATGTTCACTTAAGTGCAAATTAAGTGATGATCTACCTTAGACCCTTTGTGAATACTGTCTGATGCCGCAGACTAGTGAAATGTTCATCAGAATACACATGTAACTAGGTGGTCTAGTTCAGAAGTTATTATTTTTTCACAATCCTGCGTCAAAAAACTAAACTACATTATTCTCTCAGATTACTTCACAGTACGCATTAAATACGTATTAAATACACTTTTTCGAGAAGGGATATTATTCTGTGCAGTAATGTATTATTTCAATTTGACTACAAAAAGTGTGTCAAAAACGCAGTGAAACATACAGTCAAACAGTTATTCTAACATGATACTCGCTACTTTTTCCATAGACAAAGAACAAAATTTTTGTTGTTAAACTGCCCAATAAACAACGCAAACAGAAGTCTCATTCTGGGTGGTTCATAGTAAAAAGTAGTTCCAATTACAATTGCAAAATTATGTGTCAAATCATAAATAACGCTCTCGTCGTATAATTCCTATGCATCAGAACTTCAAATCGTTGTTTATTGACTGATAAACAACGATAAATCAAAAAGCGTTTCTTAATTCTCTCAGTAACTTTATGAGATAAATAATGGAAAGAAAAGTAGACCATAAAGATGTTCTCTGTACATTTTGGTATCTAATCATTGTACAGCAGTAAAAACAGTGCAACCCCCCCCCCCCAAATCAGTAAACATATATGATATGATCTCAATGTCGTAGATAAAACCAGAACAAGAGAGCCCTGAGGCTCACCTGAGACCTTGTGACCGAATTGCAATTTGCATCCTTGAGGCTTGGCTTATTTTTATCCCAGGGGAACAAACCACTGGGCCTTGCGGTTTCAGGTAAAGATTTTAAAAGTAACTTCGCTATTTAAGTCTATATAAAGCATGTGACCCCTCGGGGTGCCACCAGATTTGACCCCAGGGGCATAATTTGAACAATCTTTGGAGAGGACCACAATGCAATGTTATGTACCAAATATAGGAAAGCCTTGCCGTTTCAGAGGAGAATATTTTTAAAGTCATTTTGCTATTTACGTCTATATAAAGCATGTGACCCCCCGGGGCGTGACCAGATTTGACCCCAGAGGCATAATTTGAACAATATTTGTAGAGGACCACTATACGGATGTTACATACCAAATATGAAACCTCTAAGCCTTGCGATTTCCGAGGAGAAGAAATTTTAAAGTCATTTTGCTATTTCAGTCTATATAAACCATGTGACCCCTGGGGTGTGGTCAGTGTTGACCCATGGGGCATAATTTGAACAATCTTTGTAGAGGACCACTTGAGGATGTTACATACCAAATACGAAACCTCTGGGGCTTGCGGTTTCAGAGGAGATGATTTTTAAAGACATTTTGCTATTTAAGTTGATATAAAAGGCATAATTTGAACAATCTTTGTAGAGGACTACTATACAACAGTACATACCAAATATGAAACCTCTGGGCCTTGTGGTTTTTGAGGAGAAGATTTTTAAAGTCATTTTGCTATGTAAGTCTATATAAATCATGTGACCCCTGGGGCGTGGCCAGTTTTAACCCCAGGGGCATCATTTGAACAATATTTGTAGAGAACCATTATAGGATGTTACATAACAAATATGAAACCACTGGGCCTTGCAGTTTCAGAGAAGATTTTTAAAGACATTTTGCTATTTAAGTTTATATAAACCATGTGACCCCTTGGGCGTGGCCAGTTTTGACCGCAGGGGCATAATTTGAACAATCTTTGTAGAGGACCACTATAGGATGTTACATAACAAATATGAAACCTCTTGGCCTTGTGGTTTTAGAGGGGAATATTTTTAAAGTCATTATGCTATATATTCTACATAAACCATATGACCCCCGGGGCGTAGCCAGCTTTGACCCCAGAGGCATAATTTGAACAATATTTGTAGAGGACCACTATAGGATGTTACATACCAAATATGAAACCTCTGGGCCTTGTGGTTTCAGAGGAGAAGATTTTAAAAGTCATTTTGCTATATATTCAATATAAACCATGATACCCCCGGGGCATGGCCCGTTTTGACCCCATGGGTATAATTTGAACAAACTTTGTAAAGGACCACTACAGGATGTTACATACCAGATATGAAACCTCGGGGCCTTGCGATTTCCGAGGAGAAGATTTTTAAAGTCATTTTGCTATATGTTCTATATAAACCATGTGACCCCCAGGGCGTGGCCAGTTCTGACTCCATGGGCATAATTTTAACAATCTTTGTACAGGACCACTATAGGATGTTACAAACCAAATATGACACCTCTGGGCCTTGTGGTTTCAGAGAAGAAGTTTTTTAAAGTCATTTTGCTATATATTCCATATAAACCATGTGACCCCCACGGCGTGGCCCGTTTTGACCCCAGGGGCATAATTTGAACAATCTTTGTAGAGGACCATTATAGGATGTTACATACCAAATATGAAACCTCTGGGCCTTGTGGTTTCAAAGAAGATTTTTAAAGTCATTTTGCTATCTATTCTATATAAACCATGTGACCCCCAGGGCGTGGCCTGTTTTGACCCCAGGGGCATAATTTGAACAATCTTTGTAGAGGACCACTATAGGATGTTACATACCAAATATGAAACCTCTGGGCCCTGCAGTTTCAGAGATTTTTTAAGTTTACACTTTTAAATCTATTTGTAGCTCGGTGACCTACATATGCAGCGGACCGGAAAGATTTGAACAATTTGAAAGAGGTTCACCCAAGGATCATTCCTGTGAAGTTTGGTGAAAATCTGCCAAGCGGTTTAGGAGGAGATGTTGTTTGAATGAAAAGTTGACGATGCACGCACACACACGCACGCACGCACACACGCATGACGGACAACGGGCAATCACAAAAGCTCACCATGAGCACTTTGTGCTCAGGTGAGCTAAAAACAAATGTTCTGAGCAAGTTTTATGTTGATTGGGCAAAAAATGTGACTTTTTAAGTGTTTTCACAAGCTTATTCTATAGCCATATAAGGAAAACGTTGTGCTCAGGTGAGCTAAAAATGCAATAGTGTGTAGGTTTAAATTGCTCAGGCATGCAAAATAAAAGTGTTATCCTACAAATATTTATGGAACATTAATAAGGAATGGTTTATCTGTCCAGGTATGTACCTTAGTCCTATTATTACAATCTGTCCGCAATAACTACATAATTTCGGGGCTTGAAAGTTGCCATCAAAATCCTGTCGGAACAATATAGACAAAGAAGGACATCTTTCCACCACAGAAATGGTCCTTCCCCGTTTATGCGCTGCAGCGAATATTTCCCATATAAAATGTAGCTCAATCTTCGCCCAGCGCTAACAAGTTATGCTAGACAAAGATATGCTCTGGACAAAGTGGTAAGTATTAATTTCTTGTATTTGACCTCTGACCTTGAATTGTGACCTTGACCTTGAACCTAGGGACCTGGTTCTTTCATGCAACACTCTGTCTCACCATGCTTATCACTTCTACCATGTTATTTGAAAATCCATCCATGCTTGACAAAGATATGCTCCCGACAAAGTGGTAAGAATTGTTTTCTTATACTTGACCTTTGGCCGTGAATTATTAACTTGACCTTAGATCTAGGGACCTGGTTCTTGCGTGCGACACTCCGTCTCACCATGCTTATCACTTCTGCCAAGTTATTTGAAAATCCATCCATACTGGACAAAGTAATGCTCTGGACAGTGTTCAGGACCAGGGTTTTTCATAGGATTTCTTGAAGACATGTCGGTATCCCGGACAACACCGCGACAAAAATCGGCCCCCCTCCCACAAGGTCGTTCAAACCCCCCCAAAAAAAAATTGGCTACACCGCTCGAATGCAACTCCCATTAATCTGCCGCATCGCGCGACCCCACCTTTCCGAAATCGGCTATGACTTTTGAATTTCTGGCAGCGATCAATTCGGCAGTTTCGCTTTAATTTCTGCCCTTCAACGCTTAGGCTGCATTGTTTATGGGGTTAATTTTCAATCACATTCAATCACATTCAATTATATTCAGATTTGTTGAAAAGCCCAAGTTTTTCCGCCTTCAAATTATGTCATGACCGCTAGTTTTTTTAGAACCTTTTTTAATTCATTAATTGTTTTCGAATGCAAAAGAAATCAATAATTAATATCAGTCATACTACATGCAGACATTAAAAGCCGAACAAATCACAGTTGTTTTTAAATACTTCAATATGCGGTTCCTCATCGACATAAAATACGAACCTGTATCTCCATGTCAATGAGTGTTTTGCTACAAAAGCGCGCGAAAATTGGAATGCACGAGGTCACGGATGCCTCATGAAAAACTTGCGTGTACTGGCAGTGTTAATGAGAACAAAATCATGTTTGACGACATTAAATTGTGTTTAAAATGAGGCTCTATATTATATTATTAGTTTTCAGAATTTTGATTGTCAGTTTGTGAGATGGATAAGGAAATTACCAGGATAAAATAAAACGTGAAATATAATAATAAAATGTTTTAAAATGCCTTTTCACTTTTCCCGTCAACGTTTTTAGTAGGGATGGGACCGAATACTGAAATCAATATTTGAATATTTCGTTTTAGGTATTCAAATATATTGGAATATTCGTTTTGTAAATACTACTATATACGGCACTGTGTCAGAATATTTACCTATCCGAGCATGTATACTACATGTACGTAGTTGTTTTACCTTGTTTCAGTGGAAAATGAGCGATATAACTTAGTGAGTGTGAGGCAAATATAAAGAAATGTAAGATATAGTTAAATGCATTGTTAATTAATTTGTTAATCGTTACGTTTTAGATTACACGTTGCCTGGGTTTTGTCTAATGACCGTGTAAATTACTTCCAAGTACGTGATGGTGGCATTGTTTATTAATCAAGACTCTTGTTACTATACGGTGTTGATATAATGGAAAATAATTTACAAGTGACTTATATTAAGATTGACCAGATTATGACCATATAATGCTAATTGTGTGAAAGAAATTGATTGGCTGAAATAATGGTTTACTTCGAGAGTAAATGTAATTTACTGTAAACAAGTTAACAGTGTTTACATCTAGTCACTTAAGGACAATAGACAACAATGTACGCCTTGTGCAAACTGTGAAACTGTTATCACAACATGCCCCAGTTTTGTTATTTGTGGATACAATGCTTCATAATCGAGCCTCCTACAAACCGTTAATTTGTGGCCCTTGAAAAGACGTGCCCCCCCCTGCCAATTATCAATTGTCGTTAATTGGACATGTTTAGCATGTGTTGTAAAAACGCCCACCTGCTAGGCAGGAAATACGACTGGAATTCATGTTAACTTTGCGATCAAACTGGAAAAAAACATGGTTTTTAAAAGAATTTTTGTTCTTTAAATAAATTTGAAAATCGAATATTCGTATTCGTTTTTTTTTTATATTCGAATACTATCCGATATTCGAGTATTCGGCCCCATCCCTAGTTTTTAGTTGTTAGTAAGGCATAAACTCTGCCCTAAAAATCTTTGTATCTGATTGATTAATGAGATCGTTGTGGGCGGGACTACACAGTTCAGTCACTTGTCAATAACACTGTTGGGAGTTAGAAGTTATCGATCAAAATGGCGTTTTATGGCCCTGTGATTAAAGATTGGTGTAATAGATAAAGGGATTAAGGGTTGTCGCTTTGAAAAGTAAAGCATGTCTGCGTTATTTAAGCATGTCGGCAAATGACTAACTTCTTTGAAGGCATGTCGTGCCCGACAAGCGAAACAGGCCTGCGGGAAACCCTGAGGACTGATTTCCTATATTTGACCTTTGACCTTGAATTGTGACCTTGACCTTCGACCTTGGGACCAGTTTCTTGCGCGCAACACTCCGTCTCATCGTGTTGATCACTTCTGCCAAGTTATTTGAAAATCCGTCCATGCTGGACAAAGTTCTGCTCCAGACAAAGATCTACCGCCGCCTGACCACTTGGGCGTTCCCATAATATGACCCGTTTTACAAACGGGCGTATAATAAATCACAATATAACATTTCAATCCTGTATACATATAATGAACTGAAAACCACTAATCATTTATTTAATTAAAAGTTAACACATACTCTTTCAATTGGAGAAAAGAGGTATGTCTTGCCACTGTCGTCAACACCTTGCGATAAACAGATAGAATTAAGTGTGACAGTACTAGTTGTGATAGAAAACCACTTCAACATAGCCAAAATTCAATTTAAAGCTTTGAAAAAACTGTATTTATTTGATATAATATTAGGAGAAAAGAAATTCGGGAATTATTTTCTATTTCGACATATATGGAATTTCCACATACTGTAAGCGAGTTCGATATATCGCCAATATTAGGTGAGTGTTGGATAAAGATGAAGTGTATCATGCCAGGCTTAGAAACAGATTAGCGTGAGGCTTTCTGAGTGCTCAAATGCTTAGTGCCGAGCATGATAAACTTTATCTTTATCCAACACTAACCTAATATTATATTTAGCCTATTATGCTATGCTCATAAAATATGTCAATATATGTGTGAAAATATGTCAAAAACAAGAGCTGTCTCAGGACAGCGCGCTCGACTATTCAACCTCTTTGTCAGAGTTATGGGCCTTTATCACTACAAAAAGGGGCATAATTCTGCTAAATTGCAAGTCAGAGTTATGGGCCTTGGTCAGTGACCTTATTGCACGCAAACTTTAACCTGAATTTCTAAGTACAAAAAGGGTCATAATTCTGCTAAATTGCAGGTTAGAGTTATGGGCCTTGGTCAGTGACCTTAAATAATGACCCCAAATACATGTGATGTGAAGTTTCACTTGAATATCTGTAGTAGTTACAGAGATATGTACTTGTTGCACACAAACCTTAACCTGAATTTTCTCTTGCACGCAAACCTTAACCTGACTTTTCTAAGTACAAAAAGGGGCATAATTCTGCTAAAATGCTGGTCACAGTGATGGGTCTTGGCAAGTGACTTACATAATGACCCTGAAGGCCTGTGTGAAGTTTCAATTGAATATCTGTAGTAGATATAAAGATATGGAGTTGTTGCAAAAAGGGGCAAAATTCTGCTAAATTGCAATTCAGAGTTATGGGCCTTGGTCAGTGACCTCACATAATGACCCCAAAGACGTGTGTGAAGTTTCCATTTAATATCTGTAGTAGTTACTTGATGCATGCAAACCTTAACCAGAGCATTAAGGCGATGGTGATGCCGACGAACGAGTGAGTACTATTGCTCAAACTATTTGGTGAGTAGTTGAGCAAATAAACAAAATAACGTTTGTTTCCCAGTTTAAACAATGGGCTTTTTGTTTACTACAAACTTCATCATTTGGTATGATGTCACATTAAAATACAGTCGGAACGCAATACTGCGTATCGCGGTACTACGAAATGACTGGATACTACGAATTAGGCTGCCGGTCCCGTCCGTTTTCCTTATATTTTTAACTACAATAAGATTCGCTACTATGAATTCGCCATACTACGAAAGATGCATTACTACGAACACATTTTTCGGACCCATCATAAGGTTTGTATTGAAATGTTAACGCCATATTACGAATCATATTGGCAAGGAGACGTTTCACACCTTCTCAACGAAGTTTTCACACCTCTACCCAGTCAGTCACCAAGCCTGTTTGTTTGCACAGTGGACAAAGATAGCTGTTTACAAATTTATTAACCATTTTAAGCCACTTTAAATGATGCAGTGTGAGATTTTTGCATTTGTCTAAATGACTTTCGTGTATGTCGCTGCAAAATCAAATACTAGGTGTGGATTGATTTCATATTTTTTTTATTTATAATGCAATACATACACAATTGTAATTTTAACTGCAATTACTTTAATAAGTGTGTTAATGCTCATTCACACTACGACATGACACAAATTACACATAATGTAAGAAAAAATACATTAATACTGTAATTTCCGAAAGATGCAATACCACGAAAAACGCGATACCTTAGAACAACAAATCAGTGTCTCCCGTGACTATTTGTAGCATCGCATTTCGACTGTATATAGCGTTCTAAAAATAACCATCGAGTAATAATATGATAGAACGAAGTTCAGCTGTATTACCAGAAAGTCTGTACGTGTCCAACACCTGCTGGAGCTCATATATCTGGGAGTCTAAGTCATTGCAGCTGCCAGTGTTGGCAGTTAGGTCTTGTCTCAACTGAAAGTGGAAATTAAATCAGTTCATATTTTTCAGATTAACAGGCAAAATTATCAAGATTATACCCTGAATAACTAATTTACACTTAAAAAGTAGAACTAGTAGGAGTATTTTGCAGAAAAGTTGGAAAAAGTAGGAACCTGTTAAAAAGTAGGAAAAAGTAGGAACGCTTCAAGGCCTGCTTGCTACAAGACCGGACCTCACTACCTGCTCATTCTCCTCCTGTAAGGTGTTCAGTCTTTCACTTGCTACAAGACCGGACTATGCTACCTGCTCATTCTCCTCCTGTAAGGTGTTCAGTCATTCCATTGCTACAAGACCGGACCTCGCTACCTGCTCATTCTTCTCCTGTAAGGTGTTCAGTCTTTCCATTGCTACAAGACCGGACCTCACTACCTGCTCATTCTTCTCCTGTAAGGTGTTCAGTCTTTCCATTGCTACAAGACCGGACCTCGCTACCTGCTCATTCTTCTCCTGTAAGGTGTTCAGTCATCCATTGCTACAAGACCGGACCTCGCTACCTGCTCATTCTCCTCCTGTAAGGTGTTCAGTCATTCCATTGCTACAAGACCGGACCTCACTACCTGCTCATTCTCCTCCTGTAAGGTGTTCAGTCATTCACTTGCTACAAGACCGGACCTCACTACCTGCTCATTCTCCTCCTGTAAGGTGTTCAATCACTCACTTGCTACAAGACCCGACTATGCTACTTGCTCATTCTCCTCCTGTAAGGTGTTCAGTCATTCACTTGCTACAAGACCTGACTACACTACCTGCTCATTCTCCTCCTGTAAGGTGTTATGTCTTTCCATTGTTACAAGACCGGACTATGCTACCTGCTCATTCTCCTCCTGTAAGGTGTTCAGTCATTCCATTGCTACAAGACCGGACTATGCTATGTGCTCATTCTCCTCCTGTAAGGTGTTCAGTCATTCCATTTCTACAAGACCGGACTATGCTACCTGCTTATTCTCCTCCTGTAAGGTTTCAGTCATTCCATTGTTACAAGACTGGACTACACTACCTGCTCATTCTCCTCCTGTAACTTGTTCAGTCTTTCCTTTGTTACAAGACTGGACTATGCTTCCTGCTCATTCTCCTCCTGTAAGGTGTTCAGTATTTCTGTTGCTACAAGACTGGACTACACTACCTGCTCATTCTCCACCTGTAAGGTGTTCAGTCTTTCCCTTGTTACAAGACTGGACTACACTACCTGCTCATTCTCCTCCTGTAAGGTGTTCAGTCTTTCCATTGCTACAAGACCGGACTATGCTACCTGCTCATTCTCCTCCTGTAAGGTGTTCAGTCTTTCCATTGCTACAAGACTGGACTACGCTACCTGCTCATTCTCCTCCTGTAAGGTGTTCAGTCATTCCATTGTTACAAGACTGGACTACACTACCTGCTCATTCTCCTCCTGTAAGGTGTTCAGTCATTCCATTGTTACAAGACTGGACTATGCTACCTGCTCATTCTCCTCCTGTAAGGTGTTCAGTCATTCCATTGCTACAAGACCGGACTACACTACCTGCTCATTCTCCTCCTGTAAGGTGTTCAGTCATTCCATTGTTACAAGACTGGACTACACTACCTGCTCATTCTCCTCCTGTAAGGTGTTCAGTAATTCCATTGCTACAAGACTGGACTACACTACCTGCTCATTCTCCTCCTGTAAGGTGTTCAGTCATTCCACTGCTACAAGACCGGACTACATTACCTGCTCATTCTCCTCCTGTAAGGTGTTCAGTCATTCCACTGCTACAAGACCGGACTACACTACCTGCTCATTCTCCTCCTGTAAGGTGTTCAGTCATTCCACTGCTACAAGACCGGACTACACTACCTGCTCATTCTCCTCCTGTAAGGTGTTCAGTCATTCCACTGCTACAAGACTGGACTACACTACCTGCTCATTCTCCTCCTGTAAGGTGTTCAGTCATTCCACTGCTACAAGACTGGACTACACTACCTGCTCATTCTCCTCCTGTAAGGTGTTCAGTCATTCCACTGCTACAAGACCGGACTACATTACCTGCTCATTCTCCTCCTGTAAGGTGTTCAGTCATTCCACTGCTACAAGACCGGACTACACTACCTGCTCATTCTCCTCCTGTAAGGTGTTCAGTCATTCCACTGCTACAAGACCGGACTACACTACCTGCTCATTCTCCTCCTGTAAGGTGTTCAGTCATTCCACTGCTACAAGACCGGACTACACTACCTGCTCATTCTCCTCCTGTAAGGTGGTCAACCTCTTGAGAAGTTGCTGCTGTTTGTCTTGCAGAGTCTGATCACTCCTGGCTTTACGCATTGCCACATCACAATCCTCGAGAAAATCCATCCTCACTGAAAACATAACAAATATGGTCTGCATTAAATCAGTAGTATGGCTGCTATATGTAAAATTACCTTTTCTAATTATCAACTGCACTAGCCAAATATTACAGTTTTCACAGACATGTCCCTCCTGGAATCCCGGACAAAACCCCGGTCACTGTTTTGTAAACCCGGACAAAACCCCGGTCACAGTTTTGTAAACCCCGACAAAACCCCAACCAATAGTTAATTTGGCTGTTTGATTTTGATTTTGTAAAATAATGATGTGCTGTAATATGCTTAAGTTAATTTTAATAAATTGTTCTGTTCTGTTAATTTTGCTGCCCCACCAATAACCCGAACTAACATGCCTTTGTTAATATTTTGTAAATTATTTTTAAAATAATACTTATGTTCAAGAAGTAAGTTGTATGATGATAATGAGTACAATAAGACGGTATCCGGACACATGCCCTCCCAGACATATGCCCTCCCGATAATTTTTAGTCAGGCCTCCCTGACATTTGCCACCCCAGAAATATGCCCTCTCGTTAATAATCCACCCGGACACTGGCCCTGCGGCTATGTTTAAAATATGTTATTGGCTAAATCCTTGAACTACGCTTAATGTAATTTCTATCTAAAAAGCAAGACACCAAGTCGACAATACGATGGAAATAATATGTAAGTTGTATTAATTTTCTTCTTTTTGAAGGTTCATCATATCTGTATTTAACTGTATATAAGCATGATGAAGTTTGCGCAATACGGTGACAAAAATATTAATGTGTAAAAATGCATCGATATAATTTTCAGACCAGACTTTGATGTTTTCACAAATTTTAAAGGGTTGCATATGTCTGCATATTAGCGTTTGCGTGATATTTAAAGTCAGTGAAATGAAGCAGATCGTTATAAATGCAGTAGACCTAATTTAGGTGTCTTACAATTATTCTTACATGTGTCACGTTGTTTTATTCTGAAACAAGAGATGTTTGTAAAACATGTATGTCCCCCAACTTGCAGCCAAGATGTGAATATGTGCAATTGTTAAGGAATTTTTTTAATATGCAAGCCCAAGCGAGGTCTCCATATATGGTATCTATTTATGAAGTTTCATTAAAATATCTCGATGCGTTCTCAAGTTATAGAGCGGAAACCGTTCTTCTATTTTTATAAATGGTGACCTTGACCCCACCCCATATGAAATCCTAAGAGAGGTCTCAATATAAGGTATCTATGTATGAAGGTTCATTAAAATATCTCGATGCGTTCTCAAGTTATTGAGCGGAAACCGTTTTTCTATTTTTAGCAATGGTGACCTTGACCCCTTCCACCCCATATGCATTCCCAAGCGAGGTCTCGATATAAGGTATATATGTATGAGGTTTCATTAAAATATCCCAATGCGTTGTTAAGTTATTGTGCTGAAGCCGTTTTTTATATTTTTAGTAACGGTGACCTTGATCCCACCCACCCCATATGCAATCCCAAGCGAGGTCTGAATATAAAGTATCTATGTACGAAATTTCATTAAAATATCACGCTGCGTTCTCAAGTTATTGAGCGGAGACCGTTTTTCTATTTTTAGTAATGGTGACCTTGACCCCACCGACCCCATATGCAATACCAAGCGAGGTCTCAAGTTAAGGTATCTATGTATGAAGTTTCCTTAAAATATCTCGATACATTCTCAAGTTATTGAGCGGAAACCGGTTTTCTATTTTTAGCAACGGTGACCTTGACATTGACCACACCCACCCCATATGCAATCCCAAGCGAGGTCTCAATGTAAGGTATCTATGTATAAGTTTCATTAAAATATCTCAATGCGTTCTCAAGTTTTTTCTATTTTTAGTAATGGTGACCTTGACCTTGACCCCACCCACCCCATATGCAATCCCAAGCGAGGTCTGAATATAAAGTATCTATGTACGAAATTTCATTAAAATATCACGCTGCGTTCTCAAGTTATTGAGCGGAAACCGTTTTTCTATTTTTAGTAACGGTGACCTTGACCATAACCACACCCATCCCACATGCAATCCCAAGCAAGGTCTCAATGTAAGGTATCTATGTATAAAGTTTCATTAAAATATCTCAATGCGTTCTCAAGTTATTGAGGGGAGACCGTTTTTCTATTTTTAGCAACAGTGACCTTGACCTTTGACCTGTTGACCTCAAAATAGGGTTCTTCCTTTCCTCCTAAGTAACCAGCGTACCAACTTTCATGATCGTAGGTCAAAGCGTTCTGAAGATATCGTGCGGAAACGAAATGGTCTATCGTTTTTCTATTTTTAGTAACGGTGACCTTGACCTTGACTCCACCCAACCTATATGCAATAACAAGCGAGGTCTCGATGTAAGGTATCTAGGTATAAAGTTTCATTAAAATATCTCAATGCGTTCTCAAGTTATTGAGGGGAAACCATTTTTCTATTTTTAGCAATGGTGACCTTGGCCTTTGACCCGTTGACCTCAAAATTTATAGGGTTCTTCCTTTCCTAACAAGTAACCAGCATACCAACTTTCATAATCGTAGGTCAAAGCATTCTCAAGATATCATGCGGAAACGAAATGGTCTACGGATAGACCTACCGACTGACCGACCGACCGACGGACGGACAGGTGCAAAGCAAGATATCCCCACTTCTTCGAAGGGGGGCATAATAAATTGATATATACGACCAAATATCTTTATTGATTTTTTTATAAAAATACCATTTTTGCTAGCGCATATTTTAAACTGAGTTGGAGGGTCAGGTGATTTTATTGCGTTGACCAGGATTCTCTAGCTTATGGCCACTGGCCCCAAAAGATGTGTTAGTTGTGTAATCTGGGTAAGGGCACAATACAGGAGACACCCCATTCCAGAGGCGATCCTGGGTCTTGTTGTTGTACCCGATGTGAAGCATCTAGTATACTACACCTTGGTTTAATGTCTCAGGTAAAAGACAAGTTATGGGAGAGCCAGTGTCGGGGAGGCAAATTTATGGGAGGGCATGTGTCCGAGGTAGCAAAGGTCAAGGAGTGCACAGTCTCCGCGAAAGACCGTCGGACCTCGGACATTGCCAATAAAAATCTGTCAGGTCCGAGAAAAACTGTCCGAATACTGGTCCTCATGTCAGGTGAAAATTTCGGTCAAAAATATTTTACGACATCGATTGCTGTATCTGTTTCCAGTCATAAAGTCATACTGGAGGGTCACCGATTGTGTTGAAGACGTTGAATGGACTTTGACAAATACAATTGAATTCATATATATCTAGCAAAATTAACATTCTGATAGTAGCAGCTTTAGTGTATATTGTTTTAGTTTTTTTTTTAAGATATTGTTTTTATCGTATTTAAAATAAATGTTTCTTGCAATAAAAATTAATGGCCAGTAATAGTTTGTCCGGGCCAGTAATATTTGGGGCATTACCGGTCCTCGTGGCCAGTAATAAATTCACGACTTTCGCGGAGACTGGAATTGTTGTACAATAACTAGCCTTTAATTGGCTACTTTTTAACGTTTTGAGCATAATTGAACTGCATAGGAACGAATGTCCGGGGTAATTATATACAAATGACCGTCGTCTCATATTAATTATTATATAGGAACGAATGTCCGGGGTAATTATATACAAATGACCGTCGTCTCATGTTAATTATTATATAGGAACGAATGTCCGGGGTAATTATATACAAATGACCGTCGTCTCATGTTAATTATTATATAGGAACGAATGTCCGGGGTAATTATATACAAATGACCGTCGTCTCATATTAATTATTATATAGGAACGAATGTCCGGGGTGACAAAATAATGTATGAACGAATGTCCGGGGTAATTATATACAAATGACCGTCGTCTCATGTTAATTATTATATAGGAACGAATGTCCGGGGTAATTATATACAAATGACCGTCGTCTCATGTTAATTATTATATAGGAACGAATGTCCGGGGTGACAAAATAATGTATGAACGAATGTCCGGGGTAATTATATACAAATGACTGTCGTCTCATATTAATTATTATATAGGAACGAATGTCCGGGGTGACAAAATAATGTATGAACGAATGTCCGGGGTAATTATATACAAATGACCGTCGTCTCATGTTAATTATTATATAGGAACGAATGTCCGGGGTAATTATATACAAATGACCGTCGTCCCATGTTAATTATTATATAGGAACGAATGTCCGGGGTAATTATATACAAATGACCGTCGTCTCATATTAATTATTATATACGAACGAATGTCCGGGGTGACAAAATAATGTATGAACGAATGTCCGGGGTAATTATATACAAATGACTGTCGTCTCATATTAATTATTATATAGGAACGAATGTCCGGGGTGACAAAATAATGTATGAACGAATGTCCGGGGTGACAAAATAATGTATGGACGAATGACGACTTGATCTGTACAAGGATTGTACATTTATAATCTTATAGTGTGTCACTAGATTCAGACTGCATTATGCCGAGGATTTTGGACAGAGTAGAAAGAAAGCAGTATCGAGAGAAACTGAAGTCTGCGGGACTGGAGGAGAGTCGGTACGACATACCGGACTACGAGTGGGAGACCGGGATGGAGGGCTGGCCTGACCTGCACTACTCAGACATGTACTCCTTCCTCATAGAAACCCCAGGTGTGTAGGAAAGATATGTATTTATTATACTAATATAAATTATAGTTATAGGGAGAGATCCTGAGCAAAATAGCAGGGTGCTGCAACCCCACCCCCCCTCCCAATGCTGCCCCTCTGGGCTGGTCAACACAGAAATATTTAATGTCTTTTGCAAAACTGTTCAATGACAAATGAATAGGCCATGCTTAAAAACCCTGAATTTCAGGCATGAAACAACTGAAATGTACTAAATTATTAGAAAATTTGAAAGAACTGTTCTGGCTTTCGCACATTCCTTTTGAGCAGCACCCTGTACCTTCTTTGATCTCTTTCCCTAACAGTTATGTACGTTGATAACGCCTTAATGGTGTGTGCCGTGCTAGAACAGGTTCATAAAGCTGTCAAGAGGGGTGTTATGCTCGTATAAAATGGTACGCCTTGGGAATGGTACGCTTCTGTAACAATTACTTTTTAATACAAGTACAGACGCATACGCTAATATGGCTAAAAAAGCATTGGTAAAATGTATTTGAACACATGACTTGCAGGTGACTACACTATGAGTCCATGTGCAAGTACAAGCGTATGCCTTCAAACACAAAAACTACAGTACAAGTATATAGTAAAAGAAGAAGCAGCAAAAACAGCCTTGAAACTGCATGACATCATTAATCAATGAAACTGCTGTTACAAAAAACTTGTAATACTAAATCATTTCAACAACTTTAACCACAGCGGAATTTACACCAATGCCTGTCGGGAATTGCTTTCAGTCTAAAGCCCCATCTATGCCCGTCGCCTCCCCCCCCCTGGGGGAAAATATTATTCAGTGTTTTTTATTCACCTTTGGGGGAAAGGTGGCGGGGCCCTTCAGATGGGGAATTTTACGGCAAAAGGGGATTTTTTTATAGAAAAGAGTTATAACATGTTTATATTCTACTTTGTAATAAAACCTTAATGATTTGTTTTACTACATATGGTAACTTACATTAACTTAGATAAAAAAAAACTGCTTGGATTGTTCGACAAAAATTCCTCTATCTTAGTCAATTTTTGTCTGATTTGGGTCGTTTTTTTCCTTCAAAATAAAGCTTACATTCTGAGGGAAATTTTATGGTCAAAATAGGGGAAAAAATATATACTGTCAGGGGAATAGGGCCGAATTTCGGCCCCAAATTGGCCCTAAAAACACTGTTGTTAGGTGCATTAGTCAATGAACAATGAGAACGCACAAATTATGTCTTAAATAAACACATTTCAGGTGACTTCACCCAGGAGTCCATGAGGAAGTATAAGAGCCTAGATGCCTACAAGCTGTTCACGTCGGGCTGCATTATGGGCATGACGCACATGGCATTGCCAGAGACCTCGCTCCACATAATGAAAACCGACGTGGTGCCCACCATAATTGAGGCGAATCCGATACGAGAGGAGGTCTATACACCGTGGGTCGCGATCATGAAGGACGGCAAGATCACTGGTGCATACTGTGACTGCTACTTTGGGTAAGGAACTTAAACGACTCTGTCTTTGTGTTAATGAACTCCACAAAAATGTTTGTCAGGGCTCACTTTGGCTTAATTTTTGTCAAGCCCGCTTGCGGTGAGCTCGTCTAAGTTGTCACAATGGCGGTTCGGTATTGTGTGCATGAGTGTGTCCGTTAGTCTGTGCTTCCGATCTTGTCAATTCATCGTCCATCAGGGAAATAACTTGCCACAAATGTTTACCATGTGGAGACAGTGTGTCCGACGCAAGACCTGTGACTCTAGCTCAAAGGTCAAAGGTCACACTTAGAGGTCAAAGGTTAAATATGGGCATAATACAGATTGTCAGGACTTATAATTCCTCATTCATCAGGGATTTTTAAAATAACCTACTAGACATGATGCCAATAGGCATCTAATTTTTAAATTTACATTTTTAATCAAAATCAAGCTCATTTTTAAAGGCATGGGGATTTCAAATTATAATGGTTTCAGAAGACTGAAGAAAATGTTACAGTGAATAACCAAAAGCTACATTTACCATATAAAATGTCTTGAAATCCAGTTGGTTAGAATTAGTCTCTCTATTTACTAATCATGTATTTGCAAGAACTTTTGTTTTCTGATTACACTGGGTAAGGAACCTAAACCCACTGTCTTTGGGTTGGTCAATGTCCACACAAATGTCAGACAGGACTCAAGCTGGCTTATCATAGTTTGAATCAAGGTAATTTTTCAGGGGGGGGGGGGGGGTCAAATTACAATGGATTTATATGATTGAAGAAAAAGATACAATGCATAAAATCTTAAAGACGTTCGCAACAAACGAAAATAATTGGGTTAATTTCTCCTTTTGCTTCATTTTTTCTTTATTGCATATAGGTTACAATATTTCATATCTAATGTTCATTCAAAATAAATATTTTTAATTGTAAAAGTTCATAAAGCATATATAATAATCAGAAACACACCTATGCAATGTATTTCCAAAAAAAAAAGTTCAGAAATGATCCATTCTACTGATACGTTGTTTATGTATGTTAAAACGAAACAGGAAAAAGGCTACACAGGTACCCTATATGAAATCCAATATATCCCAAACAAGTTTGGTGATCCATTCTTTTTATTGATGTTTATTAATGTTTTGGTTTAAGTATACATTGATGCATGTATCAGACTTCCCGATAGCTAAAAAAAAAGTCTGACATTTGGTCTGACCACCTGTCAAAAGTTGCTGGACCGCAATAAAATTTGCCAGACCGAAACATTAATTTAAGTATGTATACATGTATACACAATAATGTATTTTCGCGATCTAAAAGCAAACATATTCGACCCACCATAGTCATTGTTGTTTTAATTAATATCACACTACGATATGACAACGCGCAAAATATAAAAACAAAATCTGAAACGACCGTCCACATTTACTGTTCACGATACATACATAGGGAAATATCTAGAGCGAAATAGCAGGGTGCTGCACCCTGCTCCTTTTTGGTTCCCCCCTGCTGCCCCTCTAGGCTGGTCAACACAGAAATGTTGAATATCTTTTTTTATTCAGGTTTTTGGGCAAATATTCAAATACCAATTAAAACTATTTAAAAGACAATACTTAAAAACCCTAATTGCAAGCATTATACTCATATAACAACCTTGGATTTAGCAAATTATTAGATTATGCGAGCAAACTGGCCCAGCTTTCCACCCTGCTCCTTTTTAGCAGCACCCTGTACCTTTTTTGCTCCTAGATCTTTCTCTACATTCAGTACACGCACATTCTATTTACATTTAGTATGCACAGGTTTTTCATGTAAAACCTGTGTTTGCTAAAAAGCCCGCGAAAATAATGCTAACAATCACCAGTTCACAACGTCATGTCATCCGTGGCAAAAGTTCACAACGCTGACAATCACCAGTTCACAATGCTGACAATCACCAGTTCACAAAGCTGACAATCACCAGTTCACAATGCTGACTATCACCAGTTCACAATGCTGACAATCACCAGTTCACAATGCTGACAATCACCAGTTCACAATGCTGACAATCACCAGTTCACAACGTCATGTCATCCGCGGCAAAAGCGTGGACGTATTGACAGTGTTATAAAAAAAAGTTTGTAGCGCGAAGAACTGTGAAATGTTACTTTTGTATAAAAGTTTTGTAGCTGAAACCAACACAATTAGGTGTCTGTATGTATGCCGTATATTTTCACTCAATCTTTTGTTAACACCATTATATTACCTCTAAAACGCGAAAGCAGATAAGCGGTATCGAAAATATTGTCGACGTTTAGGTCTTTGACTTACAGTTGTACCCGCCACATGGACGGTGTGAAGTTTTTTCACGACCCATACTTGTAACCATGTTTGTTATTGGGCTGCTAATTAAAGCGACTGCAATGAAAGGACTTTGTCATGGGTGGCACGCGCAATGTATGCTGGTAACGCCAAACTGTAACACTTTTTTGCAGGTCGTGTAATAGTTGGTAGCACAACACAAGTTTAACTGAAAAGAGTAGCGATAAAGGCGCGAAAATCCAGACCAAACAGCATTTATTTACGGCAGTTGTGGTAATGAGAAAATATAATTAAGGACATGATCCACCGACGATTCGCGATGTATTGGAAATCGCAATATAGCGGAGCTGTATTCAATTGTTGTTTATATTTTGTTATCCAATAATATATAGGAATGAGTCTTAAAAATGCTGTCGGACTGTCAGAACGATTCTTAGGAACTAAATATCGGACCCACTCAAAATTTGCCGGTCTTGTCCGTTCGCACCGACGGTTTTTGGGAAGTCTGATGTATGTGCGAAATTTTAAGAAAATCTGATTGGAACAAAATATGCATTTGATAAAAATGAAGTTTCAGAAAGCATTATGAGTTCCCATTTGACACACTTCAATGTCCAGTCAAATTCATTATTTTAGCAGTAAATGTAGGTAAAGCGTTTTTATTATCAACATACACTTGTATATTGTCAAACAAAGCATGTACAAACATATCAGTTGAAAGAACCATAACCTTGTTTGAAAAACACTATCCTGTTCTTAAAGGATTGATAAAAATCCAAACTGAAAAAGGGGCTTCTACAGGTAACGTATTCAAAACCCAATATTTCCGGAACAACGCCGGTGACGCCTATTTTTTAAGGCTGTTTTAGTCCCAGTATACAACGACGCATGTATGTGGGATCTTTTAACAAATCTGTCGTTTGGAACAAAAGATATTCGTATATTTGATAAATTATTAATGTTTTCACAGGCATATTTAATGCATTATTAACCTCGTTAAGTGTCCATTAAAAGTCATTAGTTAAATGATAACTGTAGATAAAGCGCGTTTTATCATTAAACTGCCCTTGAATATTGCCAAACGAAACATTTGAAAAAAGATGCATTTAAAAATCTCCATCTTTGTTTGAATTATGAACGCTTTATATTATTATTCAACATTCTAAGTAACTTTTCAAACTGAAAAAAGGCTTCGACAGGTACCGTATTCACAATTCAATATTTCTGGAAAAAGGATGGTGATCCCTATTTGTTAAGACTGTTTTAGTTAGGATACATTGATACATGTTTGTGCCAATTTTTAAGAAAATCTGTCGTTAGAAGAAATTGAAGGAAATTGTTGCGAACGTCTTTAAGCTACATTTACCATACCATACTTATTTGTAATCAAGCTTGTAAGATATTTGCCTCTATATCTACTTGTCATTATAATAATGACAAGTAGATATTATTTTGCAAATTTTTTCATTAGACTTTTTGTTTGTTTGATTTTTTTGCAAATGATAAACAACATAAGTTATATTCCAGTGTGTTTCTTTTCACCTTTGAGGGAAAGGTGGCGGTGCCCTTCAGATGGGGAATTTTACGGCAAAAGGGGATTTTGTTTAGAAAAGCGTGATTACTAAATTTACATGTTTATATTCTACTTTGTTATAAAACATTAATTAATCAATTGTTTTGCTGTAACCAATGATAATTTAGATCGTGCTTTAACTTGGTTTGATGAAAAATTGCGGGGATATTTTACGAAAATTCCTCTGTCTTAGTCAATTTTTGTCCAATTTTGTTCATTTTTTTTTCAAAATAAAGTTTACATTCTCAGGGGAATTTTTAGGTAAAATAGTGGAAAAAATATATACCTTTTAAGCAGGGAAATGGGGCCCGAATATCGGTCCCAAATTGGCCATAAAAAACACACTGTATTCTGATGTAAAATTAATGTGATCCATGTTTATTAGCATAGTTTTGAACTTGGACCATCATTTAATACTGGGTATTTTCATTTCATTTTCAGACTGGATGAGACTTGCTCACACATCGCAGCCCTTCTTTTCCTGATAGAGGTCGGAAAACGTCTTGGGCCGGACTGGAAGTCGCGAAATACACCAGAGCAGAAGGCTTGGTACAAATACGTGGACTGCTCCAGACCAAAGACTACTGCAGAAATATTTGGCACAAAGAAAGCCAGAGGGAAGAAAAAGAAGAAATGTGCAAGCCTGCGGGTTAAATCACCAACCAGGGAAGAAACTATAAACTTCTTGCTCAAGATTGCTGAAACTGGTCATATACCAGTGATACTCGGGGCTTTCAAAGAGACTGCCCACTTGTTGTATGAGAACCAAGGTGAAGACAATGGAAGTGAAGAAATGCCAGGACCTGGTGAGACCATTGCAGAAGCTGGTGCCCTTGAAGAAATGCCAGGACCTGGTGAGACCATTGCAGAAGCTGGTGCCCTTGAAGAAATGCCAGGACCTGGTGAGACCATTGCGGAAGCTGGGGCCCTTGAAGAATGCATAGCTTTAGAAATAGAAGTGGTTACTAGTCCATAACATGAAAGAACAAACAGAAAGTAGACACAAAACTAATTGCTGAATCTGTTTGCAAGTACTGAATCTGTTTGTACTTGGTTCAAAAAGTAATTAGTATTTTGACCAATTAGAAGAGTTTACATGTAAACTAATAACCTCTAGTGACTCTGTGAATTGCACATGTACAGTTAGTAATCTTGAAGTCTGTTTTATAGTGCATAATCTAATAAAGTAAATGACAATATACTTTGTTTCAAAACATTTGAAAATATTTACTGTGACAGATTCTGACAACTGAAAAAATGTGTTTATTTGATGTACTGGTAGTAACTTTACCTTAAAATAATTTGTAATAGAGTTTATTAAAACAATTCAGAAATCAGGAAAATCATATGTTTGTGCTGTTTTAGTACTTAAATTCTAAATTAAACTGCCTTTAACAATATAAATCAGCCTTTGTATTACCATTATAGCTTATTAAATATTAGTTTTTACATACAAAAAAAGCACTAATGAAACTTATAGGGATGCAGAATCCTGCATTTTGATACAAGCAAATTGCAATGTTTAAGTTTTTGACCCCAACAAATTATTTGCCTTGCATCATTCTGATGCAATTGTTTTCCATTTGTAAACTTCAAAGCTCTAGAAAATAATACTTTTAATCATACAAATGTTTTCCCAAAATTTTTCAAGTTCTTAACCTTTACCATTTGCAGAGCATTAAACAAACATGCAGAAAAAAGGGTGATATCAGTATTTTGACCCCTAAAATTCTATTTAGAAATAGTGTTGATTCTGCCCCATAAAATGAATCCTGGACAGAATCCCTCATGCACATGTTTGCACACCCGGACATAACCCATCCCGTTAATTTAACCCTGCGGACAACCCCCCCCCATTTAAAACACAGATTTTTAGTCTTCATACGTATCTATTGAAATTATAAAATGGAATTAAAAATGCTAACAATACCCATTTTCATGAAAAATGAATTGCTTATTAAAGTGGCAATAAAGTGGACGTTTGACAGTTTGTGTCGGTTTTGTAGTGTGCATGGGTAAGAACCAGCTGCCCGGTAAGCTCAGATGGTAGAACACCATGCTAGTGTTCCGGCAGTGGTGGGTTCAAGCCCCACACCGGGCGTACTTTTCCTCCCAGGTTTACTTTAATGGTGTCAAAGTACAAGGCAGGGTTGCCTGGAGTTGGCCTAAAAGGTTAATAGGAGGAGAGTAGTGTGGGTGGGTAAGAACCAGCCGCCCAGTTAGCTCAGTTGGTAGAGCGCCGTGCTGGTGTTCCAGTGGTTGGGGTTTGAGCCAGAGGTTTACTTAAGTTTTAACACCAATATTATAACAAAAAATTGTAAATTAAAGTAGCAATTATATTAAATTATTACCTAATGCAAGACCACTGTTGGGTAAATAATTAAAATAAATAAGCAGATGTATATCTAAAATATTGTGCTTTATTTTTATACTGAATATGGCATACATATATATTTATCAACAATTATTTTTTAATAGAAAACAAACACGTTTATTAAATGTTGATGAGGGGATTATGATATTTTATGTCCGGGGGTAAAAACAACTGGAAGGATTTTATCCAGGTATGTTAAATAAAGTGGTAGGGATTATGTGCGGGGTGGGGGTCGGGAATTGTCCGGATACCACAAAAAATAGCTCAGAATACACTCCTCTACTTAATATAAACAAAGCAAAACTCCAGTTGCGACAGCAGGAGAGAACTCTTATTAGCAGCCAGAGGTCCTTTATTTATGGCAAGTGACCAATTGCCAAAAAAAAATACACAGCACAAAACAAAATCACACAACAAACACAAAACACACATGAATAAAACTGGGGTCACCGCCTTGGAACGGTCAATGCAAAGCATTGGGGGTTTAAACCGGTTTATGTGCGCACGAACCTCACACTTGGCCCAGAATTATTCACAAAACATGTAAGTGTAAATAAAAAATTAACCTCATAGCATGGCAATTCAAATTAAACAGCAATAAATAGGGAATATTATTTAATATAATTACCATTTATTTACTCAATGGCTAGATGCAAACCAGAGTAGCAGAATTGCAACTTTCTGAGGCACGATGAAATGAACTGAAAAACAAGTATCAACTATATCTCGTCTTATTATAAAAAGCTTTAAATATATAGCATCATGGAGTTCAATTTTCAGATCAATACTATTATAGTCGGCATCTGTATTATCGTGGTATCTCCATTTCCACGGTAAATGTTAAATTGTTTGATTGTAATGCTTAATTGTCAAAATCAAACCTATTTTTGGTTTTCTTAAAGAAAATAATAAGTTACAAATGATTTTATTTGGAAACAATCAAGTTATATGACTTTAAATTATAAATCTTAATAACTTTCGTATCATCTTGCAGCCATCAGTAGACATTAGACGGTCAATGTATAGGTCTAATTACCCCAAAACGGAAGTCACATCCTCAGGGTTACGTGCTGTCAGTTAGATAATAAGCACATATGGTTGAGTGCAGGATGCATATAATTTGTAAAATACAGTTTAAATGATATGTTTTGGTATCATTTTAAAGGTATATATGTAAGGAATAAGAAAAAAGGCTGTTTTTGTGCACTACTTTTGTCTAGTGGTTCCCAGCTTCATAACTTTTGGCCCATGTATTCATGCGCAAAATGGCAGCCTCGATGCCCATCAAAACCGGTATATTTTTTTAGTTACAACACACAGAATTGTTTGACATGCTTTTTTTTTCAAAAGGTTATGTCCTCATCAACAATGTATGGTGATATATTGGAAAGTAGCTTGGTCATGGTGAAAACTGAGATCAAACTTTGAATATTTTATATGTAACAAAGTAGGAATTTATTTGCGCATGCGTAACCTTTCATCTGCTTAGGTTAATAAGTAGGATAACGCACAATTTTGTTTTGTAATATTTATCAATGGTTACAATCCAACAATTTTTAGTTAATTTATGTTTGTTTATAGACTTACAAAAAACTTATTTCAAAACACAAGTTTTACCGCGAGATTAACGTTGACGTAATTCTTCAAGATGGCCGCATGTTGCATTGAAAAAGACAATAATTTAAGAACAAATAATGTGTTTTGTAACAACAGTTTAGTGGTTAATTTCATGTAAAGGTTCAATTCATTGGATAATCTTGAAAGAAAATGTTTTGTTAGTTGATTTTGCTCAAATTATTTGTTTAAATGTTAACTACCGCGAGAATACAGATGAACACGGTAAGTATTGTGTCTAATTATTTTGACTAAGAGGAACAAGGAGAAACTCTGCAGACAGGAGGAAGAATTACACCCTAGCATAACTTGTAAGGCCCTGAGAAAATACTGAGTTACATTTTTACATGAGCAATATAACAAGCTTTACTGCTGATTTGGAATAACTGCGGTAAGCTGAATAATTCAATAAGCCGCGGGGTACCAATTCTTGAACGATTTTTTCTAAGTTTGGTTAAATATATAAAATTGTTTTAAGTTCTTGGAAAATATTTACATTAGCATATCAGACAAAACATTATTTTTTCTAAAACTACAAAAAATCGCGAAAATATCAGTTGATAACACCACCTTACCGCTTGTCAAATCAAGTCACCTATGTTGACATTTCGGAACCGGTTTGGAACCAATTGTCGAACGTTCATTCATTCGGGTCAACAAAAAAGTTCCAACACACATGTAACAGGTAAAATCAATTTATTTACATCGTAAATGAAGTTCAGTATTGCTATTGATGAATTTTTTTACATATACAACAGATACCGGTAATGCAGAACATTTCATATAACAAATAAATATAATTATACCACTCTACTTGACATCATACTGATCACATATTGACTATTGACAGAGTTTTTTTTTCTAACTAATACCATGTGTAGATCAAAAATGAATAAAAGAGACTCAAACGTATCATGTTCGTCTAGGAAATGCTTTCGTTATTCAATGACCAATACAAATACCGGTAATTGTATGTAACCAAAATGAAATAAAAATAACTTAGTTGTGTGTAACCTTATCAAATCTAAGTAGACCACTTTAACAGCATTATTGTGATAAATACGTCATTTTGAAAGTTGTAAACAAAGTAAAAGGCCTACATGTTGAATGACAGCTTTGCTCCAAGTGCTTAAATCTTAAAACCAATACTACTTTTGTGACAAAGAATGATTTTACTAAAGGAAATACGACATTTCCAGGTCACATACTTAAACTTTGTGTAGTTGAATATAACTTGTTCTGCAGATGTGCTACCGAAAAAGAGGCTGTGAAGTTGAAAGTTTGCCAATACAACATGTGTATATTAGACTTACTTAAAACAACAACATATTCTAGTTTCAATGATTCTCATGTGAATACGTTTGATTAATAATAAAAATCGTTCGAGAATTTGGTACCGTTCGATAATTGGTATTCTGTAATTTCTGAGGCAACCGAAAATGATCGCGAAATAATATTACGAATTATACAAATAAACATTTCGTAACGCAGCGAGCAAAGACAGTCAATGATGACTAAGTGAAATACATTAAAAGTACAATCATGTCTGGCTAAATTATAAAAAGAAAATAAATTCGAACCTTTTTATAAAAGAATGCACTGTGTTGGGTAAAGTCTGTTTTGAAAATGGCGCCAACCACTTTTATCTAAAAGCAACAACATAGGCTACAAACCACTACGTCATAAATGCACAAAAGACTGAAAAACACTATCACAGCTACACTGTAAGTAAATATATAAAAATTGTCTTGGTATATATAAATCTTGATACTGACTACTCGAACAGGAGAACTTATGCGTGCGTGCGCTTGTGCGTGTATGTGCGTGTGAGCGTGTGTCACAGAATGTATTTCGTAGTTAATATTCATTAATTTTCGTTTTATTTGTCTGCAAAATGCGTTCCCATATATTAATCAATTTTGACAAATTAAATACAGCGTGCTGATATTTAACTTACGGAATCAACATACTAACCATTCTGATTAACAAAAAATAATTCGATTGCCTAGGTGAGAAGGGAGTGTACCAACCCTGTGTTAGCCGGACAGCCTACGGACTGAGTGTTCAGCATACCAGTAGCTATATGCGTATTAAATCGTACTTGCGCTGTTGGTAGCGATTTGTTCGACAATACAGACAATCGCCTCCTGGAATTCAATCTTCTCATAGTCATATAATTCCATTTAGGACTCTCGTGAAATAGCACACACTAGCACTATATTTATATAATATTTGTTTTCAACGTAAATTTAGCCGTAAACTCTAAGCAAAATTTACCGAAGCATGTGTCGTGCTGGAGCTCAAGCCGACTTCCATTCAGTAGTTTTCAAGAAGTATACTGGACACAAATGACACATTATATTCTGTATATACTGTATAAAGCAATAAGCACAGGCCCTTAACCAATAAGGCAAATTATTAAAGCGGAACATCGTACCAATATGTTCATATCCTTTTGACACTGAAACGTTTCCGATATTTATTTTCTATCCCTGTCAGTGGTTGATGAGCAAAAGCCCGGACAAGAACCTTTTACAATACATACAACCTCAGCGCCCCACCAAATCGTCGAAGAACGCAATTAACTTGTCTCATATTTTATTGCAAATAAGTCTAGCACGTTCCTAATTTCTAGCTTAGTGTCAGTCAATCTGACTATTGTATTAAAAAATAAATGTTAAAGGTTTGAAAGTTTCTGATTTGTCGCCCCCTAACCCCAAATCCTGTACCCATGCCTGATTAAATTAATGTGATTCGCATGGTATTATCTGCATTTTTACAATACTATTTATATACATTTTTTTGTTACAAATGCTTGGTAAAACTGTTATTGTAAATGAAAAATGTAATAACGGTATTTTGGCGAATCGTTATAAGAACATTCGGAATAACCGACGCTCATTAATATTATTCCGGTACATTTAACTTCGATTCGGTATTTGATTGGACATCTCGGTGCTCGCGTTTTAAACGAGATGTTAACAACAATGGCCGCCAAACAAGATTAGACAGAACTTGTAATTGACAATTTCGCTAATAATACTTGTTTAAGAAAAACGATTCCATTTATTTAAGTTGTATGTTTTGCAAATTGCAATTATTTCTACGTTAATATTGTTGTCAATCCCGTGTTAGTTGTCGGTAAAGAATAAACGCCGTGAAACATACCGTCGGCAAGGAAGCGTTGTCTTCAACTTCTTCAACAGCCACAATGAAAGTGACTGGATTGGTGCCAGCTCGGTTCCTTACAATCATATCACATTTGGTGCTTGTCATCATAATATTCTGGTCAAGGGTATGTACTTCTTTAGCACCAAGCTCTTTGCTTTTTGCATGAACCATAGTGTAGCAGGGCTCACACTGGCTCCAATTTTTCTTGAGCCAAATTTTCAGTCGACTCGCGTCATCGTTTCGTATTTCATTGTCATGGAACAGAAATCTACTTATATCTTGGGGTTTTAAATGTTATATATTTTACTGTGCTGTATTTTAATGCCCTTTTAGGTATTAACAAAGCACTGACACTTGTTAATTTTATCATGGAAGTACCAGTTCTCGAACCTCTAAGGATGTACCCTGTTGTACCCTGGCCCGTGGACTTTGTTGCAAAAGCATTTTTGAAAACAACATTATAGATCAATATTTCTGACTCTGATACACATGTTTCTACATTAATAGTGACACAGATTATGTCTATTTTAGAAAATTTACACTCTATTACGTTGCCACCCTGCTATTTAAACTGTCATGGCGGCCTAAAAATTGCTTACCTATTCTCGAACCCAGAGCTATAAATAACGAACACATGGTGTATCACATGATTATCACGTGTCTTTCCAATGCAGCCGATAGTGCAGCTCAAAGGGGAGTTTTTCTTTCAGAAAAATACTTTTAATTTAAGAAATATGTACATTTATTTGAAATGCATAAAAGGTCATACAGTTTTAAATAAAATTGTTTTACAAAACTAAATTATGATAGTAAATACTTGTTTTTGATGCATATTTCCGATAATTTTGCGACGATTGTACAGATTGTTTACCGTAGCACCGGTACACATAATCGGATGACGTCTTACACACTTTGCTTACATGTAAATAGCGCAGGAACGAAAGGTTCGAAATAGGTGAGGTTCGAGAATAGGTACCTACACGATAAGTTATAAATATAATATTACTCTTAGACTTAGTAATAAAACAATGTTGTTGTTGTTTCTTGCAGTAACTTGGAAATTATTTTTTCTGTCAACATAGACTTTTATAATATCGACAAGCACTTTACAAAATATATCCATAAATTAATATTAATGAATTACAAAGAACATAATCAACTGTTGCCCTCTGGTTACTACAAGTATCTAAATAAATAAAAGCTGAAGTTCAGAGCAGATATACACTAAATATATTTGTCAGATTTACAAAAGAGCCATACTAAAAACAACTGAATAATGTTGATAGCATAGCTGGTCGAATCTGTCCGAAATGTAAACAACCCGATAACCAGTTCATTTTGACATACTCCAGACATCCATTTTCACACTCAATTTATCAGCAAGATAATCCTTTAATTAACTACTGTGTCTGCTGATCTTACGAGAGCTTGCTAGCAATCATCCTTAATTAGACCATGAATGCTGACAAACAGCTCGTTGTGCTTTCACAAGTTTGATAAGAAATTGTCGAGTCGAAACACACATGGCAGATGTGCTAGACTGGTTATTGGAAATTAATGGTTTGCGTCATAAATTATGCGCTATATACATAAACCAGTCTGTACAAAGTACCTAATTAACGTCCAAATCAGTACCATTTGCTTGTTGTCATATCGGGAAAAGACTGAAAGTCTGGGTTTTTTGGTATTTGAGCCAAAATGACATTTTCTTGAGCCAATTTCTCAATATTTTCGCAAATGGCTCAATTTGCGAACGGCAGCGTGAGCCTTGTGTAGTGTGAATGTTAATATTTCCAGTCTATAGGCGCTTTGTTGTTTAAAGGGACTTGTTCACAGATTTTCACATTTTTTTATATATGCCATTAAATGTCTTATTTATATTAAAAAATAAATTGGAGGAATTTTGCTAGAGAGGTTTGTTTAGAGGTTTTAAAGCAGGACAGTGAACAGATTGGAGGGCCTGAAATCTACCCTCCAATCTGTTGGTACAAGCTTGTTTAAGAAAACAAATCCATTAAATGTTTAATGGATTGTTAGGGGACTTCACTGGAGCTTGTTGTAAGTGTTTAGAAGGATCTGTGAGATTAGTGAAGGATAATTCTTATCCTAAATCATCAGAATGTATGAATCAAAATCAAAAAAATTTGATTATAATAAAATTATATAATATTTATATAATATTTTATCACATCAGAATCAAAATGTGACTAGCGCTACATTGTTTACAAACAACATCTAAATTAATTCTAAAGACGGCTTAGAAATTTCAACTTAGGATTGTGGTACCAGGCCTCACAAGATTTTGGATGATTGGTATGAGTGTTGCTGCTGATCTGTCTTCTTCTATTTGAAAAAAACACTGTTTTGACTCCCTCTCTATCCCGCCAAACACCCAGACACCGTCATCTCTTCTGACTCTGTGGAATTTCCTCTTTCCAAACTTACTCTGGTCTATCTCAACTGTCTTTTAAGGCCCTCCATTCTGTTCACTGTTCTGCTCCAAGACCTCAAACAATTTATTTAAGCATTGGAACTAAAAAGCTCAAGTATACTAACAAGAAAAGTATTTAGAAAAAAAAGGAAAATAAAAAATTGTCCCACCGGGGTTCGAACCCAGGACCTCCTGAATAAAAGGCTATCGCCTTGACCACTCGGCCATTCCGAATTCTATATTTCACCCTGCATTATTAACTTTATGTAAGTGTTCCACGTGATGTCAACAGTTTCAACGTAAACAACAGAAACACTCCAAATTATTCTATCGTTTAGCGTTAAAATCGCTTTATAATTTTATCAATTTTCAACTGACAATTACTCTTAAACTAAACGGTTTTTGCAGTATATTTTTCTAGGTCCGTAGTGTTATTTTGCTCCCTTGTATACACTGTTTTTTTTTTGAATCGGTGACAAAAATTGAAAAATTGTCAATTCGTCAATCTGTGAACAGGTCCCTTTAAGTAAAGAATAAAAAAATATGCTCGTCCCTATATTATATATTTATATACACAAGGTAGCTCACTTGCCAGTAAAGTGTTTTTTTTATGGCCAATTTAGGGCCGAAATTCGGCCCCATATCCCTGCTTTAAAGGTATATATTTTTCCCCTATATTTACCTTAAATTTCCCCTCAGAATATAAGCTTTTTGAAGAAAAAGGACCAAAATCGAACAAAAATTGACTAAGATGGAACAAATTTCTTAAAATATCCCAGCAATTTTTTATCAAACCAAGTTAAAGCAAAATCTAAGTTATCATTGGTAGCAAAACGATTGATTAATTAATGTGTTCAAACCAAGTAGAATATTAACATGTAAATTTCCAAAAAAAATAATGCTTTTCTAAAAAAATCCTCTTTTGCCATAAAATTCCCCATCTGAAGGGCCCCGCCACCTTTCCCCCAAAGGTGAAAAAAAACATGCTGCATTTTCGATCATAACGGAATCACTTTAGCTAAGAAGTACCCATCCTTAATGCATGCATGTACTATCATGACTATTGATTGCGGGAACCCAACGTGTGCATGTTACTGCCATTACCATAAACATGAGTGAGTTACCTCGTGTATATATATATATAGGATATCAATTTTTTTTTAAACAACCAAGTGCCTATGCTTCAGTCCTGGCAGAAAAATTGAATGTTGATAAAAATAATCTTGATTATTAATTAGTATCAAATGTAAAGACAGCTGAGTGTTCTTGGTAATATACAGTTTTACCATAAGGCGTAAAACAAAAAAAATGTTTGTTTCAGGTTACATGCCCAAAAAAATGAGGGTAGGTAGGTCGGGATTGATTAATTTTTTTATTTTATTTTTGTTATTTGGTAAATAGTCAACTCGAAGATTCGAAAACTGAATAAATATTCAAAACATATCATTAAGGCCAGTCTCCGCGAAAGTCGTGAATTTATTACTGGCCACGAGGACCGGTAATGCCCCAAATATTACTGGCCCGGAAAAACTATTACAGGCCACTTATTTTTTGCAAGAAACATTTAAATACGATACGAACAATATCTTTGAAGAAAACTAAAACAATATACACTTGAGAGTGCTTTATTAACTAAAGCTACTACATGTACTATCAGCATGTAAATTTTGCAAGATATATACGAATTCAATTGTATTTGTCAAAGTCCCTTCAACGTCTTCAACACAATCGGTGAACCTCAAGTATGACGTTATGACTGTTGTGGAAACAGATAAAGCAATCGCTGTCTTAAAATATTTTTGACCGAAATTTTCACCGGACACGAGGACCAGTATTCGGACAGTTTTTCCCGGACCTCACAGATTTTTTTCGGCAATGTCCGAGGTCTGACGGTCTTTCGCGGAGACTGAAAGCTAAAAAAAATTACTGATTTGTTTCTCAGGCAGCGCCACGACATTTTTTTTATGGCCCGCCACAATTGGATTTAATTTCAAAAAAAAATTTATTAACTATTTTTTGATGATCGCGCCCAGGTTTTAAAGGAGCAGTCCAGAAATATGTTAGTAAAAATAAAACTTTGCAGAAAGTGTTTCTAATGAGCATGTCACCGAACAAAATACAAAAACTTCGCACTAGATCTGTGAATTATTGACATTTTTGTAACTTGGTCTATTTTCTGTATGCGATAACTGGTGATGACTCTGTAGTAAACAAGCATGTACATTGTAGTATATTCCATTCGTACCAAGTGCTTTTGAACAATGCCTTTCGTAAATAAGAAACAGATTTCGGACGAATAGACACGATAAACGTTCATAAGAACTATTACTAAAATTACGATGTATGACAGCGGCTTGAAATTAAACGAATCCACATTTTTATATAGATGAAGAAGAGATGGAGATTTCGGTATTTCCAGTAAATTTCTTCCTGTTTGATTTAATTAAATAAATCGGATATACACAAATTGTGAAATACTGTGTAAATTTTGCAGAAAAAGTCATATTCGATTGGGAACCTTTATAAATATCGTCCATTTGTTGATTTAAACTTTGTTTCGTAGATGCTTTTGCTTGTGTAATAGCATTCCATATTTTTAAAGAAAATCTGTGTCAATATAAGTCGTATGGAAACAAATGAAAATGCCAGCTGCATTGACAAGCGTTGATTTTCCTTTCCAAAAATTATTGGTGATTTATTGCAAAAATAATTCCAATTTTTGTCAGTTATAAAAATATGAATTACGAAAAGTTAAATTCTGAAAATAGAAGTACTTTAATGCTGATATATCAATTTGAAGGCACTTATGTTAATTATGAACATTCAAATTAATTTTTATGTCAGCTTGCATAAATGACCGTTTGTGATTAATAAATTTATATTTAGAATTTTATAAAAAGGGATGCTTATGTTGTTATTAAAACTTAAAATTCTCTTTAATCTGTACTTATTTACTTGTTTTAATAAACCATTACATAGTGCCAATAGAAAAGAGTAGGAGAAAAAAAAAAAAAAAAAAACAATACTTCAATAATAAACAAATGCGCCCTCCCTCCTGATTTTTTGGAAAAAGTGCCTGAGAAACAATTCATTATTTTTTTAGCCTAATATCCTTAAACATTGTTTATAAGTGGATACTATCAAAACAAATGACTTATTTATCCCAAAACACATGTAATTATTGAAAAATGTAAATAAAACAAAAAACAATCTGACAAACCGAATAAAATGTTCTAGGGTCGAGGCATTTTTTTAGGGTAGGTCGGGTAACCTGAAACAAACATTTTTTTTTACGCCTAACAAGTAATGTAAACTGTTTTTACATGTTATGCAATACAGAAAAGCTATTAATGTACACATAAGATAATGCTTAAATTTTATCTCTTTTTTTTTTCTCAGGGACCAAACATTGAATCATGTTTGTCACGGACCTACACACAGGCGGAGTATGATGAAAAAGACTTACAGTAAGTTTTCATTTTATTATATGCAAACTACATCAAATACATACTGAAATGTTTGGAAATTCAGTGAACATGTAAATAGTTTTGCCTTAAATAAAGGTAACCATTTTTAGCTCACCTGAGCACAAAGTGCTCGGTGGTGAGCTATTGGTATAGGGGACCTCTCCGGCATCGTCTGTCGTCCGTATACCATCAACAATTTGGTCCGTTATCGTGATAAAGACTACATTTTTTATTCAATCTTGACCTAACTTGCACAGTTTGTGTATGACCATCTCGGGTGGGATTGTTATTGGGTCAGATCACACCAGTAACACCAGAGTTATTGCCCCTTTTTCATGCAAAAAAGTGCAAAAATGCCCTTTTCCAACTTATAGACATTATTTTCCATCCAATTTTAACCAAACTTTCACAGTTTGTGTATGATCATCAGATCTCAGCAGACGCCAAAAATGGGCCGGATCGTGTTTCAAATACCAGAGTTATTGCCCTTTGTTTCTAAAAAAAAATACAAAATGGACATTATTCAGGTTAGAGACTTCATTTTTCATCCAATCTTCACCAATCTTGCACAATTTGTCTATTACCATGAGATTACAGTTGTAGTCGAATATAAGCAAGATCGGACCAGAAACACCAGAGTTATTGCTCTTTGTTTGTGAAAAAAAAATTGCAAAAATGGACATTATTCAGGATAGAGACTTCATTTTTCATCCAATCTTCACCAATCTTGAACAGTTTGTCTATGACCATAAGATTAAAGGTGAAGTCAAATATAAGCAAGATCGGACCAGAAACACCAGAGTTATTGCTCTTTGTTTGTGAAAAAAATATGCAAAAATGGACATTATTCAGAATAGAGACTTCATTTTTCATCCAATCTTCACCAATCGTGTACAGTTTGTCTATGAACGTAAGACTACAGGTGAAGTCTAATAAAAGCATGATCCGACCAGAAACACCGGAGTTATTGCCCCTTGTGTTTGGAAAAAAACATCAAGTTATCAATGATTGGCTTGCACACACAATTTTTGATTCAGTGTTGACCAAACTTACACAGTTTGCGCATTATCATAAAAATTGATTGATACAATTTGATTTCCAACAGTTGCAAGACTTGCATGCAGTTATTTGTACATGCAAATGTGATGTCTTCAGAGCCTGCATTAACATCATTTATCATAATTGGACAGAAAATTATCAAAGAAAAAGCAAAACTTTACCTTATAGCGCAGCCATTGCAATTATCGCATTGCAACTAGTTCTCCAAAACTGTTTGCGAAAAAGACATCAAAATCTACTGTTTCTGCATTTTCCAGAATAGTCAATGACCATTAGCAAAAAACCTGCACAAACTCGTACTTGAGTTAGCCTATTGCATTAACCTATGTTTTTAATCAAAATTGATCCTATCCCCCTCTGCGTATTGTTCAGATACCTAAATTTTCAAACCTGTCACAACAGTATGGTCTTCATCTGTACCAGTTCTCAGGTGAGCGTTTTGGGCCATCATGGCTCTCTTGTTGAATTTTTTTTATCTAGAAGTACTTTTCTTTCAAATTAAATACATTAATCAATTCAATTATTATTTATTGTATTTCTTGATGCACATAGTTATATTCTGTTGTTTCGGAACTGATATAACTTATTGCAACTGTTATTTCAGGTTGATCATTGGGTTATCTGTGGCCTTGGGATTGTTTGCCATTGAGCTGGTTGGATTTCTGGGCGGCCTCACTATGTTCTCATCATCACAGGCACTAATCTGTATCCTTTTACCTAGATATGACAGAAAACTTGATTTCTGAGTTTCATTTGACATAATTTCTTACATTACTTAAGGGATTTGGCCAAGAATTTTGACTTGCACAAAGCAACATTAAGTTATGCAGCTCCAATTCGCCTGAGAATGCTTCTAGACAGAATGTCAATGCTTGTTGTAGGAACATGCATTGAAAACATTTTAAATAATTATAATAATTAAAAGTATATACATGCCTTTGTGACCAGTCCTAAAATACTGTGGTGTAGAAACCCCAAACTTTTTATGCAATCAAAAATCACACACCCAGGGGGAGGGGGGATAGCTTCTCAGGTTTTTGTTTGTTTTTTGTTTGTGTGGAATTTTCGCCATATTCAACAGTATTTCAGTCATATAACGGCGGTCAGTTGACCTACTCACACGATTCCTGGCTAAGCTGGTTTACCAGTACTGAGTGCACATACTTATGCCAGTAACTGACAACTGCCCTACTTGAAACAGAGGTAGCTCAGGTTTTTAATTGCCTGGGCAAGTGGGCATCATCGTAATATAATGATTGGTAATGGGTGAAAGTGGTTCTTAGCCTAATGATGTTTATTATCATTGTTAAAGATTCTGGGCTGACACAGCTTTGTTATGTGCTTTTTAAGAGAATTCAGGCCATGTCTTGTTAGATCCATATGGTGGGACAATTGACAACCAACCGGAGAATGAATGTTGATTAAAATTGTTAACTGGCTCGTTGCACTTAAAAGGTAGGTTATATTTGGAAAGTGAGTAATAATGCTTATAACCCCATAAAAGATTCTCCTTGACTGAATTTTAGCTATTTCTGCGCATTGTGGAGCGTCAGTAGCACTGGCCTATTATATCATTCGAGAATGGCCCTGCGATAGGTTCTGGTACATATTTGGGTTTTGTAATGCTTTTCCGGCATTTTCTGAACTCGTAACAATGGGTCTAATGCTTTGCTGTGGCCGAACTCGATTGTAATATTGAAGTATTAAACTTGTACTTGATTTTTAATTGACATAGAAAGTTTTTGCCAGTGTTAGAAATGTTTTGAAAATCAATCTGAATAGTTATGGCCCCTTGTTTGGCCATTATGAAGCATGTAATGAGAACGTATTGGGGGTACAGATAATATAATCAAGAAATAGTAACATTTGGTATCAAGATGTAATAGAGTCAGTGCTACTAGATAAGCTGGTCCAACTTTTGCTACCACTCCTTGACCACGACTCAGCTACTGCCACCCACGCCGGGGCGTTTGTCGCGTTGACGTTCTTCCTCTTCGAGCTGTGGCCATGTGACTCCTATTGGTACATCTTCGGCTTCTGCAGCGCGCTCCCGGGCGTCACAGAAATTATCGCAATCATTCACAGTGCCAGACAAAATTAAACCAATTTCATTTTATGTTTATAATATTTTCTCTTCACATTATTGTATTAATAATGGTACAAATGTAAATTTTTACTTAGATTTTTTGTTCACAGTTTCTGACAACAGTAAACTCATGTTATCTTTATGGAATGTTTTACGCTCAATTTTCTGTCCACTTTAATGTATTTATAATGTAAGTTACGATATTTAAGGATTTCATCATTATAAAAATATGAGATTTAGTAGTGCATGATTTTCATTGACAGTTAACAATATCTGGTTTTATTTGATCAAGTTATAATTGGTATACTTTTCGTTTGCTGTACAAATTAATGTATTAATAATTCAAATTAAAGATTTTTACGATTAAAAAAACAACAAAAAACGAGATTCCTGACAACATTTAACCAATATCTGGATTAACCTTACCTTTATGAAATGTTTTATGCTTGATTTGTTTTCCAAAATTACGTGATGTGTTAATAATGTTAAAAGATTTTCATGGTAAAAAAAGTCTGAGTTGTTTTATTCACAGTTCCAGCGAAAATTAAACAAATGGCTGGTTTTATTTGACCTTTATGAAATGGTAAACACGTACATGAGTTTTTGTACAAATAATGTATGCTTTGAATATTGTGATAATTTGAATGCACGTTGGATCTGATCTGTGTTTCATTTGAGCTTCACAGAATTGTCGTTGCTATTTCATATGTTAGAGATATAACTGTATGTCAATAGGTGTTAACTATGCAACTACATGTAGTGTTTACATTTATAGCTGTAGAAATAAAAGTGAAACGATTTGCACATTGTTGTTTGTCAGTATTATATAGGTATTATATAGGTCACGTACCGGTACATGTAGTCGCAAATGCCAGTGGCCATGAAATTTAATACATGAATGCCTTATATCGAGACCTCGCTTGGGATTGCATATGGGGTGGGTGGGGTCAAGGTCACTGTTACTAAGAATAGAAAAACGGTTTCCGCTCAATAACTTGAGAACGCATTGAGATATTTTAATGCATTGCGTATGGGGTTGTTGGGGTCAAGGTCACCATTACTAAAATTTTTATTTTTGTGCTGACTTTAATGCATTTCGTTTGAAAAATGTGGTTTTCGTGGAAAGTCAATGTTTCTTATTTTTCCATAACTTCCAGAAAAGATTATGGTTCTCTGATGAGCTTAAATATATACCGACAATACCATAAAAGTATTCCCATATGACAAAATTCCCATGGATAAGGAATACTCGTAAATATGTCTATGAAGCTTCGTTTAAGTCAAAAGAATTGTCTTTACCTATGATAGTTCTTAAGAATGTCATTTCAAGACTCTGGCCTCGTGTTCACAAAAGATGAGTGGAATTTTCGGTTCAAGAAATTGTTCATAACAAAATCTGCTCGGTGCAGGGTACCCATGTACTGAATTGCTACTTGTTCCAGGTGGTCTAGTGGTAATGCCCTAGCTTCACAACCCAGGGGTTGCAGTTTCGAGTCCATGCTACACCCTAACCTACTAAATCGGTTTTCGCATCAGACTTTAAACCGAGGTGCAGTGTACTAGGTGCTTAACACCGGGCACTAAAAGACTCGGGGTTGCATCTGGAACGGGGCGTCGCCAGTAACTTGCACTACCCCCTTTAGCCCAACTAACAATTCTTCTGGGGGCGATGGCCATATGGCAGGGAATCCCGGTGCACTCAATAAAAATTAGTTTAGTTTAAACCTATTTATTTAAGCTTGAGTGCATCAAAAGCCTTAGGCTTATAGAGACAGTCTCGAGTGCGTTTCCTGGGTAGAACCAGTACTTGGTGTCTTTAGAAAGATCTTTAGAACGCTCCGAGCAGGGATCAAACCCGGGACCTCCCGATCGCAAGGCCGACACCATATCGACGACACCATTGCGACCCTTAAAAATAATTGAGGCGTGTCGTGGGAAAAGCGGACTTAATGCATGTGCGTGAAGTGTCGTCCTGGATTAGCCTGTGCAGTCTGCACAGGCTAATCCGGAATGGCACTTTCCGTCTACAGTGGATTTATGTATAGAAGAGACTTGAAACAGAAAATACCATAAAAGTGGAAAGTGCCATCCTGGATCAGCCTGTGCGGACAGGCTAATCCGGGATGACACTTTAAGCACATGCATTAAGCACATTTTTCCCATGACACGCCTCAATTTATAAGAATTCAGTACACACACCTGTTGGACACAGACCCTGGCAATCAAGATGGCTGGGTGTTCAAACAAACCACAGGCAATCAAATACCAAAAGAAATGCAAGAAAAAAGACTGTTTTAATGTGAAATTTATTAAAATAGACATATGCAAAACTATCTATATATTATATAGATATAAGACATTGTCCTGAACTACACAAACAAGTGCTTTCATCGTTATGCTGCAAAAAATACCATGTTACATTTGACATTCTACAAATAAGACAACATCAAACATATTTGTAATGTTTACAGGAAAAGGATGTTAAATAAATGTCAAAACCGTAAGAATTCCTGGTTAATGCAACGTAAATTTCCACTTAGATGTAAATAATAACTCAGAATGCCTAATGCTTTTTTTCTACTAACACGTAAATAGTTCATCTATGCAAACACAACCCTATGTTTTATATCACAAATTACTCTATAAGAATAAAACATCATATGATCACATACACAAATTTCTCCAATAACCGTAGTTACTCTTATGATGGTACACTCTAAATGTCTCCAATAACCGTAGTTACTCTTATGATGGGACACTCTAAATGTCTCCAATAACCGTAGTTACTCTTATGATGGGACACTCTAAATTTTGGGACATGGCTTGAATCCGATGAAATAAATCTTTTTTGTGATTTTAATTATGGGAAACTTTGGAAATATGATTTGTTTCTAAATATCGGGACTGTTTTCCACATTACTGATTAAGTATCAGTTTCAATTACTGTTAAGTCCGCAACTAAAAGTTTGGTAAATTGCAATGTATTAATTAGCAAACTGTCAGAATCAGGAATGTGTGTGGGTTATAGATTCAATATATAAGATTCACCATTGCAGATGACCAAATCAATGTTACTTATTACTTTTACTTGAATCGTAATTATTTTATAGAAATAATGTAACGGTAATAGTTAAATTTTGGTACCTAAATAGCAAAACACCAAAAACTGCCGATCAACATTTATTTAAAAATTGGATTCTAACAAGAGATGTTTGTAAGACATGTATGCCCCTCGACTTGCAGCCAAGTTGTCAATATGTGCAATTGTTAAGATATTTTTTAATATTGTATGTGCACATTAACACATGGGGAGGAAATTAAAGTTGATGCTTTAGACAGTAAATATAAAGCTGAAAGAAAGATAAAGTATAATTACAGTAATTTGTACAGTCTATTATATAAGGATACCTGTTTTCTGTTTGATTTAAACATCAAATAGGCCAAAACATCTCTAGATATCCTGCGGAAACTAAATGGTCTACGGAGAAAACAGTTTTCATGTTACAAGCCCCTGTGACCTTGACCTGTTGGCCTCAAAATTGATATTCGTCTTCCTTTCCTCCCAAGTAACCAGCATACCAACTTGGATAATCGTAGGTCAAAGCGTATTCTACATATCATGCGGAAACAAAATGGTCTACAGAGGAGAGTTTTCATGTTACAAGCCTCTGTCACCTTGACCTTTGACCTGTTGACCTCAAAATTGATAGGCGTTTTCCTTTTCTCCCAAGTAACTAGCATACCAACTTAAATGATCGTAGGTCAAAGCGTTCACTAGATATCATGCGGAGACGAATTTCATGTTACAAACTTCTGTGACCTTGACCTTTGACCTGTTTACCTCAAAATCAAGAGGCATCTTCCTTTCCTCCCAAGTAACCAGCATACCAACTTAAATGATCGTAGGTCAAAGCGTTTTCTAGATATCATGCAGAAATGAAATGGTCTACGGACAGACAGACCGACCATCTGACCGACCGACCGACGGACAGGTGCGAAGCAATATACCCCCCACTTCTTCGAAGGGGGGCATAAATATTTGGGACACATTCATACAAATTATTTCTGCTTCTAAAAATTGGGACAGCACACATTTTTTTTAAAGTGTCCCAACATATAGAGTTATTACGGTCCTTTTCATCCAAAACTGGTACCAGGTGTGTAGTCAAAATGCTGAAATATAATTAAATTAAAGTTTACAACTGCAGGAGATTCTGTAGACTTCACACAAAACCTGCGAAGTTGGGTGAAAATGTGTTGTGGTTTTCTATACTTAACCAAAAAATAAACTTTCACTAAGTTTGAATGTTGATAATGTTTTAACGTTTGACTGAAAGCTATTGTTTGTTGTATCGGTTTGTCTAATGATTACTAGTATACTGGGATTAATTGGTTGATTTTGCAAAGTAGAACGATTTACAATGAGCACATGTTATGAGCTATTTATGTGTGTACATTTCTTGTGTAACAGTGACAATTTGGCAAGTACTTCACAAAAGTTTCTTCATGAAAATATGTTGAACATTGAACCAAGCCTGTAGAAATGCATGAATTCCAAAACATATATTACAACATATATTCCAAAGGAGTTCAGTACATGTATATATGTTAACAACCTTCATGAAAATCTGCATGAATTCCAAAAAATATATAATTATATTTAATTATTCGATATTTGTGTCCTCATGGCTGGGCAAAAATCTGGGCCATTTTTTTAAGATTTAGAGGGTTTTACAATACAACAGACATATATTTATTTGGAACACCAATGTTTCCACACAAACTACAGTATGCATGGTTGCTAAGGCTAAAGAAACATTATGTGTGGTTCAAGTTTTCCAGATCGTCTCAATTTTTACTGCAGACATATATATTTTTGTTATAAAAAGAAATAATAATAATAATCATTGCAGAGCCAACACCGACATGAAAACCTGTTATCATGAAGCAAAGATTTGTTACAAAAAAAGTGGGTAACAAGTTTAATAGGACTATTCACAAAAATGATTATCTAGTGTTCACTTTAAACATTAAACAAATTAACTGACATTAAATAAACAGACCTTCTGGCCCTATTTTTGTTGGCATCAGTACCTGAACCACAGATATTTTGTCTTCGGCCTAACAAGCAATGCATACTGACATACACGATGAATCTATTCTGCATAACATAAATATGGAGGCATAAAAAGTGAAGGCATACATATCTACTAGTGCATTTTTAACAGTGATATTCTAATCTCAGTAATATAACAAACATGGAATTCTTAAATACATAAAAGCAAAATATTCCTATGGAAATGAATGCGGGCAAACATGAAAAATAAACATGAACAAAAGTATCTAATGCACTATAGTGTATGTAAATTACAATATGCAATTACATAAATATGTGTGTACGTCATATTGTGCTAGCATTTGTATTCACCAAAGTATACTCACTCAAGAACCTGTAACATTTTTTAAATAACACAAGATATCACTTTTGACTCCTTGTTTGTTGAGAAGAAAAAAAGAATTAAAACACTGAAAACTCAACAACAGTCTTTCTACGCTATCAGGGTTTTGATTTCGACAGAAGTGCCAAAAAAAAAACAAGGTACAATGAAATGAAGACAAATAATGCAACAATTTGGCCATATAGCTGAAGTGCTGCAAACAATACTGCACATGTGGTGAATATACAGAAATTCTTTTTGCATAAGCCAAAACTAAGTGGAGAATGTACAGGTATAGATACTAAATTGGTGCAATATATATTACTAGTATTAACATGTAAAACAACAGTTCAGTAATTGTTCAAAATCAGATGAACAACTCGCTGTTAGGGTAATTCAGTGACTTTGCATGTTACATACTTTAATACATTGTATAGGCATAAAATGTTGCAATGAAGCATTAATACCCTTTGTACACAAAACATTGTTTCCTGAAATAACTGTCACCAATATATATACTTGTATGTAATTGAACTAATATTGGTTAAAATACACAGTAATATAATACATTGCAGTCTGAGTCTGAAACTTAAGCCAAGTCTAAAAGTTAGACTGAAGGACATTTGTGACTATGGCTCCTGGTTTTGACGCACCTCACAAGAAATAAACTGGTCATTATATTATTCATCTATGCAACGGAGGAACTGCTTTTGGTTTTATAACTGCCCCTGTGCAGCTCAAGTTCTCAGTGAAACCGATAAACAAATGTGACGCGTCGTGGGAAAACCGGACTTAATGCATGTGCATAAAGTGACGTCCCGGACTAGCCTGTGCAGTCCGCACAGGCTTATCCGGGATGGCACTTTCCGCTTTTATGGTATTTTCTGTTTCAAGGAAGTCTCTTCTAAACATAAATCCACTGTAGGCGGAAAGTGCCGTCCTGGATTAGCCTGTGCGGACTGCACAGGCTAATCCAGGACGACACTTTACGCACATGCATTAAGTCCGGTTTTCCCATGACGCGCCTCATTTATTTTCCTTTTGTTTCTTTGAGGCTATTCCAGATGCTTTAGTTTCTGCATTTAAGACATTTAATGACATTTGTGGGTTGGATATTCTTGAACAGATAGGAGCAGCTGTCAATAAATAACTTGTTGAACAGTCAATGAGTAAGGTAAAAGATAATTACAGAAAATATGTTAATATGTTATTATACACATGTTCTTAGTTATTTCAAAAAGTGTGAAACACCACTTTTTGGGTCCCTAAATTTCATTAAATTGGCACAATACAGTATGTCCTGTTTTGCTATTTAGTACAAAAGTGGAAGGCATATGGATCATTTTATCATCAAGTTGTCTATCTTCCACAATCTAACAGATATCTTTGTTCCATACATCAAATCATTTTTCATTAAATGTGTTAAAACTGAAACATAGCGAGTACTCTATGATGTGGAACGTAAACTTATTTTTTAATTTATTATTATTTATTTATTACTAAGAATTTCTAGACTACAGCAAATTAAACAAAAAAAATCACAGAAAACACACTGAATAAAATAAAGACTAAATAAAGGCAATTATCTGGTATAACTTTATCATTAAAAAAAGAGGTTTAATGTTTAAGAAAATCATATTTAACTTGTACATAAACTCTTATTCCATTGTTACACATCAAATCGTGAAATCAAGCTATATAAACCTGTAGTACCTTACCTAATACATTCTGGTAAACAAACATATTGTATTATTTTTGTTTTAACACACCGGTAGATGTTACCCAATTATTTTCTGTTGTTTGCACACCACTGAACGATACTTTTAAAAACAATTTTACTAAACAATGCCCAAGTCCCTAATCTAAACACACACATTTTCATTTAGAACCAACTTGCAGAGAATGTATGCATATCATACAGTGAGTTTAAGTTTTTGAAACATCGACATGCAGCACTATAAGTATTTTGCTTGTCTTTCACTATCAAGTTTATCGTGGGGTTTTCTTCGGTGGACGGGCCCCAGCTTTAGGTCTCGAGGTGGTAGCCCCTGATTTCCCTGAAACAAAAACAAGATTCAAAAACTTCAAACCAATGTTTGTATTTTATAAGTTTACATTTATCACAATTGTTGAAACACATAAACATATTATAAGCATTAAGTATTATATGCCACGCTTGTTACATTAGCAATAAACGAGGGTTGTCTCAGTAAATACTAGACTTCATTAATAAAATGTTTCAAGTCTATGTATACATTCCCAGTGCAACCCCCACAGCCTGCCAGAAATTCTTCACTGTATGCTAAATAAAATGTGGTGCGTCGTTGGAAAACCGGACTAAATGCTTGTGCGTAAAGTGTCGTCCCGGATTAGCCTGTGCAGTCTGCACAGGCTAATCCAGGACGGCACTTTCCGCCTACAGTGGATTTATGTTTAGAAGAGACGTCCTTGAAACAGAGAATACCATAAAAGCGGAAAGCGCCGTCCTGGATTAGCCTGTGTGGACTGCACAGGCTAATACGGGACGACACTTTACGCACATGCATTAAGTCCGGTTTTCCCACGACGCGCCTCAAATGGTATTTTCCAAAATTTAGGTTAAAAAAAGCACAAAAAAGTAGTTTGCTAAAACCAACATCATGACGTCATCACAGAAAATTTCACACGTCTGACTTAATTTATATCAACGCCACATAAATAAGTTGTATGAAATTGAAATCTTTATAAATGACATTTACTAACAACAAACACCAGGTTGAACATCAATTGGATTAGTTTAGTGCAATGTAGGGAGACATACTTGTACACATAAACTTTCTGGAAAATGAAAAGCACCGACGGACACAATAATGTTTCTAGATAATTCATATAAAGTGGCAAGCCAGATCTCGCGATATATTGACACACACTCGTTTAATGAGAGAAGAAACTGTTAAATAACGAAAGAACAATCAAAGCCGATATAGGTGACAACAACAGTGACAACTGGAATCCTGATAAATCTGTAATTCAACACTTTAACCATTCATTAGACAATAGATAGTTCAGTGATAATAATCGGAAGTGGATATGTTGTAATCGCAAAAGTATACATTACTGTGGGGAATACTTCGTGAAGGTGGGATATGGTTTTTGTATAAAATAATGAAATCCTGACGTCTGCAGGCGCCGGGTTGGAAAACAGTGTATTAGTTTCCCTGTTGGTTGACATTCTATATTTTGACGGATTACCCTTTAATTATATACATATATATAAGTATATACATCACAACATATGTATTTAATATTTGTGTAACATGAATTTTCTCTGTTTGATACAACTCATGAAATTGAATAAATCCACGATTTACTAGGACAACCCTCATATAAGCTTACATTTGTGCTAATATTACAGTGAATATTGTGTTATAAAATGCAATAAAGCTGTTTATAATTCAGCTATGTAGTATGCTCTTTCATTACAGGTAATGCCTGCTTTTCACTTTTTATCCTGTATTATATGTATGCTACATGACCAAGAACACTGAACAGCACTTCTAACCTTACACAAAATTGTTTTGAAGAAAATACAGTGGCTATGTTAGCGCTACCAGCAGCCAAAAGGACCATCGGTTACTAAAATTTCTGAAAATATTTGACACTGAAGCATATCTTCACACAATCTGAGGAAAATATTATTTCTAAACAGCACGTTATATTTGCCAGATCAAAATTTTTGGCTACTTATTCAGGTTTCTTAGCACCAACCTAGAGTGGGCGACAGTGACATCAAGTCACAACATTAGACTAGCATTTGTACGCATCATTCCTGTGCATAGAGTGGGCGACAGACAGTGACAGCAAGTCACAACGTTAGACTAGCATTTGTACGCATCATTCCTGTGCATAGAGTGGGCGACAGTGACATCAAGTCACAACGTTAGACTAGCATTTGTACGCATCATTCCTGTGCATAGAGTGGGCGACAGACAGTGACAGCAAGTCACAACGTTAGACTAGCATTTGTACGCATCATTCCTGTGCATAGAGTGGGCGCCAGTCAGTGACAGCAAGTCACAACGTTAGACTAGCATTTGTACGCATCATTCCTGTGCATAGAGTGGGCAACAGTGACATCAAGTCACAACGTTAGACTAGCATTTGTACGCATCATCACTGTGCATAGAGTGGGCGACAGTGACATCAAGTCACAACGTTAGACTAGCATTTGTACGCATCATCACTGTGCATGAAACAGTTCAGTCAACAGTCAAATATGTTGTACACTTTGACAATATATAAATATCATAGGCAGTTGAGGGGTGTAGTAAATATTGACCCCGAGGAGCGTGACGTTAACCGAGGCTGAAGGCCGAGGTTGACATTACTCTTCGAGGGGGGCAATATTTACTATACCCCTCAACATGCCTGTGATATTTATTTTATTATACAGAACAAAATATAATACTAATACTGTTATTCAAAGAACAAACTAGTCGTGCATAGTTAACAAAAGTTTATTATTGGAAAATCAAGCGCTCATTGACATTTATATTTTAAATACATTTTAATAAGCACCTAACGATTATTTGCTAATACGGAATTCTCTGAAAACACGAGTTTCTTTTTTAGGCCCAAGCGCAGGGTATATTGTATTCCAACACCATGGCACACTAAAATTATGCTGGGACGCGTTTATGGAATTTTACAATAGGAAAACGAAGTGAGGTATAATAATATATAAATATTGAATTCTTTGAGGGTGATGGTGCATTTTGTCAACCCGAGGAAATACTGTTTCCCAAGGCAAATCATTCAATGTCGTAGTAGGTGATACTGCACTATGATATTTCATATAATGGACTGTTCCGTTTTTATATGAACAAAGAAGGAAAACAGAAGGGTGAGGTATAAACGAGGCGTGTCGTGGGAAAACCGGGCTTAATGCATGTGCGTAAAGTATTGTCCTGGATCAGCCAGGACGTCACTTTCCGCTTGTATGGTATTTTCTGTTTGAAGGAAGTCTTTTCTAAACACAAATGGGCGGTAAGTGCCATCCTGGATTAGCCTGTGCGGACTGCACAGGCTGATCCAGGACAACACTTTACGAACATGCATTAAGCCTGGGTTTCCCACGACACGCCTCAATAATATTAATATTTTGTACAGTATACGCCGCTACCTGCTGGTGTTTGTTTGTTGAGGGCCAGCAGGCGTCGTGGGTTCTGCTTACACCCGTCCTTGCCCATCAGGTGGTTCTTCCAGCCGTCCTCCCCAGTCAGGTGGTTCTGGTGACACAGTGGACAGTGGTTCATGCCTCCCTTGGCCGCTGAAATAATACAGGATTACAAGTTTACCAATATTCTACAGAGAGTGACATACATGTATATGTTAACTGCTACCCTTGGTGGCTGAAATAACGCAGGATTACAAGTTTACCAATATTCTACAGACAGTGACATACATGTATATGTTAACTGCTACCCTTGGTGGCTGAAATAACGCATTAATAATTACAAGTTTAATAATATTCTACAGAGAGTGACATGCATGTATATGTTAACTGCTACCCTTGGTGGCTGAAATAACGCAGGATTACAAGTTTACCAATATTCTACAGACAGTGACATACATGTATATGTTAACTGCTACCCTTGGTGGCTGAAATAACGTATTAATAATTACAAGTTTACCAATATTCTACAGACAGTGACATACATGTATATGTTAACTGCTACCCTTGGTGGCTGAAATAACGCAGGATTACAAGTTTACTAATATTCTACAGAGAGTGACATACATGTATATGTTAACTGCTACCCTTGGTGGCTGAAATAACGTATTAATAATTACAAGTTTACCAATATTCTACAGAGAGTGACATACATGTATATGTTAACTGCTACCCTTAGTGGCTGAAATAACGCATTAATAATTACAAGTTTACCAATATTCTACAGACAGTGACATACATGTATATGTTAACTGCTACCCTTGGTGGCTGAAATAACGCAGGATTACAAGTTTACTAATATTCTACAGACAGTGACATACATGTATATGTTAACTGCTACCCTTGGTGGCTGAAATAACGCAGGATTACAAGTTTACCAATATTCTACAGAGAGTGACATACATGTATATGTTAACTACTACCCTTGGTGGCTGAAATAACGCAGGATTACAAGTTTACCAATATTCTACAGACAGTGACATACATGTATATGTTAACTGCTACCCTTGGTGGCTGAAATAACGCAGGATTACAAGTTTACCAATATTCTACAGAGAGTGACATACATGTATATGTTAACTGCTACCCTTGGTGGCTGAAATAACGCAGGATTACAAGTTTACCAATATTCTACAGACAGTGACATACATGTATATGATAACTGCTACCCTTGGTGGCTGAAATAACGCAGGATTACAAGTTTACCAATATTCTACAGAGAGTGACATACATGTATATGTTAACTGCTACCCTTGGTGGCTGAAATAACGCAGGATTACAAGTTTACCAATATTCTACAGAGAGTGACATACATGTATATGATAACTGCTACCCTTGGCCGCTGAAATAACGCAGGATTACAAGTTTACCAATATTCTACAGACAGTGACATACATGTATATGATAACTGCTACCCTTGGTGGCTGAAATAACGCAGGATTACGAGTTTACCAATATTCTACAGACAGTGACATACATGTATATGTTAACTGCTACCCTTAGTGGCTGAAATAACGCATTAATAATTACAAGTTTACCAATATTCTACAGACAGTGACATGCATGTATATGTTAACTGCTACCCTTAGTGGCTGAAATAACGTATTAATAATTACAAGTTTACCAATATTCTACAGACAGTGACATGCATGTATATGTTAACTGCTACCCTTAGTGGCTGAAATAACGCATTAATAATTACAAGTTTACCAATATTCTACAGACAGTGACATACATGTATATGTTAACTGCTACCCTTGGTGGCTGAAATAACGCAGGATTACAAGTTTACTAATATTCTACAGACAGTGACATACATGTATATGTTAACTGCTACCCTTGGTGGCTGAAATAACGCAGGATTACAAGTTTACCAATATTCTACAGAGAGTGACATGCATGTATATGTTAACTGCTACCCTTGGTGGCTGAAATAATACAGGATTACGAGTTTACCAATATTCTACAGACAGTGACATACATGTATATGTTAACTGCTACCCTTGGCCGCTGAAATAACGCAGGATTACAAATTTACTAATATTCTACAGACAGTGACATACATGTATATGTTAACTGCTACCCTTGGTGGCTGAAATAACGCAGGATTACAAATTTACCAATATTCTACAGAGAGCGACATGCATGTATATGATAACTGCTACCCTTGGCCGCTGAAATAATGCAGGATTACAAGTTTACTAATATTCTACAGACAGTGACATACATGTATATGTTAACTGCTACCCTTGGTGGCTGAAATAACGCATTAATAATTACAAGTTTACCAATATTCTACAGAGAGTGACATACATGTATATGTTAACTGCTACCCTTGGTGGCTGAAATAACGCATTAATAATTACAAGTTTACCAATATTCTACAGAGAGCGACATGCATGTACATGATAACTGCTACCCTTGGCCGCTGAAATAACGCATTAATAATTACAAGTTTACCAATATTCTACAGACAGTGACATACATGTATATGTTAACTGCTACCCTTGGTGGCTGACATAACGCATTAATAATTACAAGTTTACCAATATTCTACAGACAGTGACATACATGTATATGTTAACTGCTACCCTTGGTGGCTGAAATAACGCAGGATTACAAGTTTACCAATATTCTACAGACAGTGACATACATGTATATGATAACTGCTACCCTTGGTGGCTGAAATAACGCAGGATTACAAGTTTACCAATATTCTACAGAGAGTGACATACATGTATATGTTAACTGCTACCCTTGGCCGCTGAAATAACGCAGGATTACAAGTTTACCAATATTCTACAGACAGTGACATACATGTATATGTTAACTGCTACCCTTGGCTGCTGAAATAACGCAGGATTACAAGTTTACCAATATTCTACAGACAGTGACATACATGTATATGTTAACTGCTACCCTTGGCCGCTGAAATAACGCAGGATTACAAGTTTACCAATATTCTACAGACAGTGACATGCATGTATATGTTAACTGCTACCCCTGGCCGCTGAAATAACGCAGGATTACAAGTTTACCAATATTCTACAGACAGTGACATGCATGTATATGTTAACTGCTACCCTTAGTGGCTGAAATAACGCATTAATAATTACAAGTTTACCAATATTCTACAGAGAGTGACATACATGTATATGTTAACTGCTACCCTTGGTGGCTGAAATAACGCATTAATAATTACAAGTTTACCAATATTCTACAGAGAGTGACATACATGTATATGTTAACTGCTACCCTTGGTGGCTGAAATAACGTATTAATAATTACAAGTTTACCAATATTCTACAGAGAGTGACATACATGTATATGATAACTGCTACTCTTGGTGGCTGAAATAACGCATTAATAATTACAAGTTTACCAATATTCTACAGAGAGTGACATACATGTATATGATAACTGCTACTCTTGGTGGCTGAAATAACGCATTAATAATTACAAGTTTACCAATATTCTACAGAGAGTGACATACATGTATATGTTAACTGCTACCCTTGGTGGCTGAAATAACGCAGGATTACAAGTTTACCAATATTCTACAGACAGTGACATACATGTATATGTTAACTGCTACCCTTGGTGGCTGAAATAACGCATTAATAATTACAAGTTTACCAATATTCTACAGACAGTGACATACATGTATATGTTAACTGCTACCCTTAGTGGCTGAAATAACGCAGGATTACAAGTTTACTAATATTCTACAGACAGTGACATACATGTATATGTTAACTGCTACCCTTGGTGGCTGAAATAACGCAGGATTACAAATTTACCAATATTCTACAGAGAGCGACATGCATGTATATGTTAACTGCTACCCTTAGTGGCTGAAATAACGCATTAATAATTACAAGTTTACCATTGTTCTACTGAAAATATATGTAATTTTTTACCCGTGGCAACCAAAATAAGGCATATTACAAGTTTACTCATATTCTACAGATATCAATACATATGTATATTGGTACCCTTGACAACTGAAATAAGGCAGAATTACTGTGCAGTTTTAAAGATGGTCAATGACTTACCAATATGCTCCAGATAGGGATCTATATGTCAATTGTTCCATGTTATTAAGAATGGTGCATCTATGTTTACTGCTTCAAAGGCAGATGCTTCTATTACAGTATTTGTTTAGAATCATTTGACAGTTCCTACACATCTGCTCACCGTTACAGGCCTTCTCCGCCACGTGCCCCTCGTGCTCAGGTTTCGGGATGGCCTCCGTGCAGCGTGGACACTTGGCGTAGTTCGCCTTCGCCTCGCATTCACTCAGCAAGTGATCCGTGTAGCTCGCAATCTCTACCACCTAGTAAGCCAAGAAGGTTACACTATAAAATTTAATGCTATTTCAAACATGATATTTACAATGTTTAACTACCATACGATTTTTTTTTCATTTTCAGCCCCAGGAAAAAAACAACACAATCACAACATTTTTATACAAGACTACTTATCCTTCAGTTCCAGTACAATTATCCCAATCTTTTCCAATTCTTGTTGTATTTTTTTTTTGCATTAAGAAAGATTACAAGTGGACATTTTCCATGTTATGCTTATGTCCCTTTTAAACCACAGATGTTACACCGTGTCTCACCTGTTTGCAGTTGGCACACCGTTTCAACATGGGGCAGTTCTTCCAGTAGTGTAGATCCAACCCTTCCTCTGTGAAACTCGGGTTCTTCTCTCCACAGAATATACAGATACTGAAACAAGGCAAAAGTTTGTTGTTTTTTTTTTTGGGGGGGGGGTTCTGACACATTTTGTACTTATCCATATAACAGACAAATCAAAGCATATCTCCAGACCAGACAGAATACATATAAATGTACAGAAAACGTAAAGAAGTGTTTGAGGATTCTGACCTACCCCAATTTTCACACACTGGGTTCAATTATATATTTTTGTCCGGATGATAAATTCTTTAAAAAAAAAATTTAAGTGAACTGTTCCTACTTGTCCATGTTATAGACTGAAGTCTCATCTTCCTCAGCCTTTGTAGCCAGTTTGTTGCTCTTCGGTTTGTTGGACAATGGCTTCTGGAAATACAATTAACAACCAATTTCATTTGCCAAAACTAATTTCCTTGACATTTTTAGTTATTGCACACAGTAACTGGATCTCTCATGTTTTCACTATATGTTTCCATTAAACAAGATTGACAACATTAGAGGTATACACATTATGTCTTTATGAAATGCCACTGATCATTTTCAAATACAATGAATAATTTGTCACTACAACCTGCTAATAATAGCAACATATGTTCTAACATGCCAGGGCTCACAGTGCTATTATCAAAACAAGACGCTGTGTTCAATAAACACAGATGGCCCCATTTGATACTGGACGTTCCATTTGAATCATTCTCAGACTAAATTAGGTCAAGGTTGAGGTTGGGTGGATTAGGAATGGTCATAAGCAACAACTGTGTAATTATCCAAGAGTTGTAGTAAGCCTAGTTGGTGCTAGACGAAACAGTAACAACTAGTTACCAAGAAATAGCCCATTTGAATCATCCATTTGAAGTCCAAATTAGGTCAAGGTCAAGGTGGATTAGGAATGGTCATAAGCAACAACTGTATAAGTATCCACGTGTTGTAGTAAGTGGTGTTGGTGCTAGAAGAAAGTTAACCTTGTACAGACAGACGGACAGAATCGCAGACGGCCAGGACAATCACTATATGCCTCCTGCATCAATAAATGCCAGGGGCATAAAAATAGCTAATGGTTGCTAAACACTACCAAGCATTTATGAATACAGATGAATTTTATGCCATGGCCATGGATAATTCTACATTTTAGTAGAAACACAACAAACAAACAAACAATAAAATAACATGCATAAAATCAACAAGCATAAATAAATAACCTACATCAATGGAAAGCAAATAAATGTTTAACTGACTGTGAAAATGAAGATAATTGAAAATAAAACAGTGCTGCTTTGATGAAGTACAAGGGGTCCTCATTCGGCCAGTAATGATGACAGAACTTTTGGTTAAACCGTTTTTCCTTTGTATTCTGTATTTGTGTATTTCCACTGTGGTTGATATCACAGGTACTTATACAACGGAAATAAAATATGTATAAACTGATTTTCCAGAAATAAAATTTTTCTTTATATATCCAAACCTGAATGTATAAGGTTTCTTGATAAACTAACTGATTTTTTCCAGAATTTTAAAACATAAGCTGTTCAGCACATATTGCCTTCATTTATTAAGTTTCACTTTAAAAATCATGAAGGCTTAGTCATTGCTAAGGATTACCCAGCTCATTTTTATTTGCTTAAACAGCATAGTAACAAGTCACTGATCACCCACTGGTTTTTGGTTTACTTTGTCAAAAGTGTTCGAAATCTTCAGCGAGTATTGTGCTCCATAAAAATGAGAACCCCTTCTCAAACATATACTTAGATATATAATATACAGTTGAACACCGCTATTTCGAGGTTGTTGGGACCAACAAAAATAGTTAGAAATAGGAAAGTTTGAAATAGCGATGTTCTCTATTGCACTCATAATGTTATAGTTGTTAAAAGTGTGCATGTGGTAAAATGACACCATGTAAATATATATTAACGAAGGTTCGCAAATAACGCAGTAAAGATTGTAAATTTGTCCGCAACTATTACTCTACCGCTTATCCAATTAATGTTGATTACCGTACCCACGCGTCAATCATCACTTTGTATATCTGGCAACAATGGAAGGTGCAAACACTTTGCTGAGCAACAACTGCCGAGTCATCATATTTTTGATAGACTGCTATGGCTTAGGTGTGACTTTGAAATAAACACTGATGATTACATGCGGAAATCGTGGTTGGGACCGGAATTTTAGTTCAAAATATAGATGAATTCGAAATAAGCAAAATCAATTACTGATTGATATTTTAGCTAAACAAGAGGGCCAAATGGCCCTAGGTCGCTCACCTGAGTTTCAATAGTCGAAAAAATTTTCATGTGTTAGATTTTTATACGGGTATGGATATACTGATACGGACTGATGGAAAGGCGGTCTAATCATCGTGGTTTTAAAAACTTAAGTAACAACAGACATTCAAAATTTTGAAGTACATATTGAAATTGAAGGTTTTCCTTCAATTTGACCTAGTGACCTAGTTTATGACCCCCACATGACCCAGATTCAAACTCGGCCAAGATACCAAGGGGACAAATGTTCTGACCAAGTTTCATGACGATTGGGCAAATAATGTAACCTTTAGAGTGTTAACAAGCTTTTTCTTCAATTTGATCTAGTGACCTAGTTTTTGACCCCACATGACCCAGATTCAAACTCGGCCAAGATACCATCAATACAAATGTTCCGACCAAGTTTTATGAAGATTGGGCAAAAATGTGACTTCTAGAGTGTTAACAAGCTTTTTCTTCAATTTGACCTAGTGACCTAGTTTTTGACCCCCACATGACCCATATTCGAACTCGGCCGAGATATCATTGGGACACATGTTCTGACCAAGTTTCATGAAGATTGGGCAAAAATGTGACTTCTAGAGTGTTAACAAGCTTTTTCTTCAATTTGACCTAGTGACCTAGTTTTTGACCCCACATGAACCAGATTCAAATTTGGCCGAGATATCATTAAGACAAATGTTCTGACCACGTTTCATGAAGATTGGGCAAAAAATGTGACTTCGAGAGTGTTAACAAGCTTTTTCTTCAATTTGACCTAGTGACATAGTTTTTCAACCCATATGACCCAGATTCAAACTCGGCCAAGACATCATTGGGACAAATGTTCTGACCAAGTTTCATGAAAATTGGGCAAAAAATGTGACTTCTAAAGTGTTAACAAGCTTTTTCTTCATTTTGACCTAGTGACCTAGTTTTTGACCCCACATGACCCAGATTCGAACTCGGTCGGGATATCATTGGGACAAATGTTCTGACCAAGTTTCATGAAGATTGGGCAAAAAATGTGACTTCGAGAGTGTTAGCAAGCTTTTTCTTCAATTTGACCTAGTGACCTAGTTTTTACCCCAGATGACCCGATTCAAACTCGGTCGAGCTATCATTGGGACAAATGTTGTGACCAAGTTTCATGAAGATCGGGCAAAAAATGTGACTTCCAGAGTGTTCATAAGATTTTCCTACAGCCATATAAGGAAAACTGCCCTCCCCCGGCGGCCATATTTTTCACCAGACCGGAACCATTAATGAACTCGGCCGAGACATCATCAGAACAAAGGTTCTGAGCAAGTTTCATGTTGATTGGGCAAAAAATGTGACTTTTAGAGTGTTCACAAGCTTTTTCTTCAATTTGACCTAGTGACCTAGTTTTTGACCCCACATGACCCAGTTTCGAACTCAGCCGAGATATACTTGGGACAAATGTTCTGACCAAGTTTCATGAAGATTGGCCAATAAATGTAGCCTCTAGAGTGTTCACAAGGTAAATGTTGACGACGAATAACGAACGACTAACAACTAAAGACTAACGACAGACAAAAGGCGATCACAAAAGCTCACCATCAGCACGTTGTGCTCAGCTGAGCCAATAAAAAAGGCCAAAAATCGGGACCGATAAAATAGTTTGAAATAGCGATTAATTCGAATTAACAGTGTTCCAAATAGCGGTGTTCAACTGTAGTATATAGTATAAATGATAAATCATAACCTAAATCATACATATTCTAGCCAACTGCCCTTACCTTGTTTGTTTTAATTTTGCCCTACATGAACATTTTTCAAGAAACATTAACACACATTCATACATTCAGCAACCAACATCAATATAAAATTACATGATTTTGTTGTAATTAGTTCAACTTTACGGAAAAGGTGTGCATTCAGATTTCATCAGATTGGAGATACTCACAGTTTTCCCCAGTAGATGTACTGGATAGCATAGACAATGATGCAGATTTAACAGCTGCAATGATTCTTTTAATGCACTGGAATTATGGGTATGTGTTGTACTGCATTTTCAGTTTACAACTTTGATTCAGGTATACACTTTTAACAGACTTTTTCTTCGATATTAATGTACTGCACAAGCTGATCTGGGACGACACTTTACACACATGCATTAAGCCCGGTTTTCCCACGATACACCTCAGATATTTTCTGCATTTACAGCAGATTTGTATGGAAATCACTGGATCATGTAGCATACAACATTAAAATGTAGACCTAAGTTACAGCCAACTACTCAAGAAATTTGTATACTGTAAAGTCTGTTGTCATAAAAGTATTTTAAAGAATGTTGTTATTTTAAACTGTAAAGACCTTAAAAGGACTTATTCACAGATTGGCAAATTTTCAAATTTTTTGTCATCAATCTCAAAAAGAAGAAATACATTCAATTCGTATAAACAATCAAATAACACTCTTGACAAAGAACTATATTGGAAATATTGGGTAGTTTATGTATAATAAAAAATTATAATGCTTTATCATTGGCATGACGAAAAACACGAGTATCACCTACATAGCTTTAAAACTTCGCTACCATGTTTGTAAGCCCAAATGGCTGAGTGGTAAGGGTGACAGATTCTTTATCCTTAAGGGTGTAGGTTCAAGCACCAGCGAAGGCACATCTTGTAATTTATTAGAGGCGCGTCGTGGCAAAACCGGACTTAATGCATGTGCGTAAAGTGTCGTCCCGGATTAGCCTGTGCAGTCCGCACAGGCTAATCCAGGACGGCACTTTCCGCCTACAGTGGATTTATGTTTAGAAGAGACTTCCTTGAAACAGAGAATACCATAAAAGCAGAAAGTGCCGTCCTGGATTAGCCTGTCAAAAACACACAGTTCTGTGAACAAGCCCCTTGAGAGTAGGATTAAACAACAGCCACCCACCTTTGTTACTGGCTTTTTATTCTCCAGAACACTTTCATCAACTGGCTGCAATAGCAAATTGAATAGACATTTGTAAAACATAACTTTAGGGAGACTGTACGATTTTGTACGAAAATCAGAATGTACAACCATCCATTTGTTCTAAGGAAGTCAGTATATTTTTAAATAAAATTATAATAAAAGCTGCGAATAACTTTTATCACATGCTATACCTTGTTTTCCGTGTAATACAGCCATTATGAATATTTGTTATCTTACACATGTATAAGATAACATTTAGAGCATTTTCATTGGCAACACATTTATTGAGTGATGAATCGCAAAACTTTATTTTGATGAAATGACGTCATGCTGGTACACAACTTTTAGGATTTATTAACATGTTTTGGTAAAATTAGAAGTGTCGTCTAAAAGCATGTGCTAAAAATATCTGACACTCGTTGTCATTATAAAATATTTTATTAAACTCGTCTAGGTAATTAGTAACATATCGCCAAAGCGTCACTTAGTAACAAAATTCCTGAACTCGTTCAATAAAATATGGTATGAAACGACAACTCTTGTCAGATCCTTTTTACTAAAATATTAATAATTTTTTTTTTTACAGCGAAGCTAAAACTTAGAACATACATATATAGTTTCTCAGTGAGTCAGACAGTTGTTGGCACATGCACAGATCTTAGTTTCTATTTCAAAACTGAATGTAGTCATTGCTGTAGGATAAGTGGGTCTTCGACAGAAAATAGATATTGTCAATTTTTTTATATAAATACACTTGTTCTTATCAATGTTTTATATATTATATAAAATGTTTTTTATTAGTGGGTAACAAAAGAGGCCTGATATAAATCTATAAAAATTGTACAGTCACTCTTTAAGGAAAGACTTAATACAAAGCTCATGGTCCTCGTGTTTTACTGTTCATGGCCCTTTTTTTTTTAAACACTGATGTGTTTAGGACTGCATCATTAAAATCAATTTAACAACTACAGACATTTTGCAATGCTATTTATTTGTGGCTATACAAGTATCCGCAAAGTTTCTTTCAGAAAAATGAAAATCCTCAGTCAATTTTTCTTTGAAGAATCTTTTATGAAAACTTGCAATTGTGAACAAGAAATAACAGCATCAATGGTATCTGAGAACAAATATATACATTTATATATGCTTCATCTTAAATGTGTTTTCATTAATTTTTTAATAACTTGAACTCAGACCTGGTGGCCTTTTTTGATCTGGCAGACCTAACATCTGCAGTTGAATACCTGTATAACGAAGTTCAGATATGCCAAAGTAACTTCGGATGCTTTATAACTCTAAGATGAAAAGGCTTGTGCCCATTATTCACCAACCTATTTTTAGACTTAAAACTAAGACAAAAGAATACTCTTGAAACTGTTCTGGGGTCGTATTCCAGACACATCTTAAGTCACATTTTATCCTTAGCCTTAAAATCGCCGCATTTTTCTCAAGCATTTTATTCCATTTATACATGAAATTTCTGAAAAATGTAAAAAACTTATCAACTTATTATTAACTAATATATACTTAACTGTAATTGGATTTATTAATTAATGTGTAGTTTAAAAAATATTACCTTACAAAGATTTGAACTTAAGTGAAAATATTTTAAGATAAACTTAAGAGGTATCTGGAATATGGCCCCTGTTGTTTAAATGCTGTAAATTTGAATTTGTATTCACCCACTAAATTCCAGCATTCTTTATTTGGAACAATGTGTTAATGACATAAGAAAGATTGGTACCCAGCATGAATGCAAACTCAAAATTAGTTTTTCTTTAGTCTAAGTCTGTTCTTTATTCTTAAGTTTAAGATAAGGCAGGCCCAATGACATTTAAAAACATTTTTAAGCATAAACTTTGTCTTAAACTAAAATATCAACCAATGAAAATCGAAGCTCAAATGCAACAAGAATTTTCATTGGTCAATATTTTAAGTTGAGACTAAATTTAAGATTGAGAACGTTTGTAGTCATGGAAACTGGTGAATGCAGGCCCTGATTGTGTGTGGATTCCCTACTACTCACCGCCTTGCCCGAGGCCATGTCCTTGAGCTGCTGTAGCTGCCTCTGCAGTCCCTCAATCTCCTGCTGCTTCCGGGCCTCCTCCTCTGACTTCTGTTTCTGAAAGAACATAACGTAAATGTGGAAGTCTCCAAACATAACGTAAATGTGGTAGTCTCCAAACATGATGTAAATGTGGTAGTCTCCAAACATGATGAGAATGTGGAAGTCTCCAAAAATGATGTGAATGTGGAAGTCTCCAAACATGATGTGAATGTGGTAGTCTCCAAACATGATGTGAATGTGGAAGTCTCCAAACATGATGTGAATGTCGAGGTCTCCAAACATGATGTGAATGTGGTAGTCTCCAAACATGATGTGAATGTGGAAGTCTCCAAACATGATGTGAATGTGGAAGTCTCCAAACATGATGTGAATGTGGAAGTCTCCAAACATGATGTGAATGTGGAAGTCTCCAAACATGATGTGAATGTGGAAGTCTCCAAACATGATGTGAATGCATGATGTGAATGCGGTAGTCTCCAAACATGACGTAAATGTGGTAGTCTCCAAACATGATGTGAATGTGGTAGTCTCCAAACATGATGTGAATAAGGTAGTCTCCAAACATGATGTGAATGTGGTAGCCTCCAAACATGATGTGAATGTGGTTGTCTCCAAGCATTATGTGAATGTGGTAGTCTCCAAACATGATATCAATGCAGGATGTGAATGTGGTAGTCTCCAAACATGATGTGAATGTGGTAGTCTCCAAACATTATGTGCATGTGGTAGTCTCCAAACATGATGTCACAGGATGTGAATGTGGTAGTCTCCAAACATGATGTCAATGTGGTAGTCTACAAACATGATGTGAATGTGGTAGTCTCCAAACATGATGTAAATGTGGTAGTCTCCAAACATGATGTGAATGTGGTAGTCTCCAAACATGATGTGAATGTGGAAGTCTCCAAACATTATGTGAATGTGGTAGTCTCCAAACATGATGTGAATGTGGAAGTCTCCAAACATGATGTGAATGTGGTAGTCTCCAAACATGATGTGAATTCATGATGTGAATGTGGAAGTCTCCAAACATGATGTGAATATGGTAGTCTCCAAACATGATGTGAATGTGGTAGTCTCCAAACATGAAGTGAATGTGGAAGTCTCCAAACATGATGTGAATGTGGTAGTCTCCAAACATAATGTGAATGTGGTAGTCTCCAAAAATGATGTGAATGTGGTAGTCTCCAAACATGATGTGAATGTGGTAGTTTCTAAACATGATGTGAATGTGGTAGTTTCCAAACATGATGTGAATGTGGTAGTCTCCAAACATAATGTGAATGTAGAAGTCTCCAAACATGATGTGAATGCATGATGTGAATGTGGTAGTCTCCAAACATGATGTGAATGTGGTAGTCTCCAAACATGATGTGAATGTGGAAGTCTCCAAACATGGTGTGAATGCATGATGTAAAATGTGGTAGTCTCCAAACATGATGTGAATGTGGTAGTCTCCAAACATGATGTGAATGTGGTTGTCTCCAAACATGATGTGAAAGTGGTAGTCTCCAAACATGAAGTGAATGTGGTAGTCTCCAAACATGATGTGAATGTGGTAGTCTCCAAACATGATGTGAATGTGGTAGTCTCCAAACATGATGTGAATGTGGTAGTCTCCAAACATGATGTGAATGTGGTAGTCTCCAAACATGATGTGAATGTGGAAGTCTCCAAACATGATGTGAATGTGGAAGTCTCCAAACATGATGTGAATGTGCTAGTCTCCAAACATGATGTGAATGTGGTAGTCTCCAAACATGATGTCAATGTGGTAGTCTCCAAACATGATGTGAATGTGGTAGTCTCCAAACATGATGTCAATGTGGTAGTCTCCAAACATGATGTAAATGTGGTAGTCTCCAAACATGATGTGAATGTGGTAGTCTCCAAACATGATGTGAATGTGGAAGTCTCCAAACATGATGTGAATGTGGAAGTCTCTGTAAGAACACCAAGCATGACATAACAATACGTAACGTAAAAACACGATACGTGTTGTGACAACACCATGTAGACATAACACCAACACCATACATGTTGTGAATGTGAAAGTGGAAACTGCAGTAGTCTCTGTAACAACACAATACACGGTGTAAATGTATAAGTTGAAACACAAGTTATTGAGTGGAAAACATTCCTTTTACTAAGTCACCTTGACACACACACCCTCTATCTGCTGGTCGCTGTGTTACCTTGACATCGGTCTTGCTGGGTTTCCCATCCACCTTGTCAAAGTGTTCAAACAGGAGTCTCCACATCGTGTTCTTCCTGGTCTTCTCATCGTCTGGAGGCATGTAGTCTTTCACTGGCTGTCCCGCCTCCTTGTACAGCACTGAAACACATGCATAGGAATGTTAGTAGAGGGAGGTAGTCTTTCACTGGCTGTCCCACCTCCTTGTACAGGGCTGAAACACACATAGGAATGTTAGTATAGGGAGGTAGTCCTACACTGGCTGACCCACCTCCGTGTACAGCGCTGAAACACACATAGGAATGTTAGTAGAGGAAGGTATTCCTACACTGGCTGACCCACCTCCTTGTACAGGGCTGCAACACACATAGGAATGTTAGTAGAGGAAGGTATTCCTACACTGGCTGACCCACCTCCATTTCCAGGCTAAAACACACATAGGAATGTTAGTAGAGGGAGGTAGTCCTTCACTGGCTGACCCACCTCCTTGTACAGCGCTGAAACACACATTGGAATGTTAGTAGAGGGAGGTAGTCCTACACTGGCTGACCCACCTCCTTGTACAGGGCTGAAACACACATAGGAATGTTAGTATAGGGAGGTAGTCCTACACTGGCTGTCCCACAAACTTGTACAGCACTAAAACATGTGGGAATGATGAATCTTTAATGGTAATTTTACTGAATATAAAGGGACTTATTCATAGATTTTTGTATTAAAGTGTTCAATAACTATAACAAGAAGAGCATTAATAAATAAAAACAAGACACTGTGTTTCATAAACACACATGCCCCTGGTTAGTGAGGTGCTGGTGCTAGACGAAATGGTAACATCTAGTTAACCAAGAAATAGCCAATTTGAATTATTTAAAGTCCAAATTAGGTCAAGATCAAAGTGAGGTTTGGTGATATGGGTGGATTGGGAACGGTCAAAGGTAACAACTGTGTAAATATCCAAGTGTTGTAGTAAGCTGTGTTGGTGCTAGACGAAACGGTAACATCTAGTTAATCAAGAAAAATGGCACGTTTGAATTATTATAAGTCCATATTAGGTCAATGTCAAGGTCAAAGTGAGGTTGGGTGATATGGGTTGATTGGAAATGGTTATAAGCAACAACTGTGTAAGTATCCAAGTGAAGTAGCAAGCAGTGCTGGTGCTAGACGAAAGGGTAAAATCTAGTTAACCAAGGAACAGCCCATTTGAATTATTTTAAATGAAAACAAGAGATGTTTGTAAAACATGTATGCCCCCCGACTTGCAGCCTTTGTTCATCACAGAAGTGTAATGTTTCTGATAAATCTAAGCTAAGACATGTTAACCATTACCTTGATAGGAGTTGTCTTCTCTGCAAGAGCATTCTTCCTATCAAATTTGAAGACTCCACCCAAGTATTCAGTAATTATCACTGTGTAATAGGTCGTCTACTCAAACTGACCATTGTACCTATATAGCTGGAGGACCATGTACCAATGGTTCATCTGTTATTAAGCGGAAATGTTGTTACAAGCCCCTGTGACCTTGACCTTTGATCTCAAAATCAATAGGGGTCTTCCTTCCCTCAAGACTAACCAGCATACTAATTTATATGATCCTAGGTTAAATCGTTCTCTAGATATTGTGTGGAAACGGTTTTCATGTTACAAGCGCCTGTGACCTTGACCTCTGACAAGTTGACCACAAAATCATAGGTTTCTTCCTTTCCTCTCGAGTAATCACCATACTAACTCGGATGATCGTAGGTCAAAGCGTTCTCTAGATATCCTGCGGAAGCAAAATGGTCTACGAAGAAAACAGTTTTCATGTTACAAGCCCCTGTGACTTTGACCTGTTGACCTCAAAATTGATAGGCGTCTTCCTTTCCTCCTGAGTAACCAGCATACCAACTTGGATGATCGTAGGTCAAAGCGTATTCCACATATCATGCGGAAACGAAATGGTCTACAGAGGAAACAGTTTTCATGTTACAAGCCTCTGTCACCTTGACCTTTGACCTGTTGACCTTAAAATTGATAGACGTCTTCCTTTCCTCCCAAGTAAACAGCATACCAACTTAAATGATCGTAGGTCGAAGCGTTCTCTAGATATCGTGCAGAAACAAATTTTTATGTTACAAGCCCCTGTGACCTTGACCTTCAACCTGTTGACCTCAAAATCAATAGGCGTCTTCCTTTCCTCCCAAGTAACCAGCATACCAACTTAAATGATCGTAGGTCAAAGCGTTCTCTAGATATCGTGCGGAAACGAAATGGCCTACGGACAGACAAACCAACCATCCGACCGAAGGACCGACGGACAGGTGCAAAGCAAAATATACCCCCACTTGTTCGAAGAGGGGCATAATTAGGTCAAGGTCATGGTCAAAGTGAGGTTAGGTGATATGGGTAGATAGGGAATGGTCATAAGCAACAACTGGGTAAGTATCCATGTATTGTAGATGGTGCTAGACGAAATGGTAAATCTACTTAACCTTGTCATGGACGGAAGGACGGATAGGAATCACTATATGCCTCCCGCATCAAGATGCCAGGGGCATAAAACAGTTGCTCCCAAAAGTTGCTAAATAGCAAATACAGTTGACTCTCCATGGCTCGAAGTCGCAGGGACCGGTGAGGAAAGTTCGGGCCATCGAAACTTCGAGCCAAACGAAGTCCGAGTTTGTTTACTACCACCGGCGGAAATTCGTTTGCTTCAGATTCAATTCTCCAAATTATGAGTATTCAGATAGCCTAAACTCTGTACTATTTAATACATATGAATTAACAAACTACAAATATTTGTTTACAGATTTTATTAACATTATTTTATAACAGAAGTTTATACAAACATCGATTAAACAAATTCTAAATATTCAGGTACAATAGCAATAAGACGTAAGCCATCATGGCTTTGTATTTTTCAGTCTAACTTTTAACATTTAATTTTTGTTTTGTCCCCTTACTTCCTACGGCTGACCCATTCGGTGTTGCTGATCTAGATATCGAACAGGGTTGGATACCCGGGCCTTCTCTCGATTACTCAGCAATTGGTGATGCAGAAGTTTCTGCCATTTTTACTGTATTTGTATTTTTAAATTGTTACTGCACAAATGTGAGAATGCTGATTCTCCCAAAAACACTCACTTTTATACAAAATATCAATGTCATATTTTACTAAATTTATTGAGCAATTGAATCGATTATGACTTTGCAACAGCTGTGAAATCGATTGACAGTAATCAAGCGCGTCTAATCTATTCGCGATTTTATGCGATCCGAAGTGAGTTCGAGCCAAACAAACAAATAAAGGTGTGAAAACCATGACTGGGACCGTGAAAAACACGTTGAGCCATCAGAAAATTCGACCCTCACGAATTCGAGCCAAACGATGGAAATTTATATTAATTTTAGGACCCCTGCGCGTTCAAATGGAGCCATTTTTAAATTAATTTTGCCATTATCCAGAAATCAAGTTCCATGGATGCATACTTTCCAATGACGTAATACACATTGGTACAGTCTAAATATGGCCAATGGGCTTTGTCTGCGTGAGAAAATTCACGATGGTACTGTCTAAATTAATATCGGCGATCCACACGAAGAGCTCACTCCAGAATAATGTGGGATAGTTAGTAATAATGAAATACAAATACTGGTAAATATTCTCACAATTTGCCTACATTTACATTTCCTGTTTATCAGAATACATTAAAACAGTATTTCTTGTTTGATTGTCAATCAGAACGCTTTACACCTAGAACGCTAATACATGCCCGCTAACGGTACATGTATAATAATAGCACTGTTCACAACATTCTGGTTGACTGCTTTTGACAGCGCTTGTTGTTGAAACCTCAACTTGGGAAGCGTGAGACTTGCTTTGCATGCGCAAACTGTTATTACATGTTCTTATAATAAATATTCATAATATCGTAATGAATTTTTGTCGTCCCATTCACTTGCGTCATATATGGTTGCGTGTAACCCGTATAGTGGGGCATAGGTATTTATATACAGGCAATTCCGGATACATAAATATGGCGGTCTATTTAATCGTTTCTATCGAAATTAACTTCAGTTTTTCGTTAATGTTTGCGAAAAATAGATCGACAAAAAATATTTCAGGACAAAAAAATACCCCATGCGCTTCTATTAGGGCATGGGCGTCAATAAGGCCATTTACGGTATATAGCAGACAAAATCGGTCCCGCGAAGAAAGTTCGAGCCAACGAGAAATTCGAGACAAGAGAGTTCGAGCCATTGGGAGTCAACTGTAGTCTGATGCATGAAAGTCTTACAAACTTGAGACACGACTAAATGAGGTGGACAACAACAAAGACAGTGACCCCAGTTTTGATCATATTTGTGTTTGCAGCTAGTATGGAGTTGTACATTGTTGTAATAGAAAATGGTCACTTGCCCTAAATAAAGGACCATAAGATCTTAAAGGGACATGTTCACAGATTTTCAAATTTTTTAAAGTATGCCATTAAATTTGACAGATTTAAGCATCAGAACTAAAAACTCAAGTATAATATCAAAAAAAGTACTTAGAAAAAATAAATAAAATTGGTCCCACCAGTGTTCGAACCCAGGACATGCGTATTAAAAGGCTATCGCCTTCACCACTCAGTCATTCCGACTTCTGTATTACACCCTGAATTATTTACTTTATGTAAGTGTTCCACGTTATGTCAACAGTTTCAATGAAAACAACTGAAACACTCCAAATTATTCCATCATTTAGCGTTACAAACGCTTTATTATTTTATCAATTTCAACTGATGATTACTCATAAACAAAACGGTTTTTACAGTGTATTTCTTCGTCCGTAGTGTTATTTTGCTCCCTTGTATACACTGTTCTTTTATTTTTGGAATCGGTAACAAAAAGTTGAAAAATTGTCAATTCGTCAATCTGTGAACAGGTCCCTTTAATAAGGGTTTCTCTCCCGCAGATGAAGCTGGAGTTTGACCAATGTTATATTGGGCTACCTTTCACAATCCTCTCTGCCACCACTCTGACGTCAGCACTCGTATGATTCAAGGCCACCACACAGAAGTTCATTATGTTGTCCACTGTCAGACCACTGAAATATGGTGTAATATAAAGATAATACACCTTTTTGAGGTCGTTAACGTCGCCGAGGCCCGAAAAATGAAGCACGAGGGCTGTAACGCATTTTAAAGGGCCTCTGCGGGCGTTAACGACTGTGTACTATCGCTATTATAGCATACCCAAACAAATGGGTAATTTACTATTAAATTATATTTGTGGCGCGTCGTGATAAAACCGGTCTTAATGCATGTGCGTAGTGTCGTCCCGGATTAGCCTGTGCAGTCCGCACAGGCTAATCCAGGACGGCACTTTCGGCTGACAGAGGATTTATGTTTAGAAGAGACTTCCTTGAAACAGAAAATACCATAAAAGCGGAAAGTGCCATCCTGGATTAGCCTGTACGGACTGCACAGGCTAATCCGGGACGACACTTTAGGCACACGCATTAAGACCGGTTTTCTCACGACGCCCCACATTTCTTTATCGTATGGAGTAACTCAAAATGGGGCCGCCTGTTTGTTTATAGTTTTTAATATTTATTACCATGACCCCATTCAACAGAGCTGGAATCGCACTAGTTAGTCGCCATTTTGTTGCAGTATTTTCCTCAATTTGAATTTTTAAATTGGATTGTAGATGGACTTCAGCATGCATATATATGTATGTAATCAAAGACACAGGTATGTCAATGATAAAACCAGCTGTATAAATTAAAGTACAAAGTCTATTTTGATTACCTTTTGGAATCTTTAATGCTAAGTTAAAGTAAACTCACATTACATTATCAAGAGGGCCAAATGGCCCAGGGTCGCTCACCTGAGTTTCATTAGTCAAAATTTTTTCCATGTGTTAGATTTTTATACGGATATGGATATACTGATACGGACTAATAGAAATGCGGCCTTATTCATCATGGTTTCAAAAACTAAAGTGACAAAAGACATTCAAAATTTGGGAAGTAAATATTGAAATTGAAGCTTTTTCTTCAATTTGACCTAGTGACCTAGTTTTTGACCCCACATGACCCAGATTCGAACTCGGCCGAGATACCATTGGGACAAATGTTCTGACCAAGTTTCAGGACGATTTGGCAAATAATGTAATTTCTAGAGGGTTAAAAAGCTTTTTCTTCAATTTGACCAAGTGACCTAGTTTTTGACCCACTTGGCCGTAATACCATTAAGACAAATGTTTTGACCAAGTTTCATGAAGATTGGACCAAAAATGTGAATTCTAGAGTGTTAACAAGCTTTTTCTTTAATTTGACCTAGTGACCTAGTTTTTGACCACACATGATCCAGGTTCGAACTCGGCCGAGACATCATTGGGACAAATGTTCTGACCAAGTTTCATGAAGATTGGGCAAAAAATGTGACTTCTAGTAACTTCTAGTGTTAACAAGCTTTTTCTTCAAGTTGACCTAATGACCTAGTTTTTCACCCGTCATGACCCAGATTCGAACACGGCCGAGATATCATTGGGACATATGTTCTGACCAAGTTCCATGAAGATTGGCCAATAAATGTGACCTCTAGAGTGTTAACGAGGTAAATGTTGACAATGCACAAGCTTTTTCTTCAATTTGACCTAGTGACCTAGTTCTTGACCCCCATGACCCAGATTCAAACTTGGCGGAGATATAATTGGGACAAATGTTCTGACCAAGTTTCATGGAGATTACGCAAAAAATTTGACTTGTAGAATGTTAACAAGCTTTTCTTCAAATAGACCTAGTGACCTAGTATTTGATCTCACATGACCCAGATTCGAACTTGGCCGAAATTTCATTGGGACAAATGTTCTGACCAAGTTTCATGAAGATTGGGCAAAAAATGTGACTTCTAGAGTGTTATCAAGCTTTATACAGTTTCAATATAGCAATGAAAGGAAAACTGCCCCCCCCCCCTGGCCGCCATGTTTTTCAACGGAGGGCAACCATTTTCGAACTCAGCCGAGATATCATTAGAACAAATGTTCTGACCAAGTTTCATGAAGATTGGGCAAAACATGTGACTTCTAGTGTTAACAAGCTTTTTCTTCAATTTGACCTAGTGACCTAGTTTTCGACCCCACATGACACAGATTCGAACGCAGCCGAGATATCATTTGGACAAATGTTCTGACCAAGTTCCATGAAGATTGGCCAATAAATGTGACCTCTAGAGTGTTAACGAGGTAAATGTTGACGACGCACAAGCTTTTTCTTCAATTTGGCCCAGTGACCTAGTTCTTAACCCCACTTGACCCAGATTCGAATTTGGCGGAGATATCATTGGGACAAATGCCCTGACCAAGTTTTATGAAGATTGGGCAAAAAATGTGACTTCTAGAGTGTTAACAAGCTTTTTCTTCAATTTGACCTAGTGACCTAGTTTTTCATCGCACATGACCCAGATTCGAACTCGGCCTATATGTCATTAAGGCAAATGTTCTGACCAAGTTTCATGAAGATTGGGCAAAAAATGTGACTTCTAGAGTGTTAACAAGCTTTTTCCTGACTTTGACCTAGTGACCTAGTTTTTGATCCCACATGATCCAGATTCAAACTCGGCCGAAATATCATTGGGACAAATGTTCTGACCAAGTTTCATGAAGAATGGGCAAAAAATTTGACTTTAGAGTGTTAACAAGCTTTATTAAGTTTCAATATAGCCATAAAAGGAAAACTGCCCCGCCACTTGGCGGCCATGTTTTTCAATGTAGGCAACCATTTTCGAACTCGGCTGATATAGCATTAGAACAAATGTTCAGCGCAAGTTTCATGAAGATAGGGCAAAAAATGTGACTTCTAGAGTGTTAACAAGCTTTTTCTTCAATTTGACCTAGTGACCTAGTTTTTGACCCCACATGACCCAGATTCGAACTCGGCTGAAATATCATTGGGACAAATGTTCTGACCAAGTTTCATGAAGATTGGCCAATAAATGTGGCCTGTAGTGTTAACGGCGAACAAGCTTTTTCTTCAATTTGACCTAGTTCTTGACCCCACGTGACCCAGATTCGAACTCAGCCGATATATCATTTGGACAAATGTTCTGACCAAGTTTCATGAAGATTGGGCAAAAAATGTGACTTCTAGAGTGTTAACAAGCTTTTTTTTCAATTTGACCTAGTGACTATTGCAGGTCAGCATTATGGGCCTTGGTCAGTGACCTTACATAATGACCCCAAAGACATGTGTGAAGTTTTAACTGAATATCTGTAGCAGTTACAGAGGTATGAACTTGTTACAAAACCTTAACCTGAATTTTCTAAATTGCCAAATTGCAGGTGAATGTTATGGGCCTTGGTCAATGACCTTACATAATGTGTGAAATTGCAATTAAATATATATCTGTAGTAGTTACAGAGATATTAACCTGATGCACACAAACCTTAACCACAGCATTCACCTACACCGACAAACAGGTGAGTACAATAGCTGCGACTATTTGGTAAATAGTAGAGCTAAAAACAAATATTACGAACATACAAGTATGAAAATGATATAACAAACACAGTACAAAGTTGTTTTTGTTCACCTTTTTGAGTCCTTAATGCCAAGTTGTTCGTAAAGCGTCTCCACGATTTCTCCGCGACTCTGAGCAAGCCTTGGTGCGGGGTTACCTTTCCACGGCTTCACACATTCGTGCGGCACCACCATCGTAGGTTTTACCTCGGACATGTTCGCGCACTCAAAGATGAAATTCTTTGCATCATCTCGATTTCTCAACGCCTGAAACAGTCAAGAAAATAGTACCAATTTTATCAATCACTATTCAAACAAATTTTTCTATAAATACCAAATTTTTATTAAATTTCATTATTAAAAAAAAATAATCTGAAAATATTGCAATTAAAACATAAGATACTATGTAAAACCAATTAGATTAGATACTGTTTACTGTATCTTGCTACTCTAAGTAAAAATATTTTTTTTTATTTTGCAAATCCTCGCTAAATAACAATTATTTTATGAAAAGAGAAACACATTTTAAAATAAAGATGGATCCTGGTGTCCACAACAAACCGTGTCTCCACTTTTGTGTATAAGACTGGGTAGGGTTTTCTCCATAGTCACAACTGTGTCTGACTTTGGTAACCTGAAATATAGAAAATCTTCCCAATTAGCATGATTTCACGACACAAAATTCCCGATTCAAAGGGTAATGGACCCATTCCCAATGCAGCAAAAAAAATCGATGTCAGGGGCGTAGCTTCCTTTAGGCACTATAGGCACGTGCCTATACATTTTTTCCAGAGATGAACAATTTAAATATGCCAAAAATGCAATAAACACAAGATGGGGGGTGGGGGTGAGGGGATCTTTCTTGGCTGTGTTGATACTGCATTGTTTAACGAGTCGATTACGCCAATATGAAATAAATTTCATGCAACACAAGCTTATTTTACAATTATTTTGTAGAATCGGGGTTTAGCTGAAGTTAGTTGTTTGTAGCTACATGAGTATAAGCACTCCTGGCCCAAATTGTCGCTTACAGCGTCATTTTTGGGATTCCGCCTATTGTGCCTATACATTTTTTGAACCCAAGCTACGCCCCTTGATGTATCTGGTATTATAACTTGATCTTACTATTTAAAACACTGAACTTTTTCAACCCTTTGTTTGTTTTTAATAAATAACTTGGAAGTAAAGACATTCTGCTAACTACAATGTTTCTCTAATTTACCTCATCTTGCCTCAAATGTATTTCATGTTTGCTTGTAAGACTATGCAACAACTCATATGTGTTTCTGTTGTTGTTCTTGGTAAAGTTACAGATCTCAAGTAGCACCTTACAATATGTTGGCTCACTTACTTGTGTTTAGGGATGTACTCCGTAAGTATCATCTTCAGCAGCATCAAGCCTGCTTTGAACACCTACAACAGCACAAGAGACAGTTACCAACCATTCTAACATGACACTCGCTAATTTTTCTATAGACAAAGAACAAAATTATCGTTGTTAAACTACCCATAAACAAAACAAAAAGAAGTTCCGATTCTCAGCGGAGCATAGTAAAAAGTTGTTCCAATTACAATTGCACAAATATATATCAAATCATAATTTTCTCATTATTGTTGTTTATTTTCCAATGAACTACTCTTTGTCCTTCTTATGCGTGGCCATTAAACAACTCGGGCTAACGCCCTCGTGGTTTAATTCCTACGCATCAGAACTCCACATCATTGTTTATTGGCCGATAAACAACGATAAATAGAAAATTATTTCTTAATTATACTATGATATTTGAAAATTCAAATTTAATTATTTTCAGACACGTGTCATCTGATGATTAAGAAATAGTACTTTTACGTCATATTTTGTTGTCCAATAATTCTATCATGACCTATGTAGGATACTAGGAAAACGAATAACGATTTCAGTCCAGTGAATACTGGTTTAGTCCAGTGAAAATTGGTTTGTATCGTCACAGCTCATTTTGCTTACAGATTATGCCACACATTTATCGCGTAATGTGATCTGAATCCATTAAACACTTTCCATCTATTCCATTTTGTTTCACACGATAACTTTCGCCCTTTTCTTACTGATTTAAACTAACGCGCTGTCGAACCTTCGTATCGATCACGCCATCTTTAAACATGACACATCTAAATATAGGCCTAGTTGTACATACTCAATTGTCATGCCGGTAAAAGGTTACGGTCATTTATGCGAAGTATTGGAAAGTATGGAATGCTGATTCTGCAGTTGTTTTAAACTAGATTACTATTGTATTGTGACGGAACCAAAACTGTTTCATATCGAGAACAGGAACACATTTTGTCTCTAAATGATGAAAATAATCCGTCAGAGCTGCTGACGGAGATACGAGGTCACTTAGTAATCTGGTCTAAACACTAGGCTGATTTTAAAGGGCATTCGGCAGGATAAATACGTTATCTTGCTTATGTTTTCTTTTTTTTATTGTTCGGTATAATAAAATAAATATCACACACCATGAAGTGTGATACAACGTATTGCCTACTCTCGAAAAGGGTGTGATATTTATATATTATCACACTGGGGGTTAATGTATCGGCACATCTGACGGGGAAGTATTTATTTAGTAGCGCGTGCTTCGAATGTGTTAACCCCGCCCATAATTGTTGCAAAATAACCTATACTTGATTTTCATCTTTGTTTATATGGTGGGCGTGTGCCGTGTTAGAATGCAGAATATACTACAGATTTAAGTGTTAAATGCTTGAATTAAACAATCTAATGAAAGTGTATTCCTAATATAAGATCTGATGGCAACAATATAAAGTTCTATGCTTTTAATTGCAGATTTCCAAACAGGTTATATTTGTCTCAACCAATCAGTGTTCTCGCTTTATGACACTGAGCTTATGTTCAAATTGTGGAAAATTCCAAGTGAACAAAACCTGTATTTCTCTGACTGTTAGCCATCAAGACAATCAACAATCAACACCTGGTGATATACCAGATGCACAGTCATGATGACTCAATCGTGAAATGCAAGTCATACAGCAAAATATAAATTTTCTACTTCAACTTTCAAAATGATGAAAGCAAGGCTTTGATTGGTTGGCTGAATGGTCACCAGAAGAAGACTTTTTGTCGTTCTGATGCGTGGTTTAATTCCTATGCATCAGAACTCCAAATCATTCTTTATTGGCCTATACACAACAATAAATAAAAAATTATTTCTTAAACAGCACATACTGCACAGAATTGCACAGTACTAGATTTCAACCCATTTTAACTATAAACATCACATACTGCATAGACTTTGTCCTCGATGGCTCTCTTCATGAGGTGTAGTGACGCCCGCAGCATTTCCTTGGCTTCCTGTTTACCGGAAGTCGGCATCTCCTGCATCTGTTTGTACACAGCCAGCAGGGCGTCTTCTCGGTATGACCATGTCTTTGAGTAGGCTTTAGACACCTTAAATATGTGTCATAGATACATTAAAAAGGGCATATATATTCCCAGTAATGACCAGGTCTTCCAGTAGTCTTTTGACGCCTTAAATACATGTCATGTATACAGTTAACTGTGAATATTTGTTTCTTGAAATGACCAAGTTTTTGAGTACACTTTTGACTCCTTAAATACATGTCATAGATACACTGAAGTGGGCATATATGATCCCAGTAATGACCAGGTCTTTGAGAAGGTTTTAGACACGTTAAATATATGTCATAGATACATTAAAGAGGGCATATATGTTCCCAGTAATGACAAGGTCTTTGCATAGGCTTTTGACACCTTAAAGATGTCTCATAGATACAGTTCAGTGTGAATATATGTTTCTTGAAATGAAAGTTTTTTGAGTACACTTTTGACTCCTTAAATACATGTCATAGATACACTGAAGTGGGCATATATGATCCCAATTATGACCAGGTCCTGGAGTAGGCTTTTGACACCTTAAATACATGTCACAGTGTGTAAATACCATTCTCTGTGTGAGCAAGTCTGTTTGTTTGTTTTTTTGTTGTTGGGGTTTTTCGCAGTATTTCAGTCATATCATGGCGGTCAGTTAACCTACTCACACCTTTCCATGGGCAAGCTTAGCCGATCTAAGCGGTTTACCAGTACTAAGTGCACATACCTATGCCAGTAACTGACAACTGCCCTACTTGAATCAGAGGTAGGGGGAGAATGGCCATAGAAATAATTTCATGACCAATCCCCACACAAGTTATGTGGCCAGGCTGGGGTTCAAACTTATGATCCCCGGATTGACAGTCTAGTGCTCTACCAACTGAGCTAGCCGGACGGACCCGGCATCTTTAAGTAGGCTTTCAACACCTTAAAAACATGTAACAAATACATTTAAGTATGTGAAAATAAGATTTTCAGTACTACCAGGTCTTTGAAAAGTCTTTCAACACATTAAGTACAGGTTATAAATACAATAAAGTGTGTAGATATGAATCTTCGTATGACCTGATATTTTTCTAGTACACTTTTGACACCTAGGGAATACCATAGGAATACTACATAATAATGCTAGTATTTAAATGTCATTCAACATCAAGCAAATGTTCAAGTACAATATAGATAACAATAGAGAGAATATAAATGAGGCGTGTCATGGGAAAACCGGGCTCAATGCATGTGTGTAGTGTCCTCCCGAATCAGTCCCTAATCCAGGACGGCACGTTCCGCCATGACGGCACTTTCCGCATACAGTGGATTTATGTTTAGAAGTGATTTGCTTTAAAACAGAAAATACCATAAAAGAGGAATGTGTCGTTCCAGATCAGCCTGTGCAGACAACACTTTACGCACGTGCGTAAAGCCCAGTTTTCGCATGACACGCCTCAATTGTAGTTATTTAGCAGGTCTGAGGACATGTGACAGGATGTACAATAATCAAAGTTAGTCACAACCAAACAGATTTTAGGTTGAATTGACCCACTCTGCAGACAAACTGTGAATACCGCTCAACATTAAAACGCAATTAGGCCATGACTCTTTAAGTTTTAATGTGTGTACATTTTGAGAACCAAAAAAGAAACACAGGAACACATTACCAAATGTTCTTCAAAATTGTAAATGGCCACATTTTTAGAACAGAAACATTGATTTGAACCAGATGGCATTACCAAAAGTGTTAATGGCTACATTTTGAGATAAAAAACAACAACAATTTAAACACACGGATGTTACCAAAAGTTCTCCAAAAATGTCAATGGCTTCATTTTGAGAACAGAAACATTGATTTAAACCAGCAGGCATTACCGAAAGTGTTAATGGCTTCATTTTGAGAACAGAAACATTGATTTAAACCAGATGGCATTACCGAAAGTGTTAATGGCTACATTTGGAGAGAAAAAAAAACTACAATAATGTAAACACAAGGATGTTACCAAAAGTTCTCCAAAAATGTCAATGGCTACATGTTGAGAACAAAAACATTGATTTAAACCAGCAGGCATTACCATATGTTCTCCAAAAGTGTAAATGGCTTCATTTTGAGAAAAAACATCAACAATACTAATTTAAACAGAAGGATGTTACCAAGGTTCTCCAAAAATGTCAATGGCTTCATTTTGAAAACAACACCAATTTGAGCTGGAATATATTACCAAAGGTTCGCCAAAAATGTCGATGGCTGCAGAGGCCTCCCTCATGTCCTTCTCAGAGAGTGCTTCCGGTTCGCCGGTTATTCCTCCGCCCGCTGAGTCTGGTAGTGGTGGCTCCACTTCCTCCTCGACAACCGACGCTCTGTATCAGAGGAGACAAGCATGACAAAATATTGAAAACATTAGGTGAGAGAACCATGACCAATATTTAAATGTGTAGAATTAAAGGGACATTATTGTATCAGGGGAGGGAACCATGACAAAAATTAAAATTAGAAGAATTTAAGCTTTAAAGGGACATTGCTGTACCAGGGGAGACAACCATGCAAATATTGAAATGTGTAGAATGAAAGTGACATTACTGTACCAGGGGATACAACCATGACAAATATTAAAATGTGTAGGATTATGGCTCTAAAGGGACATTACTGTACCATAGGAGACAACCATGCAAATATTCAAATGTGTAGAACTAAAGGGACATTACTGTATCAGGGGAGAAAACCATGACAAATATTAAAATGTGTAGAATTATAGCTTTAAATGGACATTACTGTACCAGGGGAGACAACCATGCAAATATTGAAATGTGTAGCATTGAGGCTTTAAAGGGACATTACTGTACCAGGGGAGACAACCATGCAAATATTGAAATGTGTATAATTGAAGGGACATTACTGTGTCAGGGGAGAAAACCATGACAAATATTTAAATGTGTAGAATTAAAGGGACATTACTGTATCAGGGGAGAGAACTATGACAAATATTAAAATTTGTAGAATTAAAAGGACATTACTGTATCAAGCGAGAGAACCATGACAAATATTAAAATGTGTAACATTGAGGCTTTAAAGGAACATTACTCTAGCAGGGGAGAAAACCATGACAAACTATTAAAACATGCAGATTTTAGGCTTTAAAGGACATTTCTGTATCAGGGGAGGCAACCATGACAAATATTAAAATGTAGACTTAAGGCTTTAAAGGGACATATCAGTACCATGGATGAAAACCATGGCAAAAATGTAATTAAAACATGTAAAATTGAAGCTTTAAAGGCCATGGCACAACATTATAATATGCAGGTCTGGATAGACTTTATTGTATTTACTTAAGAATTATAATGACTATTAATTGTCGCATTATGCACTTTACTGTATCCAATTGTCGAATAACATCTTGGAGATAATGTTCTACTGTGAATAGTTAATTGTAACTTCCCAAATAGAACCATTCCAATTAGGTATTTAATATCTAGGATGTACAAAGCAAATGTGTTTCTAATTTATATTATTGCCCATTAATGAAAAGCTATAAATCAAACATCAATTAATGCATTTTATAAGTATTTACATTATACATGATTACCTATAACCATATAATTTGGAACATCAAATGAAATTACGAGCATTCAACTAAGGTAATACTGTTGTAATATGTCTATTTTTTATTGTGTAGTCCTTGTTTAAGCAATTAACAAAAAGAACAACAACAACAAAGTAAAAATCATCAACTCAAGCAATTTTGATGAAGCACAATAGCACAGTAAACAATCAATGCAAATAGGGCTAGCATTAATAAAGAATTTCAAGAAATTAAGAGAAAATCTTTAAACTTTGAGCAGTAATTGTTGTTTAATTAAATATTTACATAAATACAATGGTTTGCTAAAATGAAGTATTGACTCATTTATAATGCCTTCTATATTTGAATATATATACAATTCAAACAAATTATGTTATTTAATTGCACGAAAACATTAAGAAACTATTATATTTGTTTCACAAATCAGGTTATACAGTAACAGAAACACTACAAAGATGCAGTTAATATGCAGTTTATTTGTGGTGCGTCATGAGAAAACCGGTCTTAATGCATGTGCGTAAAGTGTCGTCCCGGATTAGCCTGTGCAGTCTGCACAGGCTAATCCGGGATGGCACTTTCCGCTTTTATGGTATTTTCTGTTTCAAGGAAGTCTCTTCTAAACATAAATTCACTGTAGGCGGAAAGTGCCGTCCTGGATTAGCCTGTGCAGACAGCACCGGCTAATCCGGGACGACACTTTACGCACATGCACCAAGTCCGGTTTCCCATGACGCGCCACATTTTTAAATCAGTTTGAAGCTTTTATTAAAGCTAACACTCTGTTAGAACGGATCGAATAGAATGCATTTGCTAGTAGAAGCGAGTACAGATTAGTCACAGACCAAATGTATGCATCTATCAATGGCCTGATGAAATTGTATTGATACAGTCCCACTCGCGAGTCAATCATAGCTAAAATACAATAGCAATAAGAAAACCCAACAATGTGCTAGATAAAAGTATTTGTAGATAAAAGTATTTTTAGATAAAAGAAACACGAATGATTCTAAGCTGACAGATGTTTTCACCACACAATGTTGAACTATCATAATCAAACATACCGGTAATCATCCAAAATTAACACTTGTCGTCACTTCAATTTTGATTTTGTTAAATTTTTAAGAATACCATCAAACATAAAATTTTAAACAACGATTAGTTCAAAGTTAACGAACACAAAATGTACAGAAATAAAACTTGTTAATCACAATTGACAATGCAATTATGAAAAGGCAGTACACGGGGATTGGGAAACAAGATTTGAGGCATGACGTGGGAAAACTGGGCTTAATGCATGTGCGTAAAGTGTCGTCCCAGATTAGCCTGTGCAGTCCGCACAAGCTAATCCAGAACGACACTTTACGCACACGCATTTAGCCTGATTTTCCCACAACACGCCTCATTAATTTTTTTACAAAGGGGACAAGGAAACTGAAAGGGGTTACAACACAGACGGGATTTACCGTTTAACCAGTAATTTTTGCGTACTGAAAGGTTTGTGGAAATTAAGTACAAATCATTTTTGCGTCTTAAATGTTCTTGAGAGTTCCAGTTTGGAAATGCATTCACATTTCAACACTGAATTCTCAAAATGAAATAAGTTTTTACAAGTATATTCCAAATCATGAAGAGTTGGTTAAATGGAGTATTTCTATATTGTCATAATTACACAGTGTATATGGTCATCGTATACTGATGTAATACAACTACGTTACTTTTATAATGAATGGATGGGCACCGCATACTTATGGACAAAAAAACAGAGCGCAATGCAATAAATTGTTAATTTCTCTGGGTTTTCATCATTATATGACAATAATTTTAGTTCTACGGAACACAGTGGATATCGCTACTTAATATTCTTACAACATATTTTCCTGAAATTCGTCCCTTGTCATAGACAAAGTGAAAAAGTGTCCATGTCTTTTTTCATGAAGTTAATTTTCAGACATATATTCAGATTTCTCTTCCATTTTGGCTATAATTTGTGTGATAGAAGCTCATTTAAGTTTCTGTGATCTTATCACTGTGTTTTTGTTGACAAAATACGTTTGGAACTATAAACTTTATATTGAAACATTAGGTTTTAATGCGAATTATGCATATCATTCAATACAAGTACTTGTTTTTGACCGAGATCTACACCATGCTAGCACAATTTTACTAAAATTGAACGTTCATGTGTGGCTTAAATCATATTTTGTTCCGTGCAACTCATGGTTTTATCATAGAGTATATGGATTGTTCAATATTTGAATTTAAATACACAGATTGTGCCTGTTCAACGACTTTTTCCACGAAGTATACTGTGCATTCCAATTTTATTTCAGCAGTATGCGGTGACCATATGCACTGTGAATTAATCTATTGTTAACCTAAAATAGGTATAATTTTAGACACTAATATATATCACTAATCATTGGCGATTTTATTTTTTTGCTTTTCGATTCCACCCGCAAATAAAGTGAAAACTATACAACAGCAAAAATTACCAGTTATACAGAACATTGTAAGGGGTTATAACACAGATGGGACTTACATTTTCTTCCCTACAGGTAGGGGTCTCTCATCATACGCGGTGCGAGGGGAATTATCTGCATTTTCTGTCGTAGCGGGCTCTCGACTGCTGATGACATTAGATGAGAAGATGGTTTATAGTGATGAACAACCACCCGTAATAACATGGTTTTATAGTGATGTGCAACCACTAGTTGCCAGTCATAAAATGGTTTCTAGTGATGAGTAACCACCAGAAAGAACATAGTTTAGAGTGATGTGTAATCAATGGTAATAACATGATTTTTAGTGATGTGTAGCCACAAGTAATAATAGACCTTTTAGTTTATGCCAATAATATTTGAAACTCTACTCCAGCTTTTGTTTAAGGATTAATTTCCATACCTCACGCTTCTATATAAAGCTCTTCACAAACAACATGCTATTTTGAGTATATTCCGTTTAAATGCAAGTGAGAATCATTATAAACATGGATGAATCGATACAGGTAAACAAGCATAAAACAAAAACATAATAATCAATAACAGGAACGATTAACAATATAACGATTCCCCTATTTCCTGTAATTGGATTATTCCTTCTTTATCAACTGAATTTAAATCGACTATAGATAAACAGTTAAACATATAAACATGATATCTGAGCGGTATGATTGGATAAAAAAAAAACAATTTTTTTTGTATACTGAAATTAGTTGAAACTCTAATTCTGGCAAACATTTCTTGAAATTGTAGAGTAAAACCTTTAAACAAATCAAGACTTACAAGTTAGTACATATATAACATTACTTTTATCACTATTTGTATTAGGATACTGCGTCATACAAATACTGATGAAAATGCTATAATCTGTGATTACACATCTTCACAAGCCTACATCACAAATGTCTAGCCAAACAAAACTTGCATGATGTTCTGAGTAAAACATGAAACAGTGAAGCATATAAATCATTCATAAATGAGTACACAGGACTGTCATGGTGGTTGTTTCACACTGCTACATGGTGTGCACTTTCACTGTTGTCACTTTCGTCTTGAACTCCTGTTATCACGTGCATATATAATGCACCTATCAATATTTACCCCCAACGGGGGAGCGGCGGGCATATACGAGACTTTAAACTGAAAGCAATTCCCGACAGGCGGGAATTAGACATGCCGAATGATTCCGGGTCCCGGGAGATAGACTTTGTTGGGTGGGGAATTAGATCCCCAAAAATACAATTAGTCAAATTTCCCTGGGATTGCCTGCCGCTCTCCCCCTGGGGAAAAATATTGATAAGTGCATAACTGTAGTGCATATATTTTCCAAACACAACAACAAAATGCTCTGACACAAAAAGTTTTGATATAGAGGAATAGAGGAAGAATTCATTTTATGAAATCTGTAGACATGCAAATGACAATAATGCCAAAAGAGTAAACCTGTAAAAAAATGAAAAGCTGCGAGAGTAGACTTGTAAGACTTTAAAGGGACAACGTCAACGAAAAGGGCTACAAGGAGGTAAGTTTGTAAAAAAAATCAGAAATACAGATATTAAAACTATCATATAACAAGGATATCAGTAAAACTGATGGATGCTCCCCAATGTGCTTTGTCAAGCAATATAAATGCAATGAGAAGGGCCAAGATATTAAAATGACTAAAAATCAACAGAAGGTGAACTATATTTCAGAAATTTTCAAAGTCCCATAACTCTAAGAAAAATCATTGAATTGGAACATCCTGCTAATATGCAAACTTCCTCTTGGCGATGAAGCTTCCCATGAAATTTCATTGAAATCTGGCCAGTAGTTGCTGAGAAATAGCCCCAACAAGAATTGTGCACTATATACTATATGTCAGAAATTGTCAAAGTCCCATAACTCCAAGAAAAATCATTGAAGCAGAACATCCTGCTAATATGCACACCTCCTCTTGGCAATGAAGCTTCCTATAAAAGTTTATTGAAATCAGGCCAGTAGTTGCTGAGAAATAGCCCGGACAAGAATTTATGCAGTATATACTAATTTCAGAAATGTTTAATGTCTCATAACTCTGAGGCATATCATTGAAGCGGAACGTCCTGGTAGTATGCACACCTCCTCTTGGTAATGAAGCTTCCCATAAAGTTTTGTTGAATTCCAGCAAGTAATTGCTGAGAAATAGCACAGACAAAAAAGTCAAGAATAGCGCACGATATACTGATTTCAGAAATCTTCAAAGTCCCATAACTCTGAGAAAAATCATTGGAGCGGAACATCCTGGTAGTATGCACACCTCCTCTTGGTAATGAAGCATCCAATAAATTTTGTTGAATTCCAACAAGTAGATGCTGAGAAAAAGCCTGGACACGAAAGTGAAGAATTGTGCTTTATATACCGATTTAAGAAATCTTCAAAGTCCCATAACTCTAAGAAAAATACTTGAAGCGGAACGTCCTGGTAATATGTACACCTCCTCTTGGTAATTTAGCTTCCCATGAAGTTTCGTTGAATTCCGGCCAGAAGTTGCTGAGAAATACTCCGGACAAGAAAGTCAAGAATTGTGCACTATATACTAATTTCAGAAATATTCAAAGTCTCACAACTCTGAGAAAAATCACAAAAGCGGAAATTCCTGGTAATATGCACACCTCATCTTGGTAATGAAGCTTCCCATGAAGTTTCGTTGAATTCCAACCAGTAGTTGCTGAGAAATACTCTGGACAAGAAAGTGACGAAAGGACGGACGGACGTACGGACAAAGCGGCGACTATATGCTCCCCCGAAATTATTCGGGGAGAATAATAATGGTAAAAATAACGTATATATAATGGAAATAATTTCGCATTTTGCAATATAAAAATCAATTTATAATATGAGTCGTGTTTGTTTGGCCATTTTCATGCTTGACATCAGAATTATGAGTATTTTGTATAACCATGTTTTCTTACAAAGCAGAAAAGCGCAGTTGGTTAAAGCGCTGTCTATTGTGATTTCAAGGTATGGCTCCAAAGTCAAGAGTTCAATACCAGCTTGGGATTTTATTTTTTCAAACATTTTTGCTGATTTTCTTTATCAAATATCTTATTTTATTTTTTCAAACATGTTTGCTGATTTTCTTTATCAAATATCTTATTATCTAATATATTGATTATTCTTTATTTATTGTACACGTCATAGTAAAGTGTATTTAAACTATCTACATTTCTATCATATAATATCATTTAAAGTGCAATAGGAAACCAACGTTTCATTGACACAGTCCCTTTAACTTGTAATCCAGCAGGCTTTCGAAGATGTATATTGAAGTAATGAATGAATGATGAGAAGGATACAGAGATTACAGTGGTTTATTGTCATGGTGTGATGATGACTAAAATATGAGTGATTATAAATAACATTAACATGAAAGGCTATGCTCATAAAAATCACAGGAAAGTGAATTTATACTTAAACCTAGGATGAGTTTGCTCCAAATATATGTTTGCTAGATATCCAAATGCATGCAAAAGGTCAACAATATTTCATCATGTACGTACAGAAACAACAAAATTGTATGTTAGTCAATGGCATCACGTGTTAAAGCATACTAAAATATGGTGGCAAATCACACAAACATCCTAAGAAGACATTAAATAAGACCAGCCAATCAAAACATATATAACAATTTGAAATATATATGTAAATAGCCAATGACAGTCAATGTAGAAGAAAAAGAAGCCAATTGCAAGCACTAAGACAATTAAACACACCCACTAGACTTTTCACCCACAAAATCTATATAAAAAGTGTGCATAACTCTGTCAAAACAGAGTTATGGGTAATGTTGCCCCTGATACTAGTGTTGATGACAAAGGTAAGTTCCAAGTTTCAAGTGAATAACTTATGTAGTTTTGAAGTTACAAAACTTTTGAATATAAACTTTAACCAGAAAATCTAAGCGAAAAAGGGGCATAACTCTGTCAAAACACAAAACAGAGTTATGGGGAATGTTGCCCCTGATACTGGAGTTGATGACAAAGGTACATTCCAAGTTTCAAGTGAATAACTTACGTAGTTTTGAAGTTTCAAGACTTTTGAATAAAAACTTTAACCAATTCAGACGCGGACGCCGACGCCAGGGGTAGTAGGATAGTTCACCTATTCTTTGACTAGTCGGGCTAAAAATGGTGAAATGTTTTAGCGAACAATGTTAAATGTGCTAAACAATGAAAAGTATGATATGACAAACTGAGTTATACACAAGCCCAATGAATGACAAAACATGCATTTAGAAACAACAGGGACAAATACATGATTGAATGTATTAGAACATGTAACTAAAGTCAGTTATATGTGGTGCACAGATGTATTAAACAATATGACTAATATGTAAGACCTTTTATGTAGCAAAAATCTTTTTATTTCAAAGAAAACAATTGTAAACATACATGAATGGCCTTTTTATCAAAATTAAAACATTTTAGTGATAGTGAGTTTTAATTCATTGATTTGTATAATTAAAAAAAAACCAAAGTAAAACATCTTCAGATCAATGAGACACTAAACAGAGAAGGGGTTGTAATGTTTTACATCCCTGTCAATGTTTGCATCATGGAAACCCACGTTCACTCAAATACCATATCAGACCGTGGGAGATTAGGCTAAAGTTTTTTTATTTCTTGGTTCTCGGATCCGCCAACCCGATTTTTTCCCAAAGCAAAAAAAAATATAAAAATTGTAGAATGTAACCGATATCATAAAAATGACCTTGTGAAAGGGTTTCAACCTGTTACACGAAATGCCAAAAAAAATATTAATGTCATGGTTATTATGTAGTGATTCAGTTAATGTTGTGTAGTATGATTTTTGTAAGTAATAATGCATTTAAATTTGACTATCAGTGCCCATTTCCATTTGTGAAATTCTAGTCATTAATTTACTCAATTCTCTGTTGTTTTTTATTATTATTTATATTTTTTTCCCTCCTCCAACCGGACACTTCCAAAAGTGTCGGAGAAACAAGAAAAAATTCGTACTAATGAATAATTAATAAGACATTTCATTGGTTTTGTGGTAAAGACTGCACGGAAAATTTAACCAATGAGACTGCATGTTATTAATTAAGAAGAGATTTCATTGGTTTTGTGGTAAAGACTGCACGGAAAATTTAACCAATGAGACTGCATGTTATTAAAAACAGTTACATGTTGGGGGTGTTTGCTTTTATCATATTAATTGTTGTCCTGCACATGGTCCATGAAGCAATTCAAAGTAGGCAGGCAGAACAAGGGCAGTGAACAGATAAGAAAGTAGTTCAATTACCCTGAATACCATGTGCGAATGTACGAGCTTATATATAAGTTTTTGAGCTGTTTGTACAATGGATAGTTGTTTTCCATTCAAAGAGTATTTAAATGTTATGTGCAATTTCATTGGTCAGCAGTAGCTCATCAATATTCATGAAAACAAACTTTTGACAGCCAATTCTCCCACGGTATATAATACAGTGGTAACAAATATAGACCGTGGGTTTTGACTATGGATGTCTTAGTGATGTTTTCATGTTTCTGGTGGATACATGACCGCACAATACATATTGTTCCATACACGTGGACATACTTATATAGAAGATATAAATAATTTTTTTGCCTCAAGCAAGACTGCACCTCAATATCATACTGTAGGTCAAACCAAATAACTGTTATCAGTACTGAATGTCATAAGTCAACAAACAATGTGAAATACGGTTAAGTGAGTCAAAAGGCAACATTAATTTTTTTTAATGCATACATACAGTATATGTAAACAATGTGAAATGCGACTGAAGCTTGTCTGTAGACATACAATAAATGTGAACAATGTGAAATGATACTGAAATTTGACTGTAGACATAAAAATAAATGTAAACAATGTGAAATGAGACTGAAATTTGACTTCAGATATAAAATAAATGTGAACAATGTGAAATGAGACTGATGTTTGAATGAAGTCATAAAGTACATGTGAACAATGTGAAATGAGACTGATGTTTGAATGAAATCATAAAGTACATGTGAACAATGTGAAATGAGACTGAAGTTTGACCATAGACATTAAGTTCATGTGAACAATGTGAAATGAGACTGAAGTTTGACTTTAGACATAAAATACATGTGAAAACAATGTGAAATGAGACTGAAGTTTGACTGTAGACATAAAGTACATGTAAACAATGTGAAATGAGACTGAAGTTTGACCATATACATTAAGTTCATGTAAACAATGTGAAATGAGACTGAAATTTGACTTCAGATATAAAATAAATGTGAACAATGTGAAATGAGACTGAAATTTGACTTCAGATATAAAATAAATGTAAACAATGTGAAATGAGACTGAAATTTGACTTCAGATATAAAATAAATGTGAACAATGTGAAATGAGACTGATGTTTGAATGAAGTCATAAAGTACATATGAACAATGTGAAATGAGACTGAAGTTTGACCATAGACATTAAGTTCATGTGAACAATGTGAAATGAGACTGAAGTTTGACTGTAGACATAAAATACATGTGAACAATGTGAAATGAGACTGAAGTTTGACTGTAGACATAAAGTACATGTGAACAATGTGAAATGAGACTGAAGTTTGACCATAGACATTAAGTTCATGTGAACAATGTGAAATGAGACTGAAGTTTGACTGTAGACATAAAATACATGTGAACAATGTGAAATGAGACTGAAGTTTGACCATAGACATTAAGTTCATGCGAACAATGTGAAATGAGACTGAAGTTTGACTGTAGACATAAAATACATGTGAACAATGTGAAATGGGACTGAAGTTTGACTGTATACATAAAGTACATGTAAAAAATGTGAAAGGATACTGAAGTTTTACTGTAGTCATAAAGTACATGTGAACAATGTGACATGAGACTGACGTTCGGCTGTAGTCATAAAGTACATGTGAACAATGTGAAATGACACTGAAGTTGGCATGTAGACATAAAATATACGCAAACAATGTGAAATGAGACTGAAGTTTGGCTGTAGACAAAAAGCACCAACACATGTAAACAACGTGAAGTTTGACTGTATACATAAAGTACATGCAAACAAGTAAATACTGCTAGTCTGTCAAGCCACCCCAGTGTACAGTTCCATACTCACTTATGGATCGGTAGCGGGCGCTCGTCGTATGGTGTTCGGGATCGGGGACTGGGTGGGGTCTGACCCCGCTGACTAATTAAGGGCGGCAACAAATTATTAATTAAGGGCGGCATCACATCAGTGGTCGAAATTGGCACAAGCCCGTAAGCCCTGCACTGGTAAATTTGTATTTGGGCTTGCTTAGATTCTCTGTTTCATATAGGCGGGCTTGTCACATTTTCTTGCTCTCAAGTAATAATATGAGTTAGGCCTTGGCCAGACGGCCACAATCAATTAAAAGCCCAAGCAGGCCTGACATAACTGAATATAATCTTGCTGGTAATGTTTTATATGTAAAATCAAGCATGTTAACATAATAAAGCAACTGTAATTACTTATTAGGCAGCATGTAATGCTTAGTAAAGCTGTCAGATGGGAAATTCATTGGCATTGCGTTTTAGATATATTCATATGCATTATGCATTGGCATATGCATTGGCACTGCGTTTTAGATATATTCATATGCATTATGCATTGGCATATGCATTGGCATTGCGTTTTAGATATATTCATATGCATTATGCATTGGCATATGCATTGGCATTGCGTTTTAGATATATTCATATGCATTATGCATTGGCATATGCATTGGCACTGCGTTTTAGATATATTCATATGCATTAAAAGGTGCAGTTTTATAGCTGTTGACTGTGAACAATAAGTTTCTAAAACTGACTTTTTCCTGTTTTATAATACATTTATATATCATATTTCAAGGTTTGAAAATGGCTTTACTTGTGCCAAGTAAAACCTTTTAATGCATTTCTGAAATGTTTCGAGAAAATATGGCTACCTGGTTGACATACCCTAGTATATTTTTTACACAAAAATGCATAATAAATATCAAAATAATTATGTTTTGCAAACAGACAACAAGTTTTGATATATTCTGCAAATTCCTGTTGTAAAATTCCATTTTAGAGAAATGTTTTTTCTAACCCCAAACTGTGAAAATACCTTTAATGTCATATAGCTGCTTGCTTATCTCATGTTTTGTAAAATGTTCAACAGACTTAACTAGTTTTATTTTGGAAGGATTTCCAGACAACTGACATCATGGGGCTACCAAAATATGCCGCATTTTATCATGATGCTATGAAGCCATCATGTACTTAATCCCAATGCTATCAAGCAAGGTACCTTTTCATGGCAGGCAAGGTTCTCTCGTCATACGGGGTCCGGGGCAGAGGGCTAGGAGGCGTGCGGGGCAGGTCAAACAGCGGGGTAGGGGATGCAGGGTGGTGGCGGGCTGACTCTGGAAAAACAAAAATAAGGAAGCAGTTGTCAAAAAATATTTTTCAGCAAAGGATATGTTGTTGACACTGCTTTTTTCCGTCACTTTATCAATGACAATTGAAACTAGAAACATATGAGGCGCATCATGCGAAAATTGGGCTAAATGCATGTGCGTAGTGTCGTCCCAGATTAGCCTGTGCAGTCTGCACAGGCTTATCCGGGACGGCACTTTCCGCCTACAGAGGATTCATGTTTATCAGAGACTTTCTTGAAACAGAAAATACCATACAAGCGGAAAGAATCGTCCAGGATAAGTCTGTGTGGACTGCACAGGCTGATCCAGGACAACACTTTACGCATGTGCAATAAGATCGGTTTCCCACGACATGCCTCATATGTACAAGAGGTTATTATCACAGGATAAAATGCATGCACAAGAGGCATACTTTGAAATGAGAAATTGAATCTATAGATACAGCAAGGGGCAGAAAAAAACACACAACAAAATTCAATTTAGGCCAGCTGGAAATACACTTAACATTTTCTCTGGACCAAATTGGGTGCCTTCAAAATTCTCCCTGTATTTCAACTGGCGTTTTGTAACATTTTCTGGGCTCAAGGAATCTGAAAATTACAGTCGGGTACAGTAACCTTTAATTTTGTGGAACATGTACGTTTTACTACATCTTTCAACTTTAATTATGTACAAAAATATGTTGATATAGTTTCCATGTACAATCAATTTGAATCAAAAAGCTCTTAACAGGGGTGTCACGATATTAGAAATCCATATTGCGATATATTGCGATATTGTTTAATTTATCATGATATTTATTGCGATATATTGCAACCTTTGTACTTATGTATTTAATAAGCTTACGACTGATAAAATCACTGTGAACAGCGCAAGATTTTATAGGATAGTTTTTTTACTTTTTATTTTCACTGATGTTGATGACAAGCGCAACAATAGCAATATATAAACAGCTGATAGAAAAGCAAAACAATTATGAGCAACACTCTCAAACTGCCTGTCATGGCTGTTCATTTTCAAAGTAACAGGTACCCTATTCATGATGTATATTTGTTTTGTATATAAACTATGTATGTATTCCACTCTTAATTTAAATGCAATCAATGTATCAGGTTTAATGTATTATTAAGCATTAACATTTTAAGAGAAAACATGTATTACAAACATAAGTGGAATATTATTGGTCACCAATCTATAATTAATTGTCTGGCCTTTGACTTTCACCCCCCACAAAACTAACAACTTTACACAATGATACTGGCTTTCAATTGTTTATCACCGACAATAAGTGTGTTTTTATTCAGTCAAAAGTTGTGTAATCATGCTAATAATAATAAGAAAAAACACAAAACTGTAAAAAGACCAAATAAATAATGCAATATATCGGTATGGACATTCATAGTGCAATATTTTATTGCAGAAGCAAATATTGCAATAAACCAATATACCGGTATATATCGACACCCCTACAAGATACTCACCAAAATCAATTTTCTGAGGGTGTCTTGACTGAAAATAACAAGAAAATAAAATTTGCAAGCAATATAAAAATATGATAAAATCTAACTTACAATTACAATCACAAAACGTTTTTATGCTTTTTTTCAAAATCCTTACTAGGTAACATATTCCAGTTTCATGCATTTTCCAGTCCCATTTTTATAATTCTTGCTCTGGAAAATACTGATAGAGTTGAGATTACTGAGCTGTGACCCTTTGCTTGTGGAAAATGCCGTATTAAATTGTCTTTTAACTTCTAAAATACTAGAGTAGATAAAAACTATCAAAACAAGATTCTGCGTTTGATGAACACACATGTTGGTGCTGGGTAGCCCATTTCTTAGTCCAAATTAGGTCAAGGTCAAAGTGAGGTTGGGTGATATGGGTGGATTGGGAACGGTCATAAGTAAAAACTGTGTAAATATCCAAGTGTTGTAGTAAGCGGTGTTGGTGCTAGACAAAACGGTAAAATCTAGTTAACCAAGAAATAGCACTTTTGAATTATTATAAGTCCAAATAAGGTCAAGGTCACAGTAAGGTTGGGTGATATGGGTGGATAGGGAATGGTCATAAGCAACAACTGTGTAAGTATCAAAGTGTTGTAGTAAGCGGTGTTGGTGCTAGACGAAACGGTAAAATCTACTTAACCTTGTCACGGACGGAAGGACAGGATGATCACTATATGCCTCCTGCATCAAGGGCATTAAAAATAAACTAGAGTTGTGGCCTTTGGATAGAAACTTAAAATACTAGAGTTGCTGCCCCTTGTCTCACCCCTGTGCTCTCCATGAGGTCGTGCACATTGAGGTCCTTATAGATCTGCAGTCTGTATTCGTCCATTTGGGCCTTTTTCAGCTTGGCCTTGTCATAGTCTTCGTTCTCCACCGCCAGGCGCTTCTCTACTTCATACTTGCCTAGCTTCTCTCCCACCTGAAGGAAGTCAGGTCAGAGTTTCTTGATTAACTATTATTTACTTCCAAAGATGCCACATTCATTATGAATATTACAAGTTTTCAGAATAATGTAAAATATATACACTGCAGATCCGTTATATTGCGCTTCGCGGGGTCCATGGATGGCGTTCGCGATATAGCCGGATCGCGATATAACTTGTCAGGTCATTCATGTACATATAGATATACATGTATATGCTGGTCTATTTTCACAATCTCAAAACATAAACCTAATTAACTCACCTTTTTCATTGTTTTTAACATCCACAATGTGTTATATCCATATGTAAAATATTCCATTTGTATATAAAAAATATTATATTATTGCTTGTAATTAATTACAAATTGTGTATCATAAATTCCAAATCCGAAACAACTATCCAAATTTTACTGTTCACATAACGTAAACACTAATTCTATTTACAATTACACTGCACATGTATTTCGTGTAAATCCTGCTAGAAAAGCGTGCAAAAATTATGCTGACATGTACAATGTCACTTTATCCGCATGGAAAGCGTGGGTGTATTGATTGCTTTATTAAAACTTTGTAGCGCAGCGAACATTAAGATCTTTACTTTTGTATAAAAGTTTCGTAGCACATGACACAAAATTGGGTAACCGTATCTATATTGCGAACGATGTGTAGTAAGCATTTCCTCTGAAACAAAAAGGAAACAGTCACGCCGTATCGATAACGTTATTGTCCTTCAAATTGGTCAGTGTTGATCTATGACATACAGTCACTGTATACATCCTACACGTGGATGGTGTGTAATTCAGCTGCTAATTAAAGCGACAGCAGTGTAAAGACGTTTCATGGGTGGCACGCGTGATGTAAGCTGATGACGTCAAACTGTTACACTTTGATGTTGAGCGGGTCGGTTTATTGTTTATCGCACTACAAGAGTGTGAATGAAAGAGAAGCAATGTAGGCACGAAAATCCGGACCAAACTGGATTTATTAATGAACGTCATGTAATAGTAAAATATTGAAGTACATGATAAAAATCGGGATCCACTACCGATTCGTGATATATTGAATATCGCGAGATAACGGATCGCGATATAATGGATCTGCTGTGTATATTTAATTCAACGTAAATCATGTTGATTTCATATGCATGTTTATATAACAAACGTTGTGTCAAATTATTATTGTTATTGTCTATTTATTATTGTCATGTGTACTGCAAAGAAATTTGTTTATAATATAATTTTAATTTATTTATTTTTTACTTTATTTTAGCTGTCCAACTGAACTGTTTTCAAAAAATGTCAGAAAAACTAAAAATAAACAAGAGCAGTTTGTAAAACAGTTATGCCCCCTCTAGGTTAAAAGCAATCTTTAAATATCAGGCCAATTTTAGTTAAATCATGGGCAATTACTCTGCAGTTCCTGGGGTGTTTTTGCAGAAACTGCTAAAACGTCCAATTTTAGATAATTCAAAGGCCATTACTCCGTAATTCCTGGGGCAATTTGGCTGATAATCGAACATGGCCGAGATATTATGCCCACAAACATTTTCAGAAAGTTTGGTGAAGATCTGATGAAAACTGTTGGACATTGAGAGCGGAAATGGCTAAAAAGGCTAATTTAGATAATTCAAGGGCCATAACTCCACAATTCCTAGAGCGATTTGGATTATCAATCTTGGCCGTGATATTATGCCAATGAACATTTTCATGGATTTTGACTAAGATTGGATGAAAACTATTGAACTAAGAGAGCGGAAACAAAAGTGGTCTACCGACAAACCAACATTAGATAACCATGGGGGGCATAAAAATCTCTGGCCTAAGAGGTTTTTCCAGTTTCTATTAACAACAAAAATCCTGATAGATCACGGATTGTTTTATAACCTTACCCATTTGTTTGATAGACAAGACAAGACAAGACAATTTATTTCGTAATAAAAGGCCTCTGGCCCAATATAAGTCAGTAAAAAAAAAAACTATACATGAAAGAGTTGTGAATTTTTATACTTTTTGCATAATAGTATAAACAAATACTGCAATTTTCTTAAATGTTAGTTCATTTTTTGTTTTCATCAAAGTAATAAAATCATTTAGATCACTGTTTCCATTATGCCAAGAATAGAGGTATATATTATGTTCTTCGTGAAATTTACAACAATGAAAAAACACATGAAATTCGTTGTTGATGATGTTAATGCTTTCTACATTTAAACAATGTGTACAATATCTAAGTTCAAGCTCTATACCGAGGTGTCTTTCGGTTTTAATAAGGAACTTATGATTCGAGCATTGAAATTTTGCAAAGGTTTTTCTGAAGTAAAATCATTTGTATGATACTGGAAACAATGTAGTAGTGTTATAGTTGTCATGGTCATACTTTGTGTTACTGTAGAACTGGTTTTATTCGGGTGGGTTTTGTTTTCGCTAATATTAGGAATTTTATTTCCCTGCGCCTCCAAAACCAGCACGAATAAAATGTGTATGTCCAAATGTAAAAATCAGAAAATATGCAACTTTTACCTCGTAATGTACCACTATGGTAATCAGTCCAAGTATGTTATTATAAGCAATTTATATCAACGGAAGAGGTGTGGAAATGTGTGAAAACAGCCTATTGTTACTTTGCGTTGTCATTTTTCACACTTACTTATCACAAAAACACTTGCATAAAAGCAATTATTGGCTTACTGGTGACTGACAGGGTACTACTAGTAACCGCTTGGTACATTAACGCTAGCAGTATACGCCAATATTTTTCTTTCATGGTAGGATAACGCTAGTGACAAGCAATATTAATGTTCCTTTTATATCAATATACTTTCAGTTTTGAATTCGCTCCATGACCATGACGCAAATTCAAGAACACTCAAATTAAAAAAAAGGATCATTTTGGGAGAAAAACGCGAAAATTTGTCCTTGCCAATTTTAAGCATTCTACAGTAAATGAACCAACAAAAATGCGTTTGTCAACATTTATTAGCCCAGTACTGTAACATAATATGAATCTAATTTTAATATAAAATTATAAACATTTCATTGTATATTTCTTACTGGTGTTCCTAATATGCTTATATACATTCTAACTTTCTGACCAACTAACTGACTTACAGGCAGTCACAGGTTCAATATCTGGCACCCATTGCTGTTGCTGATTTAAACTTTGGACATAGTATGTGTTAAATGTTGCATTTAGTAAGTGTTAAATTTTGGATTTAACAAGTCTTAAATTTTCCATTTAATAACTACTGGTGTTATTTAATTGAGTTTTGGACCTCTTTGCAATTTTTCAAAAGTTACAACAAATCTCTTTACCTTCTGCAACTCCTGTATAGTGTGTTTCAATTTCTTTGCATATTCATATCTTTCCTCTGCAATTTAAGAACAGTCCCATACATATTCATTATAATGAGTCCAAGACATATTCATTATACAGAGTTCAAGACATATTCATTATACCAAGTCCAAGACATATTCGTTATACCGAGTCCAAGACATATTCATTATACTGAGTCCAAGACATATTAATTATTCCGAGTCCAAGACATATTCATTATACTGAGTCCAAGACATATTCATTATACCGAGTCAAAGACATATTCATTATACCGATTCCAAGACATATTCATTATACCGAGTCCAAGACATATTCATTATACCGAGTCCAAGACATGTTCATTATACCGAGTCCAAGACATATTCATTATACCGAGTCCAAGACATATTCTTTATACTGAGTCCAAGACATATTCATTATACCAAGTCCAAGACATATTCATTATACCGAGTCCAAGACCAATTCGTGATACTGAGTCCAAGACATATTCATTATACCAAGTCCAAGACACATTCATTATACCGAGTCCAAGACCAATTCGTGATACTGAGTCCAAGACATATTCATTATACTCAGTCCAAGACTTACTCATAATACTGAGTAAAAGACATATTCATTATACTGAGTCCAAGACATATTAATTATACCGAGTCCAAGGCATATTCATTATACCGAGTCCAAGACATATTAATTATACCGAGTCCAAGACATATTCTTTATTACTGAGTCCAAGACATATTAATTATACCAAGTCCAAGACATATTCATTATACCGAGTCCAAGACCAATTCGTTATACTGAGTCCAAGACATATTCATTATACAGAGTTCAAGATATATTCATTATACCGAGTCCAAGACCTATTCGTTATACCGAATCCAAGACATAATAATTATACTGAGTCCAAGACATATTAATTATACTGCGTCCAAGACATATTCATTATAAAGGGTCCAAGACCTATTTGTTATACCAAGTCGAAGACATATTGATTATACCGAGTCCAAGACATATTCATTATACCGAGTCCAAGACCTATTTGTTATACCGAGTCCAAGACATATTCATTACACCGAGTCCAAGACATATTCATTATACTGAGTCCAAGACCTATTTGTTATACCGAGTCCAAGACATATTCACTATACCAAGTCCAAGACCTATTTGTTATATCGAGTCCAAGACCTATTCGTTTTACCGAGTCCAAGACATATTCATTATATTAAGTCCAATACATATTTTAATTATACTGAGTCCAAGACATATTCATTACACTGAGTCCAAGACATATTCATTATACTGAGCCCAAGACATATTCATTATACTGAGTCCAAGACATATTCATTATACTGAGTCCAAGACATATTAATTATACTGAGTCGAAGACATATTCATTATACCGAGCCCAAGACCTATTTGTTATACCGAGTCCAAGACAACAACAAACATTACAATTCTCATAATTACACTGCAATGCAAAATTCACGATTTAAGACAACCATATGTTAAATTAATTTCTCTAGCTTCAAATATGAAATGATGAATACCACCACATAATGCAATTAATATTAGGCGTGTCATAAAAACCAGGCTTAATGCACATGCGTAATGTGTCGTCGTGGATCAGTCTGTGCAGTCGGCACAGGCTCATCCGGGACGACACTTTCCGCTTACAGTGGATTTATGTCTAGAAGAGACTTCCTTGGAACAGAAAATACCATAAAAGTGGAAAGTGTCATTCTGGATTAGCCAATGCGGACTGCACAAGCTGATCCAGGACGACACTTTTCGCATGTAGATAAAGCCCAGTTTTCCCACAACATGCCTCATATTATTTAACTCTGTCCTGTTACAGTCCAAGATTTAGACCATTTCATTATTAAATACTCTAGCTAACTACAATAACTATAAACAGAAGGTAACTGTTTATTAAAACGCATAAAAAACCAAATCCCAAAACAACATTACAACAAGCTTTGACCTTTCCTAAAACAAAGTAAGTCCTGCATGATGACCATTTAAGACAACGGCCATGCCCTTTGTTACAGACTTTATTTGGTAAACAGACATTAGCCCCTCGGACAATTTCCACTTAGTCAAACAAGAGGGACACTATGGGCCTAGGTCGCTCACCTGATATCTATGTATGAAGTTTCATAAAAATATCTCAATAGGTTTTCAAGTTATTGAGCGAAAACTGTTTTTCTATTTTTAGAAACAATCATTTGAACAATCTTTGTAGAGGACCACTATACAATGTCACATACCAAATATGAAACCTCTAGGTCTTGCAATTTCAGAGAAGAAGATTTTTAAAGTCATTTTGCTATGTAAGTCTATATAAACCATGTGAGCCACAGGGTGTGGCCAGTTTTGACCCCAGGGGTATCATTTGAACAATCTTTGTAGAGGACCACTATACAATGTTACATACCAAATATGAGACCTCTGGGCCTTGCAGTTTCAGAGGAGAAGATTTTTAAAGTCATTTTGTTATTCAAGTCTATATAAACCATGTGACCCCCGGGTTGTGGCCAGTTTTCACCCCAGGGGTATCATTTGAACAATCTTTGTAGAGGACCACTATACAATTTTACATACCAAATATCAAACCTCTGGGCCTTGCAGTTTCAGAGGAGAAGATTTTTAAAGTTATTTTGCCATTCAAGTCTATATAAACCATGTGACCCCGGGGTGCGGCCAGTTTTGACCCCAGGGGCATCATTTGAATAATCTTTGTAGAGGACCACTTTACAATGTTACATACCAAATATGAAACCTCTAGGCCTTGCGGTTTCAGAGGAGAAGATTTTTAAAGTCATTTTGCTATGTAAGTCTATATAAACCATGTGAGCGACGGGGTGTGACCAGTTTTGACCCCAGGGGCATCATTTGAACAATCTTTGTAGAGGACCACTATACAATGTTACATACCAAATATCAAACCTCTGGGCCTTGCAGTTTCAGAGGAGAAGACTTTTAAAGTCATTTTGCTATTTAAGTCTATATGAACCATGTGTGCCCCAGGGTGTGGCCAGTTTTGACCCCAGGGGCATCGTTTCAACAATCTTTGTAGAGGACCACTATATAATGTTACATACCAAATATCAAACCTCTGGGCCTTGCAATTTCAGAGAAGATTTTTAAAGTCATTTTGTTATTAAAGTCTATATAAACCATGTGACCCCCGGCGTGTGGCCAGTTTTAACCCCAGGGGCATCATTTGAACAATCTTTGTAGAGGACCATTTTACAATGTTACATACCAAATATGAAACCTCTGGGCCTTGCAGTTTCAGAGGAGAAGATTTTTAAAGTCATTATGCTATTCAAGTCTATATAAACCATGTGACCCCAGGGTGTGGCCAGTTTTGACCCCAGGGGCATCATTTGAACAATCTTTGTAGAGGACCACTATACAATGTTACATACCAAATATCAAACCTCTGGGCCTTGCGGTTTCAGAAAAGAAGATTTTTAAAGTCATTTTGCTATTTAAGTCTATATAAATCATGTGAGCCACGGGGTGTGGCATGTTTTGACCCCAGGGGCATCATTTGAACAATCTTTGTAGAGCACCAGTATACAATGTCACATACCAAATATGAAACCTCGGGGCCTTGCGGTTTCAGAGGAGAAGACTTTTAAAGTCATTTTGCTATTTAAGTCTATATAAACCATGTGTGCCCCAGGGTGTGGCCAGTTTTGACCCCAGGGGCATCATTTGAACAATCTTTGTAGAGGACCACTAAACAATGTTACATACCAAATATCAAACCTCTGGGCCTTGTGGTTTCAGAGGAGAAGATTTTTAACGTCATTTTGCTATTGAAGTCTATATAAACCATGTGACCCCCGGGGTGTGGCCAGTTTTGACCACAGGGGCATCATTTGAACAATCTTTGTAGAGGACCACTTTACAATGTTACATACCAAATATGAAACCTCTGGGCCTTGCGGTTTCAGAGGAGAAGATTTTTAAAGTCATTTTGCTATTCAAGTCTATATAAACCATGTGACCCCCGGGGTGTGGCCAGCTTTGACCCCAGGAGCATCATTTGAACAATCTTTGTAGAGGACCACTATACAATGTTACATACCAAATATGAAACCTCTGGGCCTTGCGGTTTCAGAGGAGAAGATTTTTAAAGTCATTTGGCTATTCAAGTCTATATAAACCATGTGACCCCGGGGTGTGGCCAGTTTTGACCCCAGGGGCATAATTTGAACAATCTTTGTAGAGGACCACTATACAATGTTACATACCAAATATCAAACCTCTGGGCCTTGCGGTTTCAGAGAAGATTTTGAAAGTCATTTTGCTATGCAAGTCTATATAAACCATGTGACCCCCGGGGCGTGGCCAGTTTTGACCCCAGGGGCATAATTTGAACAATCTTTGTAGAGGACCACTAGAGGATGTCAGATATCAAGTATGAAAGCTCCAAGCCCTGTGGTTTCAAAGAAGAAGATTTTTTAAAGTTTTCAGTTTTTAAATCAATTTTTAGCTCTGGTGACCTACATATGCAGTGGACCGAAACAATTTGAACAACTTCGAAAGAAGGTCACCCAAGGATCATTCCTGTGAAGTTTCGTGAAAATCTGCCAAGCAGTTTAGGAGGAGATGTCGATTATACGAAATGTTGATGCACGACGCTCGACAGACAAAAGGCGATCACAAAAGCTCACCATGAGCACGTTGTGCTCAGGTGAGCTAAAAATTAGGACAATAGCCCCTTAGCCCCCTTTTTTAAACCCAGACAGTATCCCCTTTTAAATAGGACAATATTAGTTACACTGTTAATAACTGAGGGTGTATGGGATATACACCCTCAGTGGTTTCATACCATACAAGAGCGCAGCTTGAGTATGGTATGAAGCCACTGAGGGTATATATCCCATACACCCTCAGTTACTAACAGTGTAGCGAATATATCTCACCAACTACCTTTCACTGGTATCTTTTCATTGATATCAATTGAAAATTAACAAAAGAAAACCTCACAAAATAACACGAAACACCTACAATGATGTCACGAAAATAAACAAAATGACGTCATTAGATTGCTTCATTAGACTTCTTTGGGTTATTGAAATATACCCATGGTGTATGGAAAATACCCCATAGTCATGTTACTGCTCTTAGCTAATCGGATCGCGTCATTTATGTAGAAGGTGCGATATTATCCCATACCATACAATCCACCAGTCCCTTTCAAAAATATAGAGGTGCAAAATAAAAGTTAAGTAAAGAAAAGTATTTGTTTATTATAGTGTCACCTTTCGCGATTAAGGGCCAGCCAGTTTTGATTTATGAAATGAGCCCTGTGTGAGACTTGAACCTTCGACCATCCGCTCCATAGTATAACGCCCTAACCACTTGGTCACGGAGACAGTTTTAAAAATAGTTAAATGCAATCCACCCCCGATAGCTTAAACTCACATTTCCCAATATAATTATGTTGACTGTTTGTTTGTGTTAAAATCTAATAAAATGTTGTGCTTTTTAAGTTGCTTTCATGCAACTGTGATTCTTGCTATAGCTTCCTATACTGACATCTTCACATTAGGGTGCATTTGGTTAATTGTGTATATATTAAGGGCCTATTGTCCATCTGTGCAAAAATTGGAAGGGGTTAATGTCCTACTTGGAAGGGGCTTATGTCCGCCCTAATAATTTTTCAGGAAGTGGATATTGTCGGAGGGGCTAATGTCCTAGAATCACTTGACTTACGTAAGACTGCCTCCTGTTTCTTCTTCTCCAGTTTCCTGATGATCTGGGCGATTTCTGGGTCCTGGTACATGTCGAACGCCAGGTCATCCAGGGGCGAGATGTAGTCGGGTCTGGAGTGAAGAACAAGAACTAACTAAATGGGTTTTCTCGATTTTTAAAGGCTGTATTTAACAAATAGAGCTAACATTACAAATGGGGTTTCTTAATTCTATAAGGCTGTATTGAACAAATAGAGTTGACATATATCAAATGGGATTTTCTTTAATTTTAAAGGCTGTATTCCACAAGTGGAGCTAGCATCTTAAATGGTGTTTCTTGATTCTTAAAGGGACATCATAATATAATTACAAAATGTATGGATAATACATGTATGTTATTATCAAATATAGTTTTAAATTGTATTGTTCTGTAGTCAACAACGTAAGGCTAAAATTTTCTATGGAGTATCTTGATTCTTAAAGGCTGTATTTAGTAAGTAGAACCAACATTTCAAATGTTTTTTTTATTTTTATTTTTAAGGCTGTATTCAACACTCAGAGCTCACATATGATATGGGGTTTCTTGTTTTCTACAGAGACGTTTCCGTTCAAAAATCATGATAAAATTACAAAATGCATGGATAATAATTATCAAATATATCCTGGTAGTTTAAAAAAATATTTTAACGGTGATCTACCCTGAAGCACTACAGACCTGTTGTACAGCCCCTCTAAACTGGGGTCATCTAACTGCTTCTTCCTTTCACTGAACAAATCCTGAAAATAGGCAATATATACAGTATATTTCCTGAACAAATCCCGAAAATAGGAAATATATACCATATATTTCCTGAACAGATTCTGAAAATAAGCAATATATACCATATATTTCCTGAACAAATCCTGAAAATAAGCAATATATACCATATATTTCCTGAACAAATCCTGAAAATAAGCAATATATACCATATATTTCCTGAAAAGATCCTGAAAATAAGCAATATATACCATATATTTCCTGAACAGATTCTGAAAATAGGCAATACATACCATATATTTCCTGAACAAATCCTGAAATAAGCAATATATACCATATATTTCGTGCACAAATCCTGAAAATAAGCAATATATACCATATATTTCCTGAACAAATCCTGAAAATAAGCAATATATACCATATATTTCCTGAAAAGATCCTGAAAAAAAGCAATAGATACAGTATATATCCTGAACAAATCCTGAAAATAAGCAATATATACCATATATTTCCTGAAAAGATCCTGAAAATAAGCAATATATACAGAATATTTCCTGCACAAATCCTGAAAGTATGCAATATATACCGTAGATTTCCAGTGTTTTTTTTAGGGCCAATTTAGGGCCGAAATTCGTCCCCATTCCCCTGCTAAAAAGTATATATTTTCCCCCTGTAGTTGCCTTAAAATTCCCCTGAGAATGTAAGCTTTTTTTTTTTAATTTGACCAAAATCGGACAAACATTGACTGAGATAGAGGCATTATCATTTCTAGCAAAACAGTTGATCAATTTTTTATAACAAAGTAGAATAGAAGTATGTAATAATGCTTTTCTAAAAAAATATAATTCCCCTTTTGCCGTAAAATTCCCCCATCTGAAGGGCCCCGCCATCTTTCCCCCAAAGGTGAAAAAAACACTGATTTCCTACAAATCATGAAAATAAGCAATATTTACCATACATTTCCTAAACAAATACTGAAAATAAGCAAGATATACTTATGCACATTTCCTGAAAATAAGCAATATATACCGTATATTTCCTGCGCAAATCCTGAAAATAAGCAATATATACCACAGATTTCCAACAAATCCTGAAATTAAGCAATATTTACCGTATATTTCCTGAACACATCCTAAAAATAAGCAATATATAACGTGTATTTCCTGAACAAATCCTGAAAATAAGCAATATATACTGTAGATTTCCAAATACATTCTGTAAATAAGCAATATATATTGTATATTTCCTAATAAATCTTGAAAATAAGCAATATATACCATATATTTCCTAATGAAATCTGTAAATAAGCAATATATACAGTATATTTCCTGAACAAATCCTGAAAACTAGCAATATATACCGTGTATTTCCTGAACAAGTCCTGAAAATAGGCAATATATACAGTATATTTCCTGCAAAAATCCTGAAAATTAGCAATATAAACCGTAGATTTCCTACAAATCCAGAAAATAAGCAATATTTAACGTACATTTCCTAAACAAATCCTGAAAATAAGCAAAATATACTGTAGATTTCCTGTACAAATCCTGAAAATAAGCAATATATACTGTAAATTTCCTGCACAAATCCTGAAAATAAGCAATATATACTGTAGATTTCCTGCACAAATCCTGAAAATAAGCCATACATACTGTAGATTTCCTGTGCAAATCTTGAAAATAAGCAATATATACTGTATATTTCCTGTGCAAATCCTGAAAATAAGCAATATATACTGTAGATTTCCTGTGCAAATCCTGAAAATAATCAATATATACTGTAGATTTCCTGTGCAAATCCTGAAAATAAGCAATATATACTGTAGATTTCCTGCACAAATCCTGAAAATAAGCAATATATACTGTAGATTTCCTGCACAAATCCTGAAAATAAGCAATATATACTGTAGATTTCCTGTGCAAATCCTGAAAATAAGCAATATATACTGTAGATTTCCTGTGCAAATCCTGAAAATAAGCAATATATATCGTAGAGTTCCAACAAATCCTGAAATTAAGCATTATTTACAGTATATTTCCTGAACAAATCCTAAAAATAAGCAATATATACCGTGTATTTCCTGAACAAATCCTGAAAATAAGCAATATATACTGTAGATTTCCAAATACATTTTCCTAATAAATGTTGAAAATAAGCAATATATACCATATATTTCCTAATGAATTCTGTAAATAAGAAATATATGATGTTTATTTCCTAATAAATCCTGAAAATAAGCAATACATACCACATATTTTATAATACTGCAAAACCATTAATAATCGTGGGGCATTAATTTTCGTGGATTTCGAGGATGGAACGATCCACTAATTTAAGTTTCCAACGAATAATTATTCGGCTAGCTATTTGATTCGGTCGAATTTGCGCTCTAAGATGTAGTTTTCTATTATGTATACCTACAATAAAGACAATGTAAATATAATGTTTATAGTAGTTAAATGAAGTATAGGAGTTTGTTTATGATGAATACATTACCTGAAACATGATGTGCATTTATATCATAAATGAATCAGTTTAATAACCAGTTTGTGTGTGTGTGTGACAGGTAGCCCCTATCTAATCTGCATACACTCCAAACGAGGCTCCGGTGTAATATACTGTGTACCTTATTAACACTTGACATATCCGATTTATCTGCATATGCAGTAACGCTGTATATGCATTGCTATTTTCTTTCAGATAGACTAGTAATTATCTATGTGCATAGTAAACATCTCCATGCAAAAAGCATGGACCACGTTTTACGACTTCGGTTTTTGGCAGAGGACGGGCCGATTGTTTAATCCACACATTTGTAGTCGGACCCTACATCCCACAATGACGTGCCGTGTTTATTTCATAACAAGGGTCTATTGCTTAATTGACAGGTCGATAATATGGCCCACTTACCGCGGGGACGCTCTGTTTATGACCGTAAGGTGTTACAAACAGAAAAGAGCAATACGATTGACACATTTCTAGATGTTTTGTTTTTTTCATATTAATAAAATTGAAAATACACGAATTTAAGTGCCCACGAAATTGTCATTTTTCAACAAACCACAAAATTTCATGCCAACGAATATAAATGGCGTTGCAGTAAATCCAGAAAATTAGCAATATATACCATATATTTCCTAATGAATGCCCCTGCGGGCTTTTTAATTTCTACAGAGGTGCATTTAATGTAAGTCCACTTCTTAGTGTTCTGTCATACCAATATACAGTAAACAATCCCTTCAGGGGGCATAACAAAACCCTGCACATACCATATAACAACAAACAGAATCCCAGCCAAACCACTGCCACATAGCCAAGCCCCACAGCCCAAACCCCAACATTCACAGGGTACACAAATGTAGGTAGGTGATATAGAATAAGGTGAGAGTGTTCGTGCCATGTGAATGGTGGGGTTTGGGCTGTGGGACTTGGCTATGTTGCAGTGGTTTCGCTTGGATCAGGGGTGGTGAAATCAATTGTCTGTAAGGCTCAACTTGTCTCAGACCAAACCAAAACGTCCAGGCCAAACCACTACCATATATCATCACTCCCAAATTCCTAGGGCTTGGAACCCTTAAACAAGCTCTGAGAAAAACAACAGTCTACTTACCATATTTCACAATACATTTTGAAGCCATAGCACTACCACAAGGTTGCCCATTTTTGAGGACCAGGACCATCTGCCATCCCCAAGCCCAAATGCTTTCCCCCATACCTCTCCATTAACACGGCCTGGACCCCCTGTCACAAGCTCTAAGAAAAGAAACTGCTTCACACCCCCATGATTTAAATCCACATTCCCAGCCCCCTCCCCCCCTCCCCCATACAAAACATCCCTACACCTACCATATCGTCCAACGCGTCCAGCCCTTTCTGAATCTTGTCCCCGATGACGTTGACCGCCACCAGGCCCACCTGGTTGTACAGGTTGTACTTGTTGATGTGGTTCTTGTGGATATTCAGCTTCAGGAACACCCCCACCGCGTCCACCTGTACTGACTTCAGCTCTCGAGCCTTGAACCCCGTCTTCTCGTTGTCCGAGAGAGACACGTAGCTGGGGGGGAATACAGAAATCACATGTATGCACAATCTCAGATAGTATAGTAGCGTCAAGCTGGAGATGATTTTAATGACAATCACTTCCTAACATTTGCTTCATAAGTTGTCTCTGTAAGAATATTTTTTTGTTTTGCCACTGTGACTTTTAATTTATTTCTCTGTGAACAAGATATTACTAGTAATCAAATTTTAACTTACGTATTTGTGTCTCGTGGTACTAATACTATTGAAATTTAAAATTGCAAATGCCATCTTTATATTTACAACAAAACAAAACAATGATAATTGCTTTAAGCAACACATAGCATGTACAGTTCCGCTATATCGCAATCCAGTTTTCTGCAATATCTAATATATGGAAAATCGGCCATGGATTCTAAATTGTTTACATGAAGGTTAATAAATTTTCCATTACTCTGAACATTTCAGAAATAAATACAGTTTGGTCCATTATTTCATACCATTTTACGACTCATTTTTCCAAAACAAGGTATTATCACAAAAACGAAGACAGGTCTCTAAACAAGGACATATTTCAAGCCTACCCGAGCCTCGTATAGCGGGCATTGTCCAGGTCCACAGGCATTCCGTCTGGTACGTCCCCAACAAAGAACTCGATCCTGGTGGCTGCAGAGACAGAGAAGTAGTTAAACAGGGACGTGTTCATAATGCTGCTTAGCGAAAACCTATGTACATTCCTTAAAATAATTAAATTCATTTGAAGTCTTGGCTGGTTCATTTCGAGTTAATTTCATCTTAATTGGTTTTATTCTGGTAAAGAATCAACAGATGCTGCGAATTTTTCCATATTTAAAATTTTTTCAAATATGAAATATCGTTTTTCACAAGGAAAATTGTATTAAAACTTTTCACTTAAATATGACTTATTAGTTGAGTGTAAAGTGAATTGACTAAATAAATCCTTAAGACAGCGGCTTTTTTATGTACACAGATGCAAATTTACCGTTTAAGCACAAAAATTGTTAATATTACAACAGAAATTTGATATGAAATTTCCACTAGAGTACAACAGTATGTACATTTTCCACAGGACTAGGATCTTTAAGGAAACTGCCTAACTTAAGAAAATCTATGAAGTCTGGGCCAGAAATAAACAACAGGGCTGGTATTCACAAAGCTCCGAAGGGAAATCTTAACATCAGTTGTACTTGAGTGAAAATTTCAGATCAAATTTTCTATGTGAAATTCATAATTTCTGTACAAAGAAGGCTGCAATACTAAACATATAAGCAATATTTTTCAAAATTTTAATGTTAAAAGACCTATACGCAAAACAGCAAGAGACTTAAGGAATTTTATGAATTTAAGACAATAACTTAAGTTTTCCCTAAGTAGCTTTGTGAATACGGGCCCAGATTACAAGTCCTCGGAGGCAGTGATAGATGAGGGACTTTAAAGATGGTAAATTCAATAACGAAGGTCAGCTAAGTTTACCAATGAGGTACTGGTGAGTGAGCACTTGTATCTTGCGAAGTCGAGACCGCTTCTCCAGCTGTATCACTATGTCCTGAGGGTACAGACAGTACCTGCAAGAACAACAATGTCATCATCACCATCGTCATCGATGTCATCATCACCATCACCATCGTCATCGATGTCATCATCATCATCATCACCATCACCATCGTCATCGATGTCATCATCACCATCACCATCGTCATCGATGTCATCATCATCACCATCATCGTCACCATTGTCATCATCATCACCATCCCCATCATCGTCACCATCGTCATCGATGTCATCATCATCACCATCACCATCATCATCATCATACCAAATTTGTTTAGAGTTCACTGTGAAACTTTTTACTGCGAAAATGTTGTATTTTCTTACAATTTCTATATCAGATACAATAGTTTCATGCTGAACCCATGCACAATAATTTTATTCATTCATTACTAAAAATTGAAATGCGAATATTTGTAAACTTCTTCGATAAAATCATGATCAGGAGGTGGTTTGTCAGCAATGCTTGGGTCATACTATTTGGTTCATTATTGCTGGGTAATGTGTGTAATATTAATAAAAGAATTTACTAAACATGGAGCACTGGTATGTCTTCGTTGTTTTCTTCAATACAGATAATGGTAATAATGATAATTTCAAGCACCCATTAAATCATTCAGTATTATATTGCTTAAAAACTTCAATTCTGACAAAATCCTCATCAGATTCTCCGTCACTGATTTCCTGAGCAATTTTAGAACATCTTTCACAACATCCAGTATTACACAACGTGATTGTACATACAGAAATGTATGTGTGATTTTCAATTAGAATGTTTGCAAGGAACTTTTCAATGCATTCAAATTCAGTGATATTTTGTAAAATGTCATCTATAGGTTTTTGTGATGCAAATATTTCAAATGAAATTGAATATTTTGGCCATTATCAACAAGTAAAAAAAAATTATGTAATTATAAGGACTTTAGTTCTAATTTTCCAGTTACTGGGAAAGGATTTTTCCATATGAAATTATTTCTCATCTCCACAAACATTAGTGGGATTTCCTCTGATTTTTATGGGATTTACAGCAATTACATTTTGTGAAAGTCCAACTGTTCCAATTAAGAAAAATACATCACACAGACACTAGTGCTTCCCATTCAAGGTGTAATTAGTGTCTGTTGATACTGATGATATTGAATTTCAGACTGCCGCATTAACTTTATGGATAAAATCCCACCAAATACTGACAAAACTGCAAACAAGACCGAGCATTGTGTATCATACAACAGCGTTTTCCAATTAATACTAAATGTAAGTGCGGTGTAAAATCGCATCGGTTAACATTTCGTTGTGATTTTTCTATATTTTATGCACAAATATCGCATTTCGCACGTGTTTTCCGGTCACTGATTTTCCCACACATTGTTTAGAATTTGCACTTTAATTGTTATGTCACAATAATTACAACATACTTTGGCATTATTTTCCTGAGAATGCACATAAATAATAACTATGTGGCGCGTCGTTGGAAAACCAGTCTTAATGCATGTGCGTAAAGTGTCGTCCCGGATTAGCATGTCCAGTCCGCACAGGCTAATCCAGGACGGCACTTTCCGCCTACAGTGGATTTATGTTTAGAAGAGACTTTCTTAAAACAGAAAATACCATAAAAGCGGAAAGTGCTGTCCCGGATGTGTGGACTGCACAGGCTAATACGGGATGACACTTTACAAAAATGCATTAAGTCCGGTTTTTCCACCACGCACCTCATATATTTTTTTTACATGATGCACATGAAAAATTATCATTGCAAATGTAAATGAAAATATCGATCATGTGTCCACATTGGAACATGCAGTAACCATACAAGAAATAAACAATGCTGCTTACTTCCTAGAAGAAAATTATTAATCTGTGAGAAAGTTTGACAGATTATGCTAAACTGACTGTTAAAGCTTGTTATGTAATCTGACTGTTTGTAATTCAAGTACTTTTAATGCTCTTTAACCATCTCAGGATAACGTTTAATTTCAAAACAACACAAATATTCTTAAAAGCATACTGAAGGGTTTAAAAATCAAAATACATGAGACTAGCAGTTTGGACTGTTTAGGTAATTGAACAATTATGTTCTAAAAGTCAGCCGTTCTTCATAGACAAAAATGAAATCTGGTCCATTATTCAGCAAAAGCGAATATCCTAAATCTCCAAATTGATGGTTATTTTGTTGTTCTTGTTTTTGTTTTCTTTTAATCAATTTACTCGATTTTCAAGAAAATGTTATATTTCAACTACGCAAGAAATGCCCATAGACTTTTCTTATGTGCATATTGTAAACATATTGTGTAATTAATTGTGTCTGACTTTAAACAGTTAAAAACTCAAATATTTATGTGTTAATATACAGTAATGAGTATATTCCCTAAAAAATGTCCTCACCCTAATAAACTCCCCCTCCCCCCCACCCAATTTTTACCAACACCCACACCTACATGTGTACCTCCATGCCTAATTAATGCCCTCACCTTGATTGAAACACTCAATGCAAATGCATGTGGTACACCTTTTTTGTAAATCTTTGAAAGAAATGTAAACACAATGAGCTACATAGTCATATAACAACAGTCTTCTTGAAACTCCGTCGGACCTACGGACCTGACCGACTAAATTTGTCAAGGTTCAAAAGAAATTTCAAGTTTGTCGACCCAAAATGTACGACTAAAATATTATCTATCAAATCAAAATTTAAACAGCACACGATCATTATAACATCTATGTTTAAATTCAACGGAATTACACGATGCGTATTTCAATTGCAATTTAAAAACACTGATGACCTTGTATCAATACAGTAAGAACGCCATAAGATTAAGTGTTAGATTCAAGGATGCAACCATTTCCGTTTGTGTATACATGTTTATCAAAGACAAGGAACGCCTACTCGGCAATTAACACACTCCCCTTCTGCACCAGTGTTTCAATTATCCATATATTCTAGACGCAGGAGGAGTCAGTTTTACTACAGCCAAACCAGTCAGCCAATGAGAACGCATAAATTTTCGAATATGCAAATGAGCGTCGTTGATAGAAAGTTTATCACGCCCTCAGTAAAGGGGCAAGCGATTGGTTACACTATCCCGTTAGGTATGCGTTTTGTGATGTTTTTAACTCTCACGTATTTAATAAATTAATTACTACAAATTAAAAGAAGGCAATATAATTATTACTTTTGTGAAATGAACATTATACTAATTATAAGAATTAATATAAAGTTGTGTAACTTGACAAATTGCGTACGCCGATCGCGTCAAAAGTATGTCTTCATTTGTTAAAAAAATTACATCTACTACCTACTGTTCACTAATAAAAGTTTTATTCCAAATCGTCCATGTACACTAATTATATGCAACAACTTTGGCTGAGGAAACATTTGAAAATTTGCGCAAGTATTGGCAGTGCACTTGTCGAAAGTGAAAGTGAAAGTAAATAAATTCCAATTCATCAAAAAAGTTTTGTTGTTTCTTTTTAATGAGTTAAGTCCTTTTAAATTGTTTCATTACCGGTAATCAACAAACATTAAGATTTTCGACACAAAGAATTGTATTTGTAGTTTTGTATTAAAAAGAGTGGGTGGGGTGAAGCAGGGACCTATTTTATAGGTCCCTGGTCCCTGGGTGAAGATTACTTGGACGCTAGCTGTTGCTATTTAATGTTCATTTATTTCCTTTACCTTTTTTTAACTAGAAACTACATTTTGTTTTTGGACAATTAAAATATTACATTGTATAAAATATGTAAAAATGTATACAAGACTCTATACAAGCGGGCCCTAAGGGCCCTAGGACGCTCACCTGAGACCTTGTAACCCAATTGGAATTTGCATCCTAGAGGCGTGGCTTATTTTTATCCCAGGGGCATAAGTTGAACAACCTTGAACAAACCTCTGGGCCTTGCTGTTTCAGGTAAAGGTTTGTTAAGTCATTTTGCTATTTAAGTCTATATAAACCATGTGACCCCTTGGGGGGTGGCCAGATTTGACCCCAGGGGCATAATTTGAACAATCTTTGGAGAGGACCACTATGCAATGTTACGTAACAAATATAGGAAAGCTGTGGGCCTTGCCATTTCAGAGGAGAAGATTTTTAAAGTCATTTTGCTATTTAAGTCTATATAAACCATTTGACCCCCCCTGGGCGTGACCAGTTTTGACCCCAGGGGCATAATTTTAGAACTCTTTGTAGAGGACCACTATACAATGTTACATACCAAATATGAAACCTCTAGGCCTTGCGGTTTCAGAGGACAAGAATTTTAAAGTCATTTTGCTATTTAAGTCTATATTAACCATGTGACCAATTGGGTGTGGTCTGTTTTGACCCATGGGGCATCATTTGAACAATCTTTGTAGAGTACCACTATAGGATGTTACATACCAAATATGAACCTCTGGGCCTTGTGGTTTCAGAGGAGGAGATTTTAAAAGTCATTTTGCTATATATTCTATATAAACCATGTGACCCGGGGTGGGCCCGTTTTGACCCCAGGGGCATAATTTGAACCAACTTTGTAAAGGAACACTATAGGATGTTACATACCAAATATGAAACCTCTGGGTCTTGTGGTTTCAGAGGAGAAGAGTTTTAAAGTCATTTTGTTATATATTCTATATAAACCATGTGACCCCCAGGGCGTGGCCAGTTTTGACCCCAGGGGCATCATTTGAACAATCTTTGTAGAGGACCACTATAGGATGTTACAAACCAAATATGAGACATCTGGACCTTGCAATTTCAGAGGAGAAGATTTTAAAAGTCATTTTGCTATATATTCTATATAAACCATGAGACCCCCGGGGCATGGCCAGTTTTGACCCCAGGGGCATCATTTGAACAATCTTTGTAGAGGACCACTATAGGATGTTACATACCAAATATGAAACCTCTGGGCCTTGTGGTTTCAGAGGAGAAGAGTTTTAAAGTCATTTTGCTATATATTCTATATAAACCATGTGACCCCCTGGGCGTGGCCCGTTTTGACTCCAGGGGCATCATTTGAACAAACTTTGTAAAGGACCACTAAAGGATGTTACATACCAAATATGAAACCTCTGGGCCTTGCGGTTTCAGAGGAGAAGATTTTTAAAGTCATTTTGCTATATATTCTATATAAACCATGAGACCCCTGGGGCGTGGCCAGTTTTGACCCCAGGTGAATAATTTGAACAATCTTTGTAGAGGACCACTATAGGATGTTACATACCAAATATGAAACCTCTGGGCCTTGTGGTTTCAGAGGAAAAGATTTGTAAAGTCATTTTGCTATATATTCTGTATAAACCATGTGAACCCCGGGGCATGGCCCGTTTTGACCCCAGGGGCATAATTTGAACAATCTTTGTAGAGGACCTCTAGAGGATGTCACATATCAAATACGAAAGGTCTGAGCCTTGCGGTTTCAGAGAAGAAGATTTTTAAAGTTTTCAATTTTTAAATCTATTTTTAGCTCTGATGACCTACATATTCAGCAGACCGGAAAGATTTGAACAACTTTGAAAGAGGTCCACCCAAGGATCATTCCTGTGAAGTTTGGTGAAAATCTGCCAAGCGGTTTAGGAGGAGATGTTGTTTGAATGAAAAGTTGACAACGCACGCACGCACGCACACACGCACGACAGACAACGGGCGATCACAAAAGCTCACCATGAGCACTTTGTGTTCAGGAGAGCTAATAAAAATAATAATAGGATTTTAAATATAAACTGTATAAAGTGTAATAGATCTACGTATGTGATAATTAGACTTAAATTAAAAAATATTTTATAAATTTAACTGTGTGAAATATAACAAGTTAAGAAGATTAAACAGAGACTGAATACGAGTGGTAAATATTGCATACATATATATTTTTTTATTATTTAAAATGTGAAAAATTAATTGGAAATAAAATGCAATATGAATAAATGATGTAAACCAGTAAAAACATTTAAATAATTCCGAAACATGTTTGACTGTGTTTGGTCTGACAAATGTGCAGCAGGTCTGACAGATTTTTCTTGTCAGTCAGACCAAATGTCTGACTGAGGATCTCCGAGTTTCATGAAAACTGTTACAATGTTTTCCACATACTGATATATTACTGAACACAAAGTAATGGGAGTCATATTGAACACAATGAGCTACATAGTCATATAACAATGTTTTCCAAAATGCTCACAACTCTGATGTGAAAATGTAAACAGGAAAAGGGACAAACAAACACAACCCATATTATAAAATGATTTTTATCTCAGAATGCTAGTGTTTTATTCAGGCCATTTTTGCGCGGCACGGCGCCATGCCCCTTTTTTGAAGCGCCACTTTGCAGCGGACCGGAACGATTTAAACAACTTTGAAAGTGGGTCACCCAAGAATCATTTCTGTGAAGTTTGGTGAAAATCTGCCAAGTGGTTTAGGAGGAGATGTTCTTTGAATGAAAATGTTGACACACAACGCACGACGGACAACAGGCTATACTAAAGCTCAGCATGAGCACCTTGTGCTCAAGTGAGCTAATAATAGTTTTGTATATATAGGATCTGACAAGAGTTGTCATTTCATAGTATAATACCTTATTTTATTAAATGAGCCAGAGGCTCGCTTACTAACAAATGTCTTATCACATGCTTTTAAACAAAAAAACAAACTTTTTTTACTAAAAGATGTTGATCAATCCTAAAAGTTGTGTACCAGTGTTCATTATGGGCCAAGTTGCAGGTGGGCCAATGGCCCATCAACCACAAAATCAGTGCGCCATTTAAGGATTTTGGGGGGCGGGGGGGGGACGACCAACAATATAATATTTGTCATGTTACTTTTTTGATGTTTTTTTTTTACAAATGTCAAAAACATCAATTTACTCTTATTATTGTACAATAACCACGAAAATTTATCTGACAAACCCTTCCAAAATTTGTGACCGTCAACCTTTGCGGAAGATTTGGCCCTACGAGTACAGCCGAATCAACGGACGTTTACTGGCCGACTGAAGTATTTTTGTTGCTCCTATTTATTATTTTTTGCGGGAATCCCGCAAAGACGCAGCCCAGAATGAACACTGGTGTACTGACGTGATGTCATTTCATATTGATGTCATTTCACTAAAATAACGTCATCCGATTGGTCACTCAAAGAATATGTAGCCAATGAAAACGCTCAAATGTACACGTGTAAGATAAAAATGCTATAAGAGATTCTGAGTTTGATACCTACCCGATACCTGATGAAGACTTATTAAAATCGAAACGCGTAGTAATTTGGAGTTTGTTTTTTTCTATTGTACTGCTTCAACCCAGGGAACAGACTAAAAAGTTTCACAATAAGCCCCCAGTGATTTTTCTTTGGCTATTTTTACTGCCAATAAAAGGCAGTTTCCCCTAGTCAATAAACTTCCATTTTCCCCCTAAAATGACCCAGTTTTCAACCCAAATAAGAAACAAATTCCCATCAAGCTGTGTTGGTATTTCAATAAAACATTGACAACATTTTATTGCTTTTTTTACACACAATATTGGTTGCAAATATGACAAAAATTAGTGTTCGAGACATCGATAAAACAATAATGGTACTACTGTGAATAACTTGCAAGTTTAGAAGCAAAAACATAGCTTCAAAAAATTACTGTTACTATGTATAATTTTTTTTTACTATTTTCACCATTGTGAGGTCTGTCGCACTAAAATTTCCTAGTTCCAAGGCACAGGTAGTTGTAAAAAGTGCCCCCAAAAATAAGCCCGTAGCTTTTGACACAATCAAGCATTAATTAACTAATACCTGAGGTATCCTTGATTAATTCAAATAACACAAATCTACAACCTTGCTGACTGCCATCCCTTGGTCAGGGGACTGTGGTAGTTCAGTTCTGACGCCCTGTGGACCTCATCCTGACCTGATGCATGGGTCACCTTGAATGCTATCTTGTGTGGCATCTGCAACAGATAGAAGTAAAGTGAAAAACCCTGATCACCTGCGGTGGACCGAACCAGGTCTTCAGCATGCAAGGTGGACACTCTAGCTTGTTCGCTAAACAGACTGTCTGACAGGCGTCATGCGATTGATATATTTTTTCTTAATGTGGTCACAAACTCAAGCGGGCGTGAGATGGTTTTTGCTGATATGGGGAACATGCATAATGAGCATGGAGCAGCATCAGCCGATTATCGGATGGCACCTGTGCTGTGAATATGTGCATCGCACATTCCCCCGGCAGGATTGTAGATGATTGCAATTAAAATTTATTGAAAGAGCAATCGAGTCAATGCAAGTCGACCGGCCGCTTTCCGATAAAACTGGGGCCATCCTGATCCTGTACAGGCAATTCCAATAGTCTGACGGTAGCTGTACATCAGTAGGTGCCTTTCCGGGCATCTGCCAGAGCCAGGAAGGGGCCAGCATGGTCACCGTCAAAAATGTACAATGTTTTTGAAGTAGAACAATTGTACGCCTACCGCCTGATCCAAGCAAACGTCATCCGATAACAATAGTCCAAATAATTAGACGTAATCAGTGGATTCTGAGCTATTTTTTGTATGGGCAGAATCCACACTACGCCTAAACAATTCATGCCAATTTCCTGTAAAAAAGTAATTTCACATGAACTCAACATTTTTCTGGTCAAACTTCAAAATATCAATAGTACCATGCATATAATTATGTTATTAATCCATATTGTAGAACAGTACATAAATCAAGCAATTATTAACAAAACCTCATAATGTTATCACATAAACTACACTCGCAAATACACATTTCTGTAATGAAAGTGGTAAAACCAATATCGGTTTGGGCGAAATCTATCATAGCGGACACAGCTTTCTACGTTGTACATGGTAAAATATTTCGTCAAAAGATTTGATTACGTATGTATATGCAATCCGTATTTTTACTGACCAATGAAAAAACAGTATGCAAGTTTCACATTACTCAGAGCATGTGGAGGACTTTACATAGAATTTGAAGTGCATTTGTTTCAACGCAAGGTTTAAGTGTTAAAGTAAGCTTATGTTGACTTTTTGGATGTGGCATAAATATAACTTTGATTATTTTTTAGCATAAAAAACCATAGCTCAGAATCTACCGATAACGCTAGGCTGCCGTATACATGTAACATTGCAGCTTTACATGCGTCATTTCCACGAGTTTTTCGTGCTTTCGCCAGCGTTAATAGTTAGTGCGTTTTTACAGACCAGCATGATTTTATAGCGGAGATATGAAACTAATATAATTAATATCAATATGCAACACAGATTTTATTGTAAAAGTAATTTGCAGTCCCCCTTTTAAAATTATTAATTAATTTAATGTATTCATTTAAAAGACCGAAAATGGAACAACACTACAACTGCATTATATCGCGATTCGCGGGGTCCATGGATCGCAATCGCAATATAACTTGTCAGGTCATTCATGTGCATATACATGTAAACACAAGCCTACTTTCGCTATCTCAAAAAGTAAATGTAATTAAATCACCTTTTCATTGTTGTTAACATCCATAATGTGTTATATTCCAGTGTTTTTCCTCTATATAAAGTCGGTACCGGAAAACGGTACCATTCCCAATCCGATTTTCAGACCATTTTTCCAAATTTGAAGTTAAAAAATTCCCAAATGTAAGAACACAATCCAAAAAGACCCTGAAAAGATAGACCATGTTCCTGTATGTTACTTTTGATTTACCCAAGCGTAAACCTCCACGCACAGCTGCAGGGCCTTCCCCATGCCATTTTAGCGCCCCGGTGCCCGGGCGTTTAAATTTCAACTTCGGAACATATCCGGGGCGCCTAAAAATAGTGTTGCGCTTATAAACATCGCTCGGGGCATGTGTATTTTATCAATTAATTAGTAGTGTTGTCTGCAGCAGACCGACAATTCCTGCTGTGAAAGCTAATCTTTTACGTCAATATGGCTGTTTTTCACTCGAGAAACATGTACACCCACTCTATAATGTCAGTAAATGATCAAAGCGAGTGTCACTTCGTCGAAAATTTTAACAATTTACAGTTATTCCTAAGCCGCAATCAATCACCGTGAAGCACCGCCCTGTAGGCGGAGTTTCAACCTGCAGTAAAATCGATATAAGCCAATAGAAACGCTCAGTTGATCTTCGCTTTGGAATGACGTTATGACTGACCAAACGGCGCAGTTGGCATGTATACACACACAAGTAACCTTATACGCGCGTCAAGTGTATTATCGACCTAAAAAGTAAATGAGCTTTCGTATTTTATAATATGCACACTTTTTTATTTAATAAATTTAATAACTTTAAAAAATAAAATGTGAACAATCACGCTAATATGAAATTGTAATCGGAAAAGCCTATATTTAGTGTTACTGCTCAGTGTTGTAGTTTTGTAAACACAAGCGGTCTTGTTTATGTATATATATATGCCATGTTAAGCCCGTGTTTTTTGCAAAAGAGCGCGAAATGTCTGCTGACAACCACGACGTCACGTAGAAAGCATGCGTTTACTGACCATGTGCTTTCTCATTTCAGATCTTTAACATTTGACGCGCGTAGGCACAACGTGCACGGGGAAATTCTCCCACCGTTTTTGCAAGAACAAAGCATGTATAATATACATGTATTTTAATCATAATTCTTACAATGACGCTTTTGCTTTTAAAAGGCTAGAGGTATACCGTTTAAACGGTGATGTTTCATTTATTTCAATTCGTTTCAACGTTTACAAAAAATTGAAAACCTGTTAGCCTTAATTTTAAGAGCTAAAACGCACCAGATCAGGGCTCAGCCTAGGGACAAATTTTAGGGAGAAGTCACTTCTCCCTCAGTTCAGTTTAGGGAGAAGTGAGGCCACTTCAAGGAGAAGTGTTTTCCAAAAAGCGCTTAACCATAATTTTGCTTGTTATTACCATCATCAGACCATGTCAATCATTATCATAGTACCAAGTCCATCATCATCATCATCAGGTCATTATCATCATCAAATTCTCCATAAATTAATAAAAAGATATTTTCAAGTTGTATTACATTATTCTAGGTTCCAAGTTGTTTTTTTAAGTTTCCATTCTAGCAATACACATATCAATACATGTTTAAATTTAAATATTTTTTTGATCTAAACGTTCACAGTGCATCATAAAACATTTTTTTTGTGGAATTAAAAATTAATTATATATTAATTATATTTTGTTAGTTATTAATTCTTTTTTTTTCAATAAAACACTTCATCAGAATTACCTTGCAATTATTTATCTAATTTCAAACAATAAAATCCATTAAAAACACCAGTCATTAATAATAACACATGTTAAATCTAAGAAGAGTGGCAGTGTGATGTAATCAATTAGATTGGGCTTTCAAATCTGCAAGCCATTAGCAACAGCTAATAGCAATGGTGTTGGTTTGACTTCAAAAAGTCTATGATGTGACTGCTGAGATGGAGCCATTGTTTAGCAGTTTGTAGAACTAAGGGTGTAACAGGATTAGCACCTGGTCAGTGAAAAAAGCATCAATCAATGCCACTGTACCTGAACAATGCAAGCACTGTTGATAGAGCATTAATTAATTAGCATTCCAGATGAAAATGTCAAGGGTGTGAACAAAATCAGACTGTTTCTTTATTGCATGGAATAAAATTGATATTTAAATGGTGTGATGAAATAAAGTCTTGGAATTAAAATGGAAAATGTATTATGAGGGAAATTATTGGATATTAACATGAATATTTACATCTAGTATGGATTGATATGTGTTTTGCGTATCAGGTAATTATGTGCGTTTTTGAAATTTACTTTGATTACGTGCTCTTTTTTATGGAAGTTGACTTCAAAGCTTTTATGACTGGTGTTTGATTGATAATTATTACTATGTGAAGTTTAAAACAGACGGCGAAGTGGACTTCTCCTTGATGAAATTTATCGGCGATGTCAATAGCTCCAGGGCGAAGTTATCGCCCACGTCGCCTTCACGGCTATGCCCTGCCAGATAACGTCATATGACATGTCGCAAACAAAATTTGACGCAGGGACCGGGGCGCCTGTTTTTACATCTTTTATGATATTTTTTTTAATGAAAGTAATAAAATTTCCAATTTGGCTGAAAACGATGCTAATTTTCCCAATTTGACCGGTACCGGTGGTGAGGAAAAACGCTGTATTCATATGTAAAATAGTCTATTTGTATAAAAAAATATTATATAGTTCCTAGTATTTAATTTTAAATCAGATATCACAACACATATACTAATATATATATATCGAAATGCAAAACCTATTCGAACTTTACTATTCACACGTCATAAACACAAATTTTATTTACAGTTAAAATACACATGTACTTCATGAAAAGCCTTTGTTCGGCTAGAAAAGCCCACGAAAATTATGCTGACATGTACAACGTCTCATCATCCGCATGGAAAGCGTGGGTGTATTGATGGCCATATAAAAACTTTGTAGCGCAGATAACTGTGAGATCTTTACTTTCCAATAAAAGTTTTGTAGCGCATACCGACCAAATTTTTGTATCACCATCGATGTGCAGTTAACATTTCCTCTTTAAAAAAAAAATACTTTTGCCGTTATTGTCGTTCAGATAGGTAAGTATTGAATTATGACATACAGGTACAGTGTATACCCTCCACGTGGACAGTGTGTAATTCGGCTGCTAGTTAAAGCGACAGCAGTGAAAGGACGTTGCCATGGGTGGCACGCGCGATATAAGCTGATGACGTCAAACTGTTGCACTTTGATGTTGAACGGATCGGTTTATTGTTTAGCACACATAACGTGTCAATGAAATATTAGCGATGTAGAGATCTGGACCAAAACGGCTATACGTGTGATGCGGACGAATATTGGCATCTTAACTAGGTTTTCTGTTGTTGTTTTTTGTTGTTTTTTTGTGCAGACCTCCTAGGGTGAATTTTTCCATTTTTTAGGGGAAAAAAACCATACTTTTCAGGTGGGGGAGTGGGGCCGATATTCGGCGGCAAAAATAGCAGATTGAGGGCCCTGATAGGAGTTTCATTTGCCGTAAAGATTACATGAGGTTTTTACCAAACGACAATTAGACGCGGGTTTGTTCGGGTTGAGTTAGTTTTCAAATCAGTTAATCTATAAAATCTTCCATATTAAAATATTCCCCCGGTCAGTCAAAATTCCCCCTCCAGAGGGCAGTGGGCCCCTTCCCCCAAAACTGATTGTGGGCCCTGTCAGTGCAATTAGTAAATTAATGTTTGTACTTCATGTTGAAGCATTGTTAAGTGAATAATCAGTGGTAAAATATGAATTTGCAGCTTGTAAAGCTTCCGACATAAATTCATGTCGGAATGATGCTACAGGAAAATAGCACTTACCGATATGGGTGTGTAGAATTACCGAAATCCCCGTAATTACCGAAATCCCCATATATTTAGGCTATTCACTTAATTATTTTGGCAAATGTGATGAACTAATAGTATTATAGTGTTTAAATGAAATAATATATCATTGTTTTTTAAACCAAACATGTATGATTGTCTTTTCAACTTTTTTTACAGCGTTTCGGTAATTAATGTGCTGAGGTATGCATAGTTGCGCCTCTAACACGTACTCGGGGTACAGAAATCCCATCTGTTGCCACAGTTAAAGTAAATTTACATTATATAGAATATTGCTACAAGAGAATTACACAATGGAAATATTTAGACATGCACATATAATGTATTTTATGTGATCCAAATGACAAATTTTGGGGGATTTCGGTAAGTCCGTACACACTTTTACGGTACCAAAATCCCCTACATAGCAACAGTTATAGGTCTTATTCATCATATATAACATTGCTAAAATGTTGTTAGTCGATGGTAATGTGTAAACGTGCACTAAAATATATACTTTGGTCCGTTACTGAAACAGAAGTGGGAGTATTATCAGGGATTTCGGTAATTCTACATATGGATGTTGCGCCCATCACACCAATGAAACAAACTTTCTAATAAATAAAATACGCAATAAAGAATATTATAATTTTAGCTTCATACAACAATGTTTACATAATACGTAACATATCATACTTTTTGCAATTGCAATACAATATAAAGTAATAATAATAATAATAATTATTATTATTATTATGATAATAACTAGAAAGGAACTGAAAAAAAAACTGCATAATGTGGCAATCATCATCATCATAATTAAAAAATATAACATTTAATATGACAATCGTATGTCATAATTGTGAAGTTTAAAGAGTCCAAATGATCAACTATAGCGTGTATAAAAATTGCTAAAAGCTCTTGGTCAAAAATAAAAGTAACAATTTCAAAGTTTGTATAAACAAAATAGCCTTTGACTATTTACATACAAGCAAACAACATATAGTCAAGGTACAATGAGTAATACATTTACAATCATTTTAAATACACAGTGCAATAAAGTTCACATTAATTACTAGTAAAACAAAGTATACATTATAACTGTACATGAAACCCAAAAGACATACAATGCAATACAAGTACTATTCAAAGAAAATTTAGATGAAACATTAAGTGTTACATACAATTTTTTAAGAAGCAGCCAAAATGGAATTTCATATTATTGTAGCTGGCACACGTTCCTAGAGAAATTATGACATTTAAGACGTACAAGTGCACAATTTCAGAGTATTAAAGTACGTGACATGAATTAATACAGTTGTTCCTATATGTTACATTTATTTTTTACATATATGCAATGTAAATTAAATAAATATATTTTGCTTAATACAGAACAGAACAGAATAGTTAATGAATAGTTTAAAGCTTGTGAAAATAAACTGCCGCGTTTGCCCTTAAAGTTATGCATCTATCAATATCCCCCACACACCCCGGGGAAGCAGCGGGCATATACAGGACTTAAAGACTGGCTTAAAGACAGACGTGATTTGACATGCCGAATGATTCTGGGTCCCGGGAAATTGACTTTTGCCTTTTGTCGGATATTAGATATTATAAAATAAAAATTGTCAAATTCCCCTGGGTCAGCCCCCCCCCCCCGGGGGGTATTGATGGGTGCATAATATCAGCGTAATAGTATACTAAAATCAGAAAAATTAAGTCAAAACATTACACTATAATTATAGCTACTACAATCAACACAACACATATATAATTTTCACATTATTTGTTCATTAATTTTTACTTATTAGTAAACGTTAAATAGTTTACAAATTGGCTGGTTCATTAAACAAATATTCATATATGAACTGGTATCGAATTATTTATAGAAAGCCTACTCATTTTAATTTCACTACCACCCGGTGATCAACATCTGGGAATGTACAGATGGTTTAGTGCAGAACAGAACAGAACAGTTTATTTCGACTTAAGCATAGAACAGCTCATCGTCATTGACATGAGTATATAAAATACATGCGTATGTAATACAAACATATACATCAGTTCAATAACAAGTACAAAAACATCAAGTATACATGCTTGGCGTTAGAGTGCCACATGGATGGAAGTTAACATTTGCATTATCAAAATGACAACATCATATACATATTTGAACAATTACAATATCATAATATATCATATATTTGTTTTGATTTGTGTAAAAAATAATCAATTTATCCTAAATATATACAACTGTTCCCTTATTTTAAAGCATTTTAAACAAAAAATGGCTAGTTTCCTAAGGACTATTTTGTTTTGTACTATTTAAAAGCTCGATAAACTTGAACATATTTGGATGGGACCTATAATATTTTGGAATAAGTTTTTTTCTGCACTCTGAGTAGTATGGACATTTTAATACAAAGTGGTATTCATCTTAGATGTCATTAAGTATGGGTAAGTAGACTGTAATAATGTTGTTGTTTCTGTACATAATGAAACCAGTATTGTTTGTATATTCTTGTTAATTTATTAAATAAATGTATTATATCAACGTTTATGGCAATGTCATTTACAGCCTTAGCAAAATCCCGACAATTTGGAAATATTTTATTTTTTATTATTTACATAATATAGATAACTTGGGTCCGCTAGTAGATAATTATCGAAATCCCTTTTTGTTTTCTTAATGCACCTCATCATATCTGTTGTACACATGGAATGTATGAATATATATGAATATGACCGAACGCTTTGCACCAATTATTGATTTGTTATGTTTAAAAGTCATTTTATATTAGTTTAAACCAAAATAAGAAGGGGATTTTTGTAACTGGACAATGAAAACTATGGAGAGCAATACATATAACTCCACTCGTAATTACCAAAATCCCTGTATCTTAACTGATCCGTAAATAAATTAGAGCTATGCACATATATAAATTCTATATTTTCATTATTATTTAAAGTTTAACATCCGTCTTGCCGATATCCAGTTAATACTGAAAGACAAATTTGACAGATAACTTTGCTCCGCTCGTAATTACCGAAATCCCTTTTATTAATTGATGTACCTTTACATATCCGTTGCCTATATAAAAGCTATGTATCGACAAATGATTTATAATTTAATGATCTGCAACCGGGATTTTGTAATGCCTTAAAATGCATTCGGTAATAGTCAATAACGTGACAAGAAAGGGATTGCGGAAACTAAACGTGGAAACAAGGGAGATCACAAACATTCAACTACTCTATATAGTTATTACCGAAATCCTGATAATTAACTACTGTATCGCACCATTCCCATCGAGTACATGAGTATTATGCATACATATGCAAGATAAATTAAAGCTTTGTATCTGGAATAAGTTTTTATTGCATAAAAATGCATATAATATTACTTTAAACCACAATAATATGGGATTTCGGTAACGGCAAGGGAGAGCACTCACGCAAATCTTATCGTAATTCCCAAAATCCCTTTATATAATGCACGTACATCATCATAAACGTTAAATAAATACAATTTATGCATACATTTTCAATTATGAGTGCTATAAAATGCTTTAATACTACTTAATCTTAAAATAAGAAGGGATTTCGGTAATTACGGGGATTTCGGTAATTATACACACCGTTACCGATATGAGGTCGGTGTATACCGCCTCATATATATATATATAGGAGTACCGATAATAAATGCCAGGATTTTTTTAAATTTTTGTAGCTGATGCAAAATATAGGTAACATCCCATGGCAAAATTTAGCTGTGCACTTTCCCCAAAGTTGACTTGACAGCTGTTTTTTGAGACTTGTTTGTTCCTTTAACAAAATTGTTGAGATCATTTAGTGATTTACACCAAAACAATGAAAATGGGCCTCTGGAAAAAAAACCTGGCTGCTGACAGATTTTAAGTATTTTCAGACGTATATTATTACAATTTCAAAATCGTACTTTACATGATTGTTCAAAAATGTCATGCTTAACGTGTCAATTCAAAAAATAAATTATTGTAAATTTTATAATTTTTAGTGACAAAACTTATTCCATTTCATTTGGATGCAATCAGATATAAATAAAAGTGAAATTATTTACGTAGACATTTACCTTATTTAATTGTTTATCTCCAAAATTTTAATTTTTAAAAGTGAAAAGGCATTGATTATCTTGACAACCACACAGTTTGTATACATTTTTGTACGGTGACTCTCGCGAGATTTAGAAATGTTATGAAAAGCTTCTACTTAGGCTACACTCAAAGGCCTCTACATAGGCTACACTGCACTTTACGAGAGGATGGGGTTTAGGTTACGCATGCGCAAATAAATTCCTTCATTGTTACATATAAAATATTCAATGTTTGATCTCAATTTTCACCATGACCAAGCGACTTCCCAATATATCACCATACATTGTTGGAAAGATAAGGCCATAACCTTCTGAAAAAACAGCATGTCAAAAATTTCTATACGCACGGTCTGTATCCTGATAATGCTGGCTCAGAAGATAATGCATGCTCAGAAGATAATGCAGGCTTCCGAGATGGAGCAGATAATGGGGTACATCAGTTTATGTATAATTGTTTTTTACCCTTACACCATGCATTTTCTATTTCGATAGATATAAATTAAGCGATCCATTATCTATCTACAGGTACCCTAACTTTCGAAAATATTCGTCAGATACACGTATACATAGAGAAATGATTACAAAACATCACCCAAATAAGCGGAAAACTGTATATTTTAATCATTAAAAAATATATGTAAGCATTGTTTTTTTTAATCAAACTTGTGTAAACAAAGCCCACTCATCGACAATAATAATGCAGTATTGGTTGGTTTAATAACACACGTACGTTTCTATAAAAATGATTTTTTTCCAAGTTGCCGGCACCCAATTGGATAATGGCTTGCTACACGATAAATACAAGAAGATAATGGCGTGCTTAACTTGGATAATGATCGAGCATGACTTTTTATCATGCTTATTTACAGCTTGATAGTGTAAATGTGTCTGTCTTTCTTCCCCTTTATGTGTAAATGTATGCGTCTGTCTGTCTGTCTGTCTGTCTGTCTGTTTGTTGCCTGCCTGCCTGCCTGCCTGTCTGTCTGCGTGTCTGTCGCTTGGTATATTGCGTGGTAGATATGTACGCATTTATGCCTTATTTCCCCCAAAATTGTACTAGTATTTGACTGACCCTATTTATTACCTGACCAGAATATGAAGGGCCCCATTTGCCGGTCCCAAAGTGTCTGACATGCACTACCAAGAATAATTACTGCAATAAATTATATTGTTAATTGTTAATTATTACAACCTCTCAGAATCTTCTATATTGTGTTCTCCTGAACGCTAAAACAACATCAATAGCTGCCATTGCATAGCATATGAAGGAATATGAATACAACACACCTCGACCAAAATAACTTCCAAGCTAACCTCCCTGACAGTACAGATTCTCAAGCAAATATTTACTAACAAGCAAGATAACAAAACCTATTGCATGCTCCACTCACACATGTCAGGATTCAAGCAGACATCATATGTCTCTCAATAATTATGTGAATATATTTTAATTTCTTACATCATTACCTCCCTCCTTGTGAACTGCGCCCTTTTTGAGTAAAATCATGTCCCAGATGACGTAAGTGCTATACTATAATTATCATTTAAGATTTAAGCAAGTTTCTATTAAAATTTGTATAGCATTATGAATGTAAGAGTGTGCATAAACGTAGTAAAATGGCTCTATATGAAATATTCATTGCAGCATATGTCATTGTACACTTAGTCAAAAAAGAAACACAAATTGTGAATAATGTAAAAATAATTCAAAATTAGTTAAGATTAGAAAAAATGTGTTTTTATGAAATAAATATTGATAATGTCCCAATAAATTAGCAAACGTAATGTTAATTCTATCTCTTAACAAACAGAAATAGCAATATTCAAAGTTCACCACTGCCGAAAGCAAACTTGCAATGTATCTTGTAGCTGTCCCAAGCACTGAAAAGTGCTTTCATGTTGAACCTTAAAATTTCACGAAAACCTGTTCTACTGTGGTGTGCTGTTTAATTTTGGAAGTACAGTCTCGAAACAGTATTTTATAGGGATGCACAATAATAGCATGGTTGTAAACATATAACATCGGATATAAAGATGTTTTACATTTATCCCGATTCACAGACTACACAGACTCCAGTTTAAAATCACTCTATCACCTCTTAGGTATTACGAAGATCAAGAAATACATATATTTTAGGTCAAGGCCACTTTACTGATTGCAAAATAGACAGTTGCGATATTGGACATAACTTTATGCTTAATTAAACAACAATGCAAAATAAAAAGAACACATAAATATGTTAAGTCTAGTGCAAATACAATATAACACAATTTGTCTATAAGTAAATGTGTAATTCCGCACATTAACCGAATCAACATCTGTAGGAAATTAAATGTCAATAATTTATTTCACGTTCTTTTATGTATTATAATAATAAAATTTAACTCACAATTTTTTAGAAATACAACATGGTTACACTATTTTTAAAAACTATTTTTGATATGCACTTCTAGTCATACAATTATTGCATATTTAATTATAACTACCACTATTAATTTTGAGTATACGGTCAAGTATACGGTTAACTTCAAATGTGTTCCGGTTGTACAGTTTCAGTTAAAGCAGTTGCATGACCATAAACTAACAATTATTTGATATAATATATGTAAAGTAACACAGCACACGTGTCTATGCATTATAAGTATTTTAATTTCAGAAAGTTACTCGTTAAGGTATGCTTATTTGGAAAATTTAGCATCTTTGTTAGGTTTAAACAATATAATTGTTTTTTGATAACATAAAAATGTTAAATATAGGCCAGAACTTGAAATACTGATAGCAAATAATGTTGATCATAGTTAAACTATATTTGATGGTATGTTGGTATCTCGTTATTGTTTTTGCCGATTCGTTTCAATTAAAATCCATTAAATACCGGTATTTGTTAGTTATTTTATTACAGTAAAGTTCCCCAAATGGTCCTTGCAGTAACAAATAACGGATTATATTTAACAGCTTTTCACAGTAAACTAAATAATAATATTTACAATAAGAACAAAAACAGAAAACACAATCAGATTATAATTGTGGATATTGTATCAATAAAAAAGTCCATATGACATGGCAAACTGACGGAATTTCAATATTTAAATTCTTACGAGATGAAAGCCAAAACAAGGATAAAGCATTGTTCACGCCTTGACTGGAAATCGAACCCGGTTCGTGTAAGTAAAAGACAATGCTGTTACCTTCAATAAGTTCACAGATGCATACATCGATTTAACTATCAATATAACTTTTAATATCTACGATGTTTATGATTCAACGCTAAACGTCTGGTAAATCCAAGAAACCGATGCGTCTGTGAGCAAGTATCTTAGAATCGTCCCTGTGAAGAAACTGCCTAACCCCACGTTCACCATGGGCGGGGAAACCAGGCTTGCTTACAAGTCCAGATCGTCTGCTGTGTGAACTATGACCTCTAACATCAGAGTCAAAAGCATGATCTCTGAAAACATTATTCAAATATCTATGTAACGATAGGTAGAGAAATTACGAGTCAATACTAATTACGACTTTAAGAATAACTATACACTTTTTATATGTAAATTTACAGTATGTTTCATTGTATGTGTGATTTTGATTTCAATGAAAGTCCATGATATGTTTTTACAGTAATAAGTCCTTATACTACTGAAACTATCATTACTGAGTATATTCTACCTTGGAGAAATCATCTGTTCTTCGACCTTCGCACGTATGGTTGATCCTACCAAACCGGAGTTCTCTGTTTCAGGTGATTCAGATGAACGTGATTGATAGACGCTGGCATTTGATGTCCTCACATAGAACGGCCTGGTGAAACAAAGATTTTCGTCATAAATATGAAAAAATAAATGATTGTGTATAAGTACAGAATGAACAGGCTAATGACGTGAATACAACAATGTATGCGTTACGCGTGTACATCTGACGAAATCTTTAACCTTAATTGCCGTATCTACTACTTGATAGCATTAACACGGACCCTATCCGTTTAGGTTCAGCTCGCATTAAGACGAGCACACTTTTATCAAATTTAAGAAATAATTTTCGATTTCAGTTGTGTATCTGTAAATAAAAATGATTTTGAGTTCAGATACGTAGAAATTAATTTTTCGAGTGTACTAAAGGGGATACCAATGTGAACCGTAGTAATTATTGCCAAGTATAGGCGGATAACTCTGTAACTACTTAGTTTGCCCATAATTTAAACTCTAGCTGCGACGATCAATCTACCCGACTAGCAAACCAAATTCAGAAGACTAGCTGGACAAACTTCGGCAGGCTTACTTTTTTTTTCGTTTATACCGACGGTCAGTCATGGCACCAATATAACTCCTACATGCTTTGTATCCTGTAATTTGAATTAATTACTTGTACACTGCCTCATATAATAAAGAAGAGTAGATCAAATAAGCTCGATTAGTTAGTGCATTTTATTACCGTAAAATGATTACTGGATATCCTATTGTAAGCATACGCTGATTTTCATACCCTACTCATACATTTAATTGATGTATTAGTATATAGAGATATTATGTAGTATACAGTGTACTTAATGTGACTTTAAACATATAATATTATAAACATTCAAAGAAAACAGCTGATTCAAAGTGTACATATCATAGATAAAAAAAGCAGCTCGATCATTATCCATTTAATTTTTATTGTAGCCTATCATTATCCACCATGAAGCACGCCATTATCCAATTGGGTGCAGGTGGCTTGGAAAAAAACATTTGTTTAGAAACGTACGTATGTAACTGAACCAAGCACGACTGCATTTTCATTGTCGATGATTGGGCTTTGTTTACACAAGTTTTATATAAAAAACGATGCTTACATATATTTTTAAATGAGTAAAATATACCGTTTTCCGCGGATTTGGGTGCTGTTTTGTAATCATTTCTCTATGTATACGTTTATCTGACGAATATTTTTGAAAGTTAGGGTACCTGTAGATAGATAATGGATCGCTTAATTCATATCTATCGCAAAATAAAATGCATGGTGTAAGGATAAAAAACAATTATACATAAACAGACGTACCCCATTATCTGCTCCATCACGGAAGCCTGCATTATCTTCTGAGCTTGCATTATCTTCTGAGCCAGCATTATCAGGATACAGACCGTGATACGTTGTAACTCAAAATATTCACCTTAGAATAAACACACCGATTTTGACAGGCATGGGGGCTGCCATTTTGTGCATGAATACATGGGCCAAAAGTTATGAAGCTGGGAACCATTTAAGATAAAGTAGTGCCTAAAACTGTCTTTTTTCTTATTTCTTACTTATATACCTTTAAATTGATACCAAAACATATCATTTAAACTGTATTTTAAAAATCATATGCATTATACACTGAACCCTATGTGTTTATTATCTAACTGACAGTAACCCTGAGGATGTGACTTCCGTTTTGGTGTAATTTGACCTTTAAGAGAACCCAACCCTTTCAAATTTGAATAAAAACCACATTTTTCATAAAACTGATCTATTTCGAGAAAGAACACGAAGTCCTATCACACTGGTATAAGGATTTATTAGAAAAAAAATAAAGTTAAAAATACCACATATAAAGGCGTTGCGAGACAAGAATTTCGACAGAAAATCTGTACTTAGGTACATCTTGGAAAACATTATTTCAACTCAGAATAAAGCACAACTTTGAGTTTTAATAGGCATGGCAGACATAATATATAATATCAGAAGTGAAAACAATCTCCATTGGTATTCTAAATGTTATAGATTAGGTTTTTTAATCCCTTTTGAACACATTTTATTTAAGTTTCTGCATTTTTGGCGGTAAAATCCAAATAAATGTAGCATTTCAGATGCCATTTTACCCCAGAAAAGGGTTTGTTTACATAACAATCAACAGATTTGACCTCCTGTCACACAACAAAAAAAAAAGAATTAGACCCCCAAATGTAAATGCCAGATATTAATTAACAGTCTTCTGTCACACCTAAGCCTGTGGGTGAGGTCAGCCGCCTGCAATCTTCAATCTGTTTCAGGTACTCACTGCTGTGTAATCTGTGAAAATAAACAGGTTTTCTGTCCATGTTTACTCAATATTGTGATTACTAGTGTAACTTAGATACAATAAGTGTACATATACAAAAGTTTACTCAGTTTTTTGTATTGTGATACGGCTAGTCGCTATGCCGGTTTCACATTGTCGAGCTCACGTGCGAACAGTCCAGTTCAAAAACGGGTTTGAGAGTCCCAACAAGGGTTAAACTCTTGCTTTTCCTACTGGTGTTTATGAGAAGTATGCCAGGCTGGAAAAGAAGTCATTAGATAGTATAATACATGACAATAATCATGTACTAACCTTCAAAGATACTGATGGTACGGACACGAATGTGTCAGCTTTACGGCCCCGGCCCAACGCTCCAGTGTAGTTGACAAGTTCAGTAGTTTTGATGACTCGTCACTTCACCCAGACATGTATATCAATGAGTTAATGGTTCCGGCTGAGGTCCTGGTTCGTTTCAACACTGCATTCAAAAAAAACATACTCAAATTAAACCAAACTGTGATGGTGATTTAAATGTTGATGCCGCTAACTCCATTAGGTGGGGTCTAGGTTGGCGTGGGCCCCTAAAGTGTTTTATGCATGTATTTCATGTATTTTTCAGCTGAAAGCCTAATGTAAGTACAATGACAAAATAAAATATGAACTAAATAGGATCTGTAAACTTTGAAAATTAGGAAAATTGGTATTATTCAAAGTAGGCAGGTCGGACGGTCATCATGGCCAATGCATCGGCCAGTGTGGACACGAATTTTGCGGGCATTATTAACAGTTACACATTCTAAAACTAAATGATAAGGATTGCAACACAAAGTATTATGACATAAATGAGATAATTGTTGAGACTCTTGCAAATAATTGTCAAAATGAAACTGAAAAACAACACGGTGAACATAATTGGTCTTGGATGGTGACTCTGGTGGACATTTTGTTTTAACTTTCCCATATCTACCCCACTCATGTCCACTAGAGCAACCATCCCATAAAATACAGCCTTTAATGGCGTCAAGATGGCATCTGGCAGTAATTCTCTCCATTACAGTGCGTTTGTAAGCATCCATTAAAAAAAAATTGCAGACGACAAATCTTACCGGATGTTCTTAACGGTTACGCATGCGCAAATAAATTCCTTCATTGTTACATATAAAATATTCAATATTTAATCTCAATTTTCACCATGACCAAGCGACTTCCCAATATATCACCATATATTGTTGGAAAGATAAGGCCATAACCTTTTGAAAAAACAGCATGTCAACAATGTCTATACGTTGTAACTCAAAATATTTACCTTAGAATAAACACACCGGTTTTGACAGGCATGGGGGCTGCCATTTTGTGCAAGCATACATGGGCCAAAAGTTATGAAGCAGGGAACCATTTAAGATAAAGTAGTGCATAAAACTGTCTTTGTTTCTTATTTCTTACATATATACCTTGAAATTGATACCAAAACATATCATTTAAACTGTATTTTAAAAATCATATGCATTATACACTGAACCCAATGTGTTTATTATCTAACTGACAGCATGTAACCCTGTAATTTGACCTTTATTATGGTTACGCATACGCAAATAAATTCCTTCTTTGTTACATATATAAAATATTCAAAGTTTGATCTCAATTTTCACCATGACCAAGCTTCTTCCCAATATATCACCATACATTGTTGGAAAGATATGGCCATAACCGTTTGAAAAAACAGCATGCCAAAAATGTCTATACGTTGAAACTCAAAATATTTACCTTAGATCGGGCCGGCTAGCTCAGTTGGTAGAGCGCTGGACTACAAATCCGAGGATCGCGGGTTGATTCCCAGCCCGGCCACATAACTTGTGTGGGGATTGGTCATAAAATTATTTCTACGGCCATATTCCCTACCTCTGATTCAAGTAGGGCAGTTGTCAGTTACTGGCATAAGTATGTGCACTTAGTACTGGTAAACCAGCTTATCCAGGAAAAGTGTGAGTAGGTTAACTGACCGCCGTTATATGACTGAAATACTGTTGAATACGGCGAAAAATCCATACAAACAAACAAACAAACATTTACCTTAGAATAAACACACCGGTTTTGACAGTCATGGGGCTGCCATTTTGTGCATGAATACATGGGCCAAAAGTTATGAACCACTAAGACAAAGTAGTGCCCAAAACTGTCTTTTTTTCTTATTTCTTACATATATACCTTTAAATTGATACCAAAACATATCATTTTAACGGTATTTTACAAATGCTATGCATCCTGCACTCAACTATATGTCCTTATTATCTAACTGACAATGTGATCCTGAGGATGTGACTTCCGTTTTGGGGTAATTAGACCTTATTGCAGTTGGTTAACAGTTCATGTTTTCTTGGCAAAATTATTACAGAAGAAAGTTCAGAACAATTTAACCGAGTTAATCAATCAAGACCGATTGTGTTGACTGATCTGTAAAACAACTGGATCTATTTTGGATATGGAAGGGTATATCCGCCACTACATGCATGTACCTAAATGACAATTGCAGGTTGCTAAATGCAATTGCATGTGGCTAAATGACAATTGCATGTGGCTAAATTACAATTGCCTGTTGCATCATGATATTCGTAATAAAACGACATATCTATCCACCTGTTAATGACATTGTTATGTTATTTACATTCGTATGCGTTCTGCTACGTGGTAACTGAATGCTTCCTTATGCCAAGTTCATGCTGCTTGCATGAAATTGATAAGTGATTTCTGCTTTTTGTTTGCTTACTCACGCTGTTAAAACGAATCGGTCACCTCTCCGCTAAAACTAACCAAAAACGCACCCTCTCCGCTACGGTACCTGTCACTCTCCGTTAAATCAGGATGTTTGGATGTAGGGAGGCATCAATCAACACAGAAAAACGGAAGTTATGAGGTAAGTTTGCTTGAAAATTTATGGCGCACGGAACATTAGCATCGTTAAGCTTTGAAACAGCATGTTTGTTTTTTGTACAAATGCAATACGGAACTTAATTGAAAGAAAACAATTTCAGACAGTCGTCAAGCCCACATATTTACATTTGAAGTTTGTGTATATATGTGTATCGATTTCTGTCAATTCAAGTCCTGCCAAAAACATTCTTTTTTCTTTTCACATTTTTTTTTACTTTAAAATCATTTTTCGTTATTTTGTCTTTTTTTATTTCTCGGTTATAAATTTTCTTTATTAGTTTAATAACCGTGCTGTTATTTACCAGTGACAATTATTATAATCTTATAATATTAACAAGACGCAGTGCAACAACTGTCAAAGATCAACTGAAACAAATAAAATGATACCAAAGTACCATTTGGCAAATTAAAGTGGCATATGACGGTAATTCCCGTAAATATAGAAACGTATTAACAAGGCACATTACCACTTTTAACTCGATGATTTTCGGTTAAGTTTTTTATCAGAGTTCATTTCTCACAAAAATATCAAAGGTATCCATTTAAAACTTTCAATAATTGTTCACTATCAAAGGATAATCCATTACAACAAGACAGGTAACTCTGTGATTTGTATTTCCAGAGTTATCTGCCCTTGATTGGACATTAAACTGAAACACAAGATACTTGTTTATGGTGCTGCCCCCATTCTGCAGCAAGACGAGGTAACTCTTTTACTGATTTTGTTGGAGTTATTACCATTTTCAACTTACAATTTCAGCTTTAGGTAAAATTTCTCAATACCTATATGAGATATTGACTTGAAACTCAAAGTACTCAATCATAGTGATGAACTTATTCTGGTAACAAGAAGAGGTAACTCTATCAATGATTTGTTTAAGTAATTGCCCCTTTTTCAACTTAGAATTTTCGCTTTAGGTCAAATTTCACAATATCTATAAGAGGTATTGACTTGAAACTGAAAATACTTTATCACAGTTATCAACCCATTCTGTAGACAAGATGAGGTAAGTATATCAAGGATTTTGGTGGAGTGTTTGCCCTTTTTTTCAACTTTTAATTTTAGGTCAAATTTTTCAATATCCATAAGAGGCTTAAAATTCAACATACTTCATCACAGTGATTAAGCTATTCTATAAACAATAGGCCAGAGTACTATTAAATATGAGGAAGTCGAGTGTCCAGCACCCGAAGGCTCTTTTTCTATAATTTTCTAATACCAATAATATGCTGATGGAATCGTTAAGAAAAAATAAATACAATTCCAAATATTTATGTTTTGATACACGGGGTTCCTGTAGGATTTGAACTTCATATACATTTCATTTATATCGATCTAACTACTTCTACAAATTTTCACGCGCCCACGCAAAGTGTCACGGTGACCACTTTTAATAATTATAAAAGACACCATTTTACTGTTTGGTTATAAAAACGAGACCTATGTGTTAAGTAATCATTTAATATTATACCTCTTAAAAGAAAATTTTATTTTTCAGAAAATAACTTTCCGTATGAGCCGTCGATATGCCCCTCTAAATCACATTGCAGTACCCAAATAACCAACAATTTTGAATAAAATTCAATAAGAGTTGATGACGTAAAAATTCAATTTCAAAAAAAGCAAACAGCTAGAAATTATGTTTAATGCCATACATTTGTATGATGACAAATTACATTATGCAAAATTTATGTTTTACATGTTTTGTTTTGTAGCGAAAGTATCAATAAAAGCTGTGGCGACGGAGAGGGCACCGGTTCCTCATACGGAGAGGTTACCAGTACCTTGCCTATTCTGTGTCGTGGCCTAAGTTTATGGCATTTATACCCTTTTTTTTTTTACTTATTGTGCTATCGGTAACAACATACATCCATAGTGGAATCATTTTTTAACTAAGTTTGGTCCATAAAACACCGGCTTTTAATTAAACTAAGGAAATTACGACAGAAAACATCACTGAAATTAGCAAATGTCAGAGTCTACCACTGTTTTCGCTATTTCTAGAAAACGTACTGTTTTATGGAGTAAAATCCATGATACATAAGCAGCTCAATGTCCGAGATGTTCCGTGAAATAAATAAAACTCGAATGTTAGCAATAAAAAACTACTATATTAACGTGTTTTCGCTATTTCTAGAAAACGTACTGTTTTATGGAGTAAAATCCATGATACATAAGCAGCTCAATGTCCGAGATGTTCCGTGAAATAAATAAAACTCGAATGTTAGCAATAAAAAACTACTATATTAACGTGAAAGTGACCTACCGATGGTTTCCGTGTTGATTTTACGAGCTAGTTTTGTTCACCGAACATTTCGCGTAAAAATGTAATCGTTAAGAATATTTATTAAACAAAGAATTTTAATTTCAGAACAAACATGAAATAATTAACAAAATATGATATATAGACGAATAATAGCGATTTAATGTTGTTGTGGATCTCTATTATCAATTTCATGGATATTCACAACTAACCCAAGCAGTAGATAGATCTTTTTTTGCATATGTATACACAGTCATGAACAGACGGGCGGACGGACACTCGGGCGGACGTGTGTATGTGTGTGTGTGCGTGCGTGTGTGTATTGAATGTGTGTATTTCGTAGTTAGTAAGGTCCTTCCGCGCCGCTGCATTTCGTGGGGACCCGTGGTGTGTACCAGCACCCCTGCCTTATTTACTTTTTAACTCATCGAAAGTTGGGACGAAATTTCAATCATAGCTTTTACTGTTGCACTTTTTTTAATTTTGGTGTGGGGTTGTGCTGTTTGGGGGAGGGCGCGCTCAGTACACAGTGGAGGGTGGAGTACAAGAGGAAACCCCAGCTATCCGGTATGTTGACCACCAACCATATTCACATGCGCCGAGAAGGGAGTGAACCCGGGCCGCCTAAATAAAAAGCAAGTCTACTAACCACTTTGCTAGCCGGACAGTGCTTCAAGCTATTTAGAAGGTGTAGAACGGACAAGATGTATGTCTGAAAGTCATCCGCACAGAGAGACGACCGGGAAGGCAGTAAATTAGTGCGCAAGCCGTCAGGACTGATACACTGAACAAATAACTATCTTTTTTCAATGAATTCCTTAAAAATGGTTAAAGCATATAGATCGGACATGCTTTGTGACGGACAGGCACCCGGACGTACGGACGAACGTGCTGACAGACAAAGTATTGGCTCAACATCGCCATGCTTGTGCTCACTAAGACTAGCTTTCCTCGGCCGCTTACTGTTTCGCAGAGGCGGGACTCTGAACGATTTTACGGACACTGCCGGAATTTTTGGTTCACGGTTATTAGATGAATTAGATATTACAAATGGTCAAGTCGCATTTGATTAACTTTAACATGCGTAGTGCTTAGTGCTTATTGCTTTCGCCTTGCGGAACTTTCAATTATTAATACATTAATCAGAATTACTTCTGAAGAACCAACTTCCTAAAGTAAAATGTACAAAGCAATACAAACTTGTTTGAATAAACATGCTACTGAATGGATTCATTTGTCACTTAGACGCAAGAATATGTGATTTACAATTATTGAATAACGACAGATGCAAGCTACGTGCCACTAACTGATAGAAAGAAGCACAAAGACGCACGGAAGTTGCAGTTAGTTTGTAGCGAATAGCACAATGCAATATTCAATTGTCATTAAGCAGCATGCAATTGTCATTAAGCAGCATGCAATTGTCATTTAGCAACATGCAATAATCATTTAGCAATATGCATGTACAGGCGGATATTCCCTTCCATAATTGGATCTATCAGTAACAGTATCTTCAACAAACACCTTTTACAAAATAAGAATGCATTTATACACGACATCTTCTTCAAATAATAAAGTCTGGACTTTCAGTATGGCTATAGGCGCTTTGTCAATCAAATCAGTCAATGGTATGTCTATACTGTAGCAGAGACGAATTTTAGCATATTTTAATAGTTGAATGTAACCTGTTTTACTGACTTTATTTACTGCTGATATATGATTGTTGTCATGAAACGAGTATACTGATTAGTCTATCGAGATGGTAAAAGAGTTTTGATTGATCTAGGGACAAGTTGTTTTCCCTTGAGTTTGTGTTCGCGGGGTTCTCGTTTGGTTGAACAGAAGTTTTGTAGATGATTGAAAATAATTCGACTTGTTTAATATATTGTAACACACTTGTAAATCCAGAAATCCTGATTCATTGAGGGGTCCGAATAGATCATTCGGTCCCGGATATTTACGGACTATTTCGTACATTGGCGAAATAAAACATGGAACATTGAAATGGCTTGTATTGTATCTATAACCTCACCGATGTGAGCAGTCGGTAACAATAGTTTACTTTCATCCTTAAAGCACTGCTGCGGTTTGGGTTCAATTCCAGGTCCCGATGCATGCGAGTTTGTTCGGTGGTCACCATACCGGGCACGTGGGGTTTCCTCCAGGTACTTTGGTTTCCCATTACAGCACAAGACCACATCAAAATTAAAGATATTTCAGCAAAAATCAAAGAATGGAAATCGAAGCTATGATTAAAAATTTGTCCGCACAAAATACACACACATAAAGCACAGTCCAGACTCTCTGGTGGCTAGCCGATGTAAATTCTTACAGAGGCTGCGCCGAGATTGTACGGAAACCGTGCAGTTTAAAAATACAATTGCAGCCTCTGCACAGAAAGCGAACAGCAACCTTGCAATATCTGTGCGAGGGTCATGATTGTCAATGCCCCAATTGTATACAATCTCCATGCGATTTGTTTTGGTTCCAATGTCTACCTAAAATGTTGTGGTTGCTGCACGATGAGCGTGTGGCCGCCACGCGTTGCGATACAAAAAAAGCGTAGAGGACGCGATACCCCACACGTTTACACAACGCTTGCTGTGATTCTCTTGCGGTCTCAAAAACGTACGGTTGATCTAAAGTTATTTTAATATTCAATTACTGTTTTATACTATATACACTATCCATTTTGCAGAACACTTACAGTTAAATCGCGCGATATCATAGTTTAGCTTTTTGCTAAAATTCTAGACGTGTATTTACCTTCTGTACACCATGCTCTAACCGGTATTTGTCATTCTTCCCTGAGAAACATTGTCTTAGTCATTCCACTAGACATATGTCCAAAGGACACTGTTGCCTCCACGTTCGTCTGGATGTCACAACACCCTATGCAATTACAATACCCAGGTGCACAAGTTCACATGCTGATGAATAAGTTTATAAAGTTTCATCACTCCAACGGTTATACTTTTCAAGTTACGCGCTACACAAGTCCAAAAATGTCTTTCTTTTTTTTGGCTATAAAAATGACCATAACTCCGCTGATGTCGGAAAAAACTGCACCGAAATACCCAGGTGCGCAAGTTCACATGCCGATGAATATGTTTATAAGGTTTCATCACTGTTTGATTTACACGCGACACAAGCTAGTGGTGTGTAACCAAACTGAAAACTAGTTACGGCTTTTGATAACGGTTTTTATTGGAATCGGATATGTTTCGTTTTATTCCTTTGTTCCGCGGGAATATTTGTTTACATGGAAGTGCTGTTTTACATGTAATTTTTAAAACGCAATTATAGTATGTTTAGCAAATTTCTGTCATTATTTAATCGAGGCATGCGGGCATATAAGGTTCAAGACGTAAAAAGGGAAAGGCGTGTTGGAGTGACATCGAAAACTTTTAATGATCTCTTGGTCAAAGGATGTGAGAAGCTGCAGGTGAATAATTTTACAATAAAACACATTTTAATACGAGTAAGGTGACATGCGGCTTTAAACATAATCCAATGAACAAATTTTGGAGTTAATCTCCATATTTTGTGTTGATATTGTTTATTTATGGGTATGGATTTGTGTTCATTTCGCCCCAAGTTGTTTACTCAACTGGTTGTTTCGCCCCTAACTTCCTGGTGGCTATTAGGCTTCCATAACTTAAAAATGTCGCTTTTTATTTGTTTTGACTTTGCGCTACATCAAAATTATGGAGCAACCCCCATAGCAGTGTTTTTCCTCTATATAAAGTCGGTACTAGAAAACGGTACCATTCCCAATCCGATTTTCTGACCATTGTTCCCAATTTGAAGTTAAAAATTTCCAACTGTGAGAAAAAAATCCAAAAAGACTGAAAAGATGGACGATGTTTCTGTATTTTACTTTTGTTTTACCAAAGCATAAACCGCCACGCACAGCTGCAGGCCTTCCCCAGGCTGTTTTAGTGCCCCGGTGCCCGGGCGCTTAAATTTTAACTTGAACATATTCGGGGTGCCAAAAATTTGTGTTGTGCTTATAAACATTGCCCGGGGGCTTGTGTATTTTATCAATTAAATAGCTGTGTTGACTGCAGCAGACCGACAATTCCTGTTGTGAAAGCTATTCTCTTACGTCACAGTAGCCGTTTTTCACTCGAGAAACATGTACATCCACTCTATTAAGTCAGTGAATGCTCAAAGCGAGTGTCACTTTGTCGAAAATTTTTAACAATTTACAGTTATTCCTAAGCTGCAATCAATCACCGTGAAGCACCGCCCTGTAGGCGGAGTTTAAATATGCAGTGTAATCGATATGAGCCAATAGAAACGGTCAGTTTATCTTCGCTTTGGACCGGGGCGCCTGAGAAAAATCCTGGGTAACTGTTAACAGCTAGGGGAAGTAACTTACTGTTTTTACATCTTTTATGATATTTTTTAATGAAAGTGATAACATTCCCAATTTGGCAGAAAACGACGCTAATTTTCCCAAGTTGACCGGTACGAGGACTATTCTCAAAGTGGTGAGGAAAAACGCTGTGAGCATGCAAAAAGGTCAAGGTCGATCCGAAAATATCCAAATGAAAATCTTATAGTCACATGATAAACAACAATAGTGGCGTAGTTGTACACTGTGTTACATAAATATGTTACAACTCTTGTTGACTTTCGATACGGGGTTGGCTTCAGTGAACAGGTCTAGTCAGTACTATATACACTGTTCCTTGAAGTTTCTTTAGCTAGGTGGCCATGTGTCCAGGGGTTGTAAAATCTGACATTTGCATACTTGTATGTTTTTGATAAATGATGGGTTAGCTTGTCCGTACAGTTAATATATAGTAAATATTTGCAATATTTAAATTGCCCCTTAAGGCCTAAAATAAAATATTGTTTGTTTCCCCTCCCGCGACCCACCCATCAAAATCGCCGCGACCCAAAAAGTTTTATAGACCAAAGAAAACAATATTTTATTTTATTTGTGTGTGAAAATGCGGGGTGCGAATCCTTAAAAAGAATCCAATAGCGTGTACAAATCTTACTTTCAAAAGACGCTTATAAAATGACTTTAAACGGACAGTTCTCGGTAACGCGTAATTCGGCGTATTTTGACGCATGCTTTTACGAAAAGGACGCCATAACATTCAGTGTCAGATTCTAGAGGGCAACCAATTTCCGCTCGCATATGCATGTTTTTTTAAATACAAAGAACGCCCACCGGCAATGAACAAACTCGCCTTTATGCACCAAGTGTCTATTATAGATAAAATCTTGACGCAGGAGGAGTCAGCTTGACAAGAGCCAAACAGTCAGCCAATGAGAACGCATAAAATTTCCAATGTGTAAATGAGCGTCGTCGTTAGAAAGTTTATCATGCCCTCATTCTAATTTCAATTGGTAAAGGTGCAAGTCACTTGTAACACATTTGCGTTTAGTATGTGTTTTGTTATAGATATGCGTGTTTTTAACAGCCGCGTTTGTAATAAATTACAACAAATTAAAATAGTAAATAAATAAATAATGATAAATAAATATAATAATTTTGGTGAATTTTGGTGAAAGGAACCGTTTACTAAGAATATGAATTACGACGTCATTTAACTCGACAAACTGATCGCGTCAAACGTCTTATTTTGTTAAAAAAATTTTTTTACTAGATCTAGTAATAATTTTTTTATGAAAGTCTTATTCAAACTCATCACTGCACACGGATTAGAGTTATGCAAAAAATTTGGCTGTGGCAACATTTGAATGAATGTCCTTGTCAGAAATGAAAGTAAATAAACTTCAGCGCCTTTTCTGTTTTTTTTTAATTTTAATTTATCAAAAATGTTTTGTTGCTTTATTTTTATTGATGAACAAAGTCCTATTTGTTTTTATTTCCATATAATGCTAATTCATTTATGCTCTAGCATTTGCGTTGTTCAGATTCAGTCTTACAGATTGATGCTTTTAAACACTAGCCACGTGCTAAGCGTGTAATACGCTTTTCAGCTACAAACTGCTAGCCACAGTTTGACTGTCACCGTTGCTATGGCTGTTGCTAACAGCGTTCTGTTTTGGATGCCCGTCAGATTGCAACGTCACGCTATTACACCTTAGTTTTAACAGGTTTTTATTACTAACGCTCTTGTTTTTAACGTATGTTATTGTTATTGTTTGTTAAATTTTGATAAATTATTGTAAGGTAATTAGAACATAGCATTACGTAAATAAGCAGAACGTTATGAATCTACTACAAGGAAAATATTAAGAATTAATACTATATCGTAACATGTCAAACATAAGGAAGACATGAATGAAAATGACTTATTGTGTATACAAATACAATATTTGTCCGACCTACCGATCCACCCTACATTAGCATGGGTCGCGGGAGGGGAAACAAACAATATTTTATTTTTGGTCTAATGCTGTGTGACAACCAATACAGGCAATTGATTTCGGCATCCCTGGTGCCCATTAACAATTTAGTTTAATTTGCGTTGTTAATTTTTACATTTTTAGTGCTCTGGTTTAAGCTTAAAAGAATTATTCAAGAGTATTAAAGGAATGTAGAAATAGAAACAGGTTAACATGGGTGCTGAAAAACATTCTGAAAACATTACAAATTATCAATATAGTAAATTGATTACCATGACACAAAATCATTTTTAAAGAAAGTCATTTATAAGTTTGCTAAGCAGTTTGATATGTTTGAAGGCAGGTTCTTTTCAGCTGTTGGGGGGGAATGATAGCAGGATCCATTTGAAGGGAGAAATTAATGTCATACGGGAAATTATGAAAATTTAGAAATTTATACAAAAAAATAATGATTTTACCAAGATTTATTTCATCAAAATTGGTCTGAAAAAAATCACTGAAAAGAAACGAGGCGCATCGTGGGAAAACCGGGCTTAATGCACAGGCTAATCCGGGACGGCAGTTTCCGCCTACTGTGAATTAATGTTTGTAAGAAACTTCCTTGAAACAGATATACCATAAAAGCGGAAAGTGCCATCCTGGATTAGCCGGTGCGGACTGCACAGGCTAATCTGGGACGGCACTTTACGCACATGCATTCAGACCGGTTTTCTCACGATGCTCCTCAAATGTCATTCCATTGCAGTTAGACCCTAAGACGGTGACAGTGGTGCTGGAGGATGATGGCACGCTGGTGGATAGCAACACTTTCTTCCAGAAACTGCCTGCCCAGACCGTCCTAGTCTTCCTCAAGCAGGGGGAGAAGTGGGGTGGAGGTGATGTTTGTGGAAACTAATGTTAATGGGTTTGAACGTGTTGCCTTGGTTATCAGCATCGTGGAAGTTTTCAGTGCTAGGGTTTGAGGGCCAGGCTCTAATTACATGAAACAAACATTGCAACACCTTATTTTATTGTTATAATTGAGGGCCAGGCTCTAATTGCATGAAACAAACATTGCAACATTATTTAACAGCTCCAGAGTGCAATAGCAGGGTGAAATAAATCTTGATTATCATCATTGTCACCATAAACATCATGATCATCATCGTCATAATTCATCATCATCATTATCTTTATCATCATCATCATCATCAACACTTTATCACAAGTTAACAACAACATAACAATCATCAGCCATCAATATCATTTAAGACAACATAATACATTAATTTTCTTCACATTTCAGTTAGTGCTCTCATCCATGACGCCATCAGCAAGCTGAACAATGTCTCAAAGGAGGCTGAGATTAATTTTGGACTGAGTGTACATTTACCCTCTGTCCAAAAACTAATTTGTAACACTGTCCATGAAAAACATATAAAACAACATAAAACTATAATCGATTTCAGCGGGTGCGCTCATCCATGATGCCCTCAGCAAGCTGTATAATGTTTCCAAGAAGGCGGAGATGGCGGGGCAGATCCGGGATCTGCTGGCAGGAGAGGGGTCCCCGGAGAAGGTCAGGGATTTCGATAGATTTTGAAAACTAGAAGTCACATGACCCATGGTTTGAGATTTCAAAATGAAAATTTCAGCTGTGGTGATGGGAATTTTGTTTATGCACATATTTGTTAAATGCCTTGCAAATGTTCATTTGTGTTAATATAGAAATATCAACTTGAAAACATTTGCGAACACATTTGAATTTTATTTATTTTAAGTATGATAAACTTTAGTTGTATTTGTTGTTGTGCTGTCAAGGTCTGCAAATAGAAAGAACTCGCATAAAAATGAAGCACAGCAGTTACCTGTATTTGCTCGAGTAAAAAAATGTTTCAATTGCAATTTGCTGGCATCAAAACAGTGAATATTTTCAATGGTTTGGGAAGGAGTCTTGTACCTCTAAAATTGGGAATTTTGCGCTGTAAAATTTTACTAATTGGTAAACATTAAAGAACATAATTTATGAATTATGAATTAATGAATTACTTGCACTTGTGTTATCTTGGTTGAACTTGCTATTTTAATGGTGTTAATCCATAACCATACAAGTAAATACATAATTTACAACTTAAATTGACATTTCCTGTGTATTTAAGATTTTGTCACTTCACATTTGGAAAAAATTTTATTCTGTGGAAAGTAAACAGTATATTGGGCATCAGGCATGGGTCCCACATAACTTGTGTGGGGATTGGTCATGAAATTATTTCTACGGCCATTCTCCCCCTGCCTCTGATTCAAGTAGGGCAGTTGTCAGTTACTGGCATAAGTATTTGCACTTAGAACTGGTAAACTGCTTAGATGGGCTAAGGAAAAGTGTGAGTAGGTTAACTGACCACCGTGATATGACTGAAATACTGTTAAAAACGGCGAAAAATCCCAACAAACATCTTTTTACGAGACACTGTTAAATAAGGAAAACCATCTTTGCAAAAAGCAGAATTCTGCATATATTGAAATAATTGTAGATGCACGTGATATCCCAGTACTTGGAGCTGCTGCAAACAGACCCGGAGGCCGAGTACAGATATGAGGACGAGGACTGGTTTGAAGGTAGAAAACACATTTTTATGACCATTTTGGGGCCGACATTGGGGCCCATTTAACTCCGAAAAAAGTATATATTTTTTTCCCTATTTTGCAAAAAATTCCCCTCCTGAAAGTAGGGAAAAAAACAACTCAGTTTATTGCGCATCGTAACCCAAAACTAAAGAGTTGGTAAAGTCAGTAAAGTGTGAACTAAAGTTAGGTATTTAATCTGACTTAAATTAAGAGTACTAAAATTTTCCCCTTTTCATAAAAAACTGTGATTTTCACCTCCTGCCACCATTCCCTTATACGAGAAAAAACACTGAGGTGTAAGCAAGCATAGGCCACATTATGTCTGCAATTTTTTTCACTGCTTTTGGGAATGGGTCTGGTACCCATCAAATTGGGAATTTCGTGACGTGAAATGAAAACTTCCATTGGGGGAGGGGACATTTATGAAAGAAATGTAATAAATAAACAACTTAAACTGATGTTTTATTGGTTGAATTTGGTATTTTAATAGGGTTTATCAATACACATACAAGGAAGTTCATAAGTAACAGCTTAGAATCACATTTCCCAAGTATTTAGCATTTGTTACTTCTGATTTGGGAATTTTTTTCTTCCAATAAACCGTATTTGGCATTGGGAATGGGTCCATTTACCAGACCCTGTTATACATGTATGAGGAAACAAATCACTGTGTGTGTTTGTGCGAGGATGACGACTGGTTTGAAGGCCAGGGCAAGTTTTCATAGCATCACCAGTTTCAGCCATATGCTTATCAGTTACCAGGGTGAAAATGAACAACTTCTTATACCATGTATGCTCAAATACTTATATAATATAAACATTTTGTCCAATCTGAATGCAATAAACATGGTTTATGTACAAAATCATGTAGACCTGGAGGTTGAGTAGAGATATGATGAGGAAGACTTTTTATGCCCCCGAAGGAGGGCATATAGTAGTCGCACCAACCGTCTGTGGGTGGGTGCGTGCGTGAGTGGGTCCGTCCGTCCAGACTTCGTTTCCGCTCAGTAACTTTTAAATGCCAGGATGAATCTTAATATAACTTCAGATTATTATTCCCCATGACCAGACAATGTGTCGCGATCAACTCCCATGCTCGTCGGTCAAAGGTCAAGGTCACAATTCAATGTCAAAGGTCATGGATTTTCGTTTCCGCTCCATAACTTCTAAACGCCTGGATGGATTTTGATATAACTTCAGATTATTATTCCACATGACCAGACAATGTGTCGCGTGCAAGATCACAATTAAAGGTCAAAGGTCAAGGATTTCTGTTTCTCCACCATAACTTCTAAACGTTTGGAAGGATTTTAATATTACTTTAGATTATTATTTCCCATGACCAGGCGATGTGTCGTGTACAACTCCCATGGTCCTCAGTCAAAGGTCAAGGTCACAATTCAAGGTCAAATGTCAAGGAATTTTCTTTCTGCTCTATAAACTTCCAAAAGCCTGGGGTCAAGGATTTCTGTTTCTCCACCATAACTTCTAAACGTTTGGAAGGATTTTAATATTACTTTAGATTATTATTTCCCATGACCAGGCGATGTGTCGTGTACAACTCCCATGGTCCTCAGTCAAAGGTCAAGGTCACAATTCAAGGTCAAATGTCAAGGAATTTTCTTTCTGCTCTATCAACTTCTTGACGAATTTTAATATTACTTCAGTTTATTTCGTCCCATGACCAGATGATGTGTCACATACCACTTACATGCTCCTCGGTCAAGGTCTGTGGGTCCAACGTTACACGTAAAAGGTCAAATATTAGAATGAACTTTTTGTAGGAAGCATCATTTGTGCCAACATGTAAGGAATGTAATAACTTGGTGGGAATGAAAATCATTATGAGGCAGTGTGTCGCAACAACAAACAGCTGTGTTGCTGAAATCTCAAGATATTTGTCCAGGGCATAATATTGTACTCTGACATTGTTTTGCCTTCCTCTGACAAGCATATGCTTCGGGGGCATATGTTGCATCCTGTGACAGGTTAAAATATGAGTACATATGTAAAAAAAATGGGATATTTTATAATAATTGAGAAAAATATCATTTCTTCCATGTATTTTGGCAACTGGTTTTAAAGGATGAAATGTAAAAAATAGGCTAATATATATTTTTTATATGGAAACAATATCTGATTTCTTATTATTTTTCCAGGACTGGTGTGTAAAAGTCAGTAAATTAAGTTAAGAAATGTGTCACTAATTATCTGATGAAAAAGAAACCTTAGGCAAGGGACACATTTCAATGGGGATAAATACTTTTGATGTTTAGGAATTACTCTCACGGTAGACCATACATTTGATAAATAGAGGATATCTGTTTGTTCTCGGTGTAATAATGCGTCGTATCATCACTGGAAAGGGAGACAATTAATATTTTCACAAGTGCTTGCGCCAGTGAAAATATGTAAATTGTCTCCCTTTTCGGTGACGGTCAGCCCGGCTTCAATGACGGTCCGTTTCATTTACCGTATTAAATCGGGACCCCAAAAAGTAGTCCCTCACTGTGAGTGATATAGGGATATATCTCACTGATATTTTCCTATATTTCACTACTTAGCATTAAATAAATATGAGTACCTGGGAATTTTTATTTATGGATAATACATGTCCATGTTTTGTTGGGTATTCTAATTGGTATATTAGTTTGTTAATTGATTATTTTGAGCAGGTTTGAACAAGAAATACAAAACCAAGCAGGAGGTCATGCGGAACAATGCACAGACACGCATTCGCAGCTACTTTAATTCTGTAAGTTTTATTGAACTAGTACACGGTAAATTTGGTTTTGTTTAAAGTTACTCTTTTAATGAGTGTTTTGTGAATTGTCGAACTAAAACGAGGTATTAGCCTATAGTATAGTAGAAATAGTAGAAAATAAAACAATACACTGTCATACTTATTTTACAAATGACTAGATTTGAACATTTATGAAAAAAAATTGCTTATAGTACAATATTTCAAAAGTTGAAACAAAAATCTGTCATGGACACAAAGGTTTCTACCCGATTTTCTGTATTGTATAAAATGTAAGGAATGTATGCACATTATAGTATTCAAATTACACATCCATTGATTTTTGCTTTGTTGGGTCATTTCATGGGCTTGGAAAATAGGGCCCTGGCCCTTCTATTTGAGGGATAAAGGGCTGTTCGTTTTACTCCTCAGTCGTATAAATCTAAAAAAAAACACAAAGTGATTATAATTAAAATATTTGTAAAGAGTCGGTCACATTTGATCTTATTAATTTCCAATTAATTATAGGCCAAAGAACAAATAGACAAAGAAGTAAAGGATCCTGAAACTAAAGAAATATTGACAGAATGCCTTGACCAGATGTCTAATCGCCTAAAAAAGAACGACTTCCACGGGGGATATTTTGACCGTACCGCCCGCCCCGCTGAGCGGATATGTGACAAGAAAGGATGGTTTCAGTGTGAGGGACCGTTTGACAGCGAGCGCTGCAACAGTTTTCACACAGTCAATCCATACGCGTCCCGAGGGTACAGGCAGCTGTTTGGACTTTGGAATCTGGATCATGTGTATGTATAAGTATTGACTGTCTCAGATAACCTAAGGGGATACTGAATACTAGTCTCACCAATAAGCCAAATAAGCCAGCCACCCTACTGGTATTCAGATTTTAATAGTTGGCTAAAAAAAAGCTGTAGCCAAAATAACTAAAGAAATATATTATTAGGGATTTCAATTGATGCAGAACCCTGCTTTTGGATGCAAGCAATTTGCAATGTTCTCATGTTTGACTCTAGAAAATAATACTCCTTGCATCGAAAGCCTAAAAAATAATGCTTTTATTATACTTTTTGCATTTTTTTGCAAAGTTATTAACCGTTAATAACACAAATTCTCATTTATAAAACATTTAACATGTATTCAAAATCAAAATTCCTGTGACTTCTGTAGTTTGAGCATTGTATTTCCTCATTTGACCCCTCATTTTTTCAAACCAGAGGTCATTTGACTCCTGGTTTGCAAACTATTGAAATCCCTGTATTATCATTAATAAAACAAAGTAGCCAGTCTGTCCTCGAGAGCCTGTTTAGGTATGTTGAGGGCTTATGGTTGTATAGTCACTACAAAGTTAGGGCTTATGGTTGTATAGTCACTACAAAGTTACTAGCATGCATGTTACAGAGACGTAAAGTGTCGTCCCGGATCAGCCTGTGCAGTCCGCACAGGCTAATCCGGGATGGCACTCCGCTTTTATGGTATTTTCTATTTCAAGAGTCTCTTCTAAACATTGATCTACTGTAGGCGGAAAGTGCCGTCCTGGATTAGCCTGTGCGGACTGCACAGGCTAATCCGGGACGACACTTTACGCACATGCATTAAGACCGGTTTTCTCATGACGCGCCACAAATAAATTATAAGTGTTTGAGACTTTCATTTTATACTTCAACACATTTTGAACTGTATTTATACTTACATGAAGACATGAAATCAAATCCTTCAACTATGCATGCATATTCAAATGTTTGCATTGAAGTATAGCTGTATAGTTTGATAATTTTAGTATTAAATCTCTTAATTTGATATATTAAAAACTTTCTGCAGTGGATAAGTCCAGTGTTGAGTTTTGCAGCTTAAAAAACTAATGATCTTGCTTTACAAATTCACTTTCGTTGCCACTTCAGCATAGAGAAATCTAGAGAGATCCTTCCCACGCTACTGCAGGCGGTGAAGGTAAAGCAGAAGCACGAGACGGTCAACTGGGAGCACGTGTACAAGCTGCTCTTCACGCGGGAGAATCTAAAACTCGTGCAGGTCGGATGTCACAAGAAGGCAGCTCGGACGCAGACCTGTAACGTGCGTGACTTCCTTGTCTCCAGTTGATAGTGGCTCTCTGTAGTGTATGTTGTGTATGAAGTCAATAATTTACATTTCTTAAAGCAAAGTTGGCACTAAGAAATCTGAATAAGTAGCCAAACTATTAGTTTTTGCAAAGAAAACCTGTTATTTTCCTCAGAAAGTCTCAAAAATGCTCTGTTTTTAAATAGTTGCAACTTGCAGAAATTTTTGTAGCCAATTATATATTTTAGTAGCCAATTATACATTTTAGTTGCCAATTATACATTTTAGTTGCCAATTATACATTTTAGTAGCCAATTGTACACTTTAGTAGCGAATGGCTATTTTGACTTTCGGTAGCGCTAACATAGCTTAAAGCTACATTACACGTGTCTGTAGTGTATATTTTGTGTGATGTAAATCATTTGCATTGCTTAAAGCTACATTACACGTGCCTGTAGTGTATATTTTGTGTGATGTAAATCATTTGCGTTGCTGAAAGCTACATTACACGTGCCTGTAGTGTATATGTTGTGTGATGTAAATCATTTGCGTTGCTTAAAGCGACATGTACATTACACATGCCTGTAGTGTATATTTTGTGTGAGTTAAATCATTTGCGTTGCTTAAAGCTACATTACACGTGCCTGTAGTGTATATTTTGTGTGATGTAAATCATTTGCGTTGCTTAAAGCTACATTACACGTGCCTGTAGTGTATATTTTGTGTGATGTAAATCATTTGCGTTGCTTAAAGCTACATTAAACGTGCCTGTAGTGTATATTTTGTGTGATGTAAATCATTTGCGTTGCTTAAAGCTACATTACACGTGCCTGTAGTTCATGTTGTATATGATGTCAATCTTTTACGTTCCTTAAAGCTACATTACATGTCAAAATCATCAGAAAAGTATGAAGTTGACTTTATACTAATAACCAAATGTAGTTCAAAAGTGTACGAAGTCAAAATTATCAAAAGTTACAAATAAGATATAGTAGAAACAGTGTATACTTATTATATGTGAATTGTTAACACACTTTTAAAGTTGGATGGCTTTTTAACGGTTTGTTTTTATTTCGTTTATCAACTTAATGTTTGAGCAACACGCTTTATGGTGCCATTACATTACATTGTCCACAAAATCCAGTTATTTTTTTAAGGCTAATTTAGAGCCGAAATAGGGCTCCATTGCCCCAGCTGTGGAGTGCAATGTATATACTTTTCCCCCAAAATCTAAAAAGTTTCCATTTGATGTCTCAAGTTCTTAAGTGGTTACATGATAAGGTAACTCACATGATTATCAGTAATTTCAAGATAACTAATTGAAAACACTGAAATCATGGTTTGTATGAGATTACACTTAGCATCATGGCTCAAAATTGTTTTTTATGCCCCCACTTTAGAGGGGGGGCATATAGATTTGCCCTTGTCCGTTCATTGGATTTTTGTGCCGCGCATAACTCAAAACGTTATCGGGGCTTGTGCAACTGAGTATTTTGGTGCAGTTTTTTTCGACATCAGAGTTATGGCCCTTCTTTAGCAAAAAATGATATTTTTGGACTTGTGTCGCGTAACTCAAAAAGTATTGCTGCTAACGTGATGAAACTTTACAAACATATTAATCAGCATGTGAACTTGTGCACCTGGGTATTTTTGTGTAGTTTTTTTCGACATCAGCGGAGTTATGGCCCTTTTTTTAGCAAAAAATGACGTTCTTGGACTTGTGTCGCGTGTAACTCAAAAAGTATTATTGCTAGAGTGATGAAACTTTATAAACATATTAATCAGCATGTGAACTTGTGCACCTGGGTATTTTGGTGCAGTTGTTTCCGACATCAGCGGAGTTAATGCCCTTTTTTAGCAAAAAATGACATTTTTGGACTTGTGTCGCTCGTAACTCAAAAAGTATTACCGCGGGAGTGATGAAACTTTATATACATATTAGTTAGTATGTGAACTTGTGCACCTGGGTATTTTGGTGCAGTTGTTTCCGCCATCAGTGGAGTTATGACCCTTTTTTTAGCAAAAAATGACATTTTTGGATTTGTGTCGCGTGTAACTCAAAAAATAGACTGCTAGACTGCTGAAACTTTATAAACATATTCATCAGCATGTGAACTTGTGCACCTGGGGTATTTTGGTGCATTTTTTCCGACATCAGCAGAGTTTTGTGACAACCAGCGGAATGTGGGGTCATCCGTGTCCTACGGACACATGTCTAGTAAGTTAATTCATATTTGTGTGGTGTAGTGCTGGGCCCTTACATGTATTTGCAATGCTCCTAAGGGAAAACTAAGTATAAATTCATAAAATTTCTTAAGTCTGTGGCTGCTTCACATAGTGTTATTTTTACATTTAAATGCTTCAGACTAGTAAATATTACTTTGATATTTCAGATTTTACCCATTTGTTAATGCAAATCAGTGGATTTCACATAGAAAATTTCATCACTTACATGTAAGTACAATCTTAGTTAAGATTTTCCTTACTAGGAGCTTTGTGAATACCGGCCCAGATAGTGATTTTTTGCTGAAGGCTTTTGATTATACACGGTTTCATGTGAAACAAATATTCTTCTATATTAGTCGGGCGTAAAAAAAAATTGTTTGTTTCAGGTTACCCGACCTTCCCTAACATAATGCCCCAACCCTAGACCATTTTGTTGAGTTTGTCAGATATTTTTTGTTTTATTAGCTCACCTGAGCACAACGTGCTCATTGTGAGCTTATGTGATCGCCTTTTGTCCGTCGTGCTTCGTCAACATTTACCTAGTGAACACTCTAGAGGCCACATTTATTGGCCAATCATCATGAAAATTGGTCAGAACATTTGTCCCAATGATATCTCGGCCGAATTAGAAACTGGGTTATGTGGGGTCAAAAAATAGGTCACTAGGTCAAATTGAAGAAAAAGCTTGTGAACACTAGAAGTAACATTTTTTGCCCAATCAACATGAAACTTGCTCAGAACATTTGTTCTAATGATATCTTTGCCGAGTTCGAAAATGGTTCCGATCCATTTAAAAACATGGCCGCCAGGGGACTGTGCAGTTTTCCTTATATGGCTATAGAAAAAGCTTGTGAACACTCTAGAAGTCACAATTTTTGCCAAATCAACATAAAACTTACTCAGAACCTTTTTTGTTCTTATGATATCTCGGCGGAGTTCGAAAATGGTTCCGGTCCGTTGAAAAACATGGCCGCCAGGTTGGGGGGGGGTCATTTCCTTATATGGCTATAGGAAAAGCTTGTGAATACTACACTCTAGTAGTCACATTTTTTGCCCAATCAACATGAAACTTGCCCAGAACCTTTGTTCTGATGATATCTTGGCCGAGTTCAAAAATGGTTTCGGTCCGGTGAAAAACATGGCTGCCGGGGGGGGCAGTTTTCCATATATGGCTATAGGAAAAGCTTGTGAACACTCTAGAAGTCACATTTTTTGCCCAATCTTCATGGATCTTGGTCAGAACATTTGTCCCAATGATATCTCGACCGAATTGGAATCTGGGTCATGTGGGGTCAAAAACTAGGTCACTAGGTCAAATTGAAGAAAAAGCTTGTTAACACTCTAGAAGTCACATTTTTTACCCAATCTTCATGAAACTTGGTCAGAACATTTGTCCATATGATATCTCGGCCGAGTTCGAATCTGGGTCATGTGGGGTCAAAAACTAGGTCACTAGGTGAAATTGAAGAAAAAGCTTGTTAACACTCTAGAAGTCATATGTTTTGCCCAATCTACATGAAACTTGGTCAGAACATTTGTCTTAATGGTATCTCGGCCGAGTTTGAATCTGGGTCATGTGGGGTCAAAAACTAGGTCACTAGGTCAAATTGAAGAAAAAGCTTCAATTTCAATATGTCCTTCTAAATTTTGAATGTCTGTTGTCACTTAATTTTTTCAAACCATGATGATTAAGGCCGCATTTCCATCAGTCCGTATCAGTATATCCATATCCGTATAAAAATCTAACTCATGGAAAATTATTCGACTAATGACAGTCAGGTGAGCGACCCAGGGCCATTTTACCCTCTTGTTTACTTTATTCTAGGGATGGCAAAACTATTCAAGTATTCGATTGAATGATTGCCATTCAAATAGTTAGAACGCTATTCGAATATTCGCAAATTTGTATTGCTTTTTAAAAACCAATACTTTCCTGATGGTAGAAAGTATTTTTCTGTCAACACAAATGCAGTTTTTCACCAATAGATACCTAATACCGTGTTTCCATTATGTTTTTATACGATGCAATTAATACATTTATTAGAAAGCGCCATTTGTTAATGAAAATATGACGGTACTGACTAATCGGAACTAAAATGTCATACAAAAAATAATTATTATGTCTCCTAGGTAACAAAGTTCAAAATAGTTAATATCAATCTATGTGAGTATTCGAATATTCGATTGAATGAAAAAGCGAATATTCGAATATTGATTTTGGTATTCGATGCCATCCGTACTTTATTCCAATAATTAACCTTTAGCATGCTGCCTATGAAATGAGTGTAATAATGCAGGACACTGCCCAAATGACGTTACGACGTCATGCCTGAAACTGGATTAATTTTGATGCTCAAAAAGACAAGCAGTGACCATTATAAAAGACCAATTTCTCCCTTATTAGTAAATGGATTTTAACAAATATTTATTTCTGTAGATTTGTGTACAAATGATTTTTATAATGATCGACACAATTGAGGTTTAGAACAAATATTTATTTCTGAATTTCATTTCAACATATCTATTTTGTAGAAATACCAGTTATTTTTAGGAACAAATACATAAATAAATACATTTAAACTGAATAAATAATATATAGCTAAGAAAGAAATAGATAAATACAAATATTATGACATATCATGAACAAAAAACATAAAAATCAATCAATCAAACACGAATTAATCTGAAACAGTATCATGTAAAACTGAGCATGTAAAACAACGCTATGTTTACAATTGTCCTGGTAACTACACGTATATAAACAAGATACATGTTATTGTACATGATTGTTAGTGTTCAATACATACACTTATAGTCAATTCCAATTATAAATGAAAATTGAAATTTCTGTAATATCAGCAAACATCAAGACAATATTCAATGAACTCCTGTCGAACTTCTTCAGCCAGTTTTGTAGAGGGGCGTTGGTAATCTGCTCGCGGTAGTTGCTCGTGGTTTGTTCCAGGGTCATCTTCAGAATCAGAATTCTTTGTAGCTTATGCATCTGGTTTGACATCATCAGGAAACTCGGAACGAGAAATTCCAGAAAACATAAAAACAAACACCTCAACCCACATTTACCATGACATAAATATGCGTCTACCAAACAAGTAAGGATTTCATATCCAACACATTTTTAGCTCACCTGAGCACAAAGTGCTCATGGTGAGCTTTTGTGATCGCCCGTTGTCCGTCGTCAAACGTGCGTCCGTGTGTCCGTACACACATTTGGATACTTAGGTGAATAAAATAGTCACATAAGTATCCCTTTTGCAAGTAAAAACTTCCTTAGGTGGCTAAATTAGTCCCTTAGGGGGCTAAAATGGCATTAGGGTTAGTCATGAAATAGTCACATAAGTGTTCATTTGTTAGAACGTCCGTGCGTGCTTCCGTTTACAAAGATTGTTCAAATGATGCCCCTGGTGTCAAAACTGGCACGTCGCGAGGGTCACATGGTTTATATAAACTTAAAGAGCAAAATGTCTTTAAAAACTTTCTCCTCTGAAATTGCTAGGCCCAGAGGTTTCGTATTTCGTATGTAACATCCTATAGTGGTTCTCTACAAATATGGTTCAAATTATGCCGGATGGGTACAAAATCACCACACCGAAGGGGTCACATGGTTTATATAGACTTAAATAGCAAAATGACTTGAAAATTCTTCTCCGAAACCGCAAGGCCTAGAGGTTTCATATTTGGTATGTAACATCGTATAGTGGTCATCTACAAATATTGTTCAAATGATGCCCCTGGGGTCAAAACTGATCACGCCCCGGGGGTCACATGGTTTATATAGACTTAAATAGCAAAATGACTTTAAAAATCTCCTGTGAAATGGCAAGGCCCACAGCTTTACTGTATTTGGTACGTAACATTGCATAGTGGTCCTCTCCAAAGATTGTTCAAATTATGCCCCTGGGTTCAAATCTGGCCATACCCCAAGGGGTCACATGGTTTATATAGACTAGCAAAATGACTTTGAAAATGTTTACCTGAAACCTCAAAGCCCAGAGGTTTGTTGAAGATTGTTCAAATTATGCTGTGGGATCAAAATAAGCCACGCCTCGGGGATGCAAATTCCTATTGGGTTACAAGGTCTCACGTGAGCGTCCTAGGACCCTCAGGGCCCTCTTGTTATCATCATACAATATCCAAAATAAAATAATGCATCCTAATGTAAAACACTAATCAATAGTGAATTTAAAAACAACAACATTCTAACTCTAAATTATTTAACACCTTTATTCTCATCAGAGTTATCTATTTTGCAGTAATAAAATTCAAATGTGACAAACAACGATCAATATTATATTTGCATACAAAAATAAACAAGTCATTTATTATACTAATGCATTTACAACAAATCATTGTAAAAACATATATCATTTGAAAATATGAAATTGACATTTCCAGGTCGCGAAAATGCAAAATAACTACTTTACCTTGATCAGATAATTCAATTTCGCTGCCAGTTTTAGCGAAAAGTGTAGCTACATCCATCCGTGCCATACTTGTAAAAAAAATCACATAAATGATGCTATTTTAGTTCATTCGTTTACAGACAAGTGCTGTTTTGATGTTGCTTTGACCCGATATGACCTTTACTGAGGGTATAGTAAACATTGTTACAGAATAAACACTGTATACAACTATCGATCGGCTTGTCGCATAAAAGCTACCACAGCGTCGTGGGGTTTAAAGTTGACTGTAGCGTCAAAGCGACTGCAGTGTACTAGAACAAAAAGCGTACGTCGCATTTATGCGACATCAGCACGCTAATGGTTAAATGTTTTTTGGATAAATAAGTGTTTAGTTTTGACAGTATCCACATCGAAACAATGTTTAATGATATTTCCAACACATGTTGAATATTCATTCAGTTATAGAATCTTCAAGTTGACCAGTTACCAAAAAATAAACATAAATAAATCCCTTCCTACATACCGTACTTTTTTGGGGTATGTAACCTGAAACAATCTTTTTTTACGCCTCATTAAATAACTTGTATGCATGTCATTATTGTTATTTCTATGTTGTGTTAGTTAACTACATACATTCCTTGTTTGTTATGATTATATTTACTATTGTTACTTGTAAGACTTACATGAAAGGTGCATTAAATTCCGTTTTAAATCATTCATTTTTCATAGTTCACAATATATAAGCTCTACGCAATGTTTTGTTATTAAGTATGCAATTTTATATGATAAAATAAAATGTACAAATGCTTACATCGTTTACTCACTGACATTGCAATGAAGTTTTGTACAGAGCAAAACAGATTGGTTGACCTGCTCTTGTAAATAATGCCCCACACCCCTCTCTCACACACATACAATCCATATCGTTGTTGTCTGTTCGTTTGTCTGTCCGTCACAAAAGTTTTCCACTCTATAACCTCCCACTGCTTAAAGGAATTTGAGATAATTGATGTTCAATTGTTACCATGATGGTTTGTGATGCACTTTTATCCCATCATTACGCCTGCATTGACGAAATAACACCCCGTGGGAAAAGCTTAGCTGCATTATGACGTCATTTTGTTTATTTTTGTGATGTCATTTGATGTTTTTCATGTTATTCAGTGATTTTCTTTCGTTTATTTCATAATAAAGGCAGAAAATATTGGGATAAATAGAATACCAGGTAAGTGTTGAATACAGATAAGTTTATTTGCTCGACACGAAAACCTAGACCACTCGCCAAGACTCATGGTTTAGGTTTTCTAACCTAGACAACTCGCCAAGACTCATGGTTTAGGTTTTCTAACCTAGACAACTCGCAAAGACTCATGGTTTAGGTTTTCTAACCTAGACAACTCGCCAAGACTCATGGTTTAGGTTTTCTAAGCCTCGCTAAATAAACTTATCTGTATTCAACACTAACCAAGTATTCTCTATGTCCATGCTGTGTAACCTTCATATAAACATCATCAGATTCAGTGCTGTATCCCCACTTGGGCTTGATCTCACCAGTGAATATTTACATTTATTACCTACTTTACTATATATATGATAATTAAGCGTTTTTAACTGTTAACTTTGCTAAAACAAGCTTCTTCCAACAGGCAACATTTTGTGATGTTTCATGGTTTTGTTTCGTTATGTTGCCCTCATTATTATTCAAAGGGAGCAACCTGTGCAGGACGTTGCGCAATGTAACTTTATAGTAACACTGACTGCTACTGAATATTACAAGCAGCTAGGACTCGGGATAATGATTGTTCCATTTTGAGTTGTGTGATTCATAACTATCATTATATTAGATTTCATGGAAAATAAAACAATTCAATATTGTTTTTATTTATTATTAGAAATAGGTAATAAAACAGATATTTTATTGTAATTTTGGAACAGTCAAATTGTTTCCTTCAGTATCGGGGGCAACATTTTGAACTGTTGCCCGCGGCCGTTAGGGCAACAGTTCAAAATATGCCCCCTCTACTTCAGGAAAACAATTTGACTGTTTGCAAATGCCAATGAAATATCTGTATATTATTACACCTCACACTTTTGTTTTCCTTCTTTGTTCGTATAAAAACGAAGCAATCAATATTTATAGGTTAATACACGGCTATTGTGCGCCTTTTGGCCGTATAGGCGCACCTTCGGCAAGTATTGGCCCGAGGGCTTTAGCCCGGAAAGCCGTGGAAATAATAGGACGACGCAGACAATATAAAAATAGTAAAAAAACGCAGACGCTAAGAAAAGAATAGATCATACTTATTTGGAAGGTTTATATTGTTTGTTTTTAGCTCGCCTGAGCACAAAGTGCTCGGTGAGCTATTGGTATAGGGGACCTCTCCGGCGTCGTCCGTATGCCGTCAACAATTTGGACCCTTATTGCGATAAAGACTACATTTTTAGCTCACCTGAGCTGAATGATGCTTCTGGGGTGAAAACTGGCCACACCCCGAGGGTCACATGGTTTATATAGACTTGAATAGCAAAATGACTTTAAGAATCTTCTCCTCTGAAACTGCAAGGCCCAGAGGTCTTATATTTGGTATGTAACATTGTTTAGTGGTCCTCTTCAAAGATTGTTCAAATGATACCCCTGGGGTCAAAACTGGCCTCACCCCGTGACTCACATGGTTTATATAGACTTTAATAGCACAATGACTGTTTGCATGATCATTATCTTAACTAAAAAGTTAGACGTAGAAAGTCTTAGATTTAATATGAGATATGTGATGCTTTTTGGCCTTCTAAGCACTTGTTATAAGCCATTATGATGCCTTAAACTCAGGTGAGCGACCTAGGGCCATCTTGGCCCTCTTGTTATATTTTTTCGTAATTTTCTAAACTTGCACCTTTTCGGACATCATTTGGTATCCGAAATTTTTCTTTCGCAACATTTCCTATTATAATTGGAACATTACCAAATGACTTTTTCTGCTTTATTATAGCATATTTTAAACGATTTGGGTTATTTACAGGTGCGGTGCTATTGTTCTTTAAGCTAAATTTCAGTTATATTTAGATCAGTTGTATTAGGGAAAATTAAGGATATTATTGTAAACCCATACTTAACTTTGACATCTTACCAGTCATTTAGTACCACTACATAAAGAGAATTTGCATTATTCCCGTCATCCCGTCCTTCTTCCGTTAGTCTTGTCCCGTTCAAATTACACGTATCATATACATTTACGTATTTATTGACACATTGTACGTGTATTACACACATTTACGTATACACGCTCCCTATACGCTGTTTATTGACACGTTATACGTTATTCCTACCATGCCCGGGAACAACAAGACCGTTAAGGGGCCAAGCACGAACCTGTCCCCTTTACTAGGAGAGGCGCTTACTGGGCAGGATGCACACCAACTGTCCCACAATACCATGCCCTTTAAGTGCCTCCTCCAGTCAGTCGGAAGTGTAGGTAAATTGACCTCCCTCTTTACTATCTTTCAGCTCGGCTCGTATCTGACCAAGGAACTCCCCTGACTTCTTGACATACTCAGGCGCTCACTAGTATTCTTTCCAAAGGAGTCTTTAAACTTGGTGCAGTCACGGTCCGAGCCTTATTACCGTCAAACATGAGGTCGGCTTCAGGTCTTATTGCAGGGATCCCTGAGAACCGGGACTTACTAGAACTTCAAGGATGCCTACATTTTCTCCCTGCATCTATTGGTAGTTGTTTAATTACCAAATTAGAGCGGGTCGAGCCCTCTAGGCCACCCCCTCCTGGTTTTCCGCGGCTGGTTAAAATAACTACTTACTTCTGGTCCAGTCCCTCCCAAGGTCTACGTTGCAGGAATCAACATCTCCCCCTGTCGGATGTTACTGCTGTCAGGGATACGGACACACTGCCAGCGGGGGTAAATGTCCTCACCCTCCTATCTGTTGCCACTGTTTCAGAACCCGGTGCCTACATCAATGCACCCGCAACATCCACCGTTGTGTTAACTGCGGTGGCCCGCACTCTGCCTCCTACCAAGGTTTTCCGTCATATAAGAGAGACTTGAACATTGCCTCTTATGCCAGTTTCTATGGTGTTTCTTGGTCTGAGGCGGAGTGCAAGCTATAAGCACCTGATAATGTGGTCCACAAGGAGGGTGCGCATGTCCTTCAGTTGAGGGGCCAGTGGGTAAGGTTACCCCCCCTCAACCGGTAAGTAGCCTCCCACCTGCACAGGTTACTCCTCCCTTGGAGCCGGTTGCACACCATACACCTCCAAAATCAACCCTCCCCCCCCCCTGTTTCACCTATTCAGGGTATAACACCCAATCAGCGACACCCTCCTGTGGGTCCCAGGGGGTCTTCCCCATTGTCGGAGTGTAGTGGCAGCACCTGTTCCGGCTCTACAATTTCAGACGATTCACTATTTAATGTTACAGGGAATGACTCGCTGGTGTCAGTGCACTCTAGCATTCTAGAGAATCTTGCCATCTCAGACATCTGCGAGATAGAGGAGGAGCCCTTGGTTAGTGTGCCCCCTAACCGTCCCAGAATGGTCGACACTCAGACATCCCCGATGAGTTCTCCTGCCACTAATAACAGCAAGCGCAACTTGCTTTCAGGAGACTCATACATTAAAATTAAAGATCCGCCAGCGACAGGTCATCCTTATCGCCATATACATCTCAGCGAGCTGACGGATCTAATTGCTGAGATAATAAAGGACCGTGACAGGCCAACTGGGTGTCAGGTTACTGGTTATATCACTAGTAAAATAGATTACCAAATCAAAAGGGGCAGGCAATCTATATCCAAAGTAACCCCTAAAGTCACTACATCTGACACAGAAAGCCATTCTGGAACTAAGGACCCTCTGATACCTCCTGACCCTGGATTCTCCCCTCCGGACAGCAGCGACCCCTCCACTTCTTCAAACCCCCCGCTCTACCCACCTCCAAAGCCACCGCCCCCAAGAAATCCAGGCCAGCCCGGCCGGCTTGGACCCCGGCGAAGCTCAAAGGGGCCTTCTCCTGTCGCAAGCTGGCCATCAGATCTCCACATGCCAACTTAAACAAATTCAAACGCAGACTGATTTCCAATCACTATGGACAGCGACCTTAACATTGTATCTTTCAATATCGGAGGTTTAACCTCCATTAAACATTCAGAATTAAAACATTTCTTAGACAAGAACCCAACATTCATGTTCTCACCTTTCAGGAAATAAATTTTCCCAGAAATGAATCTAAATCAATACCTGGTTCTACATGTGAATTTAAAAATCATATCAGTCCAGACAAAAACTTAGCTGGCGGTCTTGCCTTTTATATTAAAAATTGTATAAACTTTGAATTACTGGGGGTGAACAACCAATTAAAGATCGATGGAAGCACTGCTATTGAGCACTAACAATAAAATTGGTCATAAATAAGAACCAGCCCCTTATATTGGTAAATCTTTACTCAAGAGGATGTGATCTTGAGACTTTAAATGGCCGTTTTACAGACTTAAGGACCATTAAAGGACCCTATAATGTAATATTCACAGGGGACTTTAATGCACATCACCCTGCTTGGGGTTCCAATAACTCAGATGCAGCAGGTCGCGGGGTCATAGGATGGTTGGATGAGCATGACCTTGTTTTGCTCAATAACGGTTCGCGAACCAGACTTAACCCCTCCGGGTCAACAACATGTATCAACCTTACTTCAGCTAGTGCCGGGATAGCCAGTGCTTCTGTTTGGGACACTGTCTCAGATAACTTTGGATCTGATCATTTCCCACAATTGGTTACATTGTGCAACTATCTTGTACAAGGAACTGAGACCCCCAGCACAGGGGAGCAGAAATTTCTTTTAAATGAAGCAAATTGGGCTCAGTTCAGGGATCTCTGTTCAGATCTTTCCCTAGCAGATGTTCACTCCCAGGACCCCAGTACTTTTTGTTCTAATTTAACTAATAAGATCCTGTGCATAGCAGAGTGCAGCATTCCCGTCTCCTCCAGTAAGAAAAAAGCCAGAAAGAATGTGCCCTGGTGGAGTGAGGCGTGTTCAAAAACGGCACAGGAAAGCTTTAAAAGCTATAAAATTACTTAAAAAGAACCCCGCTGAGCACAATCTCAAAAACTATGGGTCCCTAGAAAATTCTGCAAAGCGGGTTATTTTGGAAGCAAAAACTCTAAATTGGAAAGAATTCTGTGAATCAGCAGTTGTTAATAAAAGTAATTCTAGGGATTTTTGGCAAAAGATTCACAGAATTAAAGGAAATCGCATAAATCCTGTACCGCTATTAAAATATAAAGGCGAAATTGCCACGACCCCAAGGGAAAAGGCTCAATTTTTGGTAACGCTTTTCAACTACATTGATTCAAATCTCCAACAAGAAACTTTGGACTATCAAAAGTGATTTGAATCGGAGAATAAAAACATTTTAAACGGACAATAACATGCCTCTTTATTTACCGTTTACAATGACATAATTAATGCAATTAATAGTAGGATATTACAGACCCCCCCCCCGAACCCCGGTAAGGGCAAAAGTGATCCAAAATCATATCGTCCAATAAGTCTCACCTCTCATTCAGGCAAATTGTTGGAAATAATGGTAAAAAACAGATTAGAGCACTTATTGGAAACCAAAAATATTATGAACCCCTTCCAGTCTGGCTTTCGGAAAGGGCGTTCAACTCTTGATCAGCTAGCAAGACTACAACATGATATTCTTTCTGCTAAAAATCAAGGCCAATCAGTGTTAGCTATATTTTTGGACCTTCAGGCGGCCTTCGATTTCACCTGGACTTTTGGCATCTTAAAAAAGCTAGCTGATTCTGGAATCACTGGATACTGCTTCCATTACCTCAGAGCTTTCCTAGAGGGCAGGAAAATTCAGGTCAAGGTCGATGGGGAGTTATCAGATGAAGCCATAACTGACCGCGGTACCCCCCAAGGGTCCGTAATATCTCCAACTCTGGTCTCCCTCATCGTCAATGATCTTCCTGAAACCGTCAAAGACTCTGGAATGGTTATCTCCCAGTTTGCCGATGATTCCGGCACTTGGTTAAAGGGGTCACGCCTGCAAAAGAGGGCTCAAGCAGGTCTAGACTCCATATGGAAATGGTCAATAGAATGGGGATTTAAAATTGAACCAACCAAAACAGTAGGTATGATATTTGGCGACCAAATTAAGCACTCTTTGTACTTATATTTAGGCGGCATCAAAATTGTTTTTGAAAAAGTGGTGAAATTTCTAGGTATGTACCTAGATAAACAGTTAAACTTTATTCACCACTTTAAATATTTGGCTAAACGGTGCGAAAGGGACTTAAATTTAATGAGAATGTTAAGAGGCACAGGTTTCGGTTCCGATAAAAATAACCTCTTACTTCTCTACAAGTCCCTTATACGTCCAAAGATAGATTATGGAGCCCAAATCTATGCATGTGCAACGCCAAACGCCCTTAAAATGGTAGATGCAATTCAGAACAAGGCACTTAGGATAGCTCTGAGGGCCCTGAAATGTACCCTAGTGACATGCTTGAGGAGGAGGCGGGCTTGCTGCCTCTGAGTCTGCGCCGCAAACAGCAGTCTATTAATTTCTGGGCCAGAGCCATGTCCCGGCGTGGTTCAAACCCCGTAAACCAGCTTGTCGGGACTGGCACCTTCATCAAGAGTAAAATACTAAAGCGTAAACACACAGCACTCCCCTTCGGGGCGAGTATTAAGACCCTGCTGGAGGATGCCGGTCTCGACAAGACCCCTGTAGCAGACCTGAGTCCGTCCAAAACACCCCCATGGACCCTGGGACCTGTTGATGTCTACATAACTCTATCAAAGACCCTCACAAAATCTGACTTACCACAGCTCGTTAAGTCAGAAACGCTTATTCATATTGATAACAGGTATGCTGAGGGGAATCCCTGGCGCAGACCGAGATCTACTCACTGGCAAAGAAATGTGTTTTTAGTGAGTGGAATCTCAAGACCACCAATTTGTCTGCCTACCGACATACTTTTCTCAGACCCGTGAAAACCCTCTTGCCACCTGACAAATACTCAGCAAGCATGGTGCTTGACAGAGCCATCATGCACCTGAGGATGGGGACCACTCTTCTACCCGGTGGCGCGGGAAAGTATGTCCTTGAGCTAGACCCTGCATGTCCGCGGTGCCGGGAGCCCTTCACAGCAGCCCATCTACTGCTGCAGTGCAACACCTTTACAGGGCAGAGGTACCAGCTCCAGGCCGCATTGCACTCCCATGGACTAGTTGTAAACCTTACCAATTTGCTAGACCCCAAAGTAGCGGCCAGGGGCCCGGTCTTTTGTGCCTTGACAAAATTCCTATTAGACTGTCAGATAACTGACAAAATCTAGGTCATTGGGGGGGGGAGGAGCAGTCAACCCCCTACCGACTTTGATACAGTTCCTGTAATTGTTTTTATTATTTTTGTAATACATTGCAGTTCCTGTATATACTTCTTATTGCATTGGCCCTCTATGAGCTTTCAATGCTAGTAATTATTGTTTAAACTTTTATTGGGAAACTATGGAATTCCCTGCCCTTTCTAAACCAAGTCAATGGTATTGACCTGGTATTCCTTATTTTAAACCATTTTTCAGACTATAGTATTACGTTCGTACACCATTTACATTTCTCAGTTTCTTAATAAGCCCCCTTTTTATTACTGTTTTTAATAACCAGAAAGGGCGGGGCCATCAATTTTCCTGGGTACAGTTGACTGCATTGCACCATCTCCCTTCCCCTCTGACACCCCCCTTCCCCTCTCGTCCTCAAAGAACCACGTCGGACTGGAGTGCACGGCGCAAGGATCTGAGAACCTTACAATTATTTGCATTCGGTCTTATCATTTAATTGATATTGGAGTTTTTAATATTATTACCTTTGGCATACTGTGATAGGTACAGTGTCTACTACTGTATTTTATCTATATAATTATATCCATTTTTACTATCTGGATATGACCCTTTGCAAGTTTCTTATCAGGGATTAGTTAAAATCCCGTTTTATAGCCCACTTTACCTTGTTGGTATCATTTTCTACCTGAATTAGGCAACTTTTAAAGATTTTATGTCTTTTCTGTTTTTTGCTTACTTTTAAATACTTAAGTCTAGCCGTGCACTACCTCTGGTCCAGGGGACTCAACTCCAATAAATATACCTTCACCCATTCAGTTATCTCCCCTTCTTTCCAACCCGACCCATTTCCCCATCCCCCGCTGGCCTACCAATCCTACACTTCCAATATACCATTTCATCCCTTCCAGGGTGGCATCATGTCTTTTATCTAGCACATTTTCTGTGTATCTAGTGATATTAAAACAACTTTATACTCTTGTAGAATTACATTAATATTTCATTAATTTTATCCAAACACAATTAATTTATTAACATTTAATATGCATGTTAGATGTTAATTATTATTTTAAAGGTACACAGTAACATATTTATCTATGTAAAGTATTTTTAACCCGTAAATATTATAAATAATGTATGTTCTTGTTTCTTTAACTCTTAACTGTATTATAAGTTAAATTCTTAACATATTGTTTTAAAGTGGCCCTAAGAAGGAGACTGTTTTGTAACTAGCAGCCTATATTGCTGCATTTTATGTATATAAATAAACATACTTCTTTAAACATTGTTTTTATGCCACCCTTGGGGGAACTATTAATTTTAAAATAGCCCAACTCTGTTAATGTACCAAACAGACAGGGTCTTACGTTGGAGCACCTCGCTATATTTCCTGTCTGCAAGCGTTCAACATAAGTTAATCACATGTCGCACAAATATTAATAAATGAAAATTACTTGCACTCATTACATACTTGCCTATGCAAGTCTATTTTCATTTATATTATATTAAATCTTCACTATTTAGTGACCCTTGATCCATTTTACTTATTATAAGGAGTATTCTTACTCCAACATACAGTGAAACAGGTTTAGAACCCTAAATACCAACTATTTATTGCTTTGCATTATGATACTTATTTTATTCAGAGTATTATTTATTATGACAGCATTTCTAAGTAGCTTAGAGTTAATTATCTGCCTTTCCATATACCGGCAGCATACAAATGTAGCAAAGACATGCAAATATCATATCTATTCTGTACAACTATGTTAAACCACTTAGAGATCTGGTAAAACATTAATATGTTCATAATTTGATTTTAAATAAACAACCGGTACAGTTGTACCTTTGTTTCCAAACTTCTTTAAAAGTATATGGTTATTAAATCATATATTTCATCCAGATCTTTCAGTTAAAATGACTCCAACAATCCCATTACAGCATATGCTGAATAATGGGTCTAGTAAAATGATGATACATGTACAATTATGTGTTTCCATCATTAAATCTTATCCTGTTGGGCTATCATTCTTCTTTTCTATCTAAGTATTAAACTGCAAAGAAAACAATAAATAAACACAAATTACATATCTAAGTTCTTCAAACTTTATTAAAACATATATAAATATGTAACATTCATAGACAAATCAATTCTCTCCAATTTTATAAACATTTTCATATTAAAATCTGCATATTTTCATCTAGCAGATTTATTATTTTCAATATTTCTTTGCAGTACTCTCTCAACCCTAATGTCATTATATAAGCTTCACGCTGATTGGTCAGATGGATTTGTAACGAGAATTTCGATTTGTTCAATTACTATCAGTTTTGAGCATCAAGCTCAATATGCAAATTAGTTTCCCACACTACCGCATTCCTCATTAAAGGCTGTATATTCGATTTTAAAGTTTATTCACGTAGTGTATAATTAAGAAAATATATTTCTAAAGCAGATATTACTGTTTCCTTCTACTATTACAAAGATTCATTTAAAAACAGTATTTTTATGTACTTCTGATATATTTTTACACCTAGATTTTTATATAAAGCACCGTACCCACACTGCAAAGATTTTATGTGTTACACCCTTTAAAATAAGGGATGTTTTATAGTTTTATACAAGCAGAGTTTTATATGTTAAGCAGTGTGCTCGGGCAATGGTTTTTAAACGAAGTCCCGAGGGTAAATAACCCCACTCGTCGTCGTCGAATGTCTGGTGTCACTTAAGTTTTTCAAACCATGATGATTAAGGCCGCATTTCCATCATTCCGTATCAGTATATCCATATCCAATTAAAAATCCAACACATGGAAAATTGTTCGACTAATGAAACACCAGAGTTATTGCCCCTTGTGTTTGCAAAAACACTTTAACAAGTTATCAATGATTGGCTTGCACACACGATTTTTGATTCGATGTTGACCAAACTTACACAGTTTGTGCATGACCATATAAATTGATTGATAAAATTTGATTTCCAACAGTTGTCAGCGTTGCATTCAGTTATTTGTACATGCAACATTGATGTCTTCATAGCCTGCATTAACATCATTTATGATCATTGGACAGAAAATTATCAAAGAAAAAGCAAAACTTTACCTTATAGCACGGCCATCACAATTATTGCATTGCAACTAGTTCTCCAAAACTGTTTGCGAAAAAGACATCAAAATCTACTGTTTCTGCATTTTCCAGAATTGTCAATGACTTAATGAAAAAGGGTCAGGTAAGAATTTCGAGAAAAATTATTTGAAAACCATTAGCAAAAAAACGCACATCCACTACCCAACTCGTACTTTAGTTAGCCCATTGCACTTAATATCCCCCTCTGCGTATTATTCAGATACCTTAATTTTCAAACCTGTCAAAACAGTATGGTCTTCATCTGTACCAGTTCTCAGATGAGCGCTTTGGGCCATCATGGCCCTCTTGTTTAATAATTTAAATTTGTTTTTTAATATATTTATTTATATCTTTGTATAATCGTAATTATTTTACCTATACTTGCACATATATTAGTACAGAACAGAACAGAGTTTATTTTGTAAATAAAGGCCACCGGCCAAAAATACAACATACGATCAAACTATAAAATGAAAGGTTGTGTCGCACAATCGTGCACAATCAACATGTAAAACGATTTGGATGTTTTCATTAACTGAAAAATGTATGTCATGCGTTTCTGTAGTACAACTTCATTTGTGGATTGCATAAGATTTATAAAAGAAGCAACATCACTTTGGCCGTTAAACCATGAATACAAATAAAAACTGTTTTTGTATATATTTTGAACACTCAGAAAATACATGAAATTCTGTTTCTACTATTCTTATTGCAATCGTTCTAGACAAAGAGTATAATAACGTTCTTCTCTTAAAATACCTGCATGTCTTCGGTTTCTATGGCAAATTTATGGTCAGAACATCGAAATTTAGCAAAGCTTTTACGATAACAAAAACGAAGGTTAAAAACAGATAAGTATTTTTCTGGGTTTAGCAATGCCTTTAATTGCCTATACGTATCTCAACGAGTTGAGTTTAAACTGTCATGCCAATTTTGATATTTAATATCACGTATTCGTTGTTTAAAAGTTTCTAGAAAAACATTAACATTACCAATTTCTTGGGATATCCAAACGTTACCAAAACCATGTTTGAAAAGCAAATTTTTAACACCAGTAGCCCAGTTAACTCTACCGATATCATCATGTTGTTTAAGCATTAAATAACAGTTGCGTGGGTACCTATGATTTGGCATGTGCAATATTTTACACCAATATTGTATGCAAATTGTCAAATAGTCAACACAAAGCGGAAATCGTCCACACTCTCCCAGCGCCATACAATCATTAACAGAAATATTAACACCTAGACATTTTTTACAACATTGTATTTGAACACGTTCGAGTATTTCTGAAAATTCAAAACCCCAGATTTGAGCTCCGTACGTGAGTATAGGCTTCACCATGGAGTCAAATAGTTTGAAAAATTCTTCCCTGTGGAAGCTACCGAATGACATCTGAAACATTTTTATTGCATTAATTGACTTCTTAGCCTGTGCAGCTATCTTTTATCTAGCTTTTGTCCACGAGAGAGTGGGTGTGAAGAGTAAACCCATATATTCATACATGGATGTAACATTTACAGCCTCGCCATTGTATAACCAGCGTTCATAAGAACGAAGAGGTCCGCCATTTCTGAAAACAATGATTTCCGTTTTCTTTTGATTTATAGTCATCCCTGTATTTACACAGAATTCTACTGGTGTATTAGCACAATTCGCTACATCGTCTGCATACAATACCCCTGTGACCATTTACCCTCAAAAAGAGAGACAACTCGTTTATAAATAAATTAAAAATTATCGTGCTGCTTACGTCCCCTTGTTTGGTTCCAATATTACATTTAAAAGGTTTACTCGCTGTATTTTGGGATATACGCACACGGGCGAATAAGTCTGTGTACATAGCTACAATTACATCGTAAAATTTACCCCGTATGCCTATTTTATGCAGAATTTCAAACAATTTATGGTGCATAAGCCCATATATTAGTGTTTATTATGTAATTTTATGATGCTTTTGAAGAGAAATGTCACTTTATGTAATATTACGAAGCCGCAACCTCTATGCAGCCAAAGACATATTTACATTGAATGCGAGGTGTTTGAAAATCTCTATAATATAGAAAACAATGGCAATAATATACTGAACCAAAAAATGAACGTTCGTACAGAAGATGCTAATTGTCACCGTTACGTAAGAGATGTACACAGATATACATGTGGTTATTGTAAAATCATTATACTTTGCAAAATTAACCAGTTATAATCTCAGTATCTACATAAGACAAACTTATACAATAAACAGAAGCGTTCAGTCAAATCTATTCACACGTTAAAAAATTATCTACATTCAACCGTATCGAATTTTTGGGGGGCGGTTCAGCATACATACGTACCTTCAAATACTTTGCTTCAATTGCTTAAGAGAGTAAGAACGTAACGCAGACATTGATTAATAACTTTTCACTATCAATGTAACATGTTTGACATACAACGTTAAATCATAGTTATCGGTTTCTTTTGCAGATGCATTCGTTTGCCACGTGTCATCGGTGTATGCATTCATATAAATAAATAAATACTGAAAATATCAATGTTTTTGTTTGTCAGTCTGTGTGAACGATAGACATTTATTTTCTGATCGACATGCATTTGTATTTGTTTATATTCAGTGACATGTTATTAAGTGAGCACCATTTTTGTTGATTCATTTGAGCATATCGGGTGGACAAAGTATGAATCCAGATTTGTGCCAAGTTGGCGGGACAAAATTTACAACTTATGGCATATATGTTTATGCTAACATTTGGAAATGCTATCGAAATATCATAAAGAAACTCATGCACCTGTTTGGGCTGTAAATTGCCCTCGTTGTATGTGTCTGTCCACTAAAAACGTATTTGACATTCATTGTTATATACATCAGGAACATCTTTAAACAGATAAAATCCGTAACTGACTCAATTCAAACACACGTGTACACACATCGAGAAATATTTGTTGCATGCATTTATCGCAGTGTACTGGTCTCTTTTCGAAGTTAATATCATTAAATACCCCACACGTTCACAGTCATGTTCAACAATTGGTTTCAAATGTGCTATGCACTGTTATTGTTTTCATCGAAACGAACTAACGGACTGACATACTTACATGGTTTTTACACGAAATATTGTGAACGATATTCGTATGATTGAGTTGTGAACTAATAAAGCAAGTGATGCCGACCTTGTGTCAATTTCGCTGACATATGGTGCCGGAAAAAATATGCAATCGACAGGATTTGGAGTCATCGTTGTGGACACCCTTCTACTTTATCACGTTATAAAAAAAAATATAATTTGGTGCGATTATTAATGGAACATTGAACAAATTTTTTTGTCGATTTAGATATTTGGGAACAAAACTATTTATTGAGACAAAACTATTTAAACTCGAAAGTAGTCATTGATTGGACTTTAAATCATTTTTATTCGAAAAGGAAAATGAATTGTATGTGGTATCCTGTGCCAACGGTTTATTGCATCTGACATCGTTATATAATATATGAATTTATAAAAGAAAACAATCTCATCCACAAATAAAGGTATACATGTATATACCCATTGTATATTTTTGCGCCGGTACTACGGTGAATCGTAGGGGCCGGGCTATGTCGGGTATGTTTTACTGAAGTTACTGAGTATCTTATTAAAAAACAAAAACAAACAGAGCGAGCGTAATTGGTTTAGCATATTTATTCAGTTATTACTGTTTTATAAATGCCCATATACGTATGGTCCGGCAGTATTATTATTTAATTTTTTTTGGGGGGGGTCTCCCCCCCCGGATCCTCTGGTGCATAATTAGCATTTCAGATTATATATCCCAAATTTAGCCACTGTTTTCTGTCGGGATCAAAATGTTTTCTGTTCTGATAAAAATGTTTAGATGACGTTTGCAAGAGGTTATAATGATTTAATATTAGACACGAAAGCGTGCATGGTCTAAGAAAATCAAATTGCTTTCGTGACACGAAGAGGCAATTTACAGGTCCATCTGCGCATTTCTGTTTTAGTATGTGTTCTCTGTGCCTGTAACTGACGGTGTTGTTTCAGTCATTTGGGCACTTTTAAAATAACTAGCATTTTTAGCATGTATTGCATTGTAACGCCGTATATGCGCATCGCCGCAAAAACGTGAGCAAACGCGGTGATCTTCAACGCATAATAGAGAACGACTTCGTTTATGCGACAGTGGTTAACGCATAAAACAATCGTTGCTAATTACTGAATAAAAGTTTTTATCAAATTTATCATAATCTTTTTTTGAATATACATTCATTATAAGAATAAATGGATGGTTTTATGTTATACTTTTCGTACATAAACGTACAGTCACTCTTTTATACGATTGAAAATAAGTGTACAGCAGATTTATACTGATCACTGACACAGTTATCGCCCTCTGTTGTCATTGCTAACCAAACCACACCATACCCTTTTTACATATAGTCTGAACTCCGAGTTGCAAAACCCAATGATAAAGGGATTCAGACAGCTGTTGAACACGTAAGAGTTGTAAAACAAATATAGCCACAATGGGAATTCGTATGTCTTTAACGAGGTTATCGCCCGAATAACGTTATGAGGAGTCAGGCTCAGCACTGAAACCAAGGCCATCATGTACACCATCTGGGTGATTCTTCGCCTTAAACGCCTGTTTGTTTTGCTAATCATGCCTTGCGTGTCAGATGCAGTAGCGGCATTTCCGGTTACAGTACTCACTCCTTCCGATTCAGTTGTATGTACATGCACATGGTTTGTCGCGGCGGTTGCATCATCGCCCTGTTGAGGCGTACGTGTATAACGCTGTTCGAAAGACGGAAAAGCTTCAGAATTTGTTTCCGGTGCGATATATTTTACTCTGGTTGCGGTTTTGTTGTCTTTGCTAGGTCTGATCGCGTTCAATTTTCGTGCTATTAATGTGTACATTACTAACAGAATGATGGTGCAGCAAATTACTATTACACCTTTAATTGCACCAAAGATGTTTCCGACGATCTGCGCACCCTTAACTCCACTTTCGGTACATGAATAGCCATTTATCGTCAAAGTATCATTGATAGTTATTGGGTATTCGACTATATCAATGCTAAATATGTTTGGTATGGATATAAACAATCCAACAATAATGGATCCAACAGTTAATAATTTTGCATTTTTCATTGACAGATTACGTTCTGAGTAAACGTGTATAAATCTTTCAACACCAATTACAAATATAACTAGGAAAGAACTTGAGACACACGCGTATGCGATGAAACTTATCAATCTACACGCCAGCTTGTTCGTAAACGTTGCTGTAAATACTAAAATAAATGGAGTACCAAGCTCACAAAGACATGTGATCCCGTCAATCAAAGATATCGCAGCTAGAAGCGTACTTCCTGTCGACATTTTCATCTTCTGTTTGTAAAACGCAAAGGCCACAACATTGCTCAGTGATCCTACAAAGCAGGCTCCAAACATCATAACAATGACGGGCATGTACTCCAACTGTTTGTGTTTGTTAAATGTTTCCAGCAAGTCCCTGTAGTTGCTGCTGTTATCCATTTTGATACTGACTAACTTAGTGAAATATACAAGGAAAAAGTCGATACGTCGTTTCAGATCAACCGGTTGATAAAATATGCTCGGCAGAAATAGTTTCCGCATTTAATACACATTAATTGGTTACCATTCCGTTAACCACTACCAAATTTAATCAAAGCGTTCAAATCAGTGAAACCGATGGATGCTGATGATGATTTTACCAATCCACTGCGAGCAAGAAATAGTTCAGCTGTTCTGATAGGCTGCTCGTATTAATAAATTGGAAGTTCCAACCTTCTAACCGACTAAAATTGGTAAAATTTCAACAAGAAATATCTTGAAAAACGATATTCGTCGTATGTTGCAAATGTTTGTAATGAATGTAGATTGAATATCCAACATAAATATTTAAAACCAATGCATATGTTGATTTTGTTTATATACGAACAGTCTCATTTCTTCATAGATCGCTATTCTACAAGTATTTAATATTATTTTTCGATATTATTTAAAATAAATCAGTAAATTTTCATTATCAAATAGCGACCTCATTTTCATGTGGCTAGCTCCTAAAACATTTTTATGAAATGTTCCTGTATTTGAAATAAATAAAAAGAATATCATTATTCATGACAAAGCAATGGACTGATGAATTGCCCTTATGAATTAAGACAGTGCTACTTGAATAACCCAAATAAGTCAGACTCATCTGCTCATCAACGCCAGTATGTTTATCTATACAAAGTAAAACTAAGCATTTTACAATTACAAATAAATATATATTTAAAGCGTTTTATTCATAGTCTATATAAATGCATTTATTCAATGTTTATATAAAAACAATGTCTATTTGCTATTTATAATAGCCTCTACAGGAGAATTTGGTAGGAACTTCAGTATTTCACAAGAAAAACTATGATGCAGAGCATCATATGGTGCCGTGAAACTATGAAAACGCCATAATTTTAAGATATCTTAATTATGAAACACTGGCATGTGAATTGAAAATTAAAATTTAGCCAATTCAACTTCCGAGCTCAGAACTGGAAATTAGTGAAATACGTAAAAAAAGTAAAGAGGTATGTCTGGACTTTTCCACATTGGCTCATTTTTTCATTCATCTCCGAAAAGAAATGAAGCCAATTTTGTACATGTCGTGGTGGGGATTTCTCTTAAACTAGCCGATGCAATGTAAGGAATTATTCTTTCGGGACTACTGGCGGGAAATTTACACAACATTTGATTGGATGTTGAGAAAGGTCAGAAGTTGGGTAAAACAGCTACGCCGAAAAAATTATGACGATGAGCGCTTGGTTTTATTAGTGTGACGTCAGATACTGTTACAAGAATTAGCAACTGGTGTATTCCGGGAATACCGCGCACCTGTTTATCAGTAGACGCTTATTCGAATGTATTGAAATTCGTGGTCTACATGCGCTTGGCTAGTTTCATTGTGTGACTGGTTTGTTCTTTGAATTGCATTATATTTCTTCGGTATAATAAAATAAATATCATAGTACAATAAATAGGGATGTTGAGGGGTATAGTGAATATCCTCCACCCCACCCCTCGAAGAATGATGTCAACCTCGGCCGAACAAATCACTCTCCTCGGGGTGCAACGTTTACTATACACAATGCCGAGGTTGACATCAATCTGCGAAGGGGGGGGGGGGCAATATTTACTATACCCCTCAACTGCCTATGATTTTTATATAATATTTGTTCAAATGAATAGAGAGTTTGAAGTCAGGTTTACATCATAATATTTAACCACTAATCTATATTCATCTTTCATCGATATTTGTATCTGATATGGCTAGAAATTTAAACAGTTTTGTCCCGGATACCATTACTAGTTAATGTGTTGATTAGATTTTGATATTCAATTATCAGCAGTGAATTCATCATGTACGTGTATTAGTCATGCATGTCACTTTAAATATTAGGGAAGTTAAATAAATTTCAGTTCCTACGCAGATTTGAATACAATCCTGTCGCTTGTATATATCACAATACAGACGTTTAAATGAATAAATACTTTAAAAGAGCAATGAGATGAGTTTTGATGCGTCTTGACTATGTGCAGTCGTGCATGGAAAACGCGTTGATAAAAAACGTGAGTGTTCATATTTAAAGAACTGTGTATATGAAACTGTCAACAGGTAAACCATAAATTGATATTCGGAGTTGATCATTTTCCCTATTCTAATTATCCTACCTGTCTTTCAATTGAACAAAATAAAGGTCAATTCTTTATGTCGATTCCAATTGAAAACTTTGCACATAATTTTCACTTATATTATTAATGCATGATGAACTATATATTGTTTTTATTTTACGACGCGTTCTGATCAACACGTGTTATTATATTGTTTCGATGACATGTTATAACATGATCACCATCTTTAGACGCAATGTATATATGTTTATTTTACAAGTGGCAATGGTCTAGCAATAACATTCGAAACTATAACTAGTACACAGTTAGAACAGTATAGACCCCTGTGGAACGACAATCTTAAAAACTAGCGTTTCAGATCATGTATTCCCGACGTTCACAATATTTTCTGATCAATTGTTTAGGAATTTAAAAAAATGTAGACATTTGCAAGAAAGTATTGTTTACAGTTTCTAAGAAGAATACGTGGTATGTTATGTATAAGATAAATAAAAGTCCAGAAAGAAACATCAGCCGCAGAGAAACCCCTATAGTAACACCCCTAGGTCCTTTATTTGAGGCAAGTGACCAATTGCATATACAACACAGGACAATACGCACACCACATCACAAAACATCAACATGATTAAAACGTGGGATCAAATGTAAGGTCAAATTCTTTTGGTTAGTCTATAAACAGAACCAATCAATAATCCAATAACAATTTTAACTTGTCAATTCACCTTGTTTTGTATAATTATGTTGAAATAAGTACATGTATTGAGTTGGTGTCCCTACATGTATCTTGTTTCGTTTCATATATAGTGTTTCATAAGTCATTGCATGGGCACTTTGCATGAAATTAAGAACATTCTGTTGTAAGTAATAATTTCTCCGCTGCTGATGTTACAGGAGTTTCATGGTATTTTGAATGTTGCTAAATGTTCCTCTTCGTCGTATTGTCAACACTTTGAGCTATCAAGCGACGACTATGGATATAAGCAATCGGGTTTCGTGTTTGTTAGAAGAGAAAGCCGCCACGTGATCATCTATGAGATGTTTAAAAATATCAATTATATATTTACTAATAGAAGTTAACAAATGCAATAAAGTCAAAATAACAGGAACACTCACCAGAATAATAAAAGTTTGACTTAATAAATTGCACAATGTACTTGAAATAAATGCGACGAATTCACTACTTTAGGCATTCTTATTTTTTAATAACTTGATTTCAATGTAGTATTTACTTTAAATGTTCGTTTCTCGCAATCAATAAATATGATCAACTATACATATATACAAATCATCACCACAGAAGTATTGTATGTTTAAATAAAATTCAAGAAGGTGAATAATAGCGTATCACTAACTGCAGCTATTTTGCAGTTTTTATAGGTAAACATTTAACTAAAGCTGCAGAATACATGCAGCTAGCCAAGTTATTACGATTAAATATTATGATCAAACGCTTACAGCTCTTAATATAATTGTACACCAGATCCGAATCACTGGTACAGTTGTCGCCGTCTCTTTGCTTCGTTACATGTACAACACAAAACCATTTTCACATATAGTCTGAACTCTGTATTGCAGAACCCCATAATGAAGGGATTCAGGCAACTGTTGAACACGTACGAGTTGTAAACAATAAAAAGCCACGCTGGGAATTCGTAGGACTTTAGTGTCGTCATTGCCCAAATAATGTTTCGAGGTATCAGGCTTAGAATCGAAACCAGTGCCGTCAGGAACACCATCAGCGTGATTCTTCGACTTAGACGTTGGTTCGATCGGCCCAATGTGAGAGTGTTAAATCTAGCCCCGTGTGTTATAGAACCTGACTCTTGGGGTCTGTCAGAAGCACCGTGTCTTTTGTCTGCCTCATTTCCTGGATTGCTGGATCTTGCGTCGGCATTCCTTCAACGGTCAGTTCGACATCATCAATAGGTCTCGATGGTGCTTCAGAAGCCGTATTGTTGACATCCTTATTATCGTTTTTAGTGTCTGTGTCTTGTCTCGATTTAATCTTGTTCACCTTTCTGGCTATAAGTATGTACATTACTAACAAAACAATTGTGCAGCTGAATACAATGAAACCCTTAACTGCACCAAATATATTTCCGAGCAATTTCACATCTTTAGACATCGTCTGTGTGCACGTAAAACCATATATCGTCAAGGTGTTGTCTATATGTACTTGGTATTTGACAAGCTCGGGACTGAAATTGTTTGGTATTGAAATCAAACATCCAAAGATGAACGTTCCTACTGCAACACTTTTGGCACTTTTCAATGTCAATTTACACTTAGAGGCAGGGGAATACACAGTTATAAATCTATCAACACCGATTACAAATATTACCATAAAAGAACTCGATACAAATATGTATCCGAACAACGTTATCATTTTACATGCAAACCTATTGGTAAATGTCGCTGTAAAGATTAGAATAAATGGAGTACTGCATAAGAACAAACATGTTATCCAGTCAATGAGCAAAATGGCTGCCAGTAGGGTGTTTCCTGTGGATACAGTCCGTTTCTTTTTGTAAAAAAGCAAACTCGATGAACTTGCTTATCAATCCTATAAAACACGCTACAAACATTAAAACAATGTCAGGCATGTATTCCAATTGTTTCTGCTTGTTAACCGCGTCAAGCAAGTCTCCATGGTTGCTCGTGGTAGCCATTTTGTAACTGATGAGGAAACCGTATAAGGAAAATATCAAATGTGATTAAATCTCACAGTGTATATAACGTACAGACACGTGAACACTTTCATTGTAATAAACTTCCATATTTCTAGACTACCATTTAGATATTTGTAAATTTATGACATCGTTTGATATATCCCTGAATTACAGAACTATTGTTGTCGTTGTTAGTGTTGCTGCTGTTGCTGTTTTGCACGAACGAATCAGATGATATGTAATTATTCGCGCTGTTTGCTACAACTCACTGGCGTAGTATCAGCGTAGAAAACCAGTGCAACAATACGAATTTGCATTAGCAAAACAAGTATGCACTATGCATGTAGCATATAATAAAAAAAGAACATGTGTCCTAATAGATCAAAGACTGTTTACTATTTATACATATTACTTTACTACATTGTTTATTTTCAGATAGACTGTCAGGGCTTAAACTGACAACAGTTGTTAATAGATTAGGCACAGACCCTTCTTATGCTGAATTGTTCAGTATTATGGCATAAAGATTTGAAAGGCAAACGATAACTGGTCTTCAGTAAGCCAGTTTCAAGCAGTGTAACATCAATGCTATCATAGGCAAATATCCACAAAACCAGTTACAATACTGAAAATAGTAAGTTTATAAGAATGCTTTTCAATACTAAATATATGATAGTGACATTATAGTATAATGTTTGTTGTAGTAATGTATAAGAATGATGTTTACCTTTATTTAATAACTTAAATAAAGTTTATTCATATGTATGTATATACAGAATTTTGTCATTTTCTATGCATATTGTTATATAAATAAACATACTGCTGTACTGTATCTGCCTTTACTGAAAGGTAGTATTTCATTAGCTTTCAAGTACAAGTAAATGTTTATCGCATTTTTTAAATGAGCTCTAACTATAGTTTTCATGGCATTTGTTCTTGCTACATTCCTTGATTAAATTTTTCATATTTTGGACAATTTTACATGTAGTTGTCTGCTTTGAAAATAAAGTCTGCTTAACAATCTAATTCAACATTTTAAGAAAATTAATTAAAAAACACACACGGTTCAATAAGAAGGGCACATATACAAGTTATATATATAAAAGTCAAAGTTGCTTATTGCAAAAAATTCAAGAACAAAGAAAGATCATCCTATATACAAATTGAGCCAAACAGGTATTATCAAGAGATGACCACCTAACGGCAAATATACATTAAGGATTGCCATGATTTCTATATTAACACAGTATGTACGTAATTCATTATTTGCACAAGAAACTTGTTTTTCAAGTTATGATGATGGAGGATGTATCTGTGTAACATGATTATATTATGCAACCATCTTAAGAGTTACAGAAGAAAATATCAACCATATTGTGGATTCCAATTCTGGCTTCTTGTGTTTTAAACTACACAGCAATTACTAGTAGTCAGTAATTGGGATTGAATAACTATGCCATAAATAATGCTATCTCAGCAGCAACTGCTTTGACACATGGTCACCCAACAGTCTTGTCCGTTAATCTGGCTTTAAATAAGTATTTTTATTTAATGGAAAAAATCAAAAATGATCGAGGTCATCAAAATGCAAAATACTCTAATAAACATTTGATATTTCATTAAGCATATTCATTTCAATCTTTAAAATACTATCCTTTTTGCCACTGTGGCCAAAATCTCTTTATACAACACTGTCGGTATTGAAACAAGAGGGCCAAATGGCCCTGGGTCGCTCACCTGAGTTTCATTAGTCGAACAATTTTCCATGTGTTAGATTTTTATACGGATATGGATATACTGATACGGACTGATGGAAATGCGGCCTTAATCGTCATGGTCTGAAAAACGTAAGTGACAACAGACATTCAAAATTTTGAAGTACATATTGAAATTGAAGCTTTTTCTTCAATTTGACCTAAAGATCTAGTTGTTGACCCCACATGACCCAGAATCGAACTCGGCCGAGATACCATTGGGACACATATCCTGATCAAGTTTCATGACGATTGGGCAAAAAATGTGACTTCTAGAGTGTTAACAAGCTTTTTCTTCAATTTGACCTAGTGACCTAGTGTTTGACCCAAAATGACCCACATTCTAACTCGGCCGAGATATTATTTGGACAAATGTTGAAACCAAGTTTCATAAAGATTGGGCAAAAAATGTGACTTCTAGAGTGTTAACAAGCTTTTCCTTCAATTTCATCTAGTAACCTAGTTTTTTACCCCACATGATCCAGATTCAAACTCGGTCGAGTTATCATTGGGACAAATGTTCTGACCAAGTTTCACAAAGATTGGGCAAAAAATGTGACTTCTAGAGGGTTAACAAGCCTTTTCTTCAATTTGACCTAGTGACTTAGTTTTTGACCCCACATGACCCAGATTCGAACTCGGCCGAGATATCATTAAGACAAATGTTCTTACAAAGTTTCATGAAGATTGGGCAAAAAATGTGACTTCTAGAGTATTAGCAAGTTTTTTCTTCAATTTGACCTAGTGACCTTGTTTTTGACTCCACATGACCCAGAGTCGAACTCGTCCGAGATATCATTGGGACAAATGTTCTGACCAAGTTTCATGAAGATTTGGCAAAAGAAGTGACTAGAGTGTTCACAAGCTTTTCCTTTAGCCATATAAAGAAAACTGCACCTCCCCCCTGGCGGCCATGTTTTTCACCGGACCGAAACCATTTTTGAACTCGGCCGAGATATCATCAGAACAAAGGTTCTGAGCAAGTTTCATGTTGAATGGGCAAACAATGTGACTTCTAGAGTGTTCACAAGCTTTTCCTATTGCCATATAAGGAAAACTGACCCCCCCCCGGCGGCAATGTTTTTCAACGGGCCGGAACCATTTTCGAACTCGGCCAGTATATCGTTAGAACAAATATTCTGTTGATTGGGCAAAAAAAATGTGATTTCTAGAGTATTCACAAGGTTTTTCTTCAATCTGACCTAGTGACCTAGTTTTTGACCCCACATGACACAGTTTCGAACTCGGCCGAGATATTATTGGGTCAAATGTTCTGAGCAAGTTTCATGAAGATTGGGCAACAAATGTAGCCTCTAGAGTGTTCACAAGGTAAATGTTGACGACGAACGATTTACGACGGACGAGGGACAAAAAAAGATCACAAAAGCTCACCATGAGTACGTTGTGCTCAGGTGAGCTAAAACGTAACCTATCCGAAATCCAAACTGGACAGTCATGTCCGAAAAACGCTTCACTTGCGGTCTCCACGGTTTAAGCATAAACAGGTCGCGCATTACACACAAGATTTATTATTTTTAAAATAACATATATTTGCTATAAAAAGGCAGTGTGATTTCTGGATGAACGCATTTTATAGAAAATGCATTGCTGCAGAATATCGATCACAGTCAGACATTCTTTGGTTCGTGCCAGGCGTACTATCTGTGTACGAACCGGGAACCAGGCTAGCGCGGAGGTAGCTTATTTTTTTTACAGTTCGCGTCATTGAAAGAATACAAACTAACATCAGGCGCCCTTCAATTTATTATCGTGCTTAAGTCTCTATTTAGTTGCATGAACATTGACTGTTAATTGAATCAATCAGATCCTTGTTGGTCGTTAATCAGTTTTAATCATGGTCAAGCCTTCAATAATAAAATTTTAATCTTCTTAAAGGTTTAAATAAAGTGACGCAGACTGCCAGTTGTTTAACGCCGTGTTGGTCGACAATTTGTGTTTGCTGTTAAATTCTGATATCGAGATATGGACGATGGTTCTGACACATCGTTATTTATGAGAAAAAGTGTTCATGCTAAGTGTATTTCCGTGTACTGATTTTGTGAAGAGCGCACTCGTTTCAACGAAGATTAATCACTGGAGTAAATTCGCTGATTAGACACGAACAGTGGAATCGAACATTTTTCATACTAAGCTGATAAGAATAGTCGATAACATATTAATGTAATAAAATTTGTATCAGCTATATACAATGTGAAAATATTTTCAAAGGAAAAAGTGTGTATAACCTTCATTCAACGAGCAATAGAGTTGTGACAGTCGAATGTAGATGTATTATAATCTGCGATGTTAAGTGATGTACGTTGAAGAAGCAAGGACCTGATATACAAAAATGATAAAAATCAATACACCGCGTCCATTTTTAAATTCAATAAATGAAAATCCAAAGTTGTATTATATCCATAAAGTTTAACTTTAAATTTGTCGTCCAAAATTTGCAAATTTCGCAGCAGACGGACGACAATTATGCCGTACCGGAATCAGGTGATCCCCGTGGAACCTACGGAAGAACCCGAGGAGTTCCGATTGAAGAAGACGGTGTTCCTCGGATATACGGACGTGAACGCGGGCAGCATGTAAGCGTGTTTCTGTGCACAGTTCGTTGTAATTGTTGATATAACAGTTTCGTTGTTTTATGGTGCCGTAATTTGATTTAACATAATATGCTCTAAACGTGTTAGGTTTTGTCAAATTAACATATTTCGTTCAAAATAATACATTTTTGAACAGTTTTAATAAAATTTCATTTGTTGAACTGCGATTGTATGCGCATTATCTGGCAAGCTTACAATTGGTTCAGTTCTAATATCCTAAAATTCTAATGGAAAAAAAGAATGGATTTCTATAGACATTTTAATAAGGATGGGTTTGGCAATACTTGTAAAACGCTCTGAAGTTTAGTCTTATACCTTGACCGCATTTACCTTTTTTTGCTATTTCCCGTTGCTAAGACGCGCGTTGCTAGGGATCACGATGAAGAGAGAGTATTACGATGTGCGCATGCCCGAGCTGTCTAAAGCGCGGATCGCTGTCGAGATACCCGGGATCCTGGACCCTCGAGAGAGACCCTACTCGGCGCTACAAGTCTGGAACCTCAAATATGAGCAAGTAAACAATAGTTATTAATATTATTGATAGAGTCTTCTTGACGTAACAATGTATTTTGACAGGAGGCATATAACTTAATATTTACAAGATCAACACTGCAACATTTATGTCAATTCATTCGTTCGTTCTTTCGATCTCGCTCGATCGCACAATCACACATTCACTCACTCATTCACACATTCAATCACTCACGCACTTACTAACTCACTTATTCGGCACTCGTTCACTCACTCACTCACTTATTCGGCACTTATTCACTCACTCCCTCACTCACTAACTCCCTTCCTCCCTCCCTACCAGCCTCCTACCTTAACTCCCTCCTTCCTTCACTCACTCACAAACTTACTGACTCACTCACTCATTCACTGACTGACTCACTCGCTCACACACTCACGAACGCACTTACTAACTCATTTATTTGGTACTCTTTCACTCACTCACTTACTCACTCACTTACTCACTGACTCAATCACTAACGCACTCACTCACTCACTCACTCACTCACTAAATTACTCACTTATTCACTCATTCACTCACTCATTAAGTCACTCATTCATTCATTCACTACTGGCTTAATCAGTCAAATTCAGTCCACGCCTACTCTCTAGTTTTCAGTGATTCTCGTGAACACTATACTGAAGGCGAGCTCTTGTCACCACGTGTGTAGCTGGATAATTGACACGTGCACGAGCAGGTAAACGGGGTTATTAGATATTTAGTTTTTACGGAAATAAATGGAAATTTTAATGGCGTAAAGAAAATATATGTCAACTATTAGTTAAAACTTTATAATTTATTATTATATTGTGTCAACTTTATTTTAATATATTAAAATAACATGAAATGTAAAAAAAAAAGTATAAAATGTAGAAACAGTTTGGTTTCCTACTGCTTCTTATATTGTTGTTTTTGTCTTATTATATTTCCCTGTTACAGCTGCGTGGACAAACTCGTGGTTCTCAGTGCACTGAGGGTGGATGTACTTTCCAGTCACGTGTCTCCGATCTACGAGAAGACGATCAACGACATGCCACGTGAGTTCTACACGTGCCTGACACGTGTAGGAATACATATAATGAAATATGTGTTTTAATTGAACTAAATTGCTTGCTATTGCTTTAGCCATACAAAGAATCATCTCAATCGGACGAATATCCAGCCTACAATATTTTCCCTATTTACATTATGCACTTGGAAACCGTTGTATTATAGCATGTATGATGAACTGATTTCAGTCACGAAATGCCCATCGCTCCCTGGCGACTCCCGAATGACGGACCCCTTCCTGAGCACGCTCATTCAGATGATACACGTGGATTTCGTGCCCACGTGCTTCCTCGTGGTTCCCGCGCACAGGGCGTGGCCGGGTACGGCGCGGGACGAAGATGGGAGCAGGGAGGTATGAATGGGGACTAATTTAATATAGCGCGAATTCTTTATGTTAATTTATAGAGATTTTTTTGCATTTCTGCTTTGGCGTCTATATTTTAATTTTTATTTTCTTTTTGTTCAATTCACATTTTTTACTCACGTTACTAATGTGTGTACTTCAGTTTGTTGAAAACATTGTTCTTTTCTGTATGAATGATTAAGTATATTTAACTAACTAACTGCATTTGTGTAATTCCATATATTCAGGTGCGGACCGCCAGTAATGTTGATAGAACTTTTAGTTCAACCCTTTTTCCTTTGTACTCAGTATTTGTTCACTTATACCACGGTTGATGTAAAAAAAATACTAGTAAGACGGAAACAAAATATGTTTAAAATAGACATCCATATTGAGCGCCGTAATAAACTACGATCATTTTTTGGATACTGGATAATGGGTACTTTATTTCCTTTTCCGTTTTTCGTTCTGCGAATTTTACCATGAAATTTTAAGAAAAAAAACGTTCCAATATGTTTGTACTGATATTATTTGAGACAAAAATAACAAGAAATAAAAAGAAATACGCAGTTATTCTGCTTCATCGTTTAAAAACGAAAAACGAATGGACGGTATATACAGACACTAGCCACACCTAACTAGATACTATTAATCGACCTGAATTTGAATATAATCACTTTTGTGATAACGCCCCATTACTTTCCAGGTGATCAAGACATTTCAAAAGACGATTAATGCAGCGACAAAAATCAGTTTTGAAGAGGAACTCTCGTTTGAACTGGTTTGTAAATAATATAAATTCGCGTAGAAAAACATGCATTACAATTGTCAGAAGAGTTTCTATGTTGTTTAAAATGTAAATTGATATTTTATATATCCACTATGTTATTATTATTTTGTACGATTGATAGTGTTACTGTTCTCAGTATACTTATCAATTAAATTTATGACAATAAAATGTGATGTTTCGTATAATTCAGATTTATAAAGGAGCGGAATTTGAAACGAGTAGTGCATCGATGATTTATAATTGAAATGACCGTCTCTAGATACTATCAACGACAAGAACTTGAAGTTCCGGCACGTTTCGTGGCGTCAGTTCATGAGGGGTGGTTGCGTCAGTCCATGCGGATGGTTGCGTCAGTCCATGCAAATGGTGGCGTCATCTGATATAGACGGTTGCGTCAGTCTATGCGGATGGTGGCGTCAGTCTATGCGAAAGGTGGCATCAGTCTATGCGGATAGTGGTGTCAGTCTATGCGGACGGTGGCGTCAGTCCATGCGGATGGTGGCGTCATCCGATATAGACTGTGGCGTCAGTTCATATGGACATTGGCGTCAGTCTATGCGGATGGTGACGTCAGTTCATGCGGATGGTTGCGTCAGTCCATGCGGATAATGGCGTCAATGTATGCGGATGGTGGCGTCAATCCATTTGCACGGTGGCGTCAGTGTATGCGGATGGTGGCGTCAGTCCATGGGCACGGTGGCGTCATCTAGTGCATATTATCCCTTAGCGACGAAACTACGATGCGACCAGGCGACAGAGCGACGATGCGACAACGCGACATTTAACTTGTATTTTCAGCAAAATTAGCATTTATGTAAAACGTGGAGACACGAAATTAAAAATAAAAGTCTGCCTATTGTCCCAATTTCGTGTGTGTATACAAATTGCACTTCGCGTTTTCGCCTCGTCGCGGTATTGTACGAAATTTAACAGGCCGTATCAGGATTCCGTACATAACGGATACGCACGTGTTTGTGCAGGTTGTACAATATCAGTATGAGCGTGGCTGTGGGTAATTAAGAAGACATACAAAACTAAGCAATATTTATTGCGATTATATAGTTGTGATGGTTACTGTTAAATTTGTAACGGTCATTGTATGTTGATGTTTCTGTAATACATAAAGAGAAGAGTTGTTCATTTTTTTGTGTACCCACCGGTCACGTGGACCTCATACAATACAATCTTCGTCTGTGACGTCATCAACATACAATTGAGAAGCAATTGTTAGTACTACTCGAAACCTTTTGCAGATGATGTCACAATGATTTGAAAAAGATGATGTGAACGTTTTGGGGGATATTTTTACATACCTTAGACTGATACGTAATGATCCGAGTGCTAATACAAGCTCGGTGAAGTGACTATAGTATATCACTCACAACATATATATTGAGTGTTATAGGTAAAACATAATACTAAGACTTGACGTACGATTTTTCTGCTAATTCGTGTAACGCCACATCAGCGTAAAAGACGTCATGACGTTAAGTATAAAATTACACAATTTGCGTTATCGTACGTTGTTAAATGGATAAAGTATTTTGAACGAAAATTGACAACAACGAGAAGCGATTACATGAATGATCTTTTGTACAATGAGAGCATATTTATAATTGTTTGTACATTTACAATGAAGACAATAAAAATATACAGCCGTATGTATATAAGGTGGAATGATAAAAATAATCATGAGATAGTGTGTCGCATTGTTATATTACACTGGCCGGATAATCATTTAAATATACTTCTAACTGATTTTACATTAATATATATTTACATAATGTCATTTCTGTTAAATTTATTAACTACATCTTGTACACCTGTGGTATTGTAGCAACTACTTGGTCGGATTTTTCTTATTGGTTTGCTTTTTAGTTCAGTCCATTCAAATGATGCGGTTACTGTACATTTCATGTTAACCAATCATGAGAGTGATTTCTGATGCAGTGTTGTTTATTTTAAACAACGATACATAATTTATGAAGCAGTAATGTGCAATATTTTAACATTGGCCTCATCTGTAATAGTAAAATATTAATGATCCAATAAAAATGTCAATGAAATCGTATTGGATAATATGTCATACAAATGCAAAATGCCTCGGAAGTTTTTAATATTTACAGTGGAAAAACGTGACAACAATGTCATACTTAAAGGCGTAATTTATTCGCGCGTATCAGACCATTTGCATTCTTAATTGATTAATAAAAAGCCAATAAATATTAACAATTTCTTAAAACAGATACAGTCATACTGGGAATTCGTAGGTCTTCATCCGCCGTGTTTATTTCCTGCACAACGCAGACACGATATTTTAGTGTCTAATAATTACAATTTCCTGTGGTTTCATCATTTTACAGTGTTCTGATTGGCTGAAATGCATCATATGACAGGCTTTTATTTTTCGATGAAGCCGGTTGCCTCTATTAATATTCATGAGGGACTACTTTTTATTGTTGTTTACATGCAGTGCTGACGTCACACACAAAAAACACACACATAGAAATGCAGTCACAGATTTATTCACATTTATACATGGCATTGTAAAAAAAAGAATTAATAATAAATAAATAAATTAATTAATAATTAAGTATAGACATGTAAAATCTATGTTGTTTTAAACTTTATTTCTTTTTGCCTATTTGATGAGCATTATGCATGAAAGAAAAGAAATAACATAGAGAGAAAATTCAACATAAACATAAAAAAAAATACTTTTTGGATAAAAATAAGGGGGTATGTACGATTTCAATATGAACATTTCATTTTCTCATAATTTGAACAACACAAATGAGAGGACGAATATAATCAAGGGAAGTTAAAATAAAAAGAAATAAACAGATATTTGTACCATACTTCATATGTTTGTTTTTTTAAATGAACTTCATGATAATGACAAATTTATTCCTAGTGCTGTGCCGATACGACACCTTCAATCGTTTTTGTGAGAGAAACAAAAAACGTGTCCGTGATGTGTCGTATGAACAATATGCACAGAACTGAAGTCAACACGCAACAAATATTGGGGATTTCCCAAAATTGTAAATGTCTGATGCACATGAATGAGTTTTCGACTGGAAGACGAAAAGTATTTTAAAGTATTTCGAGGATTTTCATATATAAATTCTTCTGAACTTTTATTCTAGTTTGTTATTAATCAGTGTTTTATAGGTTTTATTTTACTTTCATATTTTTCTACGAAAATTTGATGAGATCGTATATACCCTCTTTAATATTTATGTTAAAATTTATATTTATCAAAAGAGGAAAACAAATGAAATTTAACAAACACAAACATAAAAATACACAATTTTACAGATTAGGGCAGAGAACGGTTTAGGTTTCAGTCAAATAAGACATCCAGTTGAACAAACGTTTCAAATTTTTTACAAGGAAGCGACCGGAAAACCAAGCGAGCATGATAAGCAGTCATCCCAGGGAGCTTGCAAAAAAATGCCACAAGAACACCTCGAAAATTGTGCGAGCTCCATCCAATTGTTACCTCTGAAAGCTGAATGTCGCATTTATCATTGTAAAAATCCCATTTTCAAGTAAGCAAATGACTCGCCATCTGCGCAGCTCAAAACACCTGTTCATTAAGATTTTCTCGAACATTTATCCATTCACATTGCACGACAGGGCGAACTATATCTTGTACATCCAGTTTGTGGCGAATCGTTATAATACACAGATTTTTTATCACCCTCTGGCAAATCGTCATTAAACTGTGGCGAATCGTTATGTGTCGAATCGTTATTGTGGTGGATCGTTACTAATTCTATTACTCGGGGCCAGGAGTTTCATCAGCAGCTGAAACAAAAGTTTGAAAAAAATTTGAAAGAACTGTAATTTACTAGTAGCTTTGACTAAAACAATTAAAATTTTCTTCTTGTTCATAGTTCTGTGCAAATAAGATGCATAACAATTGACCTTTCTAATTTATGTCACACAGGTAAAGAAACTGTAGACAGTAGATATTTTCAGCCGATGACACACAATTCCATATATTTGATATTTTGATCAGTAGTAAAAAAAATATAAGTCGTTTACCTTTTTTTCGACTTGATTTTGTATCCACACTGTTAGTTATATGTTGCCAAATTTCATACACAAACCGTTTTAACACGACGTGCCAAAAAATGTGGTGTTGAAATATTTGCTCAACACACGGTTTTAAAATGCATGCCATAATGGGTGTAAACATTGACTAACACCGAGGGCCTAACGGGTCGTTTTAAGAAAGAAATAAAACATACATATGAAACATTGCGTTTCAAATGTAAAAATAACCATTAATTATTTAAATATATTTTACGCCTAAAGTACGGTTCCATGCCCACATGTATACGGGCGTTTACAAAATTGCAACTATCTGAAAACAACTTTCGACTCGTTTACCCTTCAGTCGTAAATCTAAACTGGAACGCGTTTCAATATTTCCGTCTCTTGCAATATGTATATTATGGATAAAGAACACCTTGTTCACAATTGCTCTTCCGAAATATCAACCAAAACAAAAGTGAATCAAAAGTAAATGTTTTCACTAGAGCTACTGTATTATTTAAGATACCGCTGTGTTGCGACATGTACAAAACGCTACTGCAGTGCAAGGGGCGGAGCCTACGAATCATACTTCAATGTATTGATGCGCGAATTGCAAAAAATAAATCCCAAATTAATTTACTCTTTTAAGGTGAAAATTTAAAGTATACACACAATTGTAATTATAATTGTAATTATAAGAAGTGAAACGCTCTTTTCGGCGCTTCATCGATGTATGAAGGTCAGTTTTTTTGTATCTAATTGGAACATAAAGCCTTCGGCTGTAAGTAAATTAGATACCAAAAAACTGACCTTCATACATCGATGAAGCGCCGAAAAGAGCTTTCAATTCTTAAATAAATCCTATACCATATATAAGAACATGACGGAAAATGCTCCTTGGCAATTGCAATTTATGTTCATGTCCGCAGTGCAGGTCTTGTTCTAGTATCACATATTTTTCGGCGTAGCTGTCTAAGATCACTTTTGACCCAGATTTTCTTGCGATAATTATGCAGCAGGAAAATTGAATACCAATAGAATTGGGCACATTTTCTAATTCTAGTGAATGCAAACTTCAAACAATGGTTTAACGTATACCAATAACTGTTGCATACTTTGGGGGATTACAAATTTACATAATTGTTTACATAAGCGGTTAAAATGAAGTTATAAACATATCTTCAACATATACTTTAGAACTGAAGCTAATTATGAACGTATTTTCTCATTGTATGCCATAAACAGAATGCTATATTCATTCCCGTAACGAAATAACTATGTTGTTTAGCCTACATTTATATAAGCGGTATACGCTCTATAAATAACAATTGTGCAATGTTTCCATTCATAAATCTCATTCATAGTGTTGCCGTTTCATATAGCCCATTGATTCTAGCGAGTTCATCACATTCCAGAATCAGTAGTGTCATTCTAAAAATAGCGCGCGTAGCTAGCAACCGTTGTATAGCTGTGTTAATATACTCAAACATGCATCAATAATAGTGTTCAGAGAATCATAAACCTAAAATTTAAATAAATGGGGAATTTATATTTATAAACTTACTGTTAACTTGAATTAAAATTGTGGTTACGATTTATAAAAGATTATTTATTATTGCATCTTTCTATCAACTTCTCCAGTAGATGTTATTTAATCTATAAAAAGATGCTACATTTTCTGTAGATAAAATGTTATGAAAGAAGATTCGGAATACGTCGAACTGTTATTCGCGTAGCATGAATACACAATTTGCAATACTAATTATACACAGGAACCCCTGATATATCATATTTCTACTGATATAATTTAAAATCGTCAAAGTCTAATGAATTTTTATGGTTTGGTTATCAAAAATAAAGTCTGAACATTTCAAAAATCGCTGAATGTTCCCTGACTATTGCTTTGTATTTGGGATACACAGTATAAATGCTTATTTTACTTCAAATCGTTATTATATTAGATAACCAACATGAATGGAATATTACCGGTACTATAAATAACTATAGAGACTCGTCTGATACATAATAATTGTAATTCGTTCCCGAAATTATTTTCTTACATTGTTTAATTGACTTGACAAATTCAGATAACAACTATGTTAACCTAAATTATTTTGGTTATTCATATACCACTGGTGGAAACATGGAGCTATATGATTGGTTTATTCACAGCATATATATTAATGATAATTTTATTTAATTTTTAAATTAATAAATTTATCTCAAATTAACTTTTGGGTCCAAGAAGTTTTCTTATAGTGTCCGAAAAATCTGGGGTCCAATAAGTCTCCTCTTATTGGTGGGGACCAAATAATCTGGGGTCTGAGAAGTCACGTAACCGATCTTCTTGGCCGTCTGTTTAGGTAATTTTTAAATGACATCTCAATATTAATTTCAACTCCGATTGTCTTTTTTAAAGACATTTCTTGTTTATAAATGGTTTATTAATAAATTAATTTGCTTAAGGATAAAAGAGGGGGGTATAGTTGGATACGATACTTTAAAGGCGGAAAAAGAATTTTTGGTATTATTCTTGTGTGTTGCAAACACAGTTTGTAGTTGCATTCTAAATCAATTAAATGGACCTGTTCACAGACTGACACATTGACAATTTTCATTTTTAAGATCCCCAACATTGAAATACATTATATATAAACAAACAAAATAAAACTTCTGACAAATAAATATATAATATATAATAAATAATGAAATATAGTGTCGTTTATAAATAGTCATCCAATGAAATGGATAAAATTATATAGCGTTTGTTACGCTTTCCATCGGTATTTTGGAAAACACATGCACCACCTTGTCAGAATGGTCGAGTGGTTAGAGCGTTCGACATTTGATCCCAAAGTTCGAGCCCATACGAAGACAATTGTTAATTTCCTTTTTTTTTCCTAATTGAATATTTGCTATTTATTAGTCTAGGTGCTTTAGTTTTTACAGTTAAAGACGTTCGCAACAAAAAGAAAATAATTGGGTTAATTTCTCCTTTTGCTTCATTCTTTCTCTATTGTATATAGGTTGTATATAGGTTGCAATATACTAATTTCATCTCTAATGACCATTCAGGTTAGATACCAGTAAATCCAATTCCCATAGGGTCCCATTATAAAACGGCACACTTTCCAAGCATTTTTCTAGCATTTCCTTTATTTCAGGTTGTGCAAGCCTGGTATCAATTTAAAGATCAATCTGTCCTCTTTCAAATTTTGCAATAAAAAAGATATGTCATGTTACTTCTAAGAAAATGCATCTCACTTGAATGCAGGCACCGGTAGAAAACCGGGTTTCGGCAGTCATATTTCGACAAAAGCCCCATACCACAGTAAACACACCCCAAAAGTTCACCTTTCAAGTTAGCCTCCGATGAAATGCACCAAAATGTTGCATATACGCATAGGATATTAGAAATAACCACAAAATGTATATCTGAGATTGCTAAATGGCTTTAATATGCCAGAAGAAAAGAGGAACTCTTTAGTAATAGGCACTACTTTTGAATGGACCACGGAGGGATACACAATGATTTGCTGGTATCTAACCTTCAAAATAAATATTTTAATAGTAAAAGTTCATAAAGCATGTATAATAATAAAAAAAAACACACACTTATGCAATGTATTTCCAAACAAATTAGTTCAGAAATGATCCATTAAATATCTCCATTCTTACGTTGTTTATGTATGCTAAAACGAAACAGGAAAAAGGCTTCACAGGTACCATATATGAAATCCAATATTTCCCAAACAAATTCGGTGAGCCATTCTTTTTATTAATGTTTTGGTGTCAGTATTCATTGATGCATGTGTGTGCGAAATTTTAAGAAAATCTGTCGTTCGGAACAAAATATGCCTTTGACAAAAATGAAGTTTCAGAATGCGTTATTAGTTCCCATTTGACACATTTAAATGTCCATTCAAATTCATTATTTTAGCAGTAAATATAGGTAAAGCGTTTTTTTTTATCAAAGCATGTACAAACATATCAGTTGAAAGAACCATAACCTTGTTTGAAACACAAACTATCCTATATACTTAAAACATTGATAAGAATCCAAACTAAAAAAGGGGCTTCGACAGGCACCGCATTCAAAACCCAATATTTCTGGAACAAGGCTGGTGACCCCTATTTTTGAAGACTGTTTTGGTTTCAGTATACAATGACGCATGCATGTGGGATCTTTTTACAAAATTTGTCGTTTGGAACAAAAGATATTCGTATATTTGATAAATTCTTGGTGTTTTCAATGGCATATTTAATGCACAATTAACCTCGTTAAGTGTCCATTACAAGTCATTTGTTAAATGATAACTGTAGATAAAGCTCGTTTTATCATTAAACAGCACTTGTATATAGGCCTTTCCCAAAACTAGGTTACTTCCCTTGCGTAATCACGAGTGATGTCCCCTGTTCACTTCCGGCGACTTTTATCGATTACAAGGCGGGATAAGCGTATTGATATTTACCGAAACACATGCAATATATTTGATTTTCAATCTTAAAATTGTGTTGATGTCGTAAAAATTAATTTACAAATATCAACATTCGTATATAATATACATCATGTACTTTATATATCAATTTAATTAAATTATTATTTTGATTTTTAACAATATTGGCTACTCTTGCAGATCGACAAACAAACTGTACACAGTACGTTTAACGGTTATTATCCAACAAAACACAAAAATAGCGATTTCAGTATCTAAACAACCTATGCCTTCATCATGTATTAAATTTGCATTAGTAAATAAAATAAATAAAAAAGCTGTTTTTAGTAAAATGATTTTGCTAAGTAACTCTAAGCTAACATTCATCTGGCGACTGAAAATTACGAAAATAAGGTATCATCACAGAAAGTTTGAGCGTAATTCCGATGTTTTGACAGCAACTTGTTATTTAAATTCCATGCACATTTGTGTTTAACTTTAAAGCTATTTTCGTTGCAGATATTTTTGTTGTGTGCTAAATATTATACGGTGCTTGAACATGCTTCGATTCGTTATAATCTTGAAAGATAATTTAACAAAACAACTATCTTTTTAATAACCGTTAACACAATATTACAATAACTAAAGATGGTGTCACTCCTCATTAAATGTTATAATTTATGTTGTATTAAAGATATTATTTCTTCATTTCTGTTGGAATCGTGGTAAACAAACACAAATTTTTCTCGTAGCAGCTAATTCCCGTATGTGTTAGAAAACACACACACACACACACACACCACCTTACAATTATTCATATGTGAAAATTAAATGCTGTTCTGTATTATTTCACTCTTTAATTTAAACCAATTTATTAATTCTAAAAAGTGTTTAATGCTTTTAATTCTGTTCTGTTCAATAAGGTGGCGAAATTTCAGAGGGTGATAGGCAAAGAGCAACAACGGGGACAACAACATTTTAAAATGTGAGATAAACTTTAATTTGAGATGCAAGCAATAGAGCCGAAGAGTGACATGATAGTTGTCTCTGCATGTAAATCTTTATTATCAATGCATTTCGCAATTGCACGGATAAGCGGTAATGTTCTACGGGCAATTTGATAAGATCCCCGCGGCTTGTGTCATTGGTATTTTTATGACCCACTCTTCAGACAGATAACTAAGTATCCATTGAGAGAACATGTGTTCATTCGTGGTATTTATGTACGGAAAACAACCGATTAAGGCGAGGCAAGGAGACTACATTTTGTTCCGGATATCTGTCGTACGGACACGTGGCCTTAGTAATGAGTTTAAAACGATACTTCATTTAGTTCTAATAATTCATTTTTGTAACATACATTGTATATCCTCTATGAATTTTTTATAATATTTAATCAAAAATACGTGGTTTTAAATATTTCCATTACAAGTTTTGACGGCCGCTTGGTCTTAGATCTATAATACTTTATATGGCAAGCTAGGAAAAAAGTCGCCGGAAGTCGGGTTTCAAATTTGCGGATGTGAATTCGCAATAACGGGAGGTAATTTCCAAGGGAGATCACCTAGTTTTGGGAAAGGCCTATTGCCAAACGAAATATTTATATAAAAAAAAGATGCATTTAAAAATCCCCATCTTAGTTTGAATATAAACGCTTTATATTATTCAACAATATAAGTAACACAAACTGAAAATAGGCTTCGACAGGTACCGTGTTCACAATTCAATATTTCCGGAAAAAGGCCAGTGACCCCTATTTTTTAACACTGTTTTAATATTAGGATACATTGATGCATGTTTGTGCCAATTTTTAAGAAAATCTGTCGTTGGAAAGAAATTGAAGGAAATTGTTGCGAACGTCTGTAAGTGATTTAATGGAAGTTTGTCAAAAATATGTAAAATCTGTGAACAAGTCCCACTAAGCATATTATTTTCTTATTCCAAAGGCATATACTATAAAGAATCGACACAGCAACACACAAATATCAAATTGTAAGTCTTTTAATTGTAATACGTATAACAACAAGGTAACAAATCGGATGTTGAGCACTTCTAAGAACTGTGGACAAAATCATTCACATCGCATGCCATATCAATCATCCCATCCACTGCCCCATTCACCATTCCGGTCGTCATCCCAACCGTTGCCTCGGTAACCACCGTGCCGGAAATTGCGTTCAGGGTTACTCGGATAACCTTGGTATCCATAGTTACCACTGTAACCATGGTAACCGCCACGGGAACCTTAAATGTGCAGCAAGTGTTTTCAGTTTCGTCCAATTCAAACTTTTCCTAAAGTTTTTGTAAATAAGTCTTTAACGTTATGAATACTGTTTTACAATATAGCTAAATAGCTCCGGTTCTTGTAAGGATTATGTTATATTCATTAGCGCAGCAATTGTTCTTCATATCAATACCTGTACGTTTAACTAGCTTTGAAATAAATGTAACAAAGCATGTCACAAAAAAGGATTTTCTAATAATTACTAATTCATATACACAATCCATAATGTTAAGTTACCAATAATAAATGGTTTTTGATTACCTTCACGATAGAACGGAAATGCGGTTGCTATGGTAACCAAGGCAAACAATGCCAGGACAAGCGTGAGTTTCATCATGTTTGACAACTAAAATATCAACAATATTCTTTAAACAAACACAAAATTAATTACTTTATTTCGTGTTGCTTGGAGTCAAAATAAAGATATTTGTTATAATAGTATGTCATTGTGTTAATTAATTTTTAAAAAATCTGGCCAAGAAAATGTTGAGAAGTCATGTGTAAAACATAAGTTTTCAAATCCTATATACATATAAAGACAAAAGAAAATACAACTTACCAGTGCATCAGTCTTAAAGTCGCTGACTTTAATTGAATTTGACGTTACGTTTTATAGATCTACGTTAAAATAAACTGTGATAATCCTCCAATCAACAGTTGCTGCAACGCGTTTTACATAAACTACCAGTCATCATTAAGTCAGCTTAATATTAACTATCCATCATAGCATTGTGATATTTCAATCGTTTATTGCCATCTTTATGACTGTGGTATACCAAAACAGATGGAACTCATTAGCATTACCAATCCATTCACACGGGCTGATTGTTGCTTACCACACAACTGCTTCATTGCGGTAGACGTAAACATGCTATTGCAATATTTGGTATAAGTTGCATAAGTACGATACAAGTTATAAAGGTTCTAGGTCAAATAAAAGGTGATCTTCCCTAGCTTGCGGTATATAAGGATAGATACCAGTAAATCATTGTGTATCCCTCCGTGGTCCATTCAAAAGTAGTGCCTATTACTAAAGAGTTCCTCTTCTCTTCTGGCATAAAAGCCATTTAGGTATCTCAGACATGCCTTTTGTGCGTATTTCTAGTATCCCATGCGTGTCTGCAACATTTTGGTGCATTTCATTGGCGGCTAACTTGAAAGATGAACTTTTGGGGGGTGTTTACTGTGGTATGGGGCTTTTGTCGAAATATGACTGCCGAAACCCGGTTTTCTACCGGTGCTTGCATTCAAGTGAGATGCATTTTCTTAGAAATAAAATGACATATCTTTTTATTGCAAATTTTGGAAGAGGACAGATTGATCTTTAAATTGATACCAGGCTTGCACAATCTGAAATAAAGGAAATGCTAGAAAAATGCTTGGTTTTATAATGGGACCCTATGGGAATTGGAATTACTGGTATCTAACCTTTAAGAAAACCAGGGACCGGCCCTTTAGGATCCACTTATACCTAAAATCCCCATGTAACTGTGTTATTTTATTGCGTTTATTACTTTTCATGGGAATAAATGTGAATAATGTCATAACTGACACGTTATCTACGATTTTTAAAGCAAACCCAGTTTTTTTCGGGTAAAAAAAGAAAAAAAAAGTACGGAAACTCGCCTTTTGCAGCTGACAGCAAATGGAATCATGTTATTCGCAAATATTACACGTTTTATACCTTATTACTGTCCACTGCATTAAAATAAGTCGAAATGAACTGGTATTTTGACTGGTTTATGTGATTTAGGTGCGAATTTTAGTTCACGCTCCCCATACAATCCAAGTACTGAAGCGCAAGCCAGATGGCTTATCGTGTGTCATTCTCAAATGCGTGCTTGGGTCATTTCTACTTAGCGCATCGACCTGAAATTTGGATGTGTGGTACAAGTAGGTTAATAATGATGTAGAAGAGTTTTTTTCCTGCTAGCAAAATTTTGAGTTTTCTTTAAGGTTAGATACCAGTAAATCATTGTGTATTCAAAAGTAGTGCCTATTACTAAAGAGTTCCTCTTCTCTTCTGGCATAAAAGCCATTTAGGTATCTCAGACATGCCTTTTGTGGTTATTTCTAATATCCTATGCGTGTCTGCAACATTTTGGTGCATTTCATTGGAGGCTAACTTGAAAGATGAACTTTTGGGGTGCGTTTACTGTGGTATGGGGCTTTTGTCGAAATATGACTGCCGAAACCCTGTTTTCTACCGGTGCTTGCATTCAAGTGAGATGCATTTCTTAGAAGTAACATGACATATCTTTTTTATTGCAAGTTTTAGAAGAGAACAGATTGATCTTCAAATTGATACCAGGCTTGCACAATCTGAAATAAAGGAAATGCTAGAAAAATGCTTGGAAAGTGTACCGTTTTATAAATGGGAATTGGAATTACTGGTATCTAACCTTTAACTTAAAGCGCAAACAACGTGCACATTCATTTATGTAAAATGATGATGATTTTTTTTGTATTAACATAATTCGTAAAAAGAAAAATTCTAGATTGTATGTAATAAACCTGTACCAATCAATATGACAATTACTGAACATTTAGTCTTCATAACAACGCAAGGATTTTACGGTGTATATGTTTTTTCTTCTCTGCTTGGCCACCATTTTAATTTACACCATGTGATCTAACTATGGTCACGTGGAACTTTGTGCCGGCAGGGATTTGATGAGCTATATGGTCGGAACCAGTCAAATCTCTGTGTGGAGGCTGACCGTTTGCGTCCTTGAATAACATAAAGCAAAGATAGTCGCCCTTTCATATATTATAGTTAAGTATTTTAATATTAAATTAATTAGAACCTTGTTTTGAACATGATCAAGGCTTTTATAATAACATTTTAATCGTCTTAAAGGGTTTAATATAGAGCTGTTTAAATTCTGTTAATTAACACTGGCTGCCAATTGTGTATCGTATTGTCGGCAATTTGTTTTGAAGTTAAATTAAGATATCGTGATATGAAGGATTGTTTTAACACCTTATTTATATATTTATCACAATGAGTTTTCCTGTTAAGTGTATTTCCGTATACTGTTTTTGTGAAGAGTGCACTCGTTTAAACAAAGATTGGAGTAAATTCGCTGATTAAACACGAACAGTGGGATCGAACATTTTTCATACTTAGCTGATAAGAAAAGTCGATAGCATTTGAATGTAATAAAATTTGTATCAGCTGTAAACAATGTGAAAATATTTTCAAAGAAAAACGTGTGTATATCCTTTATTTGTGACAGCCGATGTATAATTTTAGGGCTACAACTACGAAAACGAAACGTTTTTTCATAATTTAAAAGTATGTGTCATCTATACTTTATGTAAAAATATTTAAAAAAATGTCAATATTATGCGTGCAATTTTCTACGGTTTGTGATGTTGTGTGATGGTCGTTGAAGAAAGGACTATAAATACGAAAATGATAACAATCAAATACACCCTTTGCATTTTTCAATGAAATAAAGGAAAATCCAAACTTGTATCATATCCATAAAGTTTTACTTTAAATTTGGCGTCAAAGATATACGCTCTTTTGGAGCCGACGACTATTATGCCACCGGAAACAAGTTTTCCCCGTGGAACCTACGGAAGAACCCGAGGAGTTCCGATTGAAGAAGACGGTGTTCCTCGGATATACGGACGTGAACGCGGGCAGCATGTAAGCGTGTTTCTGTGCACAGTTTGTTACAATTGTTGATATAATAGTTTCGTTTTTTATGGTACCGTAATTTGATTTAATATAATATGCTCTAAACATATAAGGTTTTGCTGACTTGACAGATTTCGTTTTCAGGCAATGAAAACCATTTTAATCGATCTACGACCATTTTGATTTTTACTGACCTAATATTTTCTGGAGATGCCCGTATGGGAAAATACGGGGCAGTCACGTAGCCTCTTTTGGCCAATGGAAGTGCTGGAAATTTATTGGAGGTGTGATATAACTAAATATTTACAAGATCAGCGCTGCAACATAATGTTATATGTCAGTTCATTCGTTCGTACATTCTTGAGCTTTCGCTCGCTCGCTCAATCACACATTAACTCACTCATTCACTCACTCACTCACTCAGTAATTCACTCACTCACTCACTCACTCAGTCACTCACACACCACTCACTCACTCACTCACTCACTCACTCACTCACTCACTCACTCACTCACTCACTCACTCACTCACTCACTCATACACTCACTAACTCACTCGTTCACTCACTCACTCACTCACTCGCTTAATCACACATTAACTCACTCATTCACTCACTCACACACTCACTTAGTAACTCACTCACTTATTTACGCATTTTTCACTCACTTACTTACCAATTTATTCATCCATTCACTACTCGCTAAATCATTCTAATTCAGTCCACGCTGACTCTGCCTACTCTCTAGTTTTCAGTTATTCTGGTGAACACTATACTAAAGCCGAGCTCGTGTCACCACGTGTGTAGCTGAATAGTTGACACGTGCACGAGAAGGTAAATGGCGTTAATAGATATTTAGTTTTTACGGAAATGGAAATTTTAATGGCGTGAAGCAATTTCATGTTAACTATTAGTTTAAAATGTATCTTAAATTTATTAATGTGATTTGAATATATTAAAATAAAATGAATAGTATAAACTGTAGAAACTGTTTGGGTTCCTACTGCTGCTAATACGGTTGTGATTGTTGTCATTTATTTCCCAGTACAGCTGCGTGGACTAACTCGTGGTCCTCAGTGCACTGAGGGTGGATGTACTTTCCAGTCACGTGTCTCCGATCTACGAGAAGACGATTAACGACATGCCACGTGAGTTCTACACGTGCCTGACACGTATCATGTAATAGGTGTTTGAATTGAATTGCTTACTAGTACTTTGGCTACACAAAGAAACCTTTAAATCGGACTATCCAACCTACAATATTTTCTTTATTTACATGTAGCTCTTAGACTCCATAGCTTGTATGAATTTGTCATAATATAAATTAATGCATGTATTTGTTTACCTTTTATCATCTTCTTATTGACAAAGGATATACATATTATCAAAGAAAAACAGGAAACACCTTATACAAACATGATTTTAGTAACGAAATTCCCATCGTTTCCGGGCGACTCCCACATGACGGATCCCTTCCTGAGCACGCTGATTCAGATGGTGCACGTGGATTTCGTGCCCACGTATTTCCTCGTGGTTCCCGCGCACAGGGCGTGGCCGGTACTGCACGGGACGAAGATGGGAGCAGGGAGGTATGGACGGAGACATAACGTAGCGTGAATTTTTATGTTAATTTTTTGCATTTCTGCTTGTTTGACGTCTACACTTTTATTTTCTTTAGTTCCATTTTCTACTCACGTTATTAATTTGTGTACTTCCGTTTGTTGAAAACATTGTTGTTTCCTTAATGAATGATTCAACTAACCAACCGTATTTGTGTAATTCCATATAATCAGCTGCGAACCGCCAGTAATGTTGATAGAACTTTTATTTCAACCCTTTTCCCTTTGAATTCAGTATTTGTTCACTTATACCACGGTTGATGTAAAAAATACTAGTAAGATGGAAACAAAATATGTTTAAAGACGTTCGCAACAAAAAGAAAATAATTGGGTTAATCTCTCCTTTTGCTTCATTTTTTCTTTATTGTATATAGGCTACAATATACTAATTTCATCTCTAATGTCCATTTAAAATAAATATTTTTAATAGTAAAAGTTCATAAAGCATATATAATAATGAAAAACAAACTTATGCAATGTATTTCCAAACAAATTTAGTCAGAAATGATCCATTAAATATCTCCATTCTATTGATACGTTGTTTATGTATGTTAAAATGAAACAGGAAAAAGGCTACACAGGTACCTTATATGAAATCCAATATTTCCCAAACAAGTTCGATGAGCCATTCTTTTTATTAATGTGTTGGTGTAAGTATACATTGATAAAATGAAGTTTCAGAAAGCATTATTAGTTCCCATTTGACACACTTAAATGTCCAGTCAAATTCATTATTTAAGCAGTACATGTAGGTAAAGCGTTTTTATTATCAACATACACATGTATATTGCCAAACAAAGCATGTACAAACGTATCAGTTCAAAGAACCATAACCTTGCTTGAAAAAAAACTATCCTATATACTTAAAACATTGATAAAAATCCAAATTGAAAAAGGGGCTTCGACAAATACCGTATTTAAAACCCAATATTTCCGGAACAAGGCCGGTGACCCCTATTTTTTAAGACTGTTTAATTTCAGTATACAATGACGCATGTATGTGGGATCTTTTAACAAAATCTGTCGTTTGGAACAAAATATATTCGTATATTTGATAAATTATTGATGTCTTCACAAGCATATTTAATGCATAAATAACCTCGTTAAGTGTCCATTGCAAGTCATTTGTTAAATGATAACTGTAGATAAAGCGCGTTTTATCATTAAACTGCACTTGTGTATTACCAAACAAAACATTTAAAAAAAAGATGCATTTAAAAATCTCCACCTTTGTTTGAATATAACCGCTTTATATTATTCAACAGTCTAAGTAACACAAACTGAAAAACGACTTCGACAGGTACCGTATTCAAAATTCAATATTTCCGGCAAAAGGCCAGTGACCCTTATTTTTAAGACTGTTTTAGTTTTAAGATACATTGATGCATGTTTGCGCTAAGTTTCAAGAAAATCTGTCGTTGGAAAAAAATTGAAGGAAATTGTTGCGAACGTCTTTAAACTAGATTGAGCGACGTAATAAATTTCGATCATTGTTTTAGGTGTGAGTTTTTTGGCCCGTGAATTAGAAGGCATAGCGTCATTAGCACTGACCTGGGGTGGTATTCACAAAACATATTAAATTAAACTGTATCCTTATCCTTAAATCTGGAAATTTTCTTAACTGTATCATTTAATGCAGAAACAGTTAAGCACTAAGTTACATTTTAAAATAACATCAGTGGTAAAATGTAATTTTAGAAATATCAACAACATTATGCATATATTTATTTAGTAAAGAAATACAATAAATTCAAATTTTTCTTTTAAGGTTATTTGAGAAATTACTTAAGATTCTTTGTGAATACGACACCTGTTAAAGGGGCGCATGCAAAGTCAAGTACATTTTTGGCATTGATTTAATGTGGAAAATGGATACTTTTATTTCCTTTTCCGTTTTTCGCTCTGCGAATTTTAACATGAAACTTGAAGAAAAAACCGTTCCAATATGTTTGTACTGATATTATTTGATACAAAAATAAAAAGAAATACGTAGTTATTCTGTTTCATCGTTTAAAAACGAAAAACGAATGGACAGTATATACACACACTTGCCAGACCTAATTAGATACTATTAATCGAACTGAATTTGAATATAATCACTTTTGTGATATCGCCCCATTACTTTCCAGGTGATCAAGACATTTCAAAAGACTATTAATGCAGCGACAAAAATCAGTTTTGATGAGGAACTCTCGTTTCAACTGGTTTGTAAATCATATACATTCGCGTAGAAAAACATGCATTACCATTGTCAGTAGAGTTTCTATGTTGTTTAAATGTAAATTGATCCCCACTATGTAGGATTGATAGTTTTGCTGTTCTCAGTATAATTATCAATTAAATTTATGACAATACAATGTTATGTTTCGTATAATTCAGATTTATAAAGGAGCGGAATTTGAAACGAGTAGTGCATCGATGATTTATAATTGAAATGACAGACTCCAGCCACTATCAACGACAAGAACTCGAGATAGTTCCGGCACGTTACGTGGCGTCAGTCCATCCGGGTGGTTGCGTCAGTCGGCGCGCATGGTTGCGTCAGTCAATGCGGATGGTGGCGTCATCCCATATAGACGGTGACGTCAGTCCATGCGGACAGTGGCATCAGTCTATGCGGATGGTGCCGTCAAGTTATGCGGATGGTGGCGTCAGTGTATGCGGATGGTGGCGTCAGTTCATGCGGATGGCGACGTCAGTTCATGTGGATGGTGGCGTCAGTCAATGCGGATGGTGGCGTCAATTTATGCCCACAGTAGCGTCAGTCCATGTGTACGGTGGCGTCATCTAGTGCATATTATCCCAGGGGGAAGATACGACGATGCGACCAGGCGACAGAGCGACAATGCGACAACGCGACATTTTAGCTTTAATTTTGTGCAAAGCATTTTTGTAAAACGTGGAGACACGAAATTAAAGAAAATGTCTGCCTATTGTCCAAATTTCGTGTGTGTATACAACTTCAGGGCGAAGATGCGAAACTTACTTCGCGGTTATTGTACGGTGTGAAATTTAACTGGCGGTATCAGGATTCCGTGCATAACAGATACGCACGTGTTTGTGCAGCTTATACAATACGAGTATGAACGTGGCTGTGGGTAATTAAGAAGGAATATGGAAATAATTAATTAATAGACGCTTCCACAAATGTCAATCATATTCAAATTAATCTGCAATGTTATCAAATCATCGCACTTGGATATCACGTGTTTAGCGGTTACACTATTTCAAACAAACGAGCACGTGCATTATGTTTGTGATATTCAAATGAGCACGTAATAATGTTCGTGATTTTCGATGAATGGGAATTAATCCTTTAACAATAGCTGGGGAGGAGTTTAAACTATTCGTGGCAAATCCCGGATCGGTCTATTCTGATTGTAGCTGTTATGGTTACTGTTGAATTTGTAACGGTCTTTGTATGTTGATATTGCTGTAATCATCAAACAAGAGTCGATCATTGTGTACCCATCGGTCACGGGGGACTTCATACAAAACAATCTGCGTCTGTGACGCGAGCGACAGTTATGTAGTGAAGTCATCAACATACACTTGATATGCATTTGCAGATAATGTAACAATGCTTTGTAAAAGATGGTGTGAACGTTTTTGAGTTCTACTTTGACACATCTTGGGCTTAAATTTCCTTAAACTGATTCAATGATTCATAATGATCCGAGTGCTAATACATTAGTAATTTAAAATAGAATAGAGCATAAAGATATTGTCATAGCTTGAGTATTTTATTGGTTTATTCTGACAATGCAGTGACCATTTCCCAGTGTTCCAATTAACTGTTCCAATAGCCATCGTTGTAGCCGTTGTTGTCGTTACCATAGTACCACGGGTAACGATGGTAACCCCCGTGCCTGTAGCTTGGGTAGCCTGCAACGAAATGGAAAGAGTTACACAAGATCTGTGTACATATGTAAAGAAAGATATATGATCAGGACAGGAACAGGGTGCTGGTCAAACTGAGCAGGGGGAGGATTTCCATTATGTCAGATTTATTAATTTTCAATATTAATTTAACAATGATTTGATACTAAAATAGCTTTCTCCACAGTATACCCAAATATGTCATCAGGCGCAGTAAATAAATCAGGGGATCGTATTTTCCAACCTATTTTTAACTTAAGCCGGGTTTCCATGAAGCCTACTTTTTCGGCGCAGATTTTATCGGTGCTGAAATGCGGGCCGAGTGCGTGCCGATGTCTCCGCACCAGCTCTATAAGTTTCTCATATGTTTACACACTGAAAATCATATTTATTTTAAGTTCGTTTACATGCGATCTGTTGATGTTGATTGACTCGGAAATCGAGGAAATTACGTCATTTTTCATCTCTATGGCATTTTCTGCACCAAAAAGCGAGAATCAAAACGCTGACAGCGTAGAATGTTGGCGAGAAAAGAAACTAAGGGCAAATGAATTATGATAGTATTTTTATCATAAAGGAAAATTTATTGAAGTAAGTCACATGTCTGTTATATCATTGCTACAAAACAAATCTCGAAACTCATAACTATACACTCTACTTAAAATAAATTGGTATAAGCTGGTATTTGACCTAATAGAAGATGGAGATCCAGGCCACTGTTTTTTTGGCAAATTAAAACTAATATAGCGCGCGTCTAATTCAATGCTATTTATCTACGACATTCACATCATTATTTTTTGCTAATTCGTGGGAGGCAAATATTTTTGTGCAAACTATCTAAAAAGCAAACAGAGATATATGCAAACAAGTCAATCTACAACGGCTAAAAATAGTCGATGAACCATATAAGTTCGATTCAATATTAAGTGCTTTTTATCACAAGCGCTATATTCGGTAAATACCAATTTAAATACAAAAAAGTTAAAGTAGTAAAATACATTAAAAGCTCGTTTTAAAAGAACAATGCTTTTCCACAATTATTATGCATACGTACAAAAAAAAACAGTAATCGTCAATCGAGTGGTTACGATTGCTCCGTTATATGTACTGAGTCAATACACTGTTATTAAACTTACGCAATATGATGTAATACGCAGTTAACCAGTCCACAGCACAAACAGATACGCTATCATACCTATGTGAATAGACATAACATGAATTCACTTGTAGATGTGGACTTTATGGATTATTATTATTGTTTATTAGTCTTTTAAGTCGGATCTATTTCTTGTCATAGAAAGTAGCATCGATAACAGGAAGCCTCACTGCTCAGCGAGCGAAGCGCAGTAATTTATCGATTTACTGACTCATAGTCTGCAGAGTAAAGAAGTAGTTCCCTCAAGACCGATTTCTGAATACACCTACTATAATACTATATCCTGTTGGCTTGCGCCAACAGTCTAAAAATCGCTACTCGAAGCAATTTTCTTCAGCGCTAACAATATTCAGCCCGAAAAACGCGTCAATGGATTTCTGAATACACCTACTATAATACTATATCATGTTGGCTTGCGCCAACAGTCTAAAAATCGCTACTCGAAGCAATTTTCTTCAGCGCTAACAATATTCAGCCCGAAAAAAGCGTCAATGGAATCGTCATCATGTAATATAGACTGACGCAAATTATTTTTAATCGGCGCGTGTTCGGTGCCGAATATAGCCGTGCCGAAAGCGCGTACGTTTTCCGCTTCATGGAACCGGCCTTAAGAATGTTCAAATATATATCACTAACCACGGTAAAACGGGGTTCCGATTGCCATAGAAACCAGAGCAAACAGCACCAGGATCAGGATAAGCTTCAATGACGCAAGCATCTTTGATATCTGAAATGTTATTAAAGGGACTATGTCAATAAAAATTGGTTTCCTATTGCACTATAAACGATATTAGATTATTCAATTCGGCTATACTCAGACATGTACATTAAATAAATAATAACATGTATAATGAGATATTTGGTAAAAGAAATCAGCAAACATTGCTCGTCATTTTCAAACCCCAAGCGAGTATCGAACTCACGACTTAGGAGCCATACGATGAAATGACAATAGACAAAAACCAACTGCGCTATTCTGCTTTGTAATGAGGCTTGTGTAAACTATGGTTATACAAAATACAATTCTCACGTCAACATGTAATACAATACAATACAATACAATACAATACAATGTAATACAATACAATTCTCACGTCAACATGTAATAATGAAAAGGGGCTAAACAAACACAACCTATATTTTTAATTGATTTTTATCTCAGAATGCGAAAAAAATTCCCCATTATATATACCTTATTTTAACCGTTATTTTATGTCATTATTTATATCTTAATTTCAGATTTTAAAAAAAAAGAAAGAAATGACCCCCTTGAGGCCCATTTCGTTGACATAGTCCCTTTAAATGTATCAGCCTGTGCAGTCCGCTTTTATGGTATTTTCTGTATCAAGGAAGTCTCTTATAACATAAATCGACTGTAGGCGGAAAGTGTCCTCCCAGATTAGCCCGTGCGGACTGTACTGGCTGATCCAGGACGACACTTTACGAACATGCATTAAGCCTGGGTTTACCACAACACGCCTCATGTTTTGCCTGCGAGATGACGTGAGGGGCATAAGAACGTTTTCTAAGTCCGATGTATGCAGCATTTTCGAAGGCGCTCTTTTCTAATAGTCGTGTACTTGACATAAGTTTGAAAGGCAGAGTCAGAGTTTATACAGATATAGCCGCTTTCAAGTTCACATTAATTCTTATCATAATGTGGTCTCGTAAAAGCTGACGGCGCAGTATGGCAACTCTATCGGACGTTTCATTTATGTAATGTTTAGTAAATATTTTTGTAAAAGATATATATGAATTTAATTTTCACCATGAACTGAACGTTATCATACATTCTAACATCCAGAACTGAACGTTATCATATATTCTAACATCCAGAACTGAACGTTATCGTATATTCTCATGTTAGAAAATATGATAACGTTCAGTTCTGGATATCATGGTGAAAATAAAATTGGGTATCATACCCAATGAACAACACAAAATGAAGTTCTCATTCTGAACTTCATTTCTTCTTTGTCTATAGACAAATTAGCGAGTATCATGTTCGAATATAGTTTAGTTTACATATAAGGAGTAAACTGGCAGAAGAATAGCATGATAATTTTAAATTAATTTACAATGGAACGTCGACTTTATTGTCTCTGATCTACAACAAAGTAGTCATTAAGAACATCACCGACTATTTGAATAGTTATGGACTATTCGAATAGTAAAATAAATTTAACACAAATTTGAATAAAAAGCATCATGATATTGTGTATAATATGTATTTCATACTGCAATATTATAAATTATATTTGTATAATAGTATTATTGACAATAAAATAAATCGTACGACATATAATAATATAAAGCATTCATAAACACAAATATTTATTCCATCCATAGTAAACATAACATTTACTAAAAGATTAATATATGCTATATCATTAATTATTTCTTCCAAACTACGAAGGAAATGTGTTTTTAACGTCGGCGTTTGAAGACATTTTGTTACGCAAATTGTCCAGAAACAAATAATCAGACGTGGGCCAACTTTGACGAATGTCTAGATAATTTGACGCTAAATACTCAGTATTTAAACTTCAGTGGATCTACTTGTATTTTTGTTTAATTTGTGATTTACAAGACATGGTTTAACTAGCTAGCGCCAACACAATAATTTATATATTGGGCGTAATATATTTGCCCCCCCCCCCCCACCCTCCCAATTAAAATGACACACACACAAAGAAAAAAAAAACACTGCTTGACAATTCTGACCGAACCAACGCAATAATTATGTTATTGTTCTAATTAATTAAACCAGCATACCAAAACTTACACGTATATTTACAAATACGCAAATGATCATAATTAGGGTTTCCGAACAAACTTTAGTTAGTTAATATTACAGAACAGAACAGAACAGAACAGAATATTTATTAAACTTAAGCATTACAAGCTTATCGTTATACAAATATACAATGAAAAGATACATGGTATGAGATATATAAGGTTTTAACAAGTACATGTAAACATTTCTACTGTTAATATATTGATCTAGGAACACCCTCATTAGAGTGAGAGTGTTAAACGGTATGTTTAAGTATGGACACATAAAATAGACAGTAAACGGTTTAGTAAATAATACCATAAACCAGCAGCAAGGCTACAATGTCTGAACAATTCACCTACGTAAAAGCGAATAATGTATAATTTGTTAAACTATATACATTAATGTGTCTCTTAATTGGAAGGCTTTATGGCAATATATTGCCAGTTTTTGAATAATTGTTTTATTTTCGCATTTCATTAAACAAATATACTTAAGTATACTCGTGTGGGTATAGAAATATTTTGGAATGTATTCTTTTCGAAGATGAATATATATGGGGCATTTAAGAACAAAATGGAATTCGTCTTCTATATCATTTAGATCGCATAGGGTACATTTTCTCTCATGTCTTGGAACATTATAGTGCCGGCCGATTTCAATATATTTAATTTGTGGGATGATAAAAGTAATTTGGCCAAGACATTTCTGTATTTAGGATTTTGCAGCTGGCGTAAATATGCTGATTGTTCAAAATTTAGTTTAATTTCTCTATATACATCAAGAGATGTTGAATCTTCTAGGCTTGACCGCCAATTACTAACATAAATATCACGAAGTCGAGTTCTTAACTTTGTAGTGAATGTTTCTATCTCAACAGAGTCAGGATATAACCATATTTCATTAAGACCAGATGATTGTAGTATAGAGCGTACCTGTGAGGCCCAATTTGTACAAGCATTATTTACATTTATGTTATTTACCTGATCATTTAAAATGGTATGTAAAATACAATTTTCTTGTTTAACCGAGTGAATCTTTAAAAAGTATTTAACCATTCTAATATATCTTTCGATATACAATGGAAATCTCCCCAATTCGCTATACAATGCAAGGGTATTCGTAGACGGTTTTACATTAAGAACCCATTTACAGAACTTCTTGTGTACTCTTTCTGAAACAGCTCCTTGACCATGACCCCAAACTTCTGAACAGTAATTTACAGAAATCCACTTAAAAGCAAATAATTCAAATGAACAACGTACCTTACGCAGCGGCCAACTGTTGAAATGCAAGTGAGGACAGTGTGTGGATCCGTGCTAATAACGTGTTTTACACAATGTTTTATACGTAATCAAGCGTTGCGCTGGACCAATCAAGACGTTCGACGTGATGCTTTTGACACATGCCATGGTAAGAACCAATAAATAATTATGCGATGACATTAATTTCATCTAGATATACGACTTGAACCTTGACGTTTGTCATTTTGTGTTGCTCTGTTAATTGCAAACAATGCGTATACTTGTTTGACACAACAACTTGGACTTCAGAGCATTTGTTTACGTGGAGAATTATTGAATAAAACATATCTAAGCATTCTATAAATAGGCAAAAACGAGTAGCTACTGACAAGCAAACGATTTTTTTTTTCTTTAAGGAAGCTTATTTAGCTTCTCTGTTATTTTATGTAATAAACATAAAGCGTGTCGTGGGAAAACTGGGTTTAATTCATACGTGTGCGAAAAATCCACAGTAGGCGAAAAATCCACAGTAGGCGAAAAGTGCCATCCTGGATTACCCTGTGCGGACTGCACAGGCTATTCCGGGACGACACTTTACGCAAATGCATTAAGCCCGGTTTTCCCACGACATGCCTCAATTATTCGCCAGCCCCATCAGCAATACTAAGCGATACGCTTATTAACAACTGAATGTCCTCTATTTAAGAGCAAGTGGCCGATTCATTATACAACACAATCATGGTGTACAGTAAGCGAAAACGAAAGTTGCTGATCTGTACGCCGGTGAGTTGCTTTCCCAAATAACAATCTGAAATTATAATTTTAAATGAACAATTGTACGTACACACTTTTATAATTGTGTATTTAATGCAATTAACCTAGTTTAAATTGTTTTACTTTTAGCACTATCACAACTTCGGAGCATACTCATACGGTTTATCCACAAACAGTTACTCTTCCGCTCACTAAAGCATGTACACGTAAGATATTAATGAACAAGTCGACAGAGTTGTAAAACATATACTGCCAATTCCTGCTCAATTATGTTAAACATTGGAAGAGATTGTTTATACCACTAGTTTATTTTAAGTCTGAAATATTTCAGTTTGCAAGAGAAGGTGACTGTAAATAGAAGATATTTTTAAATTGATAATGTATTGATAATGTATTGATAATGTATTGATAATGTTATTTGTTAAAAGATTAATATGCAGATAACAGTGTGTTAATACTCTCAAATATTATATTTTATTATCTTTTTTGTGTAAACATCAAGTGGATGATGGATTGTTATGGATCCATTCCAGTTACCAACCATTGTATGAATAGTTTTAAGCGATTATATAATAATGGCTTGTTATTTTATTACTTCAATAATAATATCTATAGAATATTAACATAGGCAATAATATTCTACATCGTTAACACAGACCTTTTTCATAATATATAAACATGTATCTTCCAATATGTTCTTTGATAATTGCAGGTATTTTAATAATATTTGTTGAACTTTAAACTTTCCAAGTATTTAACACTTTACTTGGTTGTTATAAATATAAAATAAGTTAAATTGAACACTCATCAAGGAATGTGGTGGGAATAGTATTATTGTTTTAATACCTTGTAAGTGTAAAATAATTTTAAGTTATGTACTGACTATTAGTATCTTATAACTCAATTTGAGTGGATATCCATTGTATTGATATTTTAATTTGAAATGTATGTAAATGCGATGTATAGATGAGACTGAAATAAACCATGAAATATAGAAAAATAGTACATTTTTATCGAGTGCACCAGGATTCTCTTCCATATGGCCATCGCCCTCAGACGACTTGTTAGTAAGGTTAAAGGGGATAGTGAAAGATACAAGACTTAAGAGACGCCCCGTTCCAGAGGCGACACTGGGTGTTTTAGTGCCCGGTGTGAAGCACCTAGTACACTACACCTCGTTTTAAAGTCTCATGCGAAAGACGAGTTAGTAGTTTAGTAGTGTATAGCGGCGGCTCGTACCTGTGAAGCTAATGCGTCACCACGGATCCGCTACTAACAGTTCACCGAACCTTCCATTTTATACGAAACGAGTGGTACGTTATTCTTGGTACGTTATTCTTGGTACGTACTTTACGAAATACTACGTTGAACTCATCGGAAAGTTGGGCGCGATGAGTTTGACACGAAGACGTCGCCTATAGTACATGTAATAAATATGAGTGATATTTTCCTTATTCTAAAAGTACAATCTTTACCCGTATGTTTTCGTTTTGCATGAAACAATGTTCCGGAATCAATGTATCCAATGTATCCAATCTCACAGTTTATAAATTAACTTGACATTAATTTGATCATTGTTAGCGTGCATAATGAGAATGACACATCACTTGTGATGCAAGAAAATAATTTGTTCATACCACAATGCGTATTTCGGACTGATATAAAGCTGTCTGACATGTTTTGCTATATCCGCCAATGGCTGGATGTACGTAATATTACTCGAAATCAACTCTAAAGACAACGTGTACATTTCGAGAGATACTAACTACTATCGATTTCAATGGCCGTTGGTACCTTCTGGGTTGCAACCCTCAATTTGAAGTACAAATGAACTTAGATTCTGAATAGCAAAAATTGTGATACCAAGAACGTGTATAATTAACTTATATCAGCGTAATAGACGGAAATCACAAAACGTTATTTTTAAATATCAATATAAACTCTCATCTTACATAACATATAATGAACTTAAAAAAGAAAGTATCCACTAATATATTTTATTCTTGTGCAATACCTACATGTTATATTTAACAAAAATGAAGTCTGTATAGCACTTCACTGACTTTATGTTTTGTTAAAATATTAAATACAGGTATCGAAAAACAATAAAATATATTAGTGGATACTTTCTTTTTTGTTGAGTATACATTCTGTGTAACAGTTATACTTCACGATTTGGATACTCACCGTACCAACTCATTACGAGGTGTCAAAAATGTCCGGTGGTGACTAGCGAGGTGGTCCGGTGGAGTAAAAATAATGTAAACAGAACGCGTAGCTTTCAAATTTTGTATTATTTACTCCTTTAAGCGGTTCATTTTCAGAAATGATATAGCAGCTTTCCACAATGCCGATCCCATGGGCGTTTCCAGTATGTCACGCGATGTTTAACATGCTTGGCATGTGTATCGTTTCTAAATTTAGCGCTGTTGTTTTTTTGGTGCGCGATCCGAATGCGTAAGTTTACAGTGCAATAAGTAGCGTATAAGTTTAAAATAAATTTCAATATACTGCACGCTACTTATTGCACGACAAGCTTGCATATCAGGCTCCGCCCACCAGTTTCTGTTATAATATCACAGTTATTGAATACCGCAAACAAAGAAAACTATGAACTATGGTATAAAATAGACTAACATGGACGCACCAACGTAACTTTTAGGTTTACACGTAACTCAACGGCTAAGTGGACGTTTCTACAATATTAATTTAATTCAAAATAATTGAGCGTATTGTTCTAGTTAGCCGGTCTTAAAACACTGGTATTTACGGAGTAAACTACCATAAATATTAATAGTGTTTTGGGACCGGTCAGATCGATGTCGAGTAACGTTTTTCCGTGATATTGCTTACTACATCGACCACATTATAATAAAACCATGGATAGTGTTGTACTTTTCTTAAAGGCAATTCTGTTTGTAGCAAAACGCAACACATTTGAGATGTTCGTAGCTTTTAATGTCCTAATGTTCTTTTATACAAAGTTTTAATGTTTCTTAGAAGTTTCTAATTTAATATTCACATGACAACTTCAACTGATTGAGAAGGCGGCACTCCCATACGGGTGCTGCCGTAACTAGCTCCTACTCGATTACATTCTGGTTCTGACCGTCTAATTAACTGAACTGAACTGACTTCTTTGATCTTATTTAACATCATATATATATACCATTCAGCCAGACGGCCGAATCCCTCTATTAGACTCATGAAGGTAAAATACCAATATTTTTTATGTGTAACAACCTATCATGAACAAAATATACATTCTGATCCTGCTGACAGCACAATAATTGCCATTGTCACGTGGAGCACAATTGTAAACATACTTTCGTAAAACATGTCAATAAACTTGATTGTATATCGTTTGTATCAGACGGTTAAGTAACTCAGGGTCCAGTATATAGCTCAAAGCATTAAAACATCGATAAGTACACTAATAATCAGATTACTAATAATATGACAAACAACACCTGACAAAACACCAGACTAAGCAATCGTTAATCTTATATCAAGTTGCCTAACGGGCTTAGGTTTTAAACGATAAAATCTAGGACTAAACGATTTCATTAAGTTTTTAATATGTGACTACCTCACAATTTGATAAGTCAATGTTTGAGAAAATCTTTGCAAAATTGACAATATAATGAGCTACCAGATCGATGCACCCCTATAATTTGGGCGTCTGGATTGGGATACCTAATTGTTATACAGGGGCTATATAGGAATCGCGCGTGTTGGTCTGTATACGCCATTACGTCGGTAATCCGTCCCATATTTCGTTTTCGATCCATAACTTTGTAATGCCTGAAAGGAGTTTAATATACCTTCAGATGTGTAATGACCAGACGATGTGTCGCGTACATCACCCACGCGTGTCCATCAAAGGTCAAGGCCACAATTCAATGTCAAAGGTCTAATTCGTTTCCGCTTCATAACTTCATAAAGCATGGAAGGATTCAATATAACTCAGTCAGATTATTATTCCCCTTGACCAGTTAATGTGCCTTGTACATGATCCATGCTTGTCCATCAAAGGTCAAGGTTAAATGTTAAATACATGTATTTTGTTTCCGCTCAATAACTTTTTAATGCCTGGAAGGATTTTAATATTACTTCAGAGTGGCATTCCCCACGACAAGACGATGTGTCGCGTACATAACCCATGCTTGTCTGTAAAAGGTCAAGGTCACAATTCAAGGTCAAATATTTGTATTCTGTTTCCACTCCATAACTTTCAAATGTCTGGAAGGATTTTAAAATTACTTGACCTTACTATTCTTCATGACCAGATAATATTTAACGTACATGACCCATGCTTGTCTGTCAAAGGACAATGTCATAATTCAAGGTTAAAGGTCAAATATATTTAGTTTGTTTCCACATCATAACTTCTAAATGCCAGGAAGGATTTTAATATAACTTCACATTATTATTCCACATAACCTGATGATGTGTCGTGTACACAACACCTGCTAGTCTGCCAAAGGTCAAAGTCACAGTTTATGGTCAAAAAGTCAAATATTTGTAAGGAACATAATATTTTCTGAAATGAAGGAATTTTCAAATGATTTTGTAGAAATTATGGCCATTGTGAGATTGTATCCTGTGCGCACGAATCGGGTCTGTAGCTTAAAAGCCAAGGTCACAAGTATGAATTGTTTATTTTTTCGGACCATGTATTGTACCTACAAAGAGAGATCCTTCTGTAACTTGGAACAAAATGCTAATCATCATGATAAGATGTGTCTTAGGCAAGAACAAGGTCTGTGAATCAAAGGTAACACTTAAAGGTCTATTATAAGAATGAAGTTTTGTTAGGAAGAAAACGTTTTTCCAACATGAAACGATTGTGAAGAAATTGTCTGTAGAGATTATCATTATGAGGAACAAGCAAGGACTCGGTCTATAGCTGAAAGTTCAAAGTCACTCTTCAATGTGAAAGGTAGAAATACTTGTCCAGAATTTATAATGTACTATTCCTTTTTCATTTCAAGCCCAGTTTTCCCTTTTATGCAGGTCATTTTGTCAGTCAAACATGGTTCCGTATCAAAGCGCCACAACTACATACCTCTTCATATGTGTCAAAGCTCTACATCTGTGTCAAAGCGATACGTGGGGGTATTAATCACCTTAAGTGATAGCTCTAGTGATACATGTACATACTGGGTAGTGAAAAGTTGTTTTTGTCAGTTCTTGATTACGTGTCATTACAAAAATGTGATTTTACTAATTATTATCATAGCAACGCGTAAAATGCCTGTGTTTTAACTTACGAAATTCAGTTAGGCCTTCGCATTTGGAAGTGTATTGATCTGAAACGCGATTCTTGATAGTACGATGATGAAATGAAAACACGAAATCACGATACTACGAAAACGAGAACGCGATATCACGATTGTATGATGCTGAAAATCGCATTATCATAATCCTACTATCGTTTTATCGCGTTTTCGTTATCGCAGTATCGCGTTATCACCATCGTGTTATTGCGTTTTCGTTATAGTATTTTCTTTATTTCGCGTTTTCAGCATCGTACTTTCGAGTATCGCGTTTCAGATCAGCACATTCAAAGGCGATAAATGTATCATATCTACCTAGTATCCAATATAACGTTTTATTATATGCTTTTCAGTGAAATATCGAATTTTATTGGTGAAATAAAATTGTATATTTTCACTGTTGGAGCAGTGAAAGTATAAGATTTTATATTTTCACTGCAGTGAAAATATAACATAAAACGGACTATTTTTAATTAAATAGCATCGATCTACAAGTAGTTGTTAACAAACCATGCAAATTTATATACCTCTACAGTATGTACATGCATGTGTTTACATAAAACACATTATACAATTCAACAAAATTATAATTCAGCGACAACAACTCACAAAATATGGCACTTTTTCCCACCATACTAACGAGTCACAGTTTTGGAATCATTTATGACGTCATGTTTATGACGTCATATACACGAACTTGTGACGTTTAAGTTTATCTCGCGCAATGTTATTTATTTATTGTCCAAAAGCATAATATAAAAAGAAAATTTGTTGATTTCGGTGTAAGATCGTATTTTATTTCACTCGTGATCATAGACAATATATATTTTAACTGGTGGCTGCGCCACTCATGAAAATATCATTTTCTATGAACACTAGTGAAATAAAATACGATCTTACACCGAAATCAACAAATATCCTCTATATACAACAAACTAAGACATACACAAACAATATTATCATATTGTTTTAATTTTTATATTTAAATATGACAATAAATTGGTACATCTCCGAGTGGCTTGAATCAGTTGTTCAACCAGCTATTGTTTAAGCCGTTGTTAGAGTTGAAGCGTTGTTCGAGTTGAAGCCGTTGTTAGAGTTGAAGCCTTTGTTCGAGTTTAAGCCGTTGTTAGAGTTGAAGCCGTTGTTAGAGTTGAAGCCGCTGTTAGAGTTGAAGCCGCTGTTAGAGTTGAAGCCGTTAAAGGAGTTGAATTCATTATTGAATCCTCCGTGTCTGGATCCTTGAAGAAGAAAGAAGAGAATTAAGAATATATACATGAACATGTAACAGTAATATGGCATTCTATATTTATTACATGTTAGCTAGTAAATTATTTCTTATCTATGTTATGTGCTCTATCTATATCACTAAGGTATTGTTGACAATTGTTGTCTTGGCAACAGAAGTTTACTGACCACCACGGCGGAGAATACGTTGGGCGGTTGCCATGGAAACCAGTGCTAGCAACACCAGGATGGTCGTCAGCTTCATTGATGCCATCGTTTGTGATATCTAAAAAGTATTATTGCATGATATATAAATACAACGTTTAGGATTGGTCCGCGAACCGTTTTCTACAGTTCAATAGTTTGCCTTATTGACCGATTCGACTTAATTATTGTTCAATCTATAAATAGATTAAGGAATTTGGACTGCATATGGTCCAAGTGCATTGTATGATATTTCATAGACATGTTAATAAACTTTCTTTTGTTAATTGTATTTATGCCACTATATCTGTTGTAAGAGCGTACATACACACTTTAAGGTATAAAAAGCTTTTATAATTTTAAAATCGACACAGGTGTATAGAATCATTACTACAATATTCCAGTATCAATAGTATGTTTAACAATTACAAATTTATCATTAAGATTTACAAAAATAAAGTAGTAAAACTGCATGTTGCTACTATAGAAAAAGACGCTAACATATTGCATGTATTATTAATATCCTTAATTTCAACAACTTTAAGGTGACATACAGCCCAATTGAGCCGGGTATAAGGTGTCTATTTTTTTATGCAGCTTGGATATTTTTAGTCTTATTTATAAGACGTGCAACAATTTAGCGAATATTGTCCATATAAAAAAGTAGCCCAGCGCTAACAAGTTACGCTAGTATATTTTAAATGCGTCAGCGGCATCATGTTAATAAACAACAACCGTAGTGAAAACCAATATATATCGAATAAACAGACAACGTACCAGATATAGAATATGTGCAGATGATCGATGCAAACTGTGTGATCTGAGTTTTTACGTTACGTTTTATACGTAATGTTTGGAGCATTTTAATACGTCATTTTCGCATTGCACCAATTGAAAATGTTCAAAGTGGTGATTTTGACACCAAGACGTCATGTGGACTATTATATAATAGTGATATGTCATTTTACATGTAGTGTTTTTTTGTAAATATGCAATTTTGACATTGACACATTCGTTTTCTATGTGTGATGTCTCATTTTCACCCCCTGTACTCGAGTACATCTACAGGGGTTTGATAAGGTCAACAGCTGGAAAAAAGACACCAAAGTAATATATTAGATATTTCAACACATATTAAATACAGATAGATCCCAAACCATGAACAAGTTTTATTGCGAGAACCTGTGACCTCACTTTGTCGTTTCTTTTGGTAAGGTATCACCACTTTTGACAAAGTTATGTGGATTTTTGTATCGGGATTATACAAAATAATACAAAAATATTCATTATTCGGCTATATTATTATGGTCTGAGAACATTTAGGATGTTCTGTTCGCAAAAGAAGGCCATTTGATTATAATTAATCATTACACTTCCCAATTCAGCTTTGTTTTTCTACAATTAATGATGTATATCGGATACTTTCTGAATTCGGGGTATGGTAAAATGTATAAGGTCTACAGCGGCCATTGAAATATTATGATAAGGTTAACTGCAAGGGAAGGTAAGGTAAACAGCGGTTAATTTCTCTGTTCTTAGTGCAGTTAAAGCCATTTTGAATTTCCATTTTATTTCTGTACTGTAAGTATTTGGAAGTCAAAATGATCGTAGAAACTTATCCTTCATATAAATTGATAAAATCTCCAGAAATTCTTAGTGTTAATTTAGTTAAGTTTATTTCAGGAACACGTTCATATATACAGTAGCCTACACATGTAGAATCGAGTAGTCAGTATGTATTTGATCATTGATGGGGCTGTAGTGACGCAAAATCCATACAAGGTGATGACGTAATGATTTGTTGTGTTTTATAAAATATTGATCAACTAACAAGGATGTTGATCCTGTATTGGAGGAAAGCTTTTTTTACTTCTAAAAATTATAAACACTATTTGTAATGAAAATTTTCGTATGATCGTGATGTCTATCAGCTCTATTGTGTATTGTAGCGATATTTACTGCATGGGTTTGTACGGTTGTCTCAGCTGATACAATTAAACATGTTTCCGGACAAAGTTATGTTACTTTTCATTTAAATTTTATAAATATTAGGGCACAAACATGTTTGCTGACCGCTATAACTTATTTCACATAGCGAATATCAGTATACTTTTTTCACACAGTTTGTTCTAGAGATGTCTTAGTTAATGGTTATGACTGGATCCTTTGCACTTCTTTGAAAAGTATAAATGGCAACTTTTCAGCAATTTCCCAGCCAGCATAAATATATGGGACCCATATGGGTCCAATATGAGCTACCATATGGGGCCTGTATGGGCTAACGATATGGGGCCAAATGGGATTTTGCAAACTGTATTTGTATGGGTCCCAGATGGGTTGCGATATGGGACCTATGTGGGTTCCATGTGGACCTATGGGCAATCCGTATGGGGCCAAATGGGATGTTGCAAACTGTATTTGTATGGGTCCCAGATGGGTTGCGATATGGGACCTATGTGGGTTCCATGTGGACCAAAGGTGGGTCCTATATTGGGTACCCATATAGGTCCAATATGGGCTTCGATATGGGTCCTGTATGGGCAACCCATATGGGGCCAAGTGGGATTTTGAAACTGTTTTTGCATGGGTCCCAGATGGGTTGCAATATGGGACCTGTGTGGGTCCCATTTGGACCCAAGGTGGGTCCTATATCGGCTACCCATATGGGTCCAATATTGGCTTCGATATGGGTCCTTTATAGGCATCCTATATGGGGCCATGTGGGATTTTGCAAACTGTTTTTGCATGGGTCCCAAATTGGGTTGCATCATGGGGTACATGTGGGTTCTATATGGATCCAAGATGGGCCCCATTATAGGCTACCCATATGGGACCCATGCAAAAGGTGTTTGCAAAATCCCACTTGGCCCAATATGAGCTGCCCAATTAGGACCCATCCAGGTTTCGATATGGGTCCTCTTTGGGCATCCTATATGGGACCCAGTTGGGTTTTGCCAACACTGTTTGCATGGGCCCCATGTAGGTTTCGATTATGTAAAGGTCCTGTTTGTTATACATACATGATGCATTGCAAAATTCAATAAACAATAACTATTCTATAAATGTTACTCACAAGCTGCGGAGCATATATATATATAAATTTCATTATTAAAGTTCATTCTTTAATACAACAACACATTTAGTCCTTTCTTACTTTAATTGGATTGCCATTTGCAGAATATAACACTTACTAGTAATTAACGTATGTCTTTTGTCATTAAGGGGTATTCAATAGATGTGTTAATTCCTTTATGCATAATGTTAACTGGACAATGCATTTATGTACTACATATGTACAATCAATCACTTGTTTTCTACATGTAAACAGGAAAAATAAACAATCACACACTATTCATGATGACATTTTGGCCTGTGTTACAAAAATGGACCATACCATTTAGATCATATTAACTAGTCTAGAAAGATACAATTCTGTAAATAAAGCATGATTGTGAACTGCACACATGTGGCACAATAAAACAGCAATCAAAGAATAACACATTATGAGTAAATTCAGACACATTTAAAAGCCAAACACAGTGTGGACAAATCTAACACTTGATGTGACTCTATAGCACACAGCATTTACTGGTAGTAAGGTATGATAATGGAATCATGCGAGACAACTCCACCAGTAGATATACCAATCTTACAGTATTGCATAGTATGGACCAATCAACATAACAATGACGTTTTAGTATGACTATATTATCAGAATGTACCACAAAAAATGTAAACATGTAAATATAGGCCTCCGGCCCAGAATACAACATAAATAACAGTTATACATACTGAAATATACCACCTTGCGTTCATAATATTGATAATATTTTATGTATCAGGCACAGAATACAGCATATACAACAGTTTCAATGCTTGTAAATTCCAATACACAACTGTGTCATCATAAAATCAATACAATGTATTTGTCTGGCCCAGAATACAACGTAAGTGTATATTATGGTTTCAAATCAATTCAGACATACCATTGTGTTTTCATACTGGCAATATAATTTATATATCCAACCCACAATACAACATAAACAGTTTCAAACAATTCTGATAGTTGTGTTTTCAAAAGCGCAATATAAAAATGTATCGTTCCGAATTCGAGTACCGCATAATTATAACAGTGCAATACAAAACAATTCAAATAGGCCAATGTGTTAACTTATAAATATCAATTAAGCATAGATTGAGATATATAGTCATTATTTTCAGTAGGTAAGCCTATTATTTTGATACATGTCATTGCATACACCATTGTTATAAAACATTTGAGAATGGTCACAAGACAAAGGCTCACAAACTAATTCAAGTATGAAAATAGTTACGGTTGTGTTAATTTGTAAGAGCCACATCTCAATGATACTAACTTGATCATGCATTAATATTCAGTATGTAAAAACGGTTAAATCTTTCTCACATTTAATACCGAGCCTTCATTAAACAACAATTGATTCAAAACATAAAGCATGATCAAGATAATGTAAAATATAAGGGAACTGATGTGGTGAAATCAAACTGTAAGCTAGCAATTCTAAACTATCAAGTATTTCTAAAAAAGTTCTGTTTCTTGAATTAAACCTTTTTTAAAGAATATTAGCATATAATCTTTTTTTAAACATGTTAAATTACAAGCCTGAAAATATTATAGGGAATATGTGAATCAACAAGAGCTGCCTGAGGACAGGGCGCTCGACTATGCACTACACTTAAAGTCTTTGAAAGTATAATATATTATGTCAGTGACTTTACATAATCACCATAAAACGTATGTGAAATTTCAATTGAATACATGTAGTAGTTACAGAGATATGCAGGGCTTCCATTAAGGGAAGTTTGGGAGTAATTTACTCCAAGTTTTTGTCAAAGAACTTCCAAAATTGCAGCCATGGAAGTTGCTGAACTTCCAAAATTGCAGCCAAGGAAGTTCCATCATGTAAAATTAAGAAAATTTTCGAAATGTGTACCTCATTAACTGAATAAATTGGCATATAAGCACTTAATGAAAAAGAACTGGCCTTAAAAAACCTTGAATTTTATACTTAATATACCCATTTCTGAAATGCTCAGGACTTCTGTAGCGCAATACAGTCAAAACTTCCAAATATTATGAGCAAAACTTCCGAAATTAGAGGTCAGGAAGCTCAAACTTCCAGTTTTCAAAAGTTAATGAAAGCCCTGGACTTGCACACAAACTTTAACCGGAATATTTCTAACTACAAAAAGGGTCATAATTCTGCTAAAATGCTAGTCACAGTAATGGGCATTGGCTAGTGACCTTATAATATGACCATGAAGACATGTGAAAAGTTTCAGCTGAATATCTGAATTCAGCTAAATTGCAGATAAGAGTTATAGGCCTTGGTCAGTGACCTCACATAATGACCCCGAAGACATGTGTGAAGTTTCAATTAAATATCTGTAGAAGTTACGTATATATATATATATATATATATATATATATATATATATATATATATATATATTTGTTGCACGCAAACCTTAACCTGAAGTTTCTAAGTACAAAATGGGGCCTAATTCTGCTAAATTGCAAGACAGAGTTATGGGCCTTGGTCAGTGACCTTACATAATGACCAAGAAGGCATGTGTGAAGTTTCAATAGAATATATGTTGTAGTACTGTAGTTATTGATATATGTACTTTAACCTGAATTTTCTAAGTACAAAAAGGAGCATAATTCTGTTAAATTGCAGGTCATAGTTATGGGTCTTGGCCAGTGACCTTATATGATGACCCTGAAGGCATGGGTTAAGTTTCAATTGAATATCTGTAGTAGTTACAGAGATATGGACTTGTTGCCCACAAAGCTTAACAAGAGCATTATGCCGACGCCGACGAACCGGTGAGTAGTATAGCTCAGACTATTCGGTGAATAGTCGAGCTAAAACACATATAATTATTTAAAATTTAAGTCGATGTAATACAACATTTTAGACTATGATTGCAATCATTTCACTCACAGCAATTACAATTGCATGTTTTCTAATTAAAAACTACTAGGTATAAATATCAATGGTCAATAACATTGGTAATTATGAGGTGCATTGTTTCTCTTATTTAGTGTGGTAAGGGCTAATGAACTTCATTGCTCATTGACTGTCTCTTGTAATGAGCACGAAAATACTGGACTCCATACAAGTTCGGCAATTACTGCCTTGTTAATAGTTAATTGAACTGATCACTGTTTGGCTATCAGAAGTATGGGGTGTTTCACGTTCATTTATTTACATCTGCAGCATTTTGGATCACACAAACCAACAAGAAGCTTTTTTCCGAACAGAACAGAACAGAACACGACATTTATTTCACCCAAGTATACAGCATATACAATAAGGGCAATATAACAAAGCAAAATATTTAGTAAATTATTAACTTCCGATACTTTTAACGTTCGACAAAATATAATAAACGATATACGGGGGGTATTTCCAATGATAGGATATATACAAGGATAATAATAATAATAATAGTAATAATAATAATAATCATCATCATCATCGTGATCATAGTCATAATCATAATCATAATCATAATCGTAGTCATAATCATAATCATAATCATCATCGTAATCATAATCATAATCATCATCGTAATCATAATCATAATCATCATCGTAATCATAATCATAATCATCATCGTAATCATAATCATCATCGTAATCATAATCATAATCATCATCGTAATCATAATTATCATGTAATCAACGTCATTATCATAGCTATAAAGAAACAAATAATAATACAATTCGATATGAGCAATTTTTAGCCAGCACTGTAAGAATACTTTTTTAGTGGTTTGTGACCTTAGTTGTGCGGTGCTTTCTTTCCTTTTAGCGCGCGGCGTTATATATTGGAAATGAAACACACACACAAAAAGAAGAAAAAAACGTGTATTACAAGTTTTACATTTGCTTCAAAAAATTAATTAGTTCTTTTTACTTAAATCAAGGGGAACAGACAGTGTGCATTAGCCTTAATACATTGGAGCTATCTTCGTAGCGGTTTCAAACAATTTCAGTCTCCTCATTGTATGCTTGTCTTGCATTCTTGGTTCCTCGACCTGAACACATATTCTGAAAGTACAAATTAAAAAATATGTGTTGAAATGAAATAAACATTAAGAAATACATAAAATTCCAGACAGTGCGAAACCTGTTAGACAATCAGATGTGTCAGACAAAAAATGAGGGTGTCTGACAAAATTTATCACAAACCTTATACATATTATTATTTAATGTTAGTTAGACCTTTGTTTGATATATAAAGGAATTATTACAGCAACAATCAGTGTATGCATTATGTTATGCCAAATAAATAAATAATAATTAGTTAATAGTGTATATGTTTTCAAGATGTGGTGTACGCTATACATATCAGTGTCTGATAGATGACTTTGAGGTCCACGGAGTCTGGGATTCAAAAAAAAAATTTGATTAAAGTTGATATACATGTTATGTACTCTTATAAACAAACAACAATTTTATTTTCATGAAATAAACAGCAATTTCATTTCCTCAAAGTATCAAACTTACTTTATCAAGCTCGGACAAGTTGAAGTTTGACAAAATGTTGTTTTCCATCATTTCTGCTGAAGTTGTACTGTAGAATCAAATGCTCGTTGATAATCTCCATACCTGTGTGAAGAAGGGGATACATGTATGTATTATATATCTGTAAAATCTGTTATCAGCTATTTATAAATGAGCATTTAAAGGGACTATGTCAACGAAAAAATGGCTTCCTATTGCACTATAAATTGTATTATTTGATAGAAATACGTTCTTCTAAGGCATGTGTATTAAATAAATAAATATAAAACACAATAAGATATTTGATAAAAACAAATTAGCAAAAAAGCCTGAAAAAAAGAAAACCCCAAGTGGGTATCGAACTCAAGACTTAGGAGCCATAAAAAGAAATGACAGTAGCCAGCGCACTAACCAACTGCACTATCACGCTTGGTAAGGAGTCATTTGTAAACTATGGTTATACATGATGGTCACAACTCTGATGTCAAAACATAAACAGGAAAAGGGCCAAACAAACAAAACCCATAATATTAATTGATTTTTATCTCATAATGCGTACACTCTTTTCCCATTATATATACCCTGTTTTAACCATTATTATATGCCAGTATAAATATCTAAATTTCAGATTTTTAAAAGAAATTGCCCCCCTTGAGGCCCTTTTTGATGACATAGTCTGTTAAACGGACCTGTTCACAGATTGGCAAATTGGCAATTTTCAAAGTATTTTTCATAGATCCCAAAAAGAAAAATACATTATATATAAACAAGCAAAATGACACTACAGACAAAGAAATATATTCGAAATACAGTGTCTTTTATGAAAAATCATCAATTGAAATGGCTAAAATTATAGTTTTATGAAAAATCAACTGAAATGGCTAAAATTATAAAGCGTTTGTTACGCTTTTTGTCGGTACTTTGGAAAACATGTGTACCACTTATATAGCGATTAGCGTTAAACATTCACCTCAATGATCGGCAGTCAGAATAGCTGAGTGGTTACAGTGAGAGGTTTTTAATCCTGGCGGACGTGGTTTGAGTCCCGTCCAGGGCAATTTTTATTTATTTATTTTCTTGATATAATATTTGTTTTTGGTCAATCCAACATCTTTAGTTTAAATTGCAGTTAAGACGTTAAGTGACATTTTTCAAAACTACGAAAATGTGTGAACAAGTCCCTTTGAAAGAAATATATGTTCATGCTATTGCAACTACTGGTATTTGGCCAGTCTACTGCAGGTAAGATTAACATCATATGTAAGCGCTACCAGTAGCCAAAATAGCCATTGGCTACAAAACTTTATAATTGGCTAATAACATTTCTATAATTTGGCTACTAACTTTTTTGGAAAACATTTAAACATGAAGCATATTTTCTGAAGATATTTCTAAATAATGGGTTTTCTTTGCAAAATAAAATTTTGTGGCTACTATTTCAGATTTTTTATCGCCAACCTAGTCGGATCATAGATCTACACGTAAATATTTTAAATTTTATAATTAATAATGTAAAGCAGGTTTACCAATTATGTATAATGTCATAAATTTAGATATAATTGAATTTTACAGAAGATCATGTTAGAATCGAAATAATTTACAGGTTAGCGTTGGCTATTGCGTTAAAAACGAAGTTTGGAGTTCTGATGTGAAGCAATGAAACCACGAGGGCAGTAGCCCGAATGGTTTGATAACAAGCTTCGGAACGACAAACTGTTAGTTATTAACGTATTAACGAACGCTAACCTGTCAATTATTTTGATTCCAATACAATCTTCTGTAAAATTCAGTTATTTCGATTCTAACAAATTCTTATATAAAATTCGTATTTTTAAAGGTTATAAATGAGAACTATATTTATCTGTACTCCGCCCATTTTCCGAGAAGTGCATTCAGGCGTGCGTTTCTGTGACGTCAATAAATCCAAAAAGCGCAAATTAAAAACATATTAACAAAACGTTAACGTTTTTGTGAACTTAAGTATAAAATATGTAGTATAAATGTGGTTTAATGGCGCTACATAACGCAAAAATGATTTGTTTGTCACAATTTGCTATCGCGCGTTTAAGCACGTGTATTTTACGGAACAATTTTTCGAATTGCCGGAACTATTTTCAAAACATTAAGCTCCGCCCATAATTTTTTGCAGAATAACCCACTGTTATTTTCCTTCTTTATCTACGGACCACTAGCCGCATGCCGTGGTAGAATTGTTGATAAATACTGTAAAAATATTAAGCACCTGCATTTTATGGAACGCTTTTTAATTACTGGAACTATTTTCAAAACATAAGGCTCCGCCCATAATTTGTTGCAGAATAACCCATGGTTGATTTTATTCTTTATCTATGGAAATTGAGCGGCGTGGCCGTGCTGTGTTAGAATAAAATATAACGCGATTAATAACACAAATGGATTTGCTGTTTATTTCTTGTGTAATTAAATATTTTAATATTGATTATAGCGATAAATAAGAACATGATAATTAATGCAAGGCATATAAAAATGAAATGTAGGATGTATATTTTGTGTGTGAGATTGCTTAAGCTAATTCATACAAGTAAACTTCTGAACTCAAATGCATGAAAGTTATTGTTCCAATTAGTGAAATTATTCCAACATTCAATTAATTGCCATATAGTGTACGTTTTAATAAATAATGCAACTTCAACAAAAGCAACTATATTGGTTTTCTACTGATAACCCATGCTTTATTTGCACAAAGATTACACGTACAAAACAACACACAAATTTTGAAACAGCTGTGATAGTGAAGTAACATTTTTAAATAGTCGCGAAAATACATGACAATAGAGATATATTTACTTTAATTCTGATTTAAAGTGCAATTATGATTATTAAGTTATGACAAACATTTTTCCAAGTGCAAAACACATATTTACTTACTTGATATTTAAGAAATGCAAGCTGCATTGTGCTCCTCGAAAGAAAATCTGCAGTTGACAAAACAAGATGGCGGCCGTGAATAACTGCCTTGAACTGGTCATAGAAGCACACATCAGACTGACCGATATGGGCATGTTTGCTGGGTCCCATATGAACTTGCTAGTTAGGAACCCATATGGTCTCTCTTGCTGGGACCCATATGGGCTTGCTATTGGTGACCCATCTAGGCCTGCTTTTTGGGGGCCCATATGGGCTTTCTTGCTGGGACCCATATGGGTTTGCTTTTGGGTGACGCATATCTGGCTTTCATGCTGGGACCCATATTGGCTTGTTTGCGTGGGTCCTACATGGGACTGATAAGGGCATAACAATGTATGTGGGACCCTTACGGAACCCATGTGGTTAATAAGCCCAGTTATAGCCCATATTGGGTCCCCATAGGCTGGCTTGCCGGGACCCATACGAGCTTACATGCTGGGGACCCATATGGGCTCTATTAATGGGACCCGTATTGGGTTGAATGTTGTGTAACATATGTGCTTGCTTGTTGGGAACCCATATGGGGGTGCTCTTTGTGACCCATATGGGCTACTTTGTTGGAGACCCATACGGGCCTTTTTCCTGGGACCCATATGGGCTACTTGTTTGGTACCCATGTGGGCTCTCATGCTGGGATCCATATGGTCTTGCTGTTGTTGACCCAAATGGGCTTGCTTGTTGGGGACCAATATGGGCTCTCTTGCTGGGACCCATATGGACTTACTTGTTGGGGACCTATATGGGCTTTTTTGGGGGGACCCATATGGAGCTTACTTGGTTGGCACCCATTTGGGCTTTCTTGCAGGAACCCATATGGGCTTGCTTGCCTGGGACCCAACTGGGTCTGATATGGGAAATACAACGCATATGGGTCCAACATGGGGCACATGTGGTGTATCAGCCCAGGTATAGACCATATCGGTCCACATGGGATGGCTTACTGGGACCCATATGGGCATACTTTCTGGGAACCCATGTGGGTTGACTTGCTTGGTCCAATATGGGCCCGGTATGGGCAGAAAAATATTTCATGGGGCCCATATGGTATATTTGCCCATGTAAAGCCCATATTGTGCCCATATGGGCTTGCTTGCTGGGTTTGTGATAGGACCAATATGGGCTTACTAGTTGGGAACCCATTTGGGCCTTCTTGCTGGGACCTATATGGACTTGCTTGCCTGCGACCCAAGTGGGTTTAATATGGGCAAGACGATGTATATTGGTCTCACATGTGGAAGATCAGCCCGGATATAGCCCTTATCAGGCCCACATCTGATAGCTTTACGGGACCCATACTGGCATACTTGGAACCCATGTGGGCTTGCCTGCTTGGTCCAATATGGGCCCGATATAGGCAGAAAAACATATATGGGTCCCACATGGGGCCATATGGTATATTTGCTCAGGTATTTCCCATATTGGGCCCATATAGGCCTACTTGCTGGGACCCATATGGGGCTGCTGGTGGAAAACACACATGGGCTTTCTCGATGGGGACCCATATGGGCTTGCTTGCTGGGTTAGCAGTTAGAGTAAAGGGACCCATAGTCTTTCAATATTATGGTCAATAATATGGTCAATCCAAGAGATTGACAATTTTATCGATGTGTGTGGTTAGTATTTAAGATTGATGCAATATATTGAACACTATCAGAAATCGCAGATATTTATTGAGAGTCTGTCAACAATGTGGCTAAGTGTCATTATATATTAATAATATGGTGCAATATTTAGTTTTGGGATATAAAAAAACATTGAGTGTGGCTATAAACTGATGCATTGACGTTATTTTATTTTGCATTTAATGTGTTATCACAAATGAAACAAAATATTCAGTAAAATAATTGAACTGTTTGTGGCTCAAAATGAATGTCAATGTTATTGAAACCATAAAATTGACCATAAAATTGATATTGTAAAGGCCCCTTAAAGGGGCCCATACACTTTCAATAAAAAGGTAAAATATATGGTCAATGCACGGAATTGAAAATTACATTGAGGTGTGTGGTCTATATTGAAGATTAATGCAATATATTGAGAGAAAAAAACAGAAATCGCAGACATTTATTGACAGTCTGTCAATAATATGGCAAGTGGTCGTATATATCAATAATATGTGGCCCTATTTAATTTTTGCGATAAAAAAAACCGCTTCGAGTCTCACAATAAACTGGTGTACCGAAGTTTTATATTTTGCATTTAATGTCTTATAATCTGCAGTCGTTTCCTTAAACGACCTAAGCTTCATGAGAACAAGTTTTTAAAGGCACTTTGATTATGAATACAATGTTTTGAACATTGGATGGCATTTCAGCATTTCCTTATTTCAACGGCCAATTCTTCACCCAGTTAAGTTTTATTTTCTGGTTAATACCTTCAATTCCAAGCACAAAAACAAAAACTACATCAGGATCCATCCTTGCCAGATCAGCTTTCATGTCACAAATAAAACAAATAACTGAGTAAAAACTGTACAGTTTGTGGCACAAAAAGAATGTCAATTTTTTTTACAAACCAATTGAACGTAAAATTGTAGTTGTATGGGCCGATTAAGTGGCTGCTTTTAATACACGGAGTTGCAAGAATACAATTATTGAGCCCTTCATTAAATTTGATGGAAATGGGTCTGTTGTAATCTTGTTGGGTTGAACTGGGTTGAAATTATAAATATATAATTATAATTGGATTACTTAATACATAAAATATTCTCTAATGTTTTTGCCAATAAATATGACAATGGATCCTTGTTTGTGTTTGAGAGCTACTGTGACTGTGAATATTGTCATGTTGCGGAGGCATCCGTGTCTGTGACACATTTCTAGTTTTCTACATTTAACGCACTTCTCTACATGTATGTATGTTTATCATTGCAGTTTTCTGTGATAATGGAAAATGCAGATTCATTGTCCATGGCTGGTGAACGTGAACAGTAATTAAACACGTTTTCTACATCTTCAAATCTCATAAATCACCAACAGGAATTCCTGCAATTACCAGTCTGATCCAAATAAACTCCAACAATTTGACCGCAATCATACTTATCAGCTCTTTTTTATATTTGCATTCGTACTTATCAATGGCCTCTGTAGACGTTATTAATTTTACCATACCCCATCTTCACAAAGTATCCGATATAGAGTTCATACATCATTAATTGTAGCAGAATTGGGTAGTGTAATGATGCATTCATAATCAAATGGCCGCCATTTGCGAAAAGAACATCATAAATGTCCTCAGGCAATAATAATATGGACGATAAATGAATACTTTTCATAAAATCCCGATATAAAAATCCACATAACTTTGTCAAACATGGTGACAGCTTACCAAAAAAATTGGCACAGTGAGGCCACAGGTTCTCGCCATAGAACTGGTTCAAAGTTTGGAATCTTTTTGCACTTTATATGTGTTAAAATATCTAATATATTACCTTGGTGTCTGTTCTTCCCATAATATGTGGACCGATGTTGACCTTATCAAACCCCTGTAGCTTTTTTCGAGTACAGGGGGTGATTTTACATGTAGTATTTGTTTGTAAATATGCCACTAAACACCCTGACACATTCGTTTTTGATGCATTTTCCATTAACGGTAATCAATGAATCCCCTTGTTAACGGTAAAAACTGCCCCGGATTCTTGTGGACCAGTAATGTAGATGAACATGATCTACAGAAGACAATAGACAATTAATAAAATAAATCACGCTTTATTTTTTCGTTTGAACATAAATCAGTTATATTTTGTTATTTAAATAAAATAAAGCATGTGACAATGCTGTTATTGCTACGGTTACTGTTTAATTACCACTACTACAACTACAATCACTACAACCACTATTACTACTACTACAACAACAACAACTACTACTACTGCTACAACAACAACAACAACAACTACTACTACTACTACTACTACTACTACTACTACTACTACCACTACTACTACTACTACTACTACTTGTACTACTATTGCTACTACCACTACTACTGCAACTTTTACTACTATTACTACTACCACTACTACTGCTACTTTTACTACTATTACTACTACTACTACTACTACTTCTACTACTTCTACTACTACTTCTACTACTACTACTGCTAGGACTACTACTACTACTACTATTACTACTACCACTGCTACTACTATTACTACTACCACTACTATTACTACTACCACTACTATTACTACTACCACTACTACTATTACTTTTACTACTACTACTACTACTATTACTACTACCACTACTATTACTACTACCACTACTACTACTACTTTTACTACAACTACCACTAATATTACTACTACCACTACAATTACTACTACCACTACTACTACTACTTTTACTACTACTACCACTACTATTACTACTACCACTACTACTACTATTACTACTACCACTACTACTACTACTACTTCCACTACTATTACTACTACCACTACTACTACTACTTTTACTACTACTACCACTACTATTACTTCTACAACTACTATTACTACTACCACTACTACTACTACTTTTACTACTACTACCACTACTATTACTACTACCACTACTATTACTACTACTACTACTACTACTACTACTTCAACTACTTATATTTCTACTACGACTACAACTACCACTACTACTACTACTTTTACTACTACTACCACTACTATTACTACTACCACTACTACTACTACTACTACTACTACTACTTCTACTACTTATATTTCTACTACGACTACAACTACCTCTACTACTACTACTTCTACTACTACTTCTACTATTAATACTTCTACTACAACTACCATTACCACTACTACCACTGCTACTACTACTACTACTACTACTACTTCTACTACTAATACTTCTACTACGATTACCACTACCACTACTACTACTACTGCTACTACTACTACTACAACTACTACTACTACTACTACTTCTACTACTAATACTTCTACTACGATTACCACTACCACTACTACTACTACTACTACTACTACTACTTCTACTACTTATACTTCTACTACGACTACCACTACTACTACTACTACGACTACCACTACTACTACTACTTTTACTACTACTACGACTACTACGACTACTACTACTACTACTACTACTACTACTACTACTACTACTACTACTACTACTACTACTATTACTACCACTACTACTACTACTAATACTTCTACTACGACTACCACCACTACTACTACTACTACTACTACTACTACTACCACTACTACTACTACTAATACTTCTACTACGACTACCACCACTACTACTACTACTACTACTACTACTACTACTACAACTACTTATACTTCTACTACTTATACTTCTACTACGACTACTACTACCACTACTACTACTACTTTTACTACTACTACGACTACTACTACTACTACTACTACTACCACTACTAATACTACGACTACTACTACTACTACTACTACTACTACTACTACTACTACTACTACTACGACTACCGCTACTACGACTACCGCTAATACTACCACTACTACTACCACTATTACTACTACTACTACTACTACTACTACTACTACTACTACTACTAATACTACGACTACTACTACTACTACTACTACTACTACTACTACTTTTACTACTACTACTACATTTACTACTACTACTACATTTACTACTACTACTACTACTACCACTACTACTACTACTACTACTACTTTTACTACTACTTTTACTACGACTACCACTGCTACTACTACTACTACCTAAAGCTTACAACAAAACCGCTTTTAAAAACTGGTCACCTTTCACATTCACGTTTATATATAATTGTAGATTAATTCAGCACAGATTGGTAAATTATGCATGTACATTATGTATTATATCAAGAAAGTGTTGTTTTTTTCTAATCTCATTAAAACAAATCGAAACGTTTGAAGCTGTCGATAACAGGTTTGACTAAACCAAGGAGGATGGCGAATACCCACGGAAACCTGTAGACATGTACTTAAAAAGGAAAAAAAAAACATATTCAAACTAGCAGAAAAACACGAAAACACAAGAAAACCTAACCCTGAACCTAATCCTAACACAAATAATTAAAACGCTTTAAAATAACTTGTCTGTAGAGATTATCATCATGAGAAACAAGCAAGGACTTGGTCCATAGCTGAAAGTTCAAAGTCACTCTTCAAGGCGAAAGGTTAAAATACTTATTCAGAGCATATAATCTACGCTTCCTTTTTCGTTTCAAGCCCATTTTTTCCTCCTATGCAGGTTATTTTGTCAGTCAAAACATGGTTCCGTATCAAAGCGCCACAACTACATACCTCATTATCAGTGTCAAAGCTCTACATCTGTGTCAAAACGGTATGTGGGGTATCAATCGCCTTCAGTGATAACTCTAGTTATACATGTACACTATTGGCTAGCAAAATTTCTTTTCAGAAAAGTTGTTTTTGTCATTTCTTGATTACGTGTCATTACAAAAATGTAAATTTACTAATTATTGTCATAGCAACGCGTAACATGCCTGTGTTTTAACCTACGGATTCGCCTTCGCATTTGAAAGAGTATTGATCTAAAACGGGATTCTCGATAGTACGATAATGAAATGACACGAAATCACGATACTACGATAACGAAAACGCGATAACACGATTGTATAATGGTGAAAACGCGATTGAATACAACATTATTATCATCCTACTATCGTATTATTGCGTTTTCGTTATCGCAGTATTGCGTAATCATTTATTGCATTTTCGTTATTGTATTTTGGTTATTTCGCGTTTTCAATCATCGTACCTTCGAGTATCGCGTTTCAGATCAGCACATTCAAAGGCGATGAAACGAACGGAATTCCGTATTTACCCAAATAAATGTATCATATCAACCAATACAATGATAACTATATACAACTAACTAAGACATAAGCAAGCAATATCATTATCTGGTTTAGCTTTTATTCTTTAAATATGACAATAGATTAGTACATCTTCTCCGAGTGGCTTGAATCAGTTGTTCCACCAGCCATTGTTGAAACCGTTGTTAAAGTTGAAGCCGTTGTTAAAGTCAAAGCCGTTATTGAAGTTGAATCCATTGTTGAAGTCGAAGCCGTTGTTCAAGTTGAACCAGTTGTCATTAAAGTAGGGGTAACCACGGAATCCGCCGCGGCTGAACCCTTGAAGAAGAAAGAAGCGCATTAAGAATATTACCTTGTTATATGTAATTGCAAAAAAAATGTCGTAATGGTGTAATAGATAAGGTGGTCACCTTGCGATCGGAAGGTTCTTGAGTACCATATACCTACATGTGCAGTATACCGAAATATATAAACATGTCACTCTCCGTGGTTTTGTTAACATGTAAGATAGTATTATACCTAATGATCCCATCGGAAATTAGGAGCAAAATTTGCCGTTCATTTGCAATTGATATTGTTAGCAACTTATATCTTAAAGTCGACTATGTTATGCAAAGCTTGTTTTAACTGAATAAATATATCTATCTATATCACTAAAATATTGTTGACAATTGTTGTCTTGGCAACAGAAGTGTACTTACTACCACGGCGAATGAAATCTTGGGCGGTTGCCATGGCAACCAGAGCAAGCAACACCAGAATGGTCGTCAGCTTCATTGATGCCATCGTAATAGATATCTAAAATGTAAACAAGCATTATTGCATGATATCTAAATAAAATGTTTACGATTTATACTGGTCAATAACAAGGAATTTGGTCATCATATGTCCAAGTGCATTGTGGGATATTTCATTGACTAAACAGACGAACTAAATGTCATTAAAAATTCAGACCAATGACATTTAATACTGAAAAAAAGAAAAAAGATAGGTTGATAAAACAGTTATTGACCTATTGGCTGTGAAATGCGCTGTAGACATGGACCGCAAATCATTTATTTACGCCTCACAGCATATCACAGCAAATTTCACAGATAATAACTAAATAATTGTATAACATGTAACTTGTCGTATCGTATTACTATTTACATACCAAACATTACGTATGAATGTTAGATATAGGAGGTAGGGGTGGATTGTGAGAGTATATCAAAACATAAATTGCAATTATTGTATACAAAGCCGTACATGTATGCTAATTCTATAACATGCACCATATTGCATGTGTATGCTTGCTTACATTTATATGCAGTATTAGATCGGTTGTATACGACGGAATAATGACAGAGTAAAATACTTTGGGCATTTAATGAAAGTTCAGTGGTGCAAGGCGAGGTTTTATAAAGGAACACAAACGCAGCAACTAAAGCGTTTATAAAATCGAACAATATCATCACATGTGCATAGAATTGCTACGTCAATTCCTCAGTAATTTTGTTAGTAAGGGAGCCTTTGGCGAGCTTTCTAACATATTTCCTGGACGAGTTTAATAAAATATGGTATGAAATGACAACGAGTGTCAGATATTTTTAATCACATGCTTTTAAACGAAATAAAACCTTCTAATTTTACCAAAATAAGTTGGTAAATTCTCAAAGTTGTGTACTGGCGTGACGTCATTTCATGTTGACGACGTCATTTCACTAAAATAACGTCTTGCGATTGGTCAGTCAAAGAATACGTAGCCAATGAAAACGCTTATAATGTTATCTTACACATGTGTCAGATAGAAATATTTGTAATGGTTGTATTACACGGGAAACAAGGTATAGCATGTGATAAAATTTGAACATATCACTTTATATTTATCATAAACAACTTAATTCCATACTGCAGACCAATGCATATAAAATAAACATACAACTTACCAGCAACAGAGTCCGTGCAGACAGGTAGTCGGTCTATGCAAACTGTGTGATCTGAGTGTTTTCGTTACGTTTTATACGTAACGCTTGGTACATTACGTAATTATTCCATTGAACCTATGAAACGTTCAATGTGATGATTTCGACAACAAGACGTCGATTTTGACACCAAGACATCATGTGAACTAATAAACATAGGGATGTGTCATTTTACACGTAGTATTTGTTTGTAAATATGCCACTAAATTTGACATTGACACATTTGTTTTCGATGTGTGATGTCTCATTTTACATGTAGTATTTGTTTGTTAATATGCCACTAAATTTGACAATGACACATTCGTTTTCGATGCATTCACGAGAATCAATGAATCCCCTTGTTACTGGTAAAAACTGCCCCGGACCCTTGTTGGCGTGGACCAGTAATGTAGATGAACATGATCTACAGAAGACAATAGACAATTAGGCGTAAAAAAATATGTTTGTTTCAGGTTACCCGACCTACCCTAAAAAAATGCCCCGACCCTAGAACATTTTATTGGGTTTGTCAGATAAATTTTTGTTTTATTTACCCTTTTCAATAATTAAATGTGTTTTGGGGATAAATACGTGTTTTGTTTTGATAGTATTCACTCATACACAATGTTTATGGATATTACTGATATTTTTTGAATATTTATTCAGTTTTAGAATCTTCAAGTTTACCATTTACCAAATAAAAAAATAAACATAAAAATAAATCCCGACCTACCTACCCTATTTTTTTGGGGCATGTAATCTGAAACAAACATAGTTTTTTAAGCCTTAATATAATAAATCAAGCTTTATTTTTTCGTTTGAACATAGGTCAGTTATATTTTTGTATTTAAATAAAACACAAGCATGTGGAAATGCTGTTATGGCTACGGTTACTGTTTAAATACCACTGCTACCACTACTACACTACCACCACTACAGCTACTACAACAACAATAGCGAAAACAACAACAACAACACTTACTACTACTACTACTACTACTACTACTACTACTACTACTACTACTACTACTACCACTACTACTACTACTACTACTAATACTAATACTAAAACTACTACGACGACGATGACGACGACGACGACTACTACTACTACTACTACTACTACAACTACTACTACTACCACTACCACTACAACTACCACTAATTCTACTACTACTACTACTACTACTACTACTACTACTACTACTACTACTACTACTACTACTACTACTACTACTACTACCACTACTACTACTACTACTACTACTACTACTACTACTACTACGACGACGACGACGACGACGACGACGACTACTACTACGACAACTGCTACAACAAATGCAACTACAATAACTACTACTACAGCTACTACTACTAATACAACAACAACAACTACTACTACTACTACTACTACTACTACTACTACTACTACTACTACTACTACTACTACTACTACTACTACTTCTACTTCTACTACTACTACTACTACTACTACTACTACTACTACTACTACTGCTACGACGACGACGACGACGACGACTAGTACTACTACGACAACTACTACTACAACTACAACAACTACTTACTACAGCTACTACTACTACTACTACTACTACTATTACTACTACTACTACTACAAAACCGCCAAATAATAAACTGGTCACCTTTCACATTCACGTTCAGAAATAATTGTCGATGATTTCAGCACAGTAAATCATGCTTATACATTATGTGTTATATCCAGGAAGTTGTTTTTTCTAATATCATTAAAACAAATCCAAACGTTTGCTCCATAAGCTGTCTCCAACAGGTATGATTAAACAGCGGAAGAAGACGAATACACACGGAAACCTGTAGACATGTTCTTAAAAAAGGAAACATATTCAAACTAGCAGAAAAACACGACAACACAAGGAAACCTAACCCTGAACTTAACACAAAAATCTTTTTAAAGAATAAATGAGGCGTGTCGTGGGAAAACCAGGTTTAAAGGCATGTGCGTAAAGTGTCGTGCCGGATCCGCCTACAGTGGGTTTATGTTTAGAAGAAACTTCCATGAAACAGAAAATAACATAAAAGCGGAAAGTGCCGTCCCGGATTAGCCTGTGCGGACTGCACAGGCTAATCCGGGACGACACTTTACGCACATACATTAAGCCTGGTGACACATTCAATGTAAAGTAGTTCTTGCCGGAGCCCTGCACTCACTTTACCTTATTCATTTATATTTGATTTGTAATTTTACATGTATTTGTTATATGATTGAGAATTACATCATTAAGAGAAATTTGTGTGATGTTTGATTCCATTGAATGCTGTCATGCTTTTTCCCAAATGCAGAATACTAGCTATTGACATGCCCAGTATTCATACATAAATAGGCTCCTCTTCAGCTGTTTACAGTTCATACAGGAAAGATAAATAGGCTCCTCTTCAGCTGTTTACAGTTCATACAGGAAAGATAAATATAAAGTTGTCAACACCAGTCTGCGCTAGAAACCAGTACACCAATAACCAGAGACTCCGGCGTAGTAAAATCTCCGGGCCGACTGGTTTTCACAAAAGTCCTTAGGAAAATCTGTACTTAAAGGGACTTGTCTACAGATTTTTCGTGCTTTTGACAAATAGCATTACATATTTTAACTGCCAAAAATACAGCATCTCGAATAATCTAAACAAATATTATATAAAGAAAAAAAGCTAGATCTAAAAAATTGCCTATGTCTGGACTTGAACCCGGAACCTTTGAGGTAAAACATCTCATCTCATGCGCCAGCCACTCGGCCATTCGAACATTTTCTCTTGCCAATCTGTGAACAATTCCCTTAAAAGTTGTACTCGTAAGTGAAAATTTCAGATCAAATTTTCAATGTGAAATCCAATGATTTGCGTTTACGCAACTGGTAAAACACTAAACATCTTAGCAACATTTACTAATTTAAGACATTTTAATGTATAAAACTAGTACACGCGAAACAGACCAGAGACTTAAGAAATGTGTATTACTTTACGAAATGAACTTAAGTTTGTCTTATGGAGCTTTGTGAATACAGGCTCTTGATTGTTTGTTTCTTTTCTTTATTTCAGTTGCAACCCCGGCCTCTTTAAATATGGTCCTCTCCCTACTTTCCTCTCATTATATGGCAAACATACAGCCTGTATAGTAATTGTAAGAAAATGCATCTCTCTTGAAAGTCACCCTTAATAGTTGTCTTCAGTATTCAATTTACGTATTTTATCAGCATTAGATCTATAATACAAAATAATAAAATATCCTAACTTTAACCGGTCATGGTTTATTATCACAATATAAAACATGCCATCAAGTGTGTTTTATTTAAAAAGACTTATTCACAGGTCTTCGTATTTTCCAAATATGTAATTAATTGTCTTATTTGCAAAAGCTACAGCATCTGGACAAACCAAAATTATAATGTTAACATCTTCATTGAAGGTTATTCGTGAAAGACACATTATTTTAATAGATTTCTGTTTCAGGAGTGTTATTTCGATTATTTTTATATAATGTAGTTTTGTTTTTGGAATCTTTAAAACTTGAAAACTGTCAATTTGCTTATATGTAAATATATTCCTTTAAATACGAATACTGACCAAATGCTCGTGAAGCCAGCATGTCTAGCCTCAACTCCTCGAGATCTCAGTATTTTATTGGTGCATGCACCCCCTGTACTCGAATAAAGCTACAGCGGTTCGATAAGGTAAAAAGCGGTGCACATATTATGGAAAGAAAAGACAGCGATGTAATATATTAGATATTTAAACACATATAAAGTGCCGAAAAATACCAAACTTTGAACCGGTTTTATGGCGAGAACATGTGACCTCACTTTGCCGTTTCTTTTGGTAAGCTATCACCATTTTTGACAAAGTCATATGGATTTTTGTATCGAGATTATCAAAAATATTCATTAATCGCTTTTATGATTATGGTCTGAAAACATTTCTGATATTCTGTTCGCGAAAGAAGGCCATTTGATTACAAATTAATCATTACACAACCCAATTCAGCTTCGTTTGTCTACAGTTAATGATATATTAACTCTATATCGGATACTTTCTGAATGTGGGGTATGGTAAAATTAATAAGGTCTACAGCGGTCAGACGAATATTATGATAAGGTTTACAGCGAGGGAAGGTAAGGTAAACAGCGATTAATTCTCTGTGCTTAGTGCAGATGAAGTCACGGTATGGTAACATTAATAAGGTCTACAGCGGTCAGACAAATATTATGATAAGGTTTACAGCGAGGGAAGGTAAGGTAAACAGCGATTAATTCTCTGTGCTTAGTGCAGATGAAGTCACGGTATGGTAACATTAATAAGGTCTACAGCGGTCAGACAAATATTATGATAAGGTTTACAGCGAGGGAAGGTAAGGTAAACAGCGATTAATTCTCTGTGCTTAGTGCAGTTGAAGTCATACTAAATTTCTAATTATTTCTGTATTGAAAGTATTTGGAAGTCAAAGTGATAGTACTTACTTATCCTTCTTACAAATTGAACGTTCGCGATATACTTAACTCGTTACCTCGAGTTTGTATCTCGTTCCCACGAGTTAGTATCTCGTCATCACGAGTTAGTATCTCATTCCCACTAGCTAGTATCTCGTTCCCTCGAGTTAGTATCTCGTTCCCTCGAGAGTTAGTATCTCGTTCCCAAGAGTTAGTATTTAGTTCCCACGTGTAAGTATCTCGTTCCCTGGAGTTAGTATATTGTGGGAACGAAATAAAAAAGAGTAGTGCATGTCACCACTTTGTCACCGTAGTTTCGCAAATATCGTTTAATATAATATACTTTTTTATGCAATTTATTTTATGTGTTTTCATTTGTTATTACTGATATCGTCATGATTTTTTTGTGCCATTGCTAATGCTGTTTTTAAGATTTATAGCGTCAACACTCAAAATGTCTGTTTAAATTCGAAGATCATTGTTAATATATTCTACATCCTGTTTCATTATATAATTGATTGCTTGTGTTTTGTTCGTGTTTATTTTCAAACAATATGTGACCAGCTGGACCAAAATACGTCTATTGAATATATAACATACGAACCAAATGTGTAACATATTATATTAAATATATGCCTTACTTGCAAAATACGAAATACATGTATTATATGCAAACGGGACTAACAAACAGTGTCGGATGTCAGGTCTTACAGGTTCTGTTATAGGCAGGTTTAGACTATATAGCGCATGTTGTGATCCTACCAAAACCACAGAGGAATGTCGGATATGACATGTTATCGTTATACGCATGTGTCATTACTCACAGGTTTCTCGATAATCACTATGTAATAACATATTTAATTCTTCCTTCATAAATTTATTTCTTTCTGTATACGCAACTTCAGCAAGCCACCCAGCAAGCAAGCCCATATAGGCCCAATATGGGCTAAAGGTGGGCAAATATAACATCTGGGCCCCATGTGGGACCAATATATTATTTTTTCAGCCTATATCGGGCCCATATCGGACCAAGCAGGCAAGCCCACATGGGTTTCTTGCAAGTATGCTCATATGGGTCCCGGTAAGTCATAACATGTGGGCCTCATAAGGGCTATACCTGGGCTGATCTTCCACATGGGCCCCATATGGGACCAATATACATCACCTTGCCCATGTTAGACCCACTTGGGTCCCAGACAAGCAAGCCCATAAAGGTACCAACAAACAAGCCCATATGGGTTCCCAACTAGTAAGCCCATATGGGTCCCAGCAAGAAAACTTATATAGGTCCCCAACAACCAAGCCCAAATGGGTCCCAGCAAGAAAGCCCATATGGGTCCCAAACAAGCAAGTCCATATGGGCCTCCGATACCAAGCCCACATGGGTCCCAGAAAGAGAGCCCATAAGGGTTCTCAACAAGAAAGCCCATGGGTCCCAGCGAGAAGGCCTCAATGGGACCCAAATAAACAGACCCATATTGGTCACAAAGGGCAAGCCCATATGGGTCCCCATCGAGAACGCCCATGTGTGTTTTCAACAAGCAGACCCATATGGGCCCATTATCGGAAATACCTGAGCAAATATACCATATGGCCCCATGTGGGACCCATATATGTATTTCTGCCTATATCGGGCCCATATTGGACCAAGCAGGCAAGCCCACATGGGTTCCAAGTATGCCCATATGGGTCCCGTAAAGCTATCAGATGTGGGCCTGATAAGGGCTATATCCGGGCAGATCTTCACATGTGAAAACAATATACATCGTCTTGTCCATATTAAACCCACTGGGGTCGCAGGCAAGCAAGTCCATATAGGTCCAAGCAAGAAAGCCCGTATAAGTTCACAACTAGTAAGCCCATATTGGTCCTATCACGAACCCAGCAATGAAGCCCATATGGGCACAATATGGGCTTTACATGGGCAAATATACCATATGGGCCCCATTAAATATTTTTCTGCCCATACCGGGCCCATATTGGACCAAGCAAGTCAACCCACGTGGGTTCCCAGAAAGTATGCCCATATGGGTCCCAGTAAGAGATCCCATGTGGACCGATATGGGCTATACCTGGGCTGATATACCACATGTGCCCCATGTTGGACCCATATGCGTTGTATTTCCCATATCAGACCCAGTTGGGTCCTAGGCAAGCAAGCCCATATGGGTCCCTGCAAGAAAGCCCAAATGGGCGCCAACCAAGTAAGCTCCATATGGGTCCCAACAAAAAAAACCATATAGGTCACAAACAAGTAAGTCCATATGGATCCCAGCAAGACAGCCTGTATTGGTCCCCAACAAGCAAGCCCATATGGGTCAACAACAGCAAGACCATATGGATCCCAGCATAAGAGCCCACATGGGTACCAAACAAGCAAGCCCTTATGGGTCCCAGCAAAAAGGCCCGTATGGGTCTCCAACAAACTAGCCCATATGCGTCACAAAGAGCATCCTCATATGGGTTCCCAACAAGCAAGCACATATGGGACACCAACATTTAACCCAATACGGGTTCCATTAATAGAGCCCATATGGGTACACAGCAAGTAAGCTCGTATGGGCCCCGGCAAGCCAGCCAATGGGGACCCAATATGGGCTATAACTGGGCTTATTAACCACATGGGTTCCGTAAGGGTCCCACATACATTGTTATGCCCTTATCAGTCCCAGGTAGGACCCACGCAAACAAGCCAATATGGGTCACAGCATGAAAGCCAGATATGCGTCACCCAAAAGCAAACCCATATGGGTCCCAGCAAGAAAGCCCATATGGGCCCCCAAAAAGCAGGCCTAGATGGGTCACCAATAGCAAGCCCATATGGGTCCCAGCAAGAGAGACCATAGGGGTTCCTAACTAGCAAGTCCATATGGGACCCAGCAAACATGCCCATATCGGTCAGTCTGATGTGTGCTTCTATGACCAGTTCAAGGCAGTTATTCACGGCCGCCATCTTGTTTTGTCAACTGCAGATTTTCTTTCGAGGAGCACAATGCAGCTGCATTTCTTTAATATCAAGTAAATAAATATGTGTTTTGCACTTGGAAAATGTTTGTCATGACTTAATAATCATAATTGCACCTTAAATCAGAATTAAAGTAAATATATCTCTATTGTCATGTATTTTCGCGACTGTTTAAAAAATGTTACTTCACTATCACAACTGTTTCAAAATGTGTGTGTTGTTTTGTACGTGTAATCTTTGTGCAAATAAAGCATGGGTTATCAGTTGAAAACCAATATAGTTGCTTTTGTTGAAGTTGCACTATTTATTAAAACGTACACGATGTGGCAATTAATTTAATGTTGGAATAATTTCACTAATTGGAACAATAAGTTGAATAACTTGCATGCATTTGAGTTCAGAAGTTTAATTGTATGAATTAGCTTAAGCAATCTCACACACAAAATATACATCCTACATTTCATTTTTATATGCCTTGCATTAATTATCAAGTTATTATTTATCGCTATAATCAATATTAAAATATTTAATTACACAAGAAATAAACAGCAAATTCATTTGTGTTAATACTGTTATTAATCGCGTTATATTTTATTCTAACACAGCACGGCCACGCCACTAATTTTCCATGGATAAAGAATAAAATCAATCATGGGTTATTCTGCAACAAATTATAGTTCCAGTAATTGAAAAGCGTTCCGTAAAATGCAGGTGCTTAATATTTTCACAGTATTTATCAACAGTTCTACCACGGCACGCGGTTAGTGGTCTGTAGATAAAGAGGGAAAATAACTGGGTTATTCTGCAACAAATTATGGGCGGAGCTTAATGTTTTGAAAATAGTTCCGGAGATTCGAAGAAATTGTTCGGTAAAATGCACGTGCTTAAACGCGCGTTATCAAATTGTGACAAACAAATCATTTATGCATTATGTAGCGCAATTAAACCACATTTGTACTACATATTTTATACTTAAGTTCACAAAAACGTTAACGTTTTGTTAATATGTTTTTTATTTGCTCTTTTTGGCATGATATTTTCACTGTATTATATCTATAAGTATGACGTCATTCGCACAATGTTTATCAATAAAGCTGACGTCATTTTGAATTGTTATGATTTATTGACGTCACAGAAACGCACGCCTGAATGCACTTCCAGGAAAATGGGCGGAGTACAGATAAATATAGTTCTCATTTATAACCTTTAAAAATACGAATTTTATATAAGAATGTGTTAGAATCGAAATAACTGACGGGTAACAGTTTGTTATTGCGTTAATAACCAACGGTTTGTCGTTATGCTTGTTATCAAACCATTTATTTATTTATTTAATTCCTACGCATCGGAGCTCCAAACCGTTGGTTATTACCGCAATAACCAACAGTTACCCGTCAATTATTTCTTAAGTATAACGCCATTCGCTCAATGTTTATCAATGAAGCTGACGCCATTTTGAATTGTTATGGTTTATTGACATCACTGAAATGCATGTGAATGTACTTTTGTGGAAAATGGGCGGAGTATAGATTCCTATAGTTTTCATTCATAACCTTTAAAATTACAGAAGAATTTTACAGAAGATCGTGTTGGAATCAAAATAATTGACAGGTTAGCGTTGGTTAATACGGTACTGCCCTCGTGGTTTAATTGCATTACATCAGAACTCCAAACTTTTGGTTATTACCGCAATAGCCAACGCTAACATGTCAATTATTTCGATACTAACATGATCTTCTGTAAAATTCAATTATATCTTAATTAATGACATTATACATAATTGGTAAACCTGCTATACATTATTAATTATAAAATGTAAAATATTTACGTGTAGATCTATGATCCGACTAGGTTGGCGATAAAAAATTTGAACTAGTAGCCAAAAAATTTGATTTTGCAAACAAAATCCCATTATTTAGAAATATTTTCAGAAAATATGCTTCATCTTTAAATGTTTTCCAAACAATTTTAGTAGCCAAATTATAGACATTTTAGTAGCCAATTATAAAGTTTTTTAGCCAATGGCTATTTTGGCTACTGGTAGCGCTAACATATGATGTTAATCTTACCTGCAGTAGACTGGCCAAATACCAGTAGTTGCAATAGCATGAAAATATATTTCTTTTAAAGGGACTTGTTCACACATTTTCGTATTTTTGAAAAATGTAACTTAACGTCTTAACTGCAATTTAAACTAAATATGTCGGATTGACCAAAAACAAATATTATATAAAGAAAATAAATAAATAAAAATTGCCCTGGACGGGACTCAAACCACGTCCGCCAGGATTAAAAACCTCTCACTGTAACCACTCTGCTATTCTGACTGCCGATCATTGAGGTGAATGTTTAACGCTAATCGCTATGTAAGTGATACACATGTTTTCCAAAATACCGACAAAAAGCGTTACAAACGCTTTATAATTTTAGCCATTTCAGTTGATTTTTTATAAAACTATAATTTTAGCCATTTCAATTGATGATTTTTCATAAAAGACACTGTATTTCCAATATATTTGTTTGTCTGTAGTGTCATTTTGCTTGTTTATATATAATGTATTTTTCTTTTTGGGATCTACGAAAAATATTTAGAAAATTGCCAATTTGCCAATCTGTGAACAGGTCCCTTAAAGGGACTATGTCATCAAATAGGGCCTCAAGGGGGCAATGTCTTTAAAAAATCTGAAATTTAGATATTAATACTGGCATATAATAACGGTTAAAACAGGGTATATATAATGGGAAAAGAGTATACGCATTCTGAGATAAAAATCAATTAATATTATGAGTTTTGTTTGTTTGGCCCTTTTCCTGTTTATGTTTTGACATCAGAGTTGTGAGCATTATGTATAACCATAGTTTACAAATGAACCTTACCAAGCGTGATCGCGCAGTTGGTTAGTGTGCTGGCTACTGTCATTTCTTTTTATGGCTCCTAAGTCTTGAGTTCGATACCCACTTGGGGTTTTCTTTTTTTCAGGCTTTTTTGCTAATTTGTTTTTATCAAATATCTTATTGTGTTTTATATTATATTTATTTATTTAATACACATGCCTTAGAAAACGTATTTCTATCAAATAATATAATTTATAGTGCAATAGGAAGCCAATTTTTCGTTGACATAGTCCCTTTAAATGCTCATTTATAAATAGCTGATAGCAGATTTTACAGATCCCCTTCTTCACACAGGTATGGAGATTATGAAAGAGCATTTGATTCTACAGTACAACTTCAGCAGAAATGATGGAAAAAACATTTTGTCAAACTTCAACTTGTCCAAGCTTGATAAAGTAAGTTTGATATTTTGAGAAAATGAAATTGCTGTTTATTTCATGAAAATAAAATTGTTGTTTGTTTATAAGAGTACATAACATGTATATCAACTTTAATCAGATTTTTTTGAATCCCAGACTCCGTGGACCTCAAAGTCATCTGTCAGACAATGATATGTAAAGCGTACACCACATGTTGAAAACATACACTTACTAATTGATTATTAAGTATTTATTTGGCATAACATAATGCATACACTGATTGTTGCAGTAATAATTCCTTTATATATCAAACAAAGGTCTAACTAACATTAAATAATAATATGTATAAGGTTTGTGATAAATTTTGTCAGACACCCTTTTTTTTGTCTGACATATCTAACAGGTTTCGTACTGTCTGGAATTCTATGTATTTCTTAATGTTTATTTCATTTCAACACATATTTTTTAATTTGGACTTTCAGAACATGTGTTAAGGTCGAGGAACCAAGAAAGAAGGCAAGCGTACAATGAGGCGACTGGAAAACGCTACTTGTTGGTGTGTGTGATCCAAAAATGCTGCGGATGTTAACAAATGAACGTGAAACGCCGCTTACTTCTGATAACCAAACGGTGATCAGTTCAATTAACTATTAACAAGGCAGTAATTGCAGATCTTGTATGGAGTCCAGTATTTTCGTGCTCATTACAAGAGACAGTCAGTTAGCAATGAAGTTCATTAGCCCTTACCACACTAAATAAGACAAACAATGCACGTCATAATTACCAATGTTATTGACACTTGATATTTATATCCAGTAGTTTTTAATTAGAAAACATGCAATTGTAATTGCTATGAGTGAAATGATTGCAATCATAGTCTAAAATGTTGTATTACATCGACTTAAATTTTAAATAATTATATGTGTTTTAGCTCGACTATTCACCGAATAGTTTGAGCTATACTACTCACCGGTTCGTCGGCGTCGGCATAATGCTCTAGTTAAGGTTTGTGTAACTACTACAGATATTCAATTGAAACTTAAAACATGCCTTCAGGGTCATTATATAAGGTCACTGGCCAAGACCCATAACTATGACCTGCAATTTAACAGAATTATGCCCCTTTTTGTACTTAGATAATTCTGGTTAAAGTTTGCGTGCTACAAGTACATATATCAATAACTACAGTACTACAACATATATTCTATTGAAACTTCACACATGCCTTCTTTGTCATTATGTAAGGTCACTGACCAAGGCCCATAACTCTGTCCTGCAATTTAGCAGAATTAGGCCCCTTTTTGTACTTAGAAAATTCAGGTAAAGGTTTGCGTGCAGCAAGTATATATATATCTGTAACTTTTGTACTTAGAAATTCAGGCTAAGGTTTGCGTGCAACAATTATATATATATCTGTAACTACTACAGATATTTAATTGAAACTTCACACATGTCTTCAGGGTCATTATGTGAGGTCACTGGCCAAGGCCTATAACTCTTATCTGCAAGTTAGCTGAATTCAGATATTCAGCTGAAACTTCTCACATGTCTTCATGGTCATATTATAAGGTCACTAGCCAATGCCCATTACTGTGACCAGCATTTTAGCAGAATTATGACCCTTTTTGTACTTAGAAATATTCAGGTTAAAGTTTGTGTGCAAGTACATATCCAGGGCTTTCATTAACTTTTAAAAACTGGAAGTTTGAACTTCCTGGCCTTTAATTTCGGAAGTTTTGCTCATAATATTTGGAAGTTTTGACAGTATTGCGCTACAGAAGTCCTGAGCATTTCAGACATGGGTATATTAAGTATAAAATTCAAGGTTTTTTAAGGCCAGTTCTTTTTCATCAAGTGCTTTTATGCCAATTTATTCAGTGAAAGAGGTATACATTTAGAAAAATTTCTTAATTTTTCTTCTAACTTGTTCATCCTTACATGATGGAACTTCCTTGGCTGCAATTTTGGAAGTTCTGCAAATTCCATGGCTGCAATTTCGGAAGTTCTGTGACAAAAACTGGGAGTAAATTACCCCCAAACTTCCCTTAATGGAAGCCCTGCATATCTCTGTAACTACTACATGTATTCAATTGAAATTTCACATACGTTTTTATGGTCATTATATAAAGTCACTGACAGAATATATTATAATTTCAAAGACTTAAAGTGTAGTGAATAGTCGAGCGCACTGTCCTGAGGCAGCTCTTGTTAATTCACATATTCCCAATAATATTTTCAGGGTTGTAATTTAACATGTTTAAAAAAAGATTATATGCTAATATTCTTTAAAAAAGGTTTAATTCAAGAAACAGAACTTTTTAAGTATTGAAAGATTTTTTTAGAAATACTTGATAGTTTAGAATTGCTAGCTTACAGTTTGATTTCACCACATCAGTCCTCCTTGTATTTTACATTATCTTGATCATGCTTTATGTTTTGAATCAATTGTTGTTTAATGAAGGCTCGGTATTAAATGTGAGAAAGTATTAACCGTTTTTACATATTGAATATTAATGCATGATCAAGTTAGTATCATTGAGATGTGGCTGTTACAAATTAACACAACCCTAACTATTTTCATACTTGAATTAGTTTGTGAGCCTTTGTCTTGTGACCATTCTCAAATGTTTTATAACAATGGTGTATGCAATGACATGTATCAAAATAACAGGCTTACCTACTGAAAATAATAATGTGTTTGTAATTCAATTGCTTGACAGTTGTCTATTTTGAACGTAAATGTATTGTATAACTATATATCTCAATCTATGCTTAATATATATTTATAAGTTAACACATTGGCCTATTTGAATTGTTTTGTATTGCACTGTTATAATGATGCGGTACTCTAATTCGGAACGATACATTTTAATATTGCGCTTTTGAAAACACAACTATCAGAATTGTTTGAAACTGTTTATGTTGTCTTGTGGGTTGGATATATAAATTATATTGCCAGTATGAAAACACAATGGTATGTCTGAATTGATTTGAATTCATAATATACACTTATGTTGTATTCTGGGCCAGACAAATACATTGTATTGATTCTATGATAACACAGTTGTCCATTGGAATTTACAAGCATTGAAACTGTTACATATGCTGTATTCTGTGCCTGATACATAACATATTATCAATATTATGAATGCAAGGTGGTATATTTCAGTATGTATAATTGTTATATATGTTGTATTCTGGGCCGGAGGCCTATATTTACATGTTTACATTTGTTTTTGAAAATTCTGATAATATAGTCATACTAAAACGTCTTTGTGAGGTTAATTGGTCCATACTATGCAATACTGTAAGATTGGTATATCTACTGGTGGAGTTGTCTCGCATTTGATTCCATTATCATACCTTACTACTAGTAAAGGCTGTGTGCTATAGAGTCACATCAAGTGTTAGATTTGTCCACACTGTGTTTGGCTTTTAAATGTGTCTGAATTTACTCATAATGTGTTATTCTTTGATTGCTGTTTTATTGTGCCACATGTGTGCAGTTCACAATCATGCTTTATTTACAGAATTGTATCTTTCTAGACTAGTTGATATGATCTAAATGGTATGGTCCATTTTTGTAACACAGGCCAAAATGTCATCATGAATAGTGTGTGATTGTTTATTTTTCCTGTTTACATGTAGAAAACAAGTGATTGATTGTACATATGTAGTACATAAATGCATTGTCCAGTTAACATTATGCATAAAGGAACTAACGCATCTATTTAATACCCTTTAACGACAACAGACATATGTTAATTACTAGTAAGTGTTATATTCTGCAAATGGCAATCCATTAAAAGTAAGAAAGGATTAAATGTGTTGTTGTATTAAAGAATGAACTTTAATTATGAAATGTATATATATATATATGCTCCGCAGATTGTGAGTAACATTTATAGAATAGTCATTGTTTATTGAATTTTGCAATGCATCATGTATGTATAACAAACAGGACCTTTATATAAACGAAAACTACATGGGACCCATACAAACAGTGCTAGCAAAACCCAACTGGGTCCCATATAAGATGCCCATAGAGGACCCATATCGAAACCTGGATGGGTCCTAATTGGGCAGCTCATATGGGGCCAAGTGGGATTTTGCAAACACCTTTTGCATGGGTCCCATATGGGTAGCCTATAATGGGGCCCGTCTTGGATCCATATAGGACCCACATGTATCCCATAATGAAACCGATTTGGGACCCATGCAGAAACAGTTTGCAAAATCCCACATGGCCCCATATGGGTTGCCTATAAAGGACCCATATCGAAGCCAATATTGGACCCATATGGGTAGCCGATATAGGACCCACCTTGGGTCCAAATGGGACCCACACAGGTGCCATATCGCAACCCATCTGTGAAAATCCCACTTGGCCCCATATGGGTTGCCCATACAGGACCCATATCGAAGCCCATATTGGACCTATATGGGTATCCCATATAGGACCCACCTTGGGTCCACATGGAACCCACATAGGTCCCATATCGCAACCCATCTGGGACCCATACAAATACAGTTTGCAAAATCCCATTTGGCCCCATATGGATTGCCCATACAGGACCCATATCGAAGCCCACATTGGACCTATATGGGTATCCCATATATGGCACATCTCGGGTCCACATGGAACCCACATAGGTCCCATATCGCAACCCATCTGGGACCCATACAAATACAGTTTGCAAAATCCCATTTGGCCCCATATGGATTGCCCATACAGGACCCATATCGAAGCCCATATTGGACCTATATGGGTATCCCATATATGGCACATCTCGGGTCCACATGGAACCCACATAGGTCCCATATCGCAACCCATCTGGGACCCATACAAATACAGTTTGCAAAATCCCATTTGGCCCCGTATGGTTAGCCCATACAGGCCCCATATAGTAGCTCATATGGGTCCCATATATTTATGCTGGCTGGGCAGATGTTTGGTTCGCTCATTTTTGTATTATTATTGACCACAGTAGCAGCAGCACCACCACCATCACAACCATAGTCTTCCACTACATCGTTTCCTTATGTCTTGTGTCATCTACTGACATGTAATCATTAGTAACGATCATCATTATCTTCTTCATCCTCTCTATCTCCATCTTATATCATGTATCATCATCAGGCATCACCACCATCATCATCATCATCATGATACATCACCATCATCATCATCATCGACACCTCCAACAACATTATAATCAATATCATCGTCATTATCACAATCATAATTATCATCTTCTTTTTCTTCCTTTTTTCCATCATCATCATACTTCATCATCATCAACAGCAGCAGCAACAATAATAACAATATTATCTTACGGCAATTTTCCTCGATATTATATTCATCAGTACCAAATGCACTCTCTATACATAGCCATCATTAAAAAGCTGACATTTATATTTCTGCTATGAAACAGTATGTTAAATCAGTCTGAATATCTATGTACAAAAGATCAAACAAATATTTGATATCAATGTTTTTGCTAATCAATTACTTCTTTCCCAGTATTATTTCCGTGTCATAAATAAATACCTTTAAAGTATTGTCAGTGACACTTAAATTAACAGTTTTCGCGGGTTTGAGACATGGATGATATAAATATTACCATTTTATGGCATTAATATGGTAATTGTAGTAACCGTGTTTGGCCCACTAACCGAATTGTCGACTAGCTTATTGTTCTAACAATACAGTTCCTGAAGCTATCATTTAAATCAAAATAAAAGCGTCAAAATTGAAATACGTATTAGGCAGTTACATACAGATATAGCATCTAAATAAAACACTGAAATAAAACATTCCAACATGAACCATAGTTCTTAAAAACGGGGCAGAAATTTTCCGTTTTAACCTCCTCCTATAGACTAATCTGATCTAATTTTTCTTCTTTCTGTTTTGCATCAGTGTGCTCGAATGGAATATCTCTATTTAACACAAAATAGCACGTGGTAAAGCTTGTTAAGTGTTTGTGACTAGCGATGAATGGAAAGTCATCCTTAAAGCCTCGGTCACAACCCACTGCGGTCACCGCAGACAAAACGCACGATTTTGAGACCGCAACACAAACGCACGGGCAACGTGCGGTCGCTGCACGCCTGTCGCGCGTTTTCAGTTAAAGCAGACCGCAGCTGCGTATGCGAATCGTGACATTTGACGTGCGTCTGTTCTACGGCGACTCGACGGTCACCGTGTGACTGTGAATTACATTTAATGTCGACGCACGACCAACGCATAGTTATCGCACGATCACAGCAAGTTGTACGCACGGTCGCCGCAAGACAGCAATTGCATTTTGGCCAAAACACGAATATGAATCAAATTTTCATAAAAAATAAATCCTGCATGTATTGGTGCCATTTACGACGTTTAATCTACATGTATATCAGAAAGATGCTATGGTTAAATCTTCAAATTAAAAACAAAACACTTTACAAGTAGCTTTATGATTGTAACACATGTGAAATAAAGAGATAGTATGTAAATGTGTTAAAAGCATGCAAATAATCTTGTTTCTATACGCGAAGCACATAGCGCTTTGCGGTCACCGTGCGATAACATCGCGTGTCTTTGCGGCGAGCGTGAGGTGTCAGCTCCTTTCTTGCGGCGCCGGTGTGTATATCGCAAGGTAGACGTACGTACTTTACAAGGAAGTCGTGCGACGTCCGCAAGTGCACCGTGCCTGCTTGCAGCAGTCAATGTCGAAGCAAAAAAACGTAGTGTCCGTAGGTTGATCGCACGATGTGCGCACGGTACCTTCACAGTGCCCGCACGGTGGGTGATTGACGGCCACGCAATGCCGCCTCATCAACTTTAAGCGCTTCCGCTAATGTCTGTTGCGGTTGTTGCGGCGACCTTGCGATCGAGCAAAAAACGCACGGGCGCCATAAGGTCGACGCATGTTTTTGACAAAAATCTCATCAACCGCCGCAACCCGGTTGTGTCCGAGGCTTAAAGGGGCGTATCGACTGTAGGTCGACAATAACATTTTCATTTACAGATATCATTTGATATTGAAGCATTTTTTAATTCAGTGGTTTATTTCTGTGAACATTCGGCAAACTATATTATTTTATTATATAAACGGTGGCATCGGTGATTCTTTCGCGCGAAAATGTGTAGTAGTATTAAAATCGGTGCGAATGAAAAGTACATGAGGTACCGTTACGCGCATGCGCACCGTTGATAAACCTTACATATCGTGGGAAAGTTTTTATTGAAGAGCGCACATTTGTAGGCGTCAGTTCGAATCCTACTGGAACCATGAAACTAAAACTATATCCGAAAAAAATGAAATTGTCTTGCTTTAATATATGTCTATAATCATTTGAAATACCATCGAAATGCCCCCTTTGAACAATAATAGGTAACCAGAGGTACATTGGCAGAATACACACCATTTAATAAACACTGTTATAATTTAACACTGTCCCAGAATAAAGATAAAAAGGTTCACGCGGTTCATGTTCCGTTATTTCCTGGGTTGTTAGTTTAGAAATAATTTTCGATTTAAAGTTGTTTATCGGCTAATAAACAACGATTTGGAGTTCTGATGCGTATGAATTAAACCACGACGGCGCATGAGAACGACAACCGGGAGTTGATTAGTCAATAAACAACGATAATGCGAAAATATTCTGATTCTAACATGACATGGCAACATTTTATGCAATTACAATGCGAACTATATTTTACACTTTCGGAAATATTTGTCGGTTTGTTTATTGGTAGTTCAACGCCGATTTTTGTTCTTTGTCTAAAAAAAAACAACTCTGCACGTGTCATGTTATAATTATAAATAATCGCTTATAAAAACTCAGTAAAAATGTTAAATTCTTACTTTTTATAGAGTTTTCTGGAAAAGAAATGCATTGTTTGAAGACTTTGACACAGAAGTTGCACGTAATAGTCCATTGTATTCGAACTTCGTATTGTTCATGTACGTGTTCCTACGAAAAGTGTTTCAAAAACAAATAAAAGGTTGGTCAAGATTACCTTAATAATCGTTCTTGCATATACACGTGATCGGAGTGCTATAGGTAGCAAGTGATTGGAGCAGAAAGAAATCACGTGTGTATGACGTAGTTTTAGCGTGCATCTAGCCAGAAGTAGTGCTAGATAGTAGAGTTCCTACAGTACATAGCCTCCATGATGTTACATACCCATCAACCTTTACGTGTATAAATTATATATTTTGATCAACAATGGCATTTAAATTGCGCCATATCATAGTTCAGCGTTTACAGAGATTCTTAACGTGCACTAACCTTCTGTGCAACATAACTTGATAGGGAAGCGGATAATCATTGTATCATGCGTACGCCGCGTCCGCCCCCACTAAATCCGCCTATGGAGTGTATGCAATCCTACCACAAGGAACTACGTGTACCATTTATAAATTAACTGTTGTAGACACACACTTATTTGAAAGTATCATGCACTTGTATTTAATTAGTTCAATGCACTCATTAACAATTCTTAAAACAGGATTGACATGTCTAGATTTATATCGGACTGGTAAAGGTCATTGTTGGCACATAGTTATAAATTAAATCGTATCATATAATTAATTATAATTAGCATAACTGTCTCGTTTAAGTATTTAAAAAGTATGATTGACGTGTGAAGGCCACATTCAAATTACTGAGTATTTTATAATATTTATATTAATATCGGTCTGTAACGCCGCATATGTACGTCGCCACAAATCGTGATCAAACCAATATACGCACTATAGTGCGCCAATGTCATAACACCACAATGCACACGTTTAGACTGTTGTAGAATGTCGAAAACATCCTGTCTGTTTCTCCGTTTGTCAGTCTGTATGTATTTAGTCTCTACTTTTTTGCCACAAACAAAACTTTCTCCTCCTCATCATCATCATTACCACCATCACCATCATCCTCATCACCACCACCACCACAACCATCATCATCGTCATCACCGCCACCACCATCATCCTAATCATCGTCATCACCACCACCACCATCCTCACCACCACCACCACCACCAACATCATCCTCACCACCACCACCACCATCCTCACCACCACCACCACCAACATCATCCTCACCACCACCACCACCACCAACATCATCCTCACCACCACCACCACCAACAACAACATCATCCTCACCACCACCACCACCACCAACATCATCCTCACCACCACCACCATCATCATCATCGTCATCACCGCCACCACCATCATCCTAATCATCGTCATCACCACCACCAACATCATCCTCACCACCACCACCATCATCATCACCATCATCCTCGTTGTTATGTTCTTTTCAACTGTATATTAAATTACTAATGTTAGCTCCCTCTATGCGTTAAAAAGGCAGAGTCATGCCACAGGTAATCTGTTATGCGTTGCGCGTCGCCGCATAAACGAAACCGTTCCCTATATGCGTTGAAAATCACCGCATAAACACGTTTTTTTTGCGGCGAGACATGCATATGCGGCGTTACATCGGTCATTGTAGTCATACAGTCATAAATTAAATCGTATCATATAATAAGGCTGTTGTATTATTATTTATGCGTGTCGTGGGAAAATCGGACTGAATGCATGTGCGTAAAGTGTCGTCCCGGATAAGCCTGTGCAGTCCGCATAGGCTAATCCAGGACGGCACTTTCCGCCTACAGTGGATTTATGTTTGGAAGACTGCACAGGTTGATCCGGAGCGACACTTCGCACATGCATCAAGCCCGGTTTTCCCACGACACGCCTCTATCATAATTTTCTTATTTGAATACCGCATATTGCTTATATTCTTGGTTTCGCGTATTTACGAAATACTTACGGTTGTTTTGCGTTTTTGGAATGGTAAATATGTTATTTGACATCAATTAATGTTTTAGTCTGAAAAAATATTATACATAATATATAATATACATATTACAACTCATGTATGCTGTGGATTATATAGTATGTATACCACATACCGTTTATTATTATGGTGGACATTTGACTTAGTTTTTGTGCATTCTATTATACTTCCATTTGTATACTCATTGGCATATTGCCTACTGTATTATTCAATAAACTGTCAAACTGTGTAAGATATATGTGTAAGATATGGGTCAATCTGTGCCTGCAGCAGAGATAATGCTATTTTCATCAGATTGTTTAATCAAAACGGGTAGTCAATGTGCCCTTTTAAAGTACAGTTTGTCCCACTAAGATTCTAAAATACTCGTGAGATCGATATGGAGTCTAACATTGTAAAATACTTTTGGTTAACAGTTTTATTCGATTGTTCTGACTGGATAAAACACCAGAATAATATGCATGCACGTGACAGCCAAAACACCAGAATAATATGCATGCACGTGACAGCCAAAACAACTCAGCAGTTCAGTTGCTCAAAACTTTTTTAACGTGCTTGAAATCAGGGATGCTTAGCCTTTATATCACATGTCATTTTAAATAGTCAATCATTTAAATATAGTCGATACACTTAAGAGTTGATTATTTAAAATTGTCAATCATTTAAAATAGTTGATCATGAAATGGTCAATCATTCAAAATAGTTGATTATTTAAAATAGTTGATAATTTAAAATGGTCCATCATTCAAAATAGTTTATCATTTAGAATTGTCGATCATTTAAAGTAGTTGATAATTTAAAATACTAAGATGATCATTTCAAATGTTGAATCATTTAAAATCGTCATTCATTTAAAATACAGGTAGGTGATACTTTTAAATGGTGAATCATTAAAAATTGTTGATCATTTAAAATAGGTGATAATTTTAAATGTTTAATCAATTAAAACAGGTGAGAACTTTAAATGGTGAATCATTTAAAATAGGTGATCATATTAAATGGTGAATCATTTAAAAAAGTCGATCATTTAAAATAGGTGATCATTTTAAATTGTCGATTATTTAATACACATACTAACATTTAGCAATATGTTTGTTTTGTTTGTTTGGATTTTTCGCTGTATTTAACAGTATTTCTGTCATATTAGCAAATTTTTATATTTATTCAATAACATAAACAGCCATCGGCAATAAATCGATCATTTAAAACAGTTAATAATTTAAAACAGTTAATCATTTTGAATAGTAAATCGTTTAAAACAGTTAATCATTTTGAATTGTCCATCATTTAAAACAGTTAATCATTTTGAATTGACTAATTTAATTTAAAACAGTTAATCATTTTGAATAGTAAATCGTTTAAAACAGTTAATCAGTTTGAATTGTCCATCATTTAAAACAGTTAACCATTTGGAATAGTCAATCATTTAAAACAGTTAATCATTTTGAATTGTCCATCATTTAAAACAGTTAACCATTTGGAATAGTCAATCATTTAAAACAGTTAATCATTTTGAATTGTCAATCATTTAAAACAGTTAATAATTTTGAATTGTCCATCATTTAAAACAGTTAATAATTTTGAATTGTCCATCATTTAAAACAGTTAATAATTTTGAATTGTCAATCATTTAAAACAGTTAATAATTTTGAATTGTCAATCATTTAAAACAGTTAATCATTTTGAACAGTCAATCACTTAAAACAGTTAATTATTTTTAATAGTCAATCATTTAAAACAGTTAACCATTTTGAATTGTCAATCATTTAAAACATCCATTGGCTTTAGGTTGAACAGCTAGTGGAAATTGAAATTTAGGACACAAAGAGAACTAAGAATGTCTTTGTTTTTATTTATTAAATCAAAACCATTCTACGTATAAAAATATTGTATTTTCTGACTGTACAATCGACATATTCATTATTACAAATTATTCACTTCATGTATAAAATCTAGCAAAACAAATATAAATATACTTCTATACTATTTCAAGCTGTAAGGCGTCAATTGTGAAAATAAATGGTATCTAAAAACTGAACAAAAGAGACCATTCCAATAATATTTTTAAAATGTATGCAAATGAAATGTCAACAATTTAAACTTCATATAAAACTGTAAGCTGTATCATTCATACATTTCGGAATTTATATACAACGTACATTGCTTGAAAGCATTCCATAATAATATACATAATATAATTATAGTAATTTTAATCTATACAAAAATTAATTTATTAAAATATCATGAGCTCTAGTTATCAAGAGATTTTGTTTTTGGGATGTTGCTAAAAATAAGATAGAAGTAGATGTGTTTAACAAAGCAAACACTATACTAATACAGAGTTACAAGAAATACATGAATGATAAAGGAAAATGCAAACATGTACATCAAAATCTTTTAAATGTTGTTGCTATTAAGTATTAGCCATAGTCCTGATAGTATTATTTGATTTGGCAAACAATAGGTAATTGCAAATATGGAAAATATAAAGTAAACAAATACCTTCGATAAAACCTACTGATGCTAAATGTTACAGAATAATTCTTCAAAACAAGTCAAGTTACACACAAATCCAAACATAATAAATAATATTTTAAATATCTATCACATATGGACAAAGTACACATATACGGAAATCTACAATCGTATTGGATCATCACTTCGTTCATGCTTCAATCGCTTCATTTCATACATAAGGGAATATGTGGAGTTCAAAAGTTCATCAGTGGCCCTCTGAAGACCGTCAGAAGCCAGTGAAAAACTTGCGCTACTACTGTCGCCCTTGTAAGCACTGGGCCAGGTGCTGTCGGCGTACTGAGCCTCGGGACGGTACGTGGGACGGGGCAGTGGGCGACAGATGGACTGCTCCTTGGGGTTCCACTCGTATGGGAAGTTGGCTGCAAGAGTCTCCGCATCATCCAGGGTCTGTCGAGATGGGCAAAAAACTGATCATTAAACTGAGGCAAAAGGAAAATCTAAATAACATTTACCAGCATGACAAAACTTAAACTTTTGGCTCCCAATTTACCACAATGAAAAACACTTTGGAATTTTACTTTTAATTTTATTTACTTTGTTATACATACATTTGACACTTTCAAATAATCCAACAGTTAAACCATCATTAATCCTAACTAGTCTGAACCCTAGCACAAAATGGCTTTGTTGTTTATATACTCTACGTTACCCCCAAATTATACACAAGTTTCACTTATCAGGCATTTTAGACCAACAGCACAGCACATCACGACGCATTGATTTAATAAAACCCTGTGAGATAAACTTAGCTGTATTTTCACACTGTGAAATTTAGCAAACACGCGCAGTATAAAGACGTGATTTTGTTGATTTGATGTTTTTCGTGTTATTTGGAATTCTTACTATCATCTTCAAAATAAAGACAGGAAATAATGGGATAAATAGAATACTAAGTAAGCGATGATTATTTGCTCTGCACAAAAACATAAACAGTTTAAAACTACTTGCTGTGAATCATGGTTCAAGTTTTCTTATACTTGCTAAATAAACTTGTCTCTATTAAACACTAACCAAGTATTATCTATAACAATGAGTCTCTCACCGTTCTAACGGCCGCCTTGAGTCCAGACGTGTTGTCACGCAGACCTATCGTCCGGGAGGCAGGCATCATGGACGGCTGTGTGCTGTTCCAACCCTTCATACAGTGCTGAAATAACAATGATAATAATTAATTAACATTTTCTGACTTCTTAGGGAAAAATACCAGGTTTAAAATTGGGAATTTCTCAACATAAAAATTGCCAAATTGGGAAAAGAATGTAAAAAATAAATCTAGATGATACACGTAGTATCAAATTTCATTTATAACTTGATAAAATTGCAGTATATGTCCAAATGTGATTTGAGTTTTTGTTTTTGTTCTTAAAATATTTCTTGATGTAATTTTCTTCACTGCTGTTATAAACGTTAAACTAAATTCTGTATCAGAGGAGAATTTATTTTAGAATTGAGGAAAAACAACCATATTTTGCTTTGATAATAGGTCAGATATTCTGACCCACAAAGCCTGTGTTCAACATTACTGGTATTTTTGTCCAAAGGCCCTTCAAGATCCATCTTGCCACTTCCAGGTGCAACAATGGTTCGTTTTGTGTACAGTTACATAATAACGAGACTGTCTAATATTGTGAAGGTTGATTAGTAATTTTCAACCAAAACCAAAACAGTATATCACATTGGCTTGTGTTTCGATCAGGTGATTAACCAATTTTCAGTAAAATTGTACCTTGGATAGGGCCATGGAGTCGGCAGCATCGAAGCTGTTCCTGCGGTGAGGCTTCACCCGGCTCGGTGCGGCTAGCGTGGAACGTGGAATACTCACCCTGTATTATAGATGAATACACTTCAAAATCATGCGCTGTTGTTATTAAAAATATCTTTATAAAACACTGTTTTCAGAGTTACTCTTCTTATGCGTAGATACATACAGCTCAAAACAACAGGTGCTTCTTTGCGGTTTCATTTCCTACTTCATTAATCAAAGCTTTTCCAAACAATTTACTATGTGAAGTATGTAAGTATGTTTTCCATGTCACCAATTCCTCTCTCATCACATTCAGGCACTACCTACGGCAATGCTTCATCAGGGTTCATAAAGATTACCTACGGCAATGCTTCATCAGGGTTCATACACATTACCTACGGCAATGCTTCATCAGGGTTCATACAGATTCATACAGATTTTCTCTAACAAAACTCAAGCACTTGTTAAGCCAGGGGTGTGGAAATCCTATGTCCGACTTGTCCGACGCGGGTATTGTTTCTGTCTACTTGAACTGGACAAGTACAATTTCAGGGTGTGAAAAAGATGTATGAGTTGGAAGTTTATTATCATATCATTATATTCTTAAGCATTTGAATAACAAATTGTGTTTTATTTATCATTTACTGAATTATATATCAGGAAGGCCTGAAATGAAAACAATATTTAATTTGGACAAGTGACTGTTGCATGCGGACATGAAGATTTTTGCAATGAACTTGTCCATTGACAAGTAAACAATTTGGTATTTCCACATCTCTGTAAGCACTTTTGAAGGACAGAAGATTCAATTCAAGCACTTTTTTAGTTAGCAGTATTTATATTTTTGAAAGGTTCTGCTGTAATTATTACTAATATTTAACGATTCGTACTCGGTTTAAAGAACTTTAAATACTTTAACTTAGTGGGACACTGTCCTAGAAAACTTTATTTGCAGGCATACAAAAACACTACACTGTTGCAAAATTTTTTTTTTACCAATTACACAGAGTATTTTTAAGCACTTTTGAGGCCAAAGTAAGCATCATATTTTCCTATTTCACCACTACATTTCCTACCTTACAAATCTCGTCCCATCGTACGTGGGTTTCTCGTTCTATTCACCACTACATTTCCTACCTCACAAATCTCGGTTCATCGTACATGGGTTTCTCGTTCTATTCACCACTGCATTTCCTACCTCAAAAATCTTGGCTCATCATACGTGGGTTTCTCGTTCTAGTCACCACTACATTTCCTACCTCAAAAATCATGTCTCATCGTACGTGGGTTTCTCGTTCTATTCACCACTGCATTTCCTACCTCAAAAATCTCGTCTCATCGTACATGGGTTTCTCGTTCTATTCACCACTGCATTTCCTACCTCAAAAATCTCGGCTCATCGTACGTGGGTTTCTCGTTCTATTCACCACTACATTTCCTACCTCACAAATCTCGGCTCATCGTACGTGGGTTTCGCGTTCAATTCACCACTACATTTCCTACCTTACAAATCTCAGCTCATTGTTTGTGGGTTTCTCGTTCTATTCACCACTGCATTTCCTACCTCACAAATCTCGGCTCATCGTACGTGGGTTTCTCGTTCTATTCACCTCTACATTTCCTACCTCACAAATCTCGGCTCATCGTACATGGGTTTCTCGTTCTGTTCACCACTACATTTCCTAACTTACAAATCTCGTCTCATCGTACGTGGGTTTCTTGTTCTATTCACCACTACATTTCCTACCTTACAAATCTCGTCTCATGGTACGTGGGTTTCTCGTTCAATTCACCACTACATTTCCTACCTCACAAATCTCGGCTCATCGTACGTGGGTTTCTCGTTCTATTCACCACTGCATTTCCTACCTTACAAATCTCAGTTAATCGAACATGGGTTTCGCGTTCAATTTACCACTACATTTCCTACCTTACAAATCTCGGCTCATCGTACGTGGGTTTCTCGTTCTATTCACCACTGCATTTCCTACCTTACAAATCTCAGTTAATCGAACATGGGTTTCGCGTTCAATTCACCACATTATTTCCTACCTCACAAATCTCGGCTCATCGTACGTGGGTTTCTCGTTCTATTCACCACTACATTTCCTACCTCACAAATCTCGGCTCATCGTACGTGGGTTTCTCGTTCTATTCACCACTACATTTCCTACCTCACAAATCTCGGCTCATCGTAGGTGGGTTTCTCGTTCTATTCACCACTACATTTCCCACCTTACAAATCTCGTCTCATCGTACGTGGGTTTCTTGTTCTGTTCACCACTACATTTCCTAACTTACAAAACTCGTCTCATCGTACGTGGGTTTCTCGTTCTATTCACCACTACATTTCCTACCTTACAAATCTCGTCTCATCATACGTGGGTTTCTTGTTCTATTCACCACTACATTTCCTAACTTACAAATCTCGTCTCATCGTACGTGGGTTTACTCGTTCTATTCACCACTACATTTCCTACCTCACAAATCTCGGCTCATAGTACGTGGGTTTCTCGTTCAATTCACCACTACATTTCCTACCTCACAAATCTCGGCTCATCGTACGTGGGTTTCTCGTTCTCCTTCCTCGGTTCAGAGTCCTGGTAGTCGTAGCTGGCAAACATACTCCTCTGTATCGGCTCCGGAAACAGCCTCTCATTCACGATGTACGGCTTCACCTCTGGAAAATAAATAGAATGACCATTTATATAAACTTATATTTATATACTTACGAGACGTGTCGTGGAAAAATCAGGCTTAATGCACATGCGTAAAGTGTTGTACCGGACCAGCCTGTCCAGTCCGTTTTTAGGTTGACTTCTGTTTCAAGAAGTCTCTTCTAAGCATAAGTCCACTATAGGCGGAAAGTGTTGTCCCAGATCAGCCTGTGCAGTCCGTTTTTAGGTTGACTTCTGTTTCAAGAAGTCTCTTCTAAGCATAAGTCCACTATAGGCGGAAAGTGTTGTCCCGGATCAGCCTGTGTGGACGACGCCAAGCATGTGCATTAAGCCCAGTTTTCCCATGCCTCATATATTTACTACTGGCAAGTATGGAACACAACCCAGAATTTTATCGACAAAAATACTGAAAAATCAACGAAATGGCATTACAAGATGCCTAGTGACACTTCATAAAATATTTGTCAACATACAAATGTTAGTAATTAGTATTTAACAAGACATATAATCCAGAGGAATAGGACTTTCACCTGTGTGTACCAACTATAGCTTACCACCAAAGCCCTTAACTTTCCTTGAGATACAATGGTTAGAGGGAGTCAAAATATGCCAAGCATTCCTGTAGCTCATAAGATGTAAGATAGACAACTACCGTTTAACAAACAAATGTATGTAATTTTAGTGTATTTAAACAGAAAATACATCTAAATTAAGGACTAAGAGTAAAATACTATAACATACCATGCAATCAATAAATTTTGTAAAAATCAACACACCAATGCAGGATTAATTCTTAAACAGCAGTTGAGTAGGAGCAACACATGACGTTGTAGGAAAGCAACAAATGGGAGACTTTCCTGTATGAACTGTAAACAGCTAAAGAGGAGCCTATTTATCTTTCCTGTATGAACTGTAAACAGCTAAAGAGGAGCCTATTTATCTTTCCTGTATGAACTGTAAACAGCTAAAGAGGAGCCTGTTTATCTTTCCTGTATGAACTGTAAACAGCTAAAGAGGAGCCTATTTATCTTTCCTGTATGAACTGTAAACAGCTAAAGAGGAGCCTATTTATCTTTCCTGTATGAACTGTAAACAGCTAAAGAGGAGCCTATTTATCTTTCCTGTATGAACTGTAAACAGCTAAAGAGGAGCCTATTTATCGTTCCTGTATGAACTGTAAACAGCTAAAGAGGACCCTATTTATCGTTCCTGTATGAACTGTAAACAGCTAAAGAGGAGCCTATTTATCTTTCCTGTATGAACGGTAAACAGCTGAAGAGGAGCCAATTTATGTATGAATACTGGGCATGTCAATAGCTAGTATTTTGCATTTGGGGAAATAGCATGACAGCATTCAATGGAATCAAACATCACACAAATTTCTTAATGATGTAATTCTCAATCATATAACAAATACATGTAAAATTACAAATCAAATATAAATGAATAAGGTAAATAAAAAAACAAACTGTTTTGTACATGTTGGATGTTTACATGGATAATGTTTCAAAAGAAAAAGTTAAAAGGAAAATTTACATAAATATACATAGAAATTTAATAGCCGGGAGAGCCTATCCCAAGGTAAATTATACAGTGTCCACTGCATTATCAACTGACCAGAGTATGTGTTTTAGAAATCAAACAAACTGTTTGTAAAATGACTTAAATGGTTTACTTCTACAACTTTAAAGGTGTTGTACATGTAGGTATAACTGAAATAAACTGATGATATATGACTATCTTAATGATAACCATGTGAGTGGCATTAGAAACAATGAGAATATTTGTCATGTAGTGTATATACATGTACTGTGCAATACTTAACAAAGATATTTGTTAAATGATTCATAATACATGTGAACTGATTCTAAATATTTAGAACTACATATAAATGCATGTATGATCACCATCAGTAACAATGCTACATGGCTATACAAAATGTTAAAATAACAAGGTTCACAGTTCACAGAATTTGAAGAGTTTTTAACTCAGAGTTTTTTCCCGATATGTATACTTTCCAATCAATTCCAAATTCTTCCAACACAACTTTTTTCCTTAGCAAAAAACTTTCATCCCGACCCACACAACACCTTGACCTTTATTATAGGATTTTTTCCAATTATTCAATTCCAAATTCTTACCAGACGCTTTTTTCTGAGCAACAAATTTTCAACCCCACCCACACATCACCTTGACCTTAGATCTTGAACAGTTGAACTATAAAGCAGATGATTTTAAAGGCGAAATACCCTTGACCTTGAGCAGTTGAACTGTAAAGCAGATGATTTTAAAGGCAAATGACCTTTGATCTTGAGCAGTTGAACTATAAAGCAGATGATTATAAAGGCAATGACCTTTGACCTTGAACAGTTGAACTATAAAGCAGATGATTTTAAAGGCAATGACCTTTGACCTTGAACAGTTGAACTATAAAGCAGATGATTTTAAAGGCAAATGACCTTTGACCTTGAACAGCTGAACTATAAAGCAGATGATTTTAAAGGCAAATGACCTTTGACCTTGAACATTTGAACTATAAAGCAGATGATTTTAAAGCAAATGAGCAAAAACACATAAATTATAAACAATACAAATTCAACCTTTATAAACGGATACCAAAACTCTGATGCAGTGTAACCCAAATTGTTCAGTGTAACCCAAATTGTTCTACTACACATACAAACAGTTGAACAAACAAATAGAATAGTTAAACAGCTTGTTAACTGTTAATTCCACGCTACACTACCTGAGGGGGGTCCGTCTTTATTTCCTGCACAACATTGTAAACAACAGTACAACACACAGAGTTCACAAACAACACACTCAACTTGTGTAGAACAGTTTTGGTGACATAGTTCAAAATAAAGTATAAAAATATTGAATGCTGAGATTTTAAGTGTGACGAATTTCTTTTACTAAATGAGTAGACAATAAATGTTTTCTGAAAATATATTATTTAACAAAACAATAAAAGCATGTTTCGTCCAAAACAATTTAATATCAATATATCACAATACAAGTTAAATTATTTATAAATTGACAATATATGAAATGCGTATAACGTTTTCATTATATGTACTATATTAAATATTTTTACAGCTAAAAATTGTTTATCCTCAAAATCTGATTTACCCGTAAACAGAAATAAGATGAACAACAATAGCAACTTACCAGTAACTGTATATTAAAATTGTACTGTATAGCATTAAATTTCACACAGACTGAACACAAGATATAAATATAACAACATCTATCACCACATTCAAAGAAGTTCTCAAAGTAGAGATTTTCTACTTTAGTAAAAATTACCTTGATAATCGCAAAATACGCAAATGAGGGGCGTCGTGGGAAAACCGGTCTTACTGCATATGCGTAAAGTGTCGTTCTGGATAAGCCTGTGCAGTCCGCAATCCAGGACGGCACTTTCCGCTTTTATGTTATTTTCTGTTTCAAGCAAGTCTCTTCTAAACATAAATCCACTGTATGCGGAAAGTGCCGTCCTGGATTAGCCTGTGCAGACTACACAAGCTTATCCGGGATGACACTTTACGCCCATGGATTAAGCCCGGTTTTTGCACGACGTGCCTCAAATAAAGTCTAGATTCAATTTTGAGAACTTCTGTAGTAAAGGTACCAGTGCATCACCATCACCATACAAAATAAGACAAAATATATCGAAGGAAGCAATATTGTGGATAAATTAGTTGTGTGTAACCTACTTGTTTCCTCAAGTGCTCGCTGGACAGGCTCGGGCTCCCTTTCTGGGTGCTCCCATAATTCCTGGGGGCCACTAAAAATAGCACAACTAACATTATACAACTTGCCTATAGATAATCGTCTAGATAATATGTATACAATATGGAGCCCACAAATATTTGTAACTGGGCTACATGAACATTGGCTATATTAATTTAGTGTAATTTTACATAAACCTTATAAAAGAATGAATTTGTATTGATTTAATCATATTTTGATATTCAATAGTTCACTGTGAGCACAACATGCATGGATGAGGCTAAAAAAATAAAATAGAATTTCAGATGTGGTATTTAGTGGTTTGTTAACATCTAACAACAATTACATATTCAATCATTAGAGTTGTGACCATTGACTGCTAACAGAGTTCACTAGAGCAGGTCACTTTGTCCAAGCTATACTCTACAGAAAATATTGCACGAGTCAGCAAAACACAGATTTCTCATACATTGTACTAGGGAAAGATCTCGAAACAAAATAGCAGGGTGCTGAAATCTGTTCCTTTTTGGTTCACTCCAGCTGCCCTCTGGGCTGGTCAACAGAGAAATGTTGAGTATCTTATAAAATCGCATATATATTTGCAATTATTATACCTCACTTCGTTTTCACATGGCAAAATCCCATATACCCATCCCTGCAGAATTTCAATATTCATGGCGCTGGAAAGTAATATACAACGAGCGGGGTATAATAGTTAATATACCCCGTGCGTGACTAAAATATACCCCTTGCGTGGGCTTAAAAATAGCAAATCGGGTTTTCCGAGAAATCCGTTTTGGCTAATGATCAGTAGGCGATCAATGTCGATGAGCGCTTGATTTTCCAACAATAAACTGTAGTTTACCATGTACGATTAGTTTATTCTTTGAATTACAGTATTTTTGTTCGGTATAATAAAATAAATATCACAGGCATGTTGAGGGGTATAGTAAATATTGCCCCCCTCGAAGAGTTATGTCAACCTGGGCCTTCAGCCTCGGTTAACGTCACGCTCCTCGGGGTGCAATATTTGCTATACCCCTCAACTGCCTATGATATTTATATATAATTATATGACAAATTAATAAAATATGTCTAAAGACCTTAATTAGAAGCATTAGAATCATAAAAACCATGGATTTAGCAAATTATTTCAAAATGTCAACAAACTGGTCTGTTTTGTCTTTCCACCCAGCTCCTTTTTAGCAGCACCCTGTACCGATTTGATCGTAGATCTTTCCCTTTAGCACAGACTTATAATACACAGTCTACGCAGACATACTCCATGTACATCTGGTTGGAGCATTCCTGCATGTTCAGTTTGCGGAACTCTCTCAGTTCATCAAAGAACGTCTCTGACTGGTTAATGGCCATGGGATCATTCTCAATTAATGCCGCTATCCAATCGTATCCGAGCATCTTCTGCTGTTGTCTCGAGAACGAGTCCATCTCGTACGTCAGATTCCCCGACGCGTCGCGTGTTGGACTCCTAAAGCTTACTCTGCTGGCATTCGACGTACTGGACTGGAGAACGAAGTGACATCGGGTTAGTGGAAGATCGGGGCCCGAATTCACCAACACATTCTTAGACTTAAGCATAACGAATATTCTGGAAACTGTTCTTTTCTTAAACGGCCGTTAATTTGAATTTTACTTGGCATTCACCAATGCTAACTTTAGCATTCTTTATTTAGAAGATTTGTTAATGACATAAGCAACATTGGTCCCCTACATATTTGCGAACTCTCAAGTATTATTTCTTGAGTCTAAGTCTATACTTTATTCTTAAGTCTAAGAATGGGTCGGTGAATACGGGCCCTGATCAAAACAAAAACACCATATTTTATTTAGAACGATTTGTTAATGACATAAGCAACATTGGTCCCCTACATATTTGCGAACTCTCAAGTATTATTTCTTGAGTCTAAGTCTATACTTTATTCTTAAGTCTAAGAATGGGTCGGTGAATACGGGCCCTGATCAAAACAAAAACACCATATTTTATTTAGAACGATTTGTTAATGACATAAGCAACATTGGTCCCCTACATATTTGCGAACTCTCAAGTATTATTTCTTGAGTCTAAGTCTATACTTTATTCTTAAGTCTAAGAATGGGTCGGTGAATACGGGCCCTGATCAAAACACAAACACCATATTTTATTTAGAACGATTTGTTAATGACATAAGCAACATTGGTCCCCTACATATTTGCGAACTCTCAAGTATTATTTCTTGAGTCTAAGTCTATACTTTATTCTTAAGTCTAAGAATGGGTCGGTGAATACGGGCCCTGATCAAAACAAAAACACCATATTTTATTTAGAACGATTTGTTAATGACATAAGCAACATTGGTACCCAGCATTTATATATTTGGGAACGCAGAAGTATTTGATCTTGAGTCTAAGTCTATACTTTATTCTCATGGTTAAGAATGGTTTGGTGAATACTGGACCAGGACCCGTATTCACCAACCTATTCTTAGACTTTAATATGTAAGAATAAAGACTATTATTCAAACTGTTCTGTTCTAAGAAATGCTGTTAATTTGAATCTTGGTGTTCAGCAACTCAAATTATACAGCATTTTTTATTTAGAACGATGCGTTAATGACAAAAACAATATTGGTACCCAGCATTTTTGCCAAGGCATAATTGAGGCGCGTCGTGAGAAAACCGGTCTTAATACATGTGCGTAAAGTGTCGTCCCGGATTAGCCTGTGCAGTCCGCACAGGCTAATCCGGGATGGCACTTTCCGCCTATAGTGGATTTATGTTTAGAATAGACCTCCTTGTTACAGAAAATACCATAAAAGCGGAAAGTGCCGTCCCGGATTAGCCTGTGCGGACTGCACAGGATAATCCGGGACGACACTTTACGCACATGCATTATGACCGGTTTTCTCACGACGCGCCACAATTATTAATTTTTTTATTGTTTTTAGTCTGTTTTTTGGTGTCACGCCTATGAATGGGTGGTGAATAAAGACTCTATCAGAAATGTGCCCAAATCACGTGTATATAGAGAATACTAGGTAAGTGTTGAATACAGATAAGTTTATTTAGCGAGGCTTAGAAAACCTGAACCACGAGCCTTGGCGTCACGAATATAAACAACATGACATCATTATAACGCGCGTGTTTGCTGTAGTCAACAAGGTGGAATACAGCTAAGTTTATCCCACGGGGTGTTATTTCGTCAATGCAGCCGTGATGATGGGATAAATATGTGTATAAATGGACTGGTAATTCAATCAATTAAACAACCGAGAAAGATAAAAAACTCTAAAAATTATCCAACATTCATATTTGGCACATTTTATTATCTCCAAAGATAATTATATTTAATAATTTACAATGATGTTTAGATGACTCTGTGTAAATCATAATTCCTTAAAGTTTGCAACTGTGGTACTACAAATTTGCCCAGAGTTCTTGACACTAATTATTTTTTAATCAACATTTCTACACAATCCATTGATACTCAAGCATTCTAAAAGTAACACATCTATGTATGCCTAAATCATATCAGACTACTACCTTATTGAGTCTGCTGGTATTATTGGAGAGAAGTATTGACTTTGGTTTCTTTGTATCTTTGATGAACTTCGCAATCTTCCGTGAGTTCCCCGGGTTGTCCAGGTTCTGAGCGTAGCCGGCAGATTCCGGGTCCGAGTCTGTGTCTCGCACTGGCACCTCCTTGCAATCCTAGCAACGGACATCCAGATAAAGTCAGTGGTAATTGTTTTCAAATAAAGTGTCTGAATGCACATATTTTATATATAAACATTGCTTAATTTGTAGTTGTTCTTTTGGTGTAAAAAAAAAAAAGTTCATGTAGGTCCTATTCTAAATCTTGTCTATTTTTGTTCATTATTCATGTTAAATGCAAACATATAGAGGATATTTGTTTGTTTTCGGTGTGATAACGCGTGATATCGTCACCGGAAAGGGAGACAATTGAAAGTGAAAAGTGAAAATATGTATATTGTCTCCCTTTCTGCAGACGATTTCACGCATTATCACACCTGCGGGCTCGTGGAATACATCTTTACACAATCAACGAGAGCGATACAACCCACTGGAACACCACAATCATGTAGTATTCCATTTATTATATATCTCCTGCCGATCAAAACACCACCAGATACTGCCATGAAACAAACAAAATGATAACAAACAGTTCTATAGAACGCGCATGAATACATGTCATGTACATCAATGACGTCATTCAAATAAACATGTAATAGCGTCATTGAGTCTATAAATAGAACAGGGCGTTCCCAATGTTGCTCGGAACATTACGGAAATATACGATTCTGAACGAACGTAAAAGTAGTCCGTTTTTCCAGCCATTGAATACGGAAAATTATTTCAAAGCGTGAAATACGGGAATTATATCTGGCCAATTGTTTTTCATACCGAAAAAACACCAGTATTTGAGTCAGATTATCTATAGGTATATAATAAAACATTATATTTAACAGGTGACAGCTTGTTCTCTTTTACTTTGAAATAAAAATAACGTAACTCAAGGCACTAAAATTACTAAAGACATCAACAGTAAATATGAGGCGCGTCGTGAGAAAACCGGTCTTAATGCATTTGCGAAAAGTGTCCTCCCGGATTAGCCTGTGTAGTACGCACAGGCTAATCCAGGACGGCACTTTTCGCCTACAGTGGATTTATGTTTAGAAGAGACTTCCTTGAAAAAGAAAATACCATAAAAGCGGAAAGTGCCGTCCCGAATTAGCCTGTGCAGTCCGCACAGGCTAATCCGGGACGGCACTTTCCGCACATGCATTAAGTCCGGTTTTCCCACGACACGCCTCATATATGTATGAAATCCCAATGTACACATGTAGGCTGAATCAACATGGAGATCTTCAACAGCAGAAGGGCTCCTCTGTTATAATAATGCAACTGCAGCTGCTACAAAATTGAAATGTGGCGCGTCGTGGGAAAACCGGGCTTAATGCACGTGCATACAGTGTCGTCCAGGATTAGCCTGTGCAGTCCGCACAGGCTAATCCAGGACGGCACTTTCTGCCTACAGTGGATTTATGGATTTTACAGCGGACTGCACAGGCTGATCCAGGACGACACTTTACGCACATGCATTAAGTCCGGTTTTTCCACGACGCGCCTCAAATTTGGTTAAAGATAATTTCTCTGGCTACAATTTCATAAAACCCTTTAAAAAAACGCCCAATGAGAATAATTTACTGTAGTATGGTAAATTTATACAAAGAAAAATTTGAGCCAGGGTGAGCCCTCCGGTAAGTCAAATTTTGCAGAAATTTGACTCAGTGACCAGTGAACCATTTTACTAACATTGCTGAAGTTTTGATAATTACTACTCTTTAGATTTCTGAAAATTTCAAATCTTAAAAAAAATTGAATATGTTTCACAAAAAAACACACATCATATAAGATCTTATGCAAATAATGGTAAAACATTCTCCTGACATAAATTGGAAAGGAAACTAAAAAATAAGCGTAAGTATGTTTGTTAAACCTGTGTATCTGCCTCCGCCGCTGCCAGTCTCTGCTGCAGGAACTTCAGGTCGGTGTCGTCAACGTTGGAATAGCTGTAGTTGAGTCTTGTGTAGTCCTCCTCCACCTCTCTCATCAGCTCACTTGCATTCAGGTCCCGCACTCCATTTACTCTAACGTTCCGGTCGATAATGCGACGCTTTCGAAGCGTATTCGGTGTTGCAGAACCACCTGAACTGTTTTCGTTACCCCCATTTTCTGTGAACAGTGAATCATCTGAAATTTTACCGAAGGTTTTCAGTTCATCCATGTGTTCTGCCTCAATGTCTTTACGTAGATCTGAGAGGTCACGGTTTGTGTCTCTACTCAAGGGTTCATTTGACGATGTTTCGATTATTTTCGAGTGGACATTTTTGTCTGGAAAAGTTTCCTTGTAGTTTTCTTGGTTATCTGTGCCATTTTGGTCTTTAAAATTCACCCTGTCCCTGTCTTCTTTTGGTCGTAATTGCCGTTTATGCAACCTGATGAGAAAACAACAACAACATTAAATTAATAATTAAACAGAAAATTTAATTTATAGTACCTGTCATAACAAGAGTTTAAACTAAGTTTACAAAGAATGTGAGGCAAGTCATGGGAAAACCAGGCTTAAAACACATGCATAAAAGTGTCGTCCCGGATCAGCCTGTGCGGCACTTTCCGCATACAGTGGATTTATGTTTAGAAGAGACTTCCTTGAAACAGAAAATACCATAAAAGCGGAAAAAGTATTACAGGATCAGCCCGCTTCTCCCACGACACTCCTGATATATTTGCAGTCCAGTTACTATAAACTAGTAACTGCGGCTATTCTGGAAAAGCTTTGCAGCAGGAAGAGCCAGAATAAGTGAGAACAAGAGCTGTCAGAGGACAGCGCGCTTGACTATTCGAATTATTTCAGTTGGTACATATTTTGGATAGTGGAAGGGACATAAATTTGTTAAAATACAAACCTTTTAAGTGAAGCCTTGTATAGTTTATACATATTTGGAACAAAAACTTTAACCACAAAATCTATGTAAAAAGTGTGCATAACTCTGTCAAAACACAAAACAGAGTTATGAGTAATGTTGCCCCTGATACTAGAGTTGATGACAAAGGTTACTTCCAAGTTTCAAGTGAATAACTTATGTAGTTTTGAAGTTACACAACTTGTGAATATAACTTTTAACCAGCAAATTTATGTGAAGTTTCAGGTGAAAAGCTTATGTAGTATTAAAGTTACAAGACTTTTGAATAAAACTTTAACCAATTCAGACGCGGATGCTGACACCGGGAGTAGTAGGATAGCTCACCAATTCTTCGAATAGTCGAGCTAATAACCCATTTGCCCAAAGTCCGGGACAAGTAAAACTCTACCTGGGCAAGTGGAAATTCTGACCTGTCTGCCCAAAAGGGCAAGCATAAGAAGGATCCAAAATTATGAAATTAAAAGATTGATTTACGAAAATACAACTATGTCCAGAAAGTTTTCCTTAAATAGATCATACACACCTGCGTTTATTTCCAAATGAATACTTGAATATAATCACTATCATTTGAACTGATTTAGGTAATGTCTAGATTTGAGGCACGTCGTGAGAAAACCGGTCTTAATGCATGTGCGAAAAGTGTCGTCCCAGATTAGCCTGTGCAGTCTGCACAGGCTAATCCGGAGTGGCTCTTCCGCTTTTATGGTATTTTCTCTTTCAAGGAAGTCTTTTCTAAACATAAATCCACTGTAGGCGGAAAGTGCCGTTATGGATTACACTTTACGCACATGCATTAAGACCGGTTTTCCCATGACACGCCTCATTTAATTTCCACATTTCAGACAAGTTCAGGTGGATTAGGGCAAGTTGAAATTGAATGACCTATGCCTGCCTGGGCAAGTACTTCCAAAAATATATTGTGAGGACTGATATTTGGGCAAAATGTACCCTATTAATCAAGAGGTTCCCAGACCAAAATCAGACACTTCCATTTCAATGATTATTTGTAGAGTCTTTTAGGTTTAAGCTGACTGAAACACAAAAAAAATCTATAAGAAGGTCACTATGTAAATGAATATCAAACAATCTATACAGTGTTTACCTGGCCCTCCCCTCTAGTGCAGAGTGTTCATTTACAGATTTCTGCAACGATGTATCAAGCCTCTCTTTGATGTTTGTCCTGTCGTTATCGAGCCTTCGTACTGGAGTCTTGACCTGCGGCCTGGGAACAAGACATCATTATTTACAAGGCTATTACATGGAAAATATTTTACCCCAAATGACAAATTTAGAAACCTTTCATGTTTTTAAATTGGTCATTGGTCCTGGAATCAAATATGAAAGCTACATAAGTAGCACTTCTACTTAAAAACGCAAAGCCTAAACCTGCTGGGTTAAACACTTTTAGATTACAATAAACTGTACCAACATGAATTTCATCAACAAAATATGAGATAACATTCCTGTTTACTAAATAAGCAGGCATTCATAATTAACACTGCCGTAGATAGAAACATACAGGAACTATTTTTGTTTTGATTGCAAATAATGCCACTATTTGGATTGTTTATAAAGGAAAAAGAAACCAAGAGGGCCATAAGGCCCTATGTCGCTCACCTGAGGGGCTAAGGAACTAAACTGTTTCATGAAGATTCTGCTAAAAATGTGGCCTTTGTTACAACTTGGCCTGGTGACCTAGTTTATGACCCCATGTAAACTGATTTTGAATTGGTCCCAGATAACAATGGGACAAATGTTCTAAGCATGTTTCATGATGATTTGGCTATAAATGTGGCCTTTAGTATGTTCACAAGTTTTTTCTTCAATTTGGCCTGGAGACCTAGTTTTTGACCCCACGTGACAGAGTTTCGAAATCGAACGAGATATAATTGGGACAAATGTTCTGAGCGTGTTTTCAAGAAGATTGGGTAAAAAAATGACTTCTAGAGTGTTTACAAGCTTATTATTCAATTTGACCTAGTGACCTAGTTTTTTACCCTGCATGTCCCAGTTTTGAACTCGTCCGAGATACTATTATAACAAATGTTCTAGGCAAGTTTCCTGAAGATTGGAAAAAAAAGTGGTCTCTAGCGTGTTCACAAACTTTTTAAAGTTTTCAATATAGCCACATAAGAAAAACTGTGGAATCATTTTCAAACTCGGCCAAGTTATCATAAGAATAAATGTTCTGAGAATGTTTCATGCTAATTGGGCAAAAAATGTGACTTCTAGAATGTAAGCAAGCTTTTTCTATAGCCATATAAGGGAAACTGCCCCGCCCCCTCGCGGCCATGTTTTTCAAAGCAGCGGAACCATTTTCAAACTCGGCCGAGATATCATAAGAACAAATGTTCTGAGCAAGTTTCACGCTGATTGGGCAAAAAATGTGACTTCTAGTGTTCACAAGCTTTTTCTTCAGTTTGACCTGGTGACCTAGTTTTTGCCCCACATGACCCAGTTTCGAACTCGTCCGAGATATCATTGGGACACATGTTCTGAACAAGTTTCATGATGATTGGGCAATAAATGTGGCCTCCAGAGTGTTCACAAGGTACATGTTGACGACGCATGATTCACGATGGACGACAGACAAAAGGCGATGACAAAAGCTCACCATGAGCACGTTGTACTCAGGTGAGCTAAAAATATGTTTCAGTTTGAAAATCAAGACAAATGAAAATTACCACACATTTTTTTCTAATGTTGGCGTGAAAAATCATACATGTATATTGTAAGCTGTAAATATTTATAATCACCTTTTACCCGACTGTTTTGTATAAGTAATACTGGGAGGTGACTTCGCGCTGGAACCAGTCGGTTCTTCCGACAGACTGGTGTTCACAATATCCTGCAGCTGTGTCTGCTTGTCCTTTAGTTTCCGTAGCAACAGCTTACTCTGTTCCCGAAGAGAGTCATCAACATTGGCCGTCATGTCTAGTGGTGATGTTTTGACTTTTAACAGCCTGGAATGAAAAATGATTGCAGGTGATGTTGTAAATTTTCTTCTTTAACACAATGTAGAGAATGTATTGAAAAACCTATCAAATTTAAAAGCTAATAGTGTAATTATTTATTTCTGTTTTTATTAATTTCTGTGTAAAGCATTGTAAACTATGTTCATGTTTAAGTCTTTTGGTCTTTTAAAAACTGTTGTTAACCAAATCAGTGTACAGTTTTTACAATTATACCCAATATAGATATACAATAAACTATCCTGGAGTGTCTATATTCCGATGACATAAGAAACTGGTCAATTCGAAGACATTCAGTGAAGTTTGAAAAATCTAAATATCTACTCATATTGAAAAAATAATCATTTATCTATCAATTACAACAATTAATTTGCCACTTTTAACATGTTAACATGACCAACAAATGGAAATTGTATTTGTCAGTACCCTAAATCTGCCATCTTGAATTTGTTCCAAACTCTGTTGACACACTGCATACATGAAAAATATTTGTTTTGTCTTGTTTTTCTACAGTACTTCAGATTTATATTATCTTTTCATGAATTGCCAACAGTGTAGACAAAATTAACTAGAGGTTTATTATGAAGTTTTTCAGAAACTTTGGCGCAATAGCAGACACCGTGTCAAAAATAACAGAAAATGTGGCTGTTTGATATATTTCATGAAATATGACTCTAAATAAATATTTTTCGAATATTCTTTCTGTCTGACATGTTTTCAAATCAATTCCAAACTAAATCCTTCTCTTAAGTGCACTGATTATTTAAAACAATGGATTAAAACAATGGATCATCGGAATATGGACATCACTCAGAACTAGGGACTTTTACGATATAATATTTCATGAACCAGTAATTTTTTTTGGAATTTTTACAACTACCTGTGCCTTTGAACTAGGGAGATTTTAGCGCGACAAACCTCAAAACGGGGAAAATAGTAAAGTTTTTTTATATTCTAAATTGTCAACTGTGAAAATTTTATATTTTATTTTTCTACTGATATATTTAACTTATTATACTGCAGTGACTGTGTGCTTACCTTTAACACATGATCATCAGATGATATGATTCTTAAAGTTAGATAATTGTTGTATAAGCAATTGGTCAATGGCCTCAAATAAAGGACTAACGGATGGTAATAAGTGTTTCTCTCCTGATGATGCCTCTGGAGTTTCATTATTCCTATATTAAAGTTGAACCAAAAAATGTAAAGCTGATATAAATTAGAGTTACTTGATTGTCACAGCAAATGTTCATTTAAATTTCACATATTTGAATGATGAACACAAGAGTCAGATTTCTGAGGGCAATTGCTATGCTATTTTTCTTGTTTTATGGCCCATGAATTTGTCAACCAATAGCTCAATTTTAAGATCTTAATCTGTCAGGTGTCTTTGGTGGTGGCAAATCCTCATAGTGGCATCTAGATGACCTTGGGTTAGTCTGTTTCTCTTCTTAGTATGTATGGTGGCCATCAGAGAGAAACTTTTTACCCTATAATTTGGCTATGAAAACGTGGTGCACATTATACATGGTAACAGTAAAAAATTTAAAGGTGTTTTTTTCAATTAAAAAAATCGTAATATATTCATTATATTTTGTTCATAATTAATTCATAATGTTTTTAAACACATAAACACTGCATTATAATATATTGCAAAAATATTTCCAAATAGAACAAACAATATATCCTTTTAAAACGTGATTCAAATAATATAATCTGTTAAAACTAACGAATGACAGCGTGACGTCATCAATTGACTGGGCTTCCAAATCTGCAAGCCGTTAGCAACACCCATAGCAACGGTGTCGGTTTTACTTCAAATGGCTTTGATATGGCAGCCGAATTTGCGGCTATCATCTAGCAGTTTGTACCAGAAAAGGGTGTAACACGCTGAGCATGTGGTTGGTGTCAAAAAGCATCGATTGATGCTACTAAATACTGTTCCAGAACAACAAAAAAACGCTGTAGATAGAGCATTAATGCATAAGCGTGCAAAGGGAAATATCAAGGATTAAACATTTCAAACAGTTGTTTTGTTGCATTGGATAAATTTGATATTTTAATTTCAGGCTGACGTGCTATACATTGCCTGGATTATTTATAGGATTTAATTATATTTGGATAAATACGTGTTTCATGCATAAGGTAATGATGTGTGTATTTAAAATTTACTTACTGTAAATTACGTTTTGATTAAATTATTTTAATATTACAAAATATCATCATTAAAGAAATGCCGACAAAAAAAGTGCAATATAACATCAACAGACATGGCAAAATCAGCTGCAAATGGTTACCAGATTTTAACCTCAAAGTTTGCTTCTAAAATCGGATCCGCGTTATACACGGTAGTACCAGAACTGTTTTTATCGATGTATCGAACGCTGATTTTCGGTCTATTTGCAACCTTATATCGTGCGTAAAGAAGCAATAAAGTTTCATCAATGTTTGGTTGTATACCAACCCAGTCTGAGGGGAAATTTTTTCTTTATTTTGGGGAAAAATTTGGCCATTTTAGGGGAAAAATGGAGGTTTATTGGCAAGGGAAACTGCCGTTATTCGGCATTAAAAATGGGCAAAAAAAATCACTGCATGAACAGTTTACATGATCCCACTAAAAGTACATATTTTAGCTTTAATCCTAAACTAATGTACATGTACTCCTAGCCCTAAATTACAAAGTAACCCAGCAGTAACCCTATTACATGATACAATACAGACTGCGACAGTGTCAGAGTGACAGAACATTAAATGCCTGAAGCAAACATATTAATAAATTCACAGCATTACTAGTTGCCAACAAAAGATGCTAATATATTAATGGCTAATATCTCTGATATGTTATATTGATCTCAACAATGCATACCCCACCCACTCGTTTCCCTGTCAAATCATGTCCAAACTTGCGCCCTTTGACATTTAAAACGTCTAAACCTTATAAATATTTAACCGTACCAATATAAATATATAGCATTTGATTTGAAAAAACATATTTCACAATGCATATGCGTATACCTTTTTCAAGACTGGTAGCATACGCATACACTTGAATTAGCAATTTCAATCGGTTTAATTTTCCGCCATTACAGTTTACTATCACGACGTGTTCTGATTGGCTGTTGCATATGTATCATTTCGTTTATTCTGCGGAGGAGATGTATTCTCGGATACACACATGAATCTCGTGTTTGGTACTGGATTGACCAAAGTCATGTTTATATTATAATGAGTTTCTTCCGTTTTATAGAAAAATATCTGTTGCAAACAGAGTGACTGTCCAACTAAATGAGATTAATTCTTATATTTAATTTAACATATTTAGTTTAACTTGATTGCATCGAAAGCCTCAGACACTCTCGAGTCCGTTTCCTGGGAAGAACCAGTACTAAGTGTCTTTGGAAAGATGCCGAGAACGCTTCCTGAGTGGGGATCGAACCCGGGACCTTCCAGTCGCAAGGCGGGAACCATATCATACAACAAACGCTGTTGAACGCAAGGCCGTCGTGGGCGGTGCGGCCAGTGCGGCCACCTTTTCAGACGATACAGGTCTATATCAGAATTAATTAACATAAACTATTATCAAGCTATCTGCAGCTCTCCGCGAGTAAGTCCCGGTTCACTAATCCGCCCACAGACCATTTAACATATTAGTTCTGTAACTGCCACACGCGTTTAAATTTGCACGGTTTTATTACTTTAGGAGGGTGATCTAGAAGGGACACTTGTACTGCCTTGCTATACGAGCTAGCTTTTATAGAGACCCAGTAGAGCGTTTGCCTTCTATCCCCGACTTGGGGATTTTATCAGCTGTTTTACATTACCGTTATCAGTGCAGGCCATGATATCATGCATTTTGTCAGTACACCATTAAATCAAAGGCTGCATTTGCATGTAGTCCAAGGCATATGTATTTCGCTATCAATATAGTATTTTATTTTCAAATGCTAAAATAGCATAATTATTATAAAAGAATAAAGAAACGCACATACAATATTTTTTGATTTTTGAAATGTTTTAGGGCATGAAGCTCATAATAATTTTGTTTTACACGTTTGAATATAAGATCGATATGATACTGTATTATTTGTGGCCAGCGATTTATTTATCCATGGATAATTGTTCTTCACTTTAAAAAACGTTATGAATGCAGACTTACCATCTTAGTAAATTTCATGCGTTTCTTTATCCTTTCAGTGTATTAATGAAATAATATGGTGGAATACTTCTGCATAAGATAACCAGACACTTTCGTGAAAATTTGACTAATTTTTGAGAAAAGTTGTCATCTTTTCATGAACATATACGTAGTTTTCATGACAGCTTGCTTTTCATGAACAAATCAGCGGCGTAGTCAGGGTTTTAACACTTGGGCGGCGGAAAATTTATGATATAATAAAAGTATTACTTATATTGTTTGTATTAAATTAGAAGATCTAACTATATATCGTCCCCTTAGTGCAAAAAGGTGCCAACTGATATTTTTACAAAAATTGACTTTTTTTTATACATATTTTGATACAATTATATAAGATCTTTATTCTGATAAAAAAATCAAAATTTAATATTAATTTTTTGTACCAAAATTTAACAAAACAAAATGGTACCAAGTGATAAACCATAATAATCTTAGTGGAAAAAGGTACCATTTGGCATACGGCTCATTTTTGCATCAACTGTTTTTTGTTTTTCTTTGAACTGATGATACAGAACTTTGAAGCAAATGGCACCGTTTGCTCTTATTAAAGTAACACTTTTATTTGAATGAATCCTAATATAAGAAGATGTTTATATGGTATCTTTGAACTAATCATAGGCAGTGAATACACATCCCAGCTGCTTACAGGACTGATAACAAGGTGTCCAGTTTCTCAGTGCATAGCATTCGAAAATTGAAATCTTGTTTATAATGGGCCATTTAACATCATGTATTTGTGTATTGATAAAACAGGGAGATGTTGAATTCTTTCTAAGGATTTGGATTGAGAAATTCACTAGCAGAATAAACACACGTGATGGTCAGTTAATATCTTATGAATATTTCAAAGCATGGAGAAAAAATAAGCTGTACGTATAGTTTTTTCTTTTATTTACATAATTATTGGCATTATTAAAATGATTATTGTTTTCAAGAGAATTGACATGCAACATTTATTTAAATGTGACCCTGATTGTGAATTTCAGTAAATATTACTGCAGACAAAATATTCACTTACACTTATGGTTGTTTGTTTAATTAAATTTGCCTTTAATAAAGGTATAATTTCAATTTTAATACATAATTAGACAATTACTGATTTTAAGCAAAATCAACTATGTACATGAATATAAATGTATTCTTATGATTTTACAGTGTAGCAAATAAGTTTTATTTTCCCATTTTCATCTAATTGCAGGAAATAGAAATGTCTGTTGAAAAGATTTAAATGGTTGAGGCAATCAATTATGACAACACTAAAAACGAATCCACCACATTAACTTAGAGCGCAACTACAAAGCATGATGTGGCTGATACAATGCATAAAGGGATTGATGAAGGACGTGGGAGCGTCTAAAAAAAAAAGATCAACACATCTACGCAAGAACTCGACATAAGGTACCATGGGACATGTGTAACACCAAACGATGAGAGCACAGCAGATGGGACAGACTTACTTATTACTGAGGCTATTTTTGCGCAAAACACTAGGAATGTTTCTAATTCCACACTCACAGCAGTGAGCGCAACAAGAAAAAGGTGCATGAGTTGCAAAATTAGACTTTCAAGTAGTACTAATGACTCCGTGTTTGTTGATTTGTTGTTCTATTCAATAAAGTTGGTCTGCGACATTTTTACAATTTACTCATTAGGAAACAAGCACATATTCTTTCATGTATGGGATTAAACTCAGGGTAAACGAAGGTCCTTAATCTGAAATATCAACATGACTATGACCAGAAAAACAGCTGTATTTTGTCATACCAATGAAATTCATTCACTTTATCGAAATTTTATGAAAAATAATTGTTCAAACCTGAAACATTCCATAATTGCGTACCGATTTAATCGGCTGAAGGTAAAGAGGATCCAAGTACAAAAAAATGTCAGAGATCTGTTTTAGTGAACCACACATTTAACCCTGAGCAATTAATGGAAATTAACATTTCAAAACATTTCCGAAGATGGAAGCAGCAATAAATGCAGAAAATGGCCACGGAACTACTCTAACTTAAGCATGAGTTACCAATCCAAATTGCCTATCTCGCCTAAAAAAAGTCCTGAAGATAACAAGAACTACTGTGAATAATTACCTGCCCACACAAAGCAAAATGATAATGTGCCGATAGAATCAGACGACAATGTTACTGATCTTAATTGAACAGACACACGGTTTCTGAAACAGTTAGCTGACAGGAAAACGATTAAATAATTAAATAAGTAAAACTGAAAAATAAAAACATCATCAGATTGTCAAGTATACAGACTTAAAGAAGTGATTTTCTTGTGCATGATCCTTGCAAGTCATGTTAGTTGTCCAGGGATTAACTTGTGTTTAATAAAACATATGTGCATGATCATATGTGTTGCTTCTGGTATAAACAGTACCATGTATACAAAACAATGAGACAAAATTTGCCATGTTGTAACAATGACACAATGTATACTGACTAGTTTTGAAGATATATTCAGAGTAAAAAAGTACCAAATGACAAATGGTACCTTTTGCATTGTTCAAAGTGCAAAAATTGTGAGGGTAAAAATGTACTAAATGTCATATGGTACCCTTTTCCTATGAAATAGTTATAATTTGTTGAAAAATGGTGAGGGTAAAAATGTGCCATATGTCAAATGGTACCCTTTTCCACTGATCGTGTTATAATTTCTTCATTGCTAAAAAGTACCATGAAACAAAATTAAATAAATAAAATACCAAATTAATGAAGTTATTCAGTACATACTTCAGTCAGAAGCTTACTTGCATTATTTCAACAAATATAAAAGTTTGACTATTATAGCTTTTGTTTCCGCATAATTAAACAATAAAATGTGATTCTCTCGAAAACATAAAAAAGTCATATGGCACCTTCTTGCACTAAGGGGGCGATATACATGTAGCAGTCATTGTATTTATAAAATCTTTTCAAGCGCATACCAATCAACGGCTAAAGTTAATTTATAATTGTGATCCAGTATACATATAATATATACAACTGTACTTATTTCAGAAAAAATAAATATCTAACGTTTCAATAAAAGTTTGAGAATGCATAGTAGCAGACATACAGAAAAGTACGACTTATATGGCAGAACAAAGCACTTAGTACTTAACATTCTCGCATGATCAGAGAACAGTCGTAAAAATGTCCAGAATTAGCCTTCCTCGACTCATTAACCAAAGCAAAACAGTTTGCAATGTCAGTCATGTCTATCCCACCAACGGCGGACCGATGAACTTACAGTGTCATCAAATAGGTGAGTCGCTCCTGTCCGGAGATATGTCTTAAGGCGCCTCAGAGCAGAGAGCGTCCTCTCGCTGGAAGCCTTGGTGGCAGGCATAACAAGGACCAATCGTACGATATTCACAACTTCCGATAAAAGGATGCGAGATGCTGTTTCATGTTTTGGAACACTCGAGCTCGTAACTCGTCATTAAATGTCTGTATCGGTCTGTCCTTAACGGGTGGTTTTAAGGTTTTGAGTTGGGACGACAGGTCATCACTCTTCTGATCCCCTTTGTAGAATTCCTTGCGACGCTTGAGGCGTTCATCATAGTCCTCCCCGGTGGCGCATTTCAGGAGAAGATCGTGAAGATGTCGCAACATGCGATATACCTGTTCTTGATGCCACGCAATCACCAGGTCAAGTGCCTCAACGTAGATCTGGCGATAGAACTCCTTGGCCGCAGCCGACCTCAACACGTTTTGGAACCTTGCGCCTTCGAAGAACAGGCTCAGTGCAATCAGGTAAAGTGTTACAAAATAAGATAAAATACCTCATCGTAATAAAGCCATGGATGGTCTTCAAATCAAGAAGGTTTAAATGCGCTCATCTCAGGTTTGACGGTCAACGGGAACGCAAAAAGCATTGCATTTGATAATTTAGTTTTGAACGCAGGTCGCTAATTATAGTTTTAAATGAATGCAGAAGAGTACAACAGATAAAGGCGCCCATCAATACTCTATTTGTGCAATAAAAACACTATCCATGAAAAGCAATTAACACTCGGCGTTTGACCGTAGTCGTTAATCCCATTGACTGACATTGAGTGCATGTTGCGCGCTGTTATTTTAGCAGACTGATGCCAGTGCATTTAATACCCCCGTGGGTATCCGCAGTCGTTAATCCTTTAGACTGCCAGCGTGTTTGACGCGCGCATATCGACACCAGTCTTCAGCGTGGTAGACGCTAGAGGGGACGTTGGAATATTGGAGCAGCGATTACATAACATTACGGCGATTTGCTGAAATATGCATATACTCAGTTAACTCGAAAACTTGTATTTATCCACGTCACCATACACTCAACAAAAGTTTATAACGCACCAAATGGAAATAAATGGAAATTGTTGTATTTGTTTTTTTTTAAAGAATTCCAGCTTGAAATGTCAGCTATGGTCATTTGAGTTATACATGCATGTGTTCATACCAAAATACGAAAGAATTTCGCGTTTACTATGGGGCAGCTGAAATTCTTATAAATAAAGAAAATACAACATTGTTCATATGTTGCGTTATATAACTATTGTTGAGTGTATTAAATGCCCCTATCAATATTTTCCCCCACGGGGGGAGGGGGGGGGGTGGGGCTGCGGGTTGACCCAGGGAAGTAGACAAATTTTATTTTTTCGGGTCTAATTCCCCACCCTAGAGCCAAGCATATTTGTCTAAATCCCGTGAGAGATACTATATGTCCATCAAATGGCCTGGGGGTCTTTATTACCGGGATCTAAAATTCGACTAAAGATTATTACCCCGGGACCCGGAATCATTCGGAATGTCAAATTCCAGCCTGTCGAGAATCGCTTTCAGTCTAAAGTCCCGTATATGCCCGCCGCCCCCCCCCCCCCCCGAGGGAAAACAATGATAGGTGCAAAATGGAAAAGTTCACGTTAGTCCGTGAACTGCATTAGGTAACAATTTAAAGATCACAATATTTTTCGCGAAATACTTAATTTTTTGGAAAGTTTGGAAATGTTCCTGAAAAAAATAACTATCTTGCCAAAATAGTTTATGTTTTCTTTATTTTTTTTCGTGATAACTAACAATATTTCGCGATACTTGAAAAATCTGGTTATCTTATGCAGTAGTGGGCATCTATTTCACTATTTTTGTTGATAACCAGTTGATGTTTTTAATAAAAAAATAAATAAATATAATAGTATGTAACTTTTAATTATAAAACTTAATTTTCAGTTAGGTGGAAGAGCTTCTGCTTGTTCACTGAATGTGCAAAATACGTTGTCGCAAAAAGGCTAAGCTTTAATTGATATTAAATTATAAATTGTCACCTGCGTGCCTTCTTTACCTGCACCGAAATGTTCATATTCGGAAGTCCGACAATGACAACAGAACTGTAAGTATTTGCTATATGCTTTATTCATGTCGTTATATACTTATTTCACCATGGAAAAAAGACGGCCCAATGGACGAAAGCATTGTAATTAAATTATCGAATAAGATTATATATAGTAGCTTGATCCTTAGAGCCAATCGATTGCAGACTTCCCGACGATAATGCTCTACGTGCCTTCATGGCAGATTTACAAACAGGGCTATTGGCAGACGATGAAAAAGCGATTTCCATCGTACGCTCTCCATAAAAAGATCCAGGAAATTCCCAGATTGAGCGGGCAAACAGTTACCAACTGGATGCTGACATGGTGTATGTTTTCAACACATATAGAACAACACTAGCCTGTTTCCGTATTTTTTGTAACTTTAAACAAAGCTTGTATGTTAAATAGTTAAATAAAACTCACTAACTTCAATATCGTTATTATTAAGAGACACACAAATCAAGGCTTTTACCAATTATTGTCATATAAAGTATATAAATACAATGTATCAAAACGTTAAAATAACTTTTTAGAAATATTAAGTACATTATAACTCTGAAATAAAACTGTGCCGAAGTGTGCAAGTGTAACTGTAAATGCTAAAACGTTTTGCTAAAACAAGAGTGGTCTCGCTAGTGCCGAAATGACTAGCATTCAATATCCCAGTAAAGCGTGACATGCCTACAGTCTGGATTACCTGCCCTTTTGTGAACAGAAAGTTTCTACTATTATGATAGAAGCTTGGAATCAGCCTGTGCATGCCTATTGCATCCGCATATTAAACGCGTGACTTGCATGTCCGCTTTCACTTTCACAATGGGGACATTCAGGATGTTGTGTAAATTGATAAATACATCGAAAATAATCCAGATCTTATTTGTATTCGTAATTGTCTTTGGGATTTACAGTTTTTACAACTATGCGAGCTCTCCAAAAATTTCAGGTCTACCAAACTTGAAAGAAAACGTAAAATTAAATGAAAATTCTGTGACTAACGAAAAGAAACTTTCCGTTTCTAAATCACTGGCAGAGCCGGTTGCTATGACAACGGATGCAGGACTTGATGTGATGATCACATTCACAAAAGCAGCGAGTAATCCAGGCCTTCAAATTAAATTTAGAACGACAGTGCGCTCATTGTTCAGATTTTCCAGTCGACCAGTAAACCTTCATATTTTGGGAGATGAAAAAAGCAAGGAGATTGCAAGATCTGCCCTTCTTGAAGTTGCAGATTCGAGCAAATATAAGGTACATAACATGAAATAAAAAAAAAGAAATACTTTCCATATTAATGCACATATTATTATTTTCCGAAAGGGGGGAGCGGCGGGCACAATTATGGGACTTTTATTGTTTATTTATAAAGGACACATTTTCTCCTAGTATATGTCTGTATTGGAAGTGCTATTCTGCTCCTTTATAATTATATAATTTAGGTTTCTTTTTGGAATCGGTCATAAAATGTTTGAAAATGGTCAATTTGCAATTCTGTGAATCGGTCTCTTTAACTTTGGTGAAATAACTCTTCTATTGACATCTGACCTCAGGTCCTTCCTGGCCAGGGGTAAGGTGACAGTGAATGCTCCACCAAGCAACTGCTCCTCAGACATTATGTGCCTGAAACCAAATTACAAATCTCCAGACAACTAAGAACTTTAGACTGAAAGCAATTCCCGAAAGGCAGGAATTTGATATGCCAAATGATTCCAGGTCCCGGGGAAATAGACTTTGGTGGGATTTTAGATCCCGGTAATATTAGCCCTCCTTTGGGTCAGCCCGCTGCTCCCCCCGCAGGGAAAATAATGATAGGTGCATAATGATAAATAAAATCAAATAGCCAGGACAGGGCTCTCATTTAATCATATAATGCCAAATACAGATCAGGTTTTCTTCTTCATTGCAGCTTCAACATCTGGACATAGATCCAATTACCCAACAAGTGCATGAAATAGTTTCCAATATGCAAAAGTTCTTCAGCTATCAGCCAGGGGCATATTACAGTGATGCTCTGTTCTTCCTCTCCATCGTTATACACAGAGTTCTTCCACAACTACACAGAGTTGTAATGCTGGACTCAGATCTGAAATTTGATGCTGACATTGCTGAATTATTCAAGCATTTTGACAAGTTTTCCAGTAGTAACATCATGGGCATAGCTAATGATGCACAACCTGTGTATCGGCATAATTTTCATATGTACAGAAACAAGTTCAAGGACACGCGAGTTGGCGGTCCCAGTCCGGATGGCACTACAGGCTTCAACAGTGGAGTTCTACTGCTTGATTTAGACAAGATGAGAGCATCAGATCTCTATAACAGTCTGATATCAGCTGAAGTTATCGAGAATCTGTCCAAGAAATACATGTTTAAAGGTCACCTGGGTGACCAAGACTTTTACACGCTGATATCTGTGGAGCACATGGAGTTGTTCTATGTGTTACCATGCACGTGGAACAGGCAGCTGTGCACATGGTGGAGAGATCACGGCTATGCCGACGTGTTCGATCAGTACTTTGCCTGCGATGGACACATCAACATTTACCATGGCAACTGTAATACAGAAATCCCGAGGCTTGAGTGGGAAACTAGTTAGTGTGTAGATGTGTTGTATTATGTGAGAAACATTGTTGAGACATTATAACAATGGGATATGTTTTTGCCCCTGGCATCTTGATGCAGGAGGCATATAGTGATCGTCCTGTCCGTCCTTCCGTCCGTGACAAGGTTAAGTAGATTTTACCGTTTCGTCTAGCACCAACACCGCTTACTGCAACACTTTGATACTTACACAGTTGTTGCTTATGACCATTCCCTATCCACCCATATCACCCAACCTTACTTTGACCTTGACCGTGACCTAATTTGGACTTATAATAATTCAAAAGTGCCATTTCTTGGTTAAGTAGATTTTACCGTTTCGTCTAGCACCAACACCGCTTACTACAACACTTAGATATTTACACAGTTGTTACTTATGACCATTTTCAATCCACCCACATCACCCAACCTCACTTTGACCTTGACCTAATTTGGACTAAAACATGGGCTACCCAGCACCAACCTGGGGCATGTGTGTTTATCAAACACAGAATCTTAATTGTATTTTGAAATAACCTTGTTTTTCATAATATTCTTTAGACTTTACTTTGATATGTGGCTATTTTCTACAGATCACGAATGATTTTACAGAACTAAGTGGAACATTCAGTGTTTGTAAGGCTATATCAATATAAAATGTTTAACATTATTTGAATTGTTTGAGGAAATGGATTTAAGTTTTAAATTGGCTCATTGGATAAAAGACACAAAGACAACATATTCTGCTCTGCTAAACCTAATGGGACCAGACTATCAAGAGGACACAAAAACAGACTCTCTGGCATCATAGTTGATGTTCGATTTGTATTCATTTACTGCATATTATACAGAATAGGGAGTGTTGCCCCTGTTTTTTGTTGAGATATTTAAAGCCTCTACTCCTCCAAAAGTTTTTTGTCTTTGAAGTTTGATCTGTTTTGTTATTATCGGCAGATATATGAATTGCCTCTGATTATCAAACTGTGTTTGGCTATCAGGTATAGCCTTTCCCAAAACTAGGTTACTTCCCTTGCGTAACAACGAGTGATGTCCCCTGTTCACATCCGGCGACTTTTTTATTGATTATAAGGCGGGATAAGCGTATTGATATTTACAGAAAAACATGCAATGTATTTGATTTTCAATCTTAAAATTGTGTTGATGTCGTAAAAATAAATTCACAAATATCAACATTCGTATATTATATACATTATGTATTTTATTTATCAATTTAATTAAATTATTATTTTGATTGTTAACAATATGGTCTACTCATTGCAGATTGACAAACAAACTGTACACGGTACGTTTAAGGGTTATTATGCAACAAAACACAAAAATAGTGATTTTAGTATCTAAACAACTTATGCCTCCATTCTGTATTGAATTTGCATAATTAAATAAAATAAATAAAGCTGTTTTTAGTAAAATGATTTTGCTAAGTAACTCCAAGCTAACATTCTTCTGGCGACTAAAATTACGAAAATAGGGTATCATCACATAAAGTTTGAGCATAATTCCAATATTTTTGACAGCAACTTCTTATTTGAATTCCATACACATTTATGTTTAACTTTAAAGCTTTTTTCGTTGCAGATATTCTTGTTGTATGCTAAATAATATACGGTGCTTGAACATGCTTCTCTTTAATCTTGAAATACAATGTAACAAAACTGCTATCTTTTTAATTACTGTTAATACAATATTACAATAACTAAAGATGATGTCACTCATTAAATGTTATAATTGATGTTGTATTAAAGGGACTTGTTCACAGTTTGGCAAAATGACAATTTTCAAAAAAATTGTCATAGATTCAAAAAAGAATGTATGCATTATATTCACACAAGCAAAATACCACTCCTGACTAAGAAAAATGTTAAAAAGATATGTTCGTTTATTTATAATCATCAATCGAAATTGGAAAAATAATAAAGCGTTTGTAACGCTTTTCATAGATAAGTTAGCAAAAACGTGTATTACCGACATAGCGTTTAAACTGCCATCCAAAATCAAAAGCCTGCGTGGTGTAGTGGTAGCGCGTTAGATTTTGCTTCTAGGGGTCCCGGGTTCGAACCCCAGGGCAGGCACATTTTTTATTTTTATCTTTTTCCTTGTTATTATAATTATTTAAAACTATTCCAGATATGACAGTTTTGTAAGTAAATTCATTTAATGACATTTTTCAAAAATACGAAAATCTGTGAACAAGTCCCTTTAAAGAGATTAAGTAAGTAATTTGTTTATTATTGTGTCATGTGTTTAAACAATTTTCATGATAACTTCATATAATCAACGAAACAAATAACACCCGACCCAATGGGTCTATATGTCACCAGGAAATAGATTATGTCGTGATAATTATGCACATAATAGGGTGAGTATCTATAATAAAACAGACATAGATATATACATTTTGAAAAAAGTTTACACAATTCAGAGTAAGTTATTAACTAAGCCAACAGAAGAGTCTAATATACGTTAGAATAAATATTTTATACTTGTTGAATCTGCTTGATCAAGTATTTAGTTTTCCTTCGTGTATATAACTGTAACTGAGATTATTTCTTCAGTTCTGTCGGAATCGTGGTAAGCAAACAACATTTTATTCTCGCAGCAGCTAATTCCCATATGTTTTAGAAAACAAAACACGATGAGCTCTTTAATGTTCACCGCCTTTCAATTCTGAAGAATTGAAAATTACATGCTGTGCTATATTATTTCACTCGTGAATTGAAACCAATTTATTAATTCGAAAAAGTGTTGAATGCTTTTAATTCTGTTCTATTCAATAAGGTGGCGAAATTTCATAGGGTGATAGGCAAAGAACAACAATGGAGACAACATTTTAAAATGTGAGATAAGCTTTAATTTGAGACGCAAACAATTGAGATGAAGTGTGACATGTTAGTTGTCTCTGCATGTAGATCTTTATCATCAATGCATTACGCAATTGCACGGTTTAGCGCTATTGTTCTAAGGGCAATTTGATAAGATCCGCATGGTTTGTGGCTTTGGTATTTTTATGACCCCGTCTTCAGACGGGTAACTAAGTATCCATTGAGAGAAAATGTGTTAATTCATGGAATTTATGTATGGAAAACAACCGTTTAAGACGAGACAAGGAGACTCCTTTTTTTTCGGATACCTGGCATACGGACATGTGGCCTTAGTAATGAGTTTGAAACGATATTACATTTAGTACTAATAATTCATTTTTGTAACATATATCCTCTATGAGTTTTTTTGGCCATATTTAATCAAAAACATATGGTTTTTAAAATTTCCATTACAAGTTTTGAAAGCCGCTTGGTCTTAGATCTACAATACTTTATATGGCAAGCTAGGGAAAAAGTCGCCGGAAGTCGGGTTTCAAATATGAATTCGCAATAACGGGAGGTAATTCCCACGGGAGATCATCTAGTTTTGGGAAAGGCCTATTAAACATTTATAATTTAGCGGTACTGTCTACATTACGATAAATATTCTCTGTTTAGCAATTGTCACTATGTATTTATAAACATTTTAGTTTTGTTTTTTTAAATTAAGTAAATCTATTAAAATTTTATCATTAAATGGGTATAGCATTGTAAAAACGGTAAATTTGAATGATTTTCAGCTTTTGATTCATCGAGGCCAACAATGTAGTTAATCTTAAACATGCTTTAACAGTAGCGTGTGCAATATTAATCGTGAAGAATTAAGATGTGTAAGTATATATGTATAAGTACCACTTAACGATTTGAATTTGATAATCAATATACAAGCAGTTAGAAAGGCAATACATCATTAAAGCTACTTGTTCACAAATGTTAGCAATTGACTTCTTTTGTTACCGATGATAAACAGAAAATACACACTTTGTAGGAATAAAGCAGCAAAATAATGCTCCACATTCAAAAACATGTTATTTATATTAAACTTAATAAAGATGTAGTTTTGTATCTCAGAAAGCTTGGGCAAGGAAAAGTTTGTAGTTCGCAGTGGCCCTTATTAAAAAATAATGACGTTGAACCTGTTAGTTCCAGTGGAGTGAATAACATGTTTTCTCAGAGCACAGAGAAAAGCTGGTCTGGTCAATGCTTGGTTTCAAAGTCCTAAATGATGTGCAAAATCCCTAGTGTTAGGAGACTACTTGTTTTCATTCCATTACCATGTCAGGCCTTTCCCCAGGATTTCGCTAAGGCACAGGGGCAAATACCGTGGTAGGGCTTGGGTGTAAAGGGGTGTACTCCCTTCCACGTTCCGATTTTTTAAATACTATTCACGTGTACTAAATCAAAATCTACAGTACTTCAGAGCTAACACAAACATAAAAATAAACAGCCTCTGAATAGTTTTCTCTCTCTTTTGTTTCCCAATGACATAACAAAATCATAAACACACACACTATTTAAAAATTTATCAAAGAAAGACAAAAACACAAGTGGCAAAAATAATGTAACCTGGAAAGAGATAATGTAACATGGAAATATATAATGACACTGTTTTTCTAAATGTATACCTCTTTCAATGATGTCATTGGCATATTATTACAAAATTATTAGAAATGACCTTAAACATAGCTTTATTTATACTTTATCTCATGTTTGAAATGTTCAGGTCTTGCACTATCCAACACTTATATCCGACACAAAAATTGCATGTTAGTGCAAGCCCTGTACACAGATTTAGACAGCTGTTGTTCATGGTTTCTGCTGGTGCCATGTGTCCATCAACATGCTGAAGATACATAGTGTTCACTTCCAATATCTGGTACTAAAAAGTTGTTCTTCTGAGAAGAGGTCCTTGGGTGGAGGTTGCCAACAAAGCATTCAGAACTTTGTTGGAGGGACATGATCTGTGTGTAGTTTTCACCTTCTTCATGGTTGAGGATCCCCTGTCACAATCTGCAAAAAAAGTATTATTTTGTGTGTGTGTGTGTGTGCTGCACACATTTAATTACATTGTACAAATGAAAGGTTTAAATTAGATGACTAGACTTAAACTCTATGCTACATGTTTCTGTACATGCTGGTGAAACGGACTGCAGTGACAGAGCCACAGACTCAGTTGCTGCATCATTTAGTATTTCCACCTAAGTTGGGCTGATCTAGATTTATTGTTATTATTTCATTATAAAATTAGTAATATACACTTTGCCTGTAAGCAAATTCAATGTAGTAGCTCTAAAGTCAAAATTCCATGATATAAGACTGTCTTATATACTAAGACTGATTGACTCTACATTTCAAACACATTGCCTCAACATTGCATCATGCTAATTTACGTACCCAACAACATTCCGGTGGGGAACATTTTCCATGTCAGTGGTCATCTCCAACGATCCTCTATAGCACCTCTGAGTGGTTGAGAATTTATTAACAGGTAATTCCAACTCAATAGCTAACTGAACTTGAAGCCAGTAATCTGCTGTTGACTATGGCCATTAGTCAAAACACACAGAAGCCGAAAATTACCACATGGTGTTCATCGCCTCTTAGCTCTAACGCTCTGACACTTAGGTCACAACACGGCGTAACTCGATAGCTGCTTTCATAAGAACACTGTATACACCTTACTGTGCAACCTCCGCGCAGAGATTTGACTGGTTCCAAGCATAGCTCTTATCAAATCCCTGCCGTCATAACAACCCACGTGATGATGATAGATTTAAATCTTGTAGATATTATTTATGGTTTTAATTAGTTATTTTCTTTTTCTGATTTCATTATTGACTACAAACGATATATAAAAAGTCCAGTTATGTAGAAAATTGCACTGAGTTGCATTAAATAAGTAAAAGTTACAAACACGTAATCCTTCCAGATCTGGCTGAAATGTCGTCTGCTGTTATTGATTTTTGAGTGAGCCGCAGTTAGACGCTTATTGAAATTATACTGTCCTGCAGTAGACTGATTTTTGGATTGTAAGCGTTGCAGTGACAAGGATTTGGAAATTAAGGCACAGCGGTGCTGCTGTTCTTAAAGCTCCTGGGGAAAGGCCTGCATGTACTAAATTGATAACCCATTGTTGAATATACTTTATTTAACAAAATTGAGATGACTATCAGTATCATGCTTTAATAATTTTTTGCCAAAGAAAACAAGAGTGCCATTGTCACAAAAATACGCCCGTCAAAGGAGCATTTTTAGTGGTAATTCAACAACTTAAGAGAGAAACTCCATCCATGCTGGACAAAGATATGCTCCGGACAAAGTGTTAAGGATAGATTTCTTATATTTGATCTTTGACCTTTATTTGTGACCTTGACCTTGGACCTAGGGACCTAGTTCTTGCACGCGACACTCCGTCTCACGATGCTCATCACTTCTACCAAGTTATTTGAAAATCCATCCATGCTTGACAAAGCTATGCTCCAGACAAAGTGTAAAGGATTGATTTCCTATATTCGACCTTTGACCTTACAAGGTGACCTTGACCTTGGACCTAGGGACCTTGTTTTTGCACGACGACACTTTGTCTCATCATGCTTATCACTTCTGTCAAGTTATTTGAAAATCCATCCATGCTGGACAAAGTGTAAAGGAATGATTTCATATATTTGACCTTGAATTGTGACCTTGATCTTGAACCTAGAGACCTGGTTCTTTCGCGCGACACTCCGTCTCATCATGCTTATCACTTCTGCCAAGTTATTTGAAAATCCATCCACGCTGAACAAAGATATGCTCCGGAAAAAGATTTTCCACCATACGCCTGCCTGCCCAAATTCTGCCCGCTTGGGCATTCCCATTATACGACCCGTTTTTCAAATGGGCATATAAAAAGGTCACAATGCCTGCTGAAACCCGTTTAAATTGTGCTCAAATGTGTAATCTGTAATGATTATTAAAATTGATCTTCCATTGTTTTGCATAATTAAATGATAAGCATGATATCACATGTATAATATTGTGATATTCTTTAAACATTTAACATATATATTGCTCAAGATACTTGTGTTGTTGTTTTTACCCTTTTTTTTTTATCAATTTGATAGACTTATTAATGCACGTGAATCAGGGATAATGTATTACTTGATGTATAGTATATCCCAATATTTACCATCAATATTTTGCGGGCAGCAAGAATGTTCCACGTAAAGCAAGAGGGACTTCCGTTAGTTTCATTTTGTTAAAACTGTTAACAATTAACTCCAAATTAGACTATTCAATATCACTTTTTATGCCCCCCATCGAAGAAGGTGGGGTATATTGGTTTGCTCATGTTGGTCTGTCGCATCTGTAAGTTGGTAGACCACTTTTGTCATCAGATCTTCACCAAACTTTAAGAAATTGTTTGTGAGCATAATATCTCGGACAAGTTCAATAATCAGCCAAATCAACCACAGGAATTGTGGAGTTATGGCCCTTGAATTATCTAAAATTTGCCTTTTTAGCTGTTTCTGCTTTCTAAGTCCAACAGTTTTCATTCAGTTTTTATGAAAATATTTGAGACCATAATGTCTTAGCCAAGTTCCATGATCAACCAAATCACTTTAGGAACTGCAGAGTTATAGCCCTTGATTTAGTTAAAATTGGCCTTTTCAGTAGTTTCCACTCTCTATGTCCAATAGTTTTCATCCAATCTTAACGAAACTTGATATTTTAAAGATTGCTTTTAACCTAGAGGGGGCATACCTGTTTTACAAACAGCTCTTGTTTGATAGAAGCATTAATTAAATGTTCACTTAACATGCGTTCTTTTTACCATTTGTGAAATCTTAAGAATATAATATAAATGATGGTCTGAACTACTAATACCTTGTTGGCGCCTTTATGTTTTCTTCTGTGGAAGCTTGGTAATTACAAGTGCCTAGCCTACCCACATCACATAATTCATTTGGGAAGATTAATTAAAACACACTGCAAACAAGGTTACCATCCATTGCTTTATTTCTTTAACAAGAGAATAAATATTTTAAGAAAACAATGATAAAGTAATGTAAACACCACACCCTTAAAGAGAAAGTTAACAGATAACAGATATAAAAACTTGTACAACAAAATATGAGATTCGTAATAGTAACGAGTATCAAACAATTCTAGTAAAAAGTTAAGACCTCTACATCATGATATATTGCAACATAATAATGTTATGTAAAGTTTGTAACTGCATTACGGATTTCTTTAAATTTTCGTCTTGTTATGACACGGCTACCTTAAATGTAGAAAACACCCTTGACATGGGATGACATCTTGGCTTTCTACATGCAATATCGCACATTAAGGTATACTTGGTGACATCAATATTATTATACTGATTAACCGTTTGTCATTAGATATAAAACAAATGTGGGATACTGGTTCACCTATGAAGATATTGAACAACATTGGGTATTATCTTATCTGTACACATCTAACAACATAAGGATATCATCTGACCTGTAGATATCTAACAACATTTGGGTATTATCTGACCTGTAGATATCAAACAACATTTGGATATTATCTGACTTAAAGATATTAAACAATATTGGGATATTATCTGACCTGTAGATATTTAACAACATTGGGGTATCATCTGACTTGTATATATCTAACAATATTGGGATATTATCTGACCTGTAGATATCTAACAACATCGGGATATCATCTGACCTGTAGATATCTAACAACATTAGGATACCATTTGACCTGTATAGATCTAACAACATCGGGATATCATCTGACCTGTAGATATCTAACAACATTGGGTATTATCAAACCTGTAGATATCTAACATTGGATATTATCTGACCTGTAGATATCTAACATTGGATATTATCAGACCTGTAGATATATAACATTGGATATTATCTAACCTGTAGATATCTAACATTCGATATTATCTAACCTGTTGCTATCCAACAACATTGGATATTATGTAACCTGTAGATATTTAACAACATTGGACATTATTTGACTTGTAGATATCTAACAACATTGGGATATTATCTGACCTGTAGATATCTAACACACTTGTCATCATCTGACCAATGGATATCTAACACACTTGTCATCATCTGACCTGTAGATATCTAACACACTTGTCATCATCTGACCAATGGATATCTAACAACATTGGGATGTTGTCTACACTGTAGATATTGAACAATCTTAGGATATTATGTGACCAGTGCATATCTAAAACATTGGATATTATATGACCTGTAGTTTTCTAACAACCTGGGACTGAATCTGACTGGTGGATATTTAACAACCTGTTAAAATATCCCACATTTCCAGAATATCTAACCATGGGATAAGCACAGGCTAACCCGGGATGACACTATACGCATATGCATTAATCCCGGTTTTCCGGGACACGCCTCATATATCAGCAGATGTGCGAACATTCAACAGGCCATTGCACATATGTCTCTAAACTGTGCAAGTAAAAATTACATTAAAACATCAAAACAAAAGTTTGACATATATTGGCCACGCATTTTATAAAGTATTCGATTTAAAGGAATGGATAATAGTAAAGCAGTGAATTTTGTTTTATATCAATTATTGTACGAGTACACTTTTCTCGCTTCTTTCTTTCAGTGTACAGAATTTTAAACTATGATCTAATGGATTGACTTTATGAGCCATGTTCATTAAAAACTCCAACGTACCTTCCAGATTATGGAAACTGATACAATGTGTAAAAAACAAACAAACACACACTGAAAACACACACATAAAACCTGGTTGACAATAATGAAACAACAAATTCAGCACAACCATCACTGAGAGGGGCTACAAGATATTATAAATGAAGAAAAATAACACAAACAAATACATCTATGAATTGAGCTCAGTTACAAAGCTCAGAAGCAATGCAGATTTGATTACAAACAAGTCAAAGTGTGAATTCTAAAACAGTTGTTTAGAAGTCAACTTTATATACTCGACAGTTTCCATGTGATCTATTTCCCAATCAACAGAGTGCTATAATGTCATTAAAGATATCATCTATAACATTGTCAAGGCTACAAGGTCTTGGTTATTTATATTTATTTGTATTTAATGACTATGCCCTGAAACACAACAGTTGCCTCACCTTATGATACAAAGGCCTACTCAATAACAAAGCCAAAATCTGTATCAGTCAACGGCCCCTGGCCAAAAAGTGACACAGATACAAAGCCCACATTTTTACCGAAGTTGATTGGCTAATTAGAAAGGGCCAAAACAGTGATACAGATTCACAGCTGAAATGCGTGGAACCGCAGCCATCTTTTTTTCTTAGTGAGTAAATGGTGATTTTTCATTTACATGTTTTAATTTAGCCAACTGAAATACTCGTTAGAGAAACACTGGGTTTTATGGTGCTGTCTGACCTTAGCAGGAACCTGTCAATATGACTGCCCTTTGACACATGACAGGGCCTGTACCCAATCACTTATTTAATAACACATAACATCGCATAATTTACCACAGATTTTATGATGAGATATACACATTTTTAACAGAATATTATAGTTCTTTTCTTTATCATATAAAACATCATCTTTCTATTATTTACAATGTTTTGTTTCTAAGTTTATTTGCACAGAATTAAACTCACAATACAGATTAGAAAATAGAACACCTGCCTCTGAAATGTAATATTTTATTTTACATACAAATGTATTTATATGAATTTAAATATTAACGTTTTTTGTCACATTCTAAAATACTGTGTTTTTATTGCAAGGCGGGGGGGGGGGGGGAACTACTAAGTAACTGCCAACAAACTGCTGTTGGTCACTTACATGTATTGAAACAATGCCATATAGTCAAAATGGAACAATTTAATGAAAATACCACACAACAGGTTTGATGATTGCAATAAATTAATTGAAGAACACCTCATTGGTAACAAAATGCACAAGTTATTGTCAAGTTAAAAAATCTAATCTTGGAAAATTTTAGAGGGGGGCACATGCCACTTCCGTCCCCATCTAAATCAGCCTATGATATAAATGTAAAATGATAACAAAATAGTAACCATCACGGAAATGGATGAAGCAACCATTTTTTTACTGAACAACCATGATTGTTACACGATACAAGAGGAAAATATTAACAGGGTAAAAATATATTGCACTATAGGAAAATGCGTCAATAAAAGCAAGTATATATATATTAATCAAATATGCTTAACAATAAAAATCAAATTAAATTTACAAAAGTAATAAGAGACATGCATACAGAGGCAAAACATGGTTTTAATATTACAATTCTCGTTGGGTAGCTTCAACTCTCTAAGTAATATCTACTTTCATTTAAACACATGCCTACAGCAGGGCGAACATTATTCATAATAAAGTACATATGTGGCGCGTCGTGAGAAAACTGGTCTTAATGCATGTGCGTAAAGTGTCATCCCGGATTAGCCTGTGCAGTCCGCACAGGCTAATCCAGGACGGCACTTTCTGCCTACAGTGAATTTATGTTTAGAAGAGACTTTCTTGAAACAGAAAATAACACAAAAGCGGAACGTGCCGTCCCGGATTAGTCTGTGCGGACTGCACAGGCTAATGTGGGACGACACTTTACGCACATGCATTAAGTCCGGTTTTCCCATGACGCGCCACATATTAAAAAACCGTATATATATACACGCCCTATATATACGCCCCCCCCCCCCAATTTAATTACATCCAAACCTCCATGCCTAACCTAATAACTGCCCTCATTTTGCTTTCAACACTAAATGAATATGCATGCAAGACACATGTTTTTACAAATCATAGAAAGAAATGTTTTCACAAGATGCTACGGAGTCAGATAATAATGTTTTCCATAAACTGATATATATATGACAGAACACAAAAAAATGAAACTAAAAATAAATGCCTCCGTATGGGAGAATGTAAAGAATGTAAAGCCCCTGGGGGCATTTATCACGGAATATACCGTAGTGCCATAATTTGGTTCATGTTGCTAAACCAACATAACTGGATAAAAAATGTTAATAATCAGGTGGGATATATTTTGTTTATTTATAATCGAAATTGAGTATGGTAATTTAGATAAAGTTGGATAATTATTTTATTCAGTATCATTAATACAAAGACAATTAAATATGATGCATGTCGTGGGAAACCGGGCTTGATGCATGTGCGTAAAGTGGTGTCCCAGATTAGCCTGTGCAGTCCGCACAGGCTATTATCCAGGACAGCACTTTCCACTTTTATGGTATTTTCTGTTTCGATGTAGTCTCCTTTAAACATAAATCCACTGTAGCCAGAAAGTGTCCTCCCGGATTAGCCTGTACGGTCTGCACAGGCTGATCCCGGATGACATGTTACGCACATGCATTAACAGGCCTTTTTATACCGCTCTCACGGGTCCGATAGTCGGACTTGTTCCCAATGCCAAATATGCATAATTTTTCCCAATTCTAACCCCAGAATTCTCAATTGTAAAAAATCTTTTTTTTTTTTTCGAAAATGAAAGTGAAAATACGATTTTTCATATTGGACTTTATCGTTGACATCGTTTGCAAGGGAAGAACACTCTAATAGCCTTGTAATACAATTGGCAACACAAAAAAATTGCGATTTTATCGCTTACTTGTCACAAATGTCGCCAAAAAAAAGGTCTAGTAGCGATTTTTGTCGCATACAAAATTTCATGGGACGAATCGTCTAAAATGCGAAAACAATTTGGGGACGAATATTAAATCTCTCGGAGTGTACCGAGTACGAATCAAACATCCGATTGAGTTCTGCTTTCTGATTGGTTTAATTAAATATGGCGCTACAATTTTAGCCAATCGATAACATAATGCATTCGAGCTTTATCTCCACATTGAAGAGTATTCGCTTTGTTTTTCAAGATGGAGTCGACTTCTGCGTCGCCTAAGAAAAAAAGCCTCCAAAGTTATTTCAGTAATTTCTCCTCGCAAAACATCAAAACATAAGAGTTTGTTGGTAACGATACCAGTCTGACCGTTGCTTCGCAAGCTGCCTGCAACCCAAACAATAAAGCGGGTGACGGTCTAGAAGTTTCTTTGACAGAAACTCAAAGTGACAGTGTCACGAATCTGAAGTAAAAACCTGAACGAAAATTCAGAAATTCTTGGTTTAAAAAGCACAGTTGGCTTGCCTATAGTGTTGAAGGAAATTTTATGACGCATTCACTTTTTATTAAGCACAAAACGAATAATGTTTCCCATAAAAATCACTCATTTAAGTTTATTAGTTATATCAATTATTTATGTTGAACAGTTTTGAATTAAAAAAAATATATTAACTGCTGTTGGTTAAACTCACACCAACCACTGACACTTATACAAGACACAACTAGTCACGGTAAATAAATATTGTTATTGATTTTATCATTTGTATGTGTATTTTGTTTGTCTCAAAAAAATTGGAAATGTCCCCAATTTTTCATGAGCTGTGAGACAAATGTCTCACCTTTCGTGATACCTCGCCAGAACACTGGTCGAATATCATGATGAAATATAACTTGAATTATGGTCAAATATTTTGTAATTTACACAAGCAGATGTGTCAGTTAAAGGAAGGATTTAAATAAACGGAGGTAAAGATTTCATTGGAAGTTATCACATATTTTCGCGACCTATTTAGTGTAGGTACTACACTATGTTTATTAACATATCATTAAAACTAAATCATGTAGACTGTAGATCCCACAGTTTTATTTTGGTGGAGTTGGTGATGAATTTTTAGAAATATACACAAACTTAAAGGAAATAAGACATGCATAGGATTACAAACTCAGGTTGCATAGCTTGGTTAGGTAAAATACAATTTTAGAGTTAAATTAAAAATGTTAGTGCCGGTAATCTGTTATTTATTGGTTTAAACTGTAAATTTCATAATAATACTTACTATTTAGCAATACATTTTTTTCCCAATTATGAAAATTTTACGTCGTGAATTTCCCAATTTTACCAAGGTACTTTTTCCCAAAAAGGTCAGAAAAAGGCCTGATTAAGCATGATTAAAATGTGTGCGAATGGTTTGCATTACTAACAGCACACAAAAAACATGGCAGTGGTGTAATGGAGGTGGTGTCCGCCTTGCCATCGAGAGGTCGTGAGTTCGATCCCTACTTGGGACGTTTCAAATGAACTTTCTCAAAAGGCACCAAGTACTGGTTATACTTAGCAAACAGACTCGAAAGTGTCTCAATCAGCCCCAATAGGTTTACACTAAGACCAAGAGAAATAAATTGTGAGTTTTGGGCAACGGTTTCAAAATAGTTAGGTAGGGTTGGGATTGAGGGTTTTTTAAAATAAAAATTGAAGACATAGTTCGGCCTAAAAACATTTAAAATTATTTAAATTCTGATGAATATGAATTTAATGGAAAACAATCGTTGCTAAAAACTTTAGGGTTAGAGGGTTTTCGCTAGGTAGGGTCGGGTTGAACGAAACATACAAATTTTTTTTTGGGCCCAAATCAACACAATATGAAATGAAGATTCTTGAAGAAACACACAATATAAAATGAAGATTCTTGAAGAAACACTCAATAAAACCTGCTTAAAATGTTTTAAAACAATACTAAACCCAAACTTAAGAGATTTTTTTTTCCAAAACACTTAATGATCTAAACTATACACACAAAAATAAATTTGCTAACATAGATTTTATGTGCTTCCACATAATACAACTGGTTCAAAATCTAAGGACTATAATTCTAAGTATAAGCTGTGTACATAGACGTACATGTGACAAAAAATTGAAACATGATGTAAAAACAACTACAAACAATACATATAAATACCGTTTTCTAAATTATCACATCAGAAACAACAAACAGAACCTTAGTTTTACCATGTATACGGTTCTAAATTTTATGAAGTATCACTATGCTTTCAAAACTCTAATTGCACATACACAGTTAAGAAGAAATCATTTAAAATCAACATCATGCAAACGATAATTAGGATTTCAAAGAAAAATTCTGTAATGTCTGTCCCATCGGTTGTGATAAAAACACTAATGTTTTTATGAGATTTTAAACACGAGATAACAGAAAACTAATCTTAATATGAGAGGTATAAGAAGCTGTGACGTGGCCTGATAGGATAATGGATGTCCGGCTAGCGCAGTGGTTGGTACACTCGCTTCTCACCTAGGCATACCGGGTTCGCATCCCACTCCCGGCGCATATGAGTTTGGTTGGTGGTCACCATACCGGACAGGTGGGGTTTCCTCCGGGTACTCCGGTTTCCCACCACACCACAAGACCACACCAAAATTAAAATATCTTTCAATAAAAAATAAAATTGCTGGAAATTGCAGCTATGATTCAAAAATTAGTCCCAACTTTCGTGAGTCTCTAGTAAGTTAATTAGGTAGGAGTGCTGGGACACACACCGGGTCCTCACATAATGCAGCCTCAGGCGCGGAAGGACCTAATAAACTTCGAAATACACACACACAATGATAGGATAATGTTATTTAATACAAATTTATCTCCCTTAGTTTACGTGGTTCCATTCCAAAGAATTGAGCTGCAATGATTCTGCCATAGTTTGATTCAATTCCCATTTCAAATATCATTTCGTTGAATATTTCGATTTGATTCCTGTTTTCTTTTTACAGTGTTGTTTTTGCATATATTGAAAGACAGGATGAACAGAAGACTGTGCTATAAACAGCATTATAGACAACAAATAAAATGTTTCAGACATAAACATGATGCACTTGCCATGATTACTATCCATTGGGTATGTTTCACAACTACAGTAAAAACGCAGCACTGCGAATCGCGATACTACGAAATGACGGGATACTACGAATAAGGCGGCCGGTCCCATCCGTTTTCCTTATATATTTAACTACAAAAAGATGCGATACTACGAATTCGCTATTGAACGAAAGATGCGTTACTACGAACAAATGTTTCAGTCCCATCATAGCGTATGTAATGAAATGTTAATGCAATACTACAAATCAGATTGTCACAGAGACTTTTAACACCTTCTCGTCAAAGATTTCACACCTCTGCCAAGTCAGACACCAAGCCAGTTTGTTTGCACCATGGACAAACGGGTACAATTACCGTATTAATCCACTTTAAATGGTGAACAGTGTGAGATTATTGTTAAAGGACTTTCGTAATTACCAATATGTCCTGGCGAAGTTTTTTTTGATGATTTTATACTTTGTTTTTGCTTCATAATGCAAATACATACACTAATGTATTGTCAAATGCATTTAGTTTAAGTGTATTAATTAACGAAATCGCCTCGACATCGGACAAATTAACGCTTAATGTTACTTTACTACCGGAATTTCCTGAAGATGCGATACTACGAAAAACGCGATACAACGAACAAACTCTTGTCTCCCATAACTATTAGTAGTATCGCGTTTCGACTGTAGTTAATAAGTATAACAGCAGCCAATAGGGCATGATCAATTTACATGCTTAATCGACACAAAAAACATAATTTAAATTAACAATTTTATGACAAATCTGTAAATCATAAGGTAAATGGAATAAAAATTTCTTGGTTTAGAATCCACAATCGAATCTGGTCATTTACAAAAAAAAAAATTGAAGCTCTACAAAAGACTGTGGAAACGGAGCCACTTACTCATAATATAAAGTATATAACAAGTTTTCATTTTGAAGTTTTTGACAAACTGTTTCACAGCCACGTCATTGATGATTTTACATTTGATTTTCTCCCTTGAACACATTGTTAACTCCCTTGGTTTCCATCCTCGCCTCTTGCAATCTGAAATATATTAGAAAACTTTTAAAGCTGGCACAAGGTCTGGGTTGGTATTCACAAAGCTCCTAAGAGAAATCTTCAGTCAAGTTGTACTTTTAACGTTATATATTCTATTTAAAATCTAATGTTTTTGTTTACAAAAGGGTGAAATACTAAATATCTAAGCAATAACCGTATTTACTAGTTTAATACATTTTAATGTAAAAAGACATATACATCAAATGGCTTCAAAGGAATTTTTTGAATTTAAGAAATTTACTTAAGTTTTCTCAAAGGAGCTTTGAGAATACGGGCCATGTGCTCCAAGTTATGTTTCACTATTATTCAAAACATATAATGGACTAAAAGCCTGGTAGTTTAGTACAATTTAAATTGGCATGCCACGTGTTGATTTTTATAAGCTATCAAATTTAAATTGGCATGCCACGTGTTGATTTTTATGAGATATCATATTTAAATTGGAATGCCACGTGTTGATTTTTATAAGCTATCAAATTTAAATTGGCATGCCACGTGTTGATTTTCATAAGATATCAAAATTAAATTGGCATGCCACGTGTTGCTTTTCATAAGCTATCATATTTAAATTGGCATGCCACGTGTTGATTTTCATAAGCTATCAAATTTAAATTGGCATGGCACGTGTTGATTTTCATAAGCTATAAAATTTAAATTGGCATGCCACGTGTTGATTTTCATAAGCTATAAAATTTAAATTGGCATGCCACGTGTTGATTTTCATAAGCTATCAAATTTAAATTGGCATGCCACGTGTTGATTTTCATAAGCTATCAAATCCGATATACAATACGATTTCACGGTTAAGTCTAAATAAACCTTGGAATAAAATATTGTCAGAATATGCTTTTGAAACGCATTATACTGCAAAAGTCACGTGAATACAGGTAAAAGAAAACTATTAAAAAATATACACACTGACTTGACTATTTTAATAAGTTTTAAACGACGTTTCTCAAAATATTGACATATAATTTAAAGGGGCCAGTCTGACCTTGCAGTGTTCTACATGTTTACATTTCAGATTTTGTTTGTGTGAAAGTCTGGCCTGAGGGTACAATGTTAACTTCCTGTTTTTATTTGATACTATTCACAGGTCGCATTCTGATGTAATGTCGAACAGTGGCAAGCATGAGTTTTACAACAAAATGTGAAGCATCAATGTTATTAGGTCAGAATGATATGGATTCATGTATATAAAACAGTTAATACCAATAACTATTATATAAATTCAGCAATTGTCATTCATACAATATCATCGCTAAGACAACAGTAATACTGCATGAAAACAAAAAATAACGCCATGCTGAAAGTTAATAGACTGTAATGTGTCACTGGTGAATAACAACATATAACATGGGTTGGAAAATAGCACGATAATGACATGGTGGGGGAATTTCACACCTATACTCTGCATTAAGAGTACAGAAAGAGGAAATCTTTGGGAATGAGTTGCAATCAGCACAACACAATTATTTCACAACAATCACATTGTCAATCTCACGAAACAATTATTTCACAACAATCACCATTGTCTATCTCACAAAACAATTATTTCACAACAATTACCATTGTCGATCTCACAAAACAATTATTTCACAACAATCACCATTGTCGATCTCACAAAACAATTATTTCACAACAGCCACCTTCACTGACCAGTCAAAAACATACTTTTGATTTGTTAGTTTTGCGGGAATGTTTAATTTATAATTTACAAGGACCATATAATTACATATTACTAAAATTCCACTTAATACATAATCAGTTTTTGACAATCTATCTTGTGATAAATGAATGAGAAGCAAGCATGATGCACTAGAGCAAGTTTCAACATGCAGTGGTCAGAGAAGGTTCTAAACTCACATTAATCACTTCATCATCATCGTCATCATCATTGCTAGTGCCAGCTACAGCTTTTGGCCCTTTTTTGTAGCCCCTTGCTAAAGCCTAGTGGTGCAATTAAACAGTTGTGCCATAGTAATAAAGTACAATCTGCATACACAAGTGCTGTAAAGGCATGTAAAGAATCAACAAAAATATTAAGTGTTTCTGATATACCATATTTAATCTGTTTTCGAACACTAAATAATTAATGACCTTTTAAATAATAAATAACCTTTTTATCAGCATCCGATATTTAGAGTTACAAAAAACAAGAGCTGTCGGAGGACAGCGCGCTTGACTTTTCTTGTACTTGTCAGAGTTACTGGCATTTATTTTCTAAAACAAGAAACATGGAAATTCCACGAAAACCAAATTTTTGTAACAAAATGCATTAAAGTCAGCACATCAATAATTTTTTTAGTAAAAGTGACCTTGACCCCACCCACCCCATATGCAATCCCAAGGGAGGTCTCGATACAAGATATCTATGTATTATGTTTCATTCAAATATCATAATGCATTCTCAAGTTATTGATCGTAATCCGTTTTTCAATTTTTAGTAACAGTGACCCCACCCACCCCATATGCAATCCCAAGCGAGGTCTTGATATAAGGTATCTATGTATTAAGTTTCATTAAAATATCTCAATGCATCCTCAAGTTATTGAGCAGAAACCGTTTTTCTATTTTAGTGACCTTGACCTTGACCCTATATGCAATCCCAAGCGAGGTCTCGATATAAGGTATGTATGTATAAAGTTTCATTAAAATATCTCAATGAGTTCTCAACGAGTTCTCAAGTTATTAAGCGGAAACCGTTTTTCTATTTTTAGTAACAGTGACCTTGACCCCACCCAAACCATATGCAATTCCAAACAAGGTCTCGAAAAATGGTATCTATGGATTAAGTTTCATTAAAATATCTTAATGCATTCTCAAGTTATTAGCAGAAATGGTTTTCCTATTTATAGTAACAGTGATTTTGACCTTGACCCCGCCCACCCCATATGCAATCCCAAGTGAGGTCTTGATATAACGTATCTATGTATTAAGTTTTATTAAAATATCTGGAGGTCTTGATACACATGTATAAGGTATCTATGTATTAAGTTTTATTAAAATATCTCAATTTGTTCTCAAGTTATTGAGCGGAAATTGTTTTTCTATTTTTAGTAACAGTGACCTTGACCCCACCCACCCCATATGCAATCCCTAGCAAGGTCTCGCTATAAGGTATCTATGTTTGCAGTTTCATTACAATAGTTTAATCCATTCTCGAGTTAGTGAGTGGAAACGAAAAGTTGAGAAACTAGCATACCGAAAAACTTAAAACTGTCCATATAGCTTATATGTAAAATTTCTAAGTGTAAAAAGGCCCATAATTTTGACAAATTTCAAACTACAGTTATCAAAATTGGCCCATGAGTTCATTTTAATATAGGGAATAAAAGTGTTCTAAGTTTGAATGAAATCCCTTAAGCCCTTCCTGAGAAACCAGCTTACCGAAAAACTTTAACCTGTCCATATAGCTTATGTAAAATTTCTAGGTGTAAAAAGACCCATAATTTTGACAAATTTCAAACTAGAATTACCAAACTTGGCCTATAGGTTCATTTTAATGTGGGGAATAAAAGTTTTAAGCTTGAATGAAATACCTCAAGCCATTCCTGAGAAACTAGCTTACCAAAAAACTGTAACCTAGCTCGGATGCCGACAACGGGGCGAGTAGAATAGCTTGCCTTTTCTTCGAAAAGTCGAGCTAAAAATTGTTTGAAATCTGTCAGAAAAACATACCAGCTGCAATATTATCATATAAATCGCAGCAAACAACAATAATTATTATTTTGTAAATGTATGTCATAGAAAAATATGCTTTTTCTAAATTAATATTTATCCAGCAAACTTTAAATAACAATAATAAACTTAATTGTCAGGATTGTAAATGATGCATTTATTATTCAACAGCCAGGTGCAGTTAGCGATTCAACTCAATAAGCAATCAAGATGAAAGCATTTAATATTGTATTATACTACAAGTATTAAAGTGTCCATTTTTTTATTATTTCAAATACTCTTTTTTTTTAATACCCACTGTCACACATTTTAAATCTTATAAATCTTATAACTGCACATTATTTTCAAAATGCATGTATACTTTTTTATTTTCCACAAGCAATTACATAATTTGATCAGGCGTAAAAAATATGTTTGTTTCAGGTTACTCGACCTACCCTAAAAAAATGCCCTGCCCTAGAACATTTTATTGAGTGGGTCCGATATTTTTTGTTTATTTTACTTTTTTCCAATAATTAAATGTGTTTTGGCTAAATAAGTGTTTTGTTTTGATAGCATCCACTTCAAAACAATGTTTTATGATACTATATACATGTTTTGAATATTCATTCTGTTTAAGAATCTTCAAGTTGACCATTTACCAAAATAAACAAAAACAAGAGATGTTTGTAAAACATGTATGCCCCCCGACTTGCAGCCAAGTTGTGAATATGTGCAATTGTTAAGAAATTTTTTTAATATGCAATTCCAGGCGAGGTCTCGATATATGGTATCTAATGTATGAAGTTTCATTAAAATATCTCCATGCGTGCTCAAGTTATTGAGCAGAGACAGTTTTTCTATTTTTATTAACGGTGACCTTGACCACACCCGCCCCATATGATCCCAAGCGAGGTCTCAATATAAGGTATCTATGTATGAAGTTTCATTAAAATATCTCAATGCTTGTCAAGTAATTGAGCGAAAAGCGTTTTTCTATTTTTAGTAACGTTGACCTTGACCTTGACCCCACCCACCACATATGCAATCCCAAGAGAGATATCTATGTATGAATTTTCATTAAAATATCTTAATGCGTTCTCAAGTTATTAAGTGGAAACCGTTTTCTATTTTTAGTAACTGTCACATTGACCTTGACCACCCCCACCCCATATGCACTCTCAAGCAAGGCTTCGATATAAGGTATATATGTATGAAGTTTCATTAAAATATCTCGATGCGTTCTCAAGTTATTGAGCAGAAACCATTTTTCTATTTTTAGTTATGGTGACCTTGATCTTGACCCCACTCACCCCATATGCAATCCCAAGCCAGGTCTCGATATATGGTATCTACGTATGAAGTTTCATTAAAATATCTTTATGGATTCTTAAGTTATTGAGCGGAAACCGTTTTTCTATTTTTAGTAACGGTGACCTTGACCCACCCACTCCATATGCTATCCTAAGTGAGGTCTCGATATAAGGTATATATGTATGAAGTTTCACTAAAATATCTCAATGCGTTCTCAAGTAATTGAGTGGAAACTATTTTTTCTATTTTTAGTAATGGTGACCTTGACCTTGACCCCCCCTATATGCAATCCCAAGCGAGGTCTCAATATAAGGTATCTATGTATGAAGTTTCATTAAAATATCTCGATGCGTTCTCAAGTTATTGAGCAGAGACCCTTTTTCTATTTTTAGTAACGGTGACATTGACCACACCCACCCCATATGCAATCCCAAGCGAGGTCTCAATATAAGGTATCCATATATGAAGTTTCATTAAAATATCTCTATGCGTTCTCAAGTTATTGAGCGGAAACAGTTTTTCTATATTTAGTAACGGTGACCTTGACCTTGACCCCACCCATCCCATATGCAATTACAAGTGAGGTATCGATATAAGGTGTCTATGTATAAAGTTTCACTAAAATATCTTGATTCGTTCTCAAGTTATTGTGCGGAAACAGTTTTTCTATTTTTAGCAATGGTGACCTTGACGTTTGACCTGTTGACCTCAAAATGTATAGGCGTCTTCCTTTCCTCCCAAGTAACCAGCATACCAACTTTCATGATCGTAGGTCAAAGCGTTCTTTAGATATTGTGCGGAAACGAAATGGTCTACGGAGAGACCGACCATCCGACCGACCGACGGACAGGTGCAAAGCAAGATACCCCCACTTTTTCCTAGGGGGGCATAATTAAAAAATAAAATAATTCCCTACCTACCTACCCTAATTTTTGTGTGCATGTAACCTGAAACAAACATTATTTTTTTTACGCCTCAGCTAAAAAAAAACTAGAACCGCTTCTGTATTAGTAAGCTCAGGGAATATTGCTGTCATCAAAATAGAATCAAGCATACAATGTGTGAATGCCGTGTATTATCACTGGAGCTGGCAGAATAACTATCCTTTGAAATGGCAGCTTTGTTTAATTTACAAAGTGCTGTCACTATAATGTGACATAATTGACCCCGAATGCTCTTTCAGTAAATGCGACAGTGACACCAAAATGAATCTGTGTAAAAAAAAATTATTATATATTTCTAAAGTGTTCTATGTTCCAATTAAATACCTATTCCATTTCAAGATACAGGACTTTATAAAAAACTTTAACCTTTGCCAGATGGACATATGGACATTCTAACGAATTGATACTTGTGTGACTATTTTATTACTAACTGTACTGCCATTTTAGCCACCTAAGGGACTAATTTAGCCATCTAATGCAGTTTTTTCTTACAAATGGATATTTATGTGACTTTTTTAGTCACCTAAGTATCTATTCGTTAGTAAGAACGTACGGACGGATGGTTTGATTTTAACACGCCCACCTTCAAACACATAAAAAGGCAAGGATGACCATATTGCCACTGAACTGAATGAACAACTGAAATAATTTAAAAGCTGTAAGCTAGAAAGGAGAACACAATGAAAATCTCATTTTTTTCTTGTATAGTCTGACTTGAAATTTCAAAAGAAAAGAAATATTATAATGTAGTTGGGCACAGACAGGTACCAAATTTTAGAATTTTGTGACTATTTCCAAGTAAAACAAATGAAACTTTTGCTCCATTTAATACATACATGTTAATACAATGGTCACACTGTGGCATTTTAGTTCTATTTTACGAGAAAACTGAAGAACTATTGTGATGTGGCTAGAAAACTAACATTTACACAAAAATCTAAACGTCGCCCCTCTTAAAGTTGGGGCATAAGAACATTAAATTAAATTGCAGTACATGTAACAAGGTACACTCAAATGTTACAAAGGACGATATTTCTGCCATGCCGCCCTGTTTGTAAGCCATGTGACCGCAATGGTGCACTCACACTCTGGCCTGGTGTTTCCTCATCACTCGTATTGCTATCATAGTCTGTCCATTCCTCCTCAATTCGCTAATAAATATTCATGTTGCCTCTTAAAGCTTACAACTACTTCTGAATTTGCTAATATGTATTAATTTTGCATCAAAACCCTTAGAAAACCTTAATTTGCTAATATTTTGCCTACTTTTTTGCTAATAATTATTCATTTTGCATCAAGTCTTAACATGTACCTTTTGGGGTAATTCATATTAATTACCTTCTCTTTTTATTAAGAAATAAATATTTTTCATCCTAACCTAAGCACGCCTCTTGAATTTGCTAATAAACATTGATTTTGGATCTAAAATGTTAGAACACCTCAATTTCCTTATACAGTCTAACCTGCGGTAGCGACCACCTGCATTAAGCGACTCCCTCCATTTAACGATCATTACTAATTCCTCCCAGCGCAAATTCTATTAAAAATGGCCTTAATTAGCGACCACCTCTATTCCGCGACCATTAATAGTCGTCCCAATTAACCTTGATTAGTGTATTAAGTGACCCAGTGTCAGTTCGGCAGTTACTTTTTTAAGCAACTGTGACAATTGCTGCGAAAGGTGTTTATTCGACAAATTAGTAAGTATCATTGTCATCCGATAATAGATAAGTTTTTCACGGGTAATCTACTGGATTGCAGGTGTGACTGTTTAATCCACTTTCTTTAAGTGGTATTCGGACCGACTTTTTACCAGCTAAGCAGTTATCGTCTGCGTATTCCTTTGTTTACTTGACCTGAAATTGTCTGCGTATTCCATCTGCGATTTAGTCAGGGACAGTAGGGGAGCAGATTTTAATAGCACGGGCTGTGACGTCAATTACTACTGTGTAAACATGGTTTGACATATGGCGGGTGGGGAATTTTCAGTATTTACAGAATTGTGCACGTTTACACTTTGTTGAATTATCTAATTAATGTGTAAGATATACAGTTGATTTCTTATGTCTGAAATCAGTTATTTACAATAAACACAGGTTAATGACGATAACAAATACGTGTAAAATCATTTGATTCCCAGACCGAATGACAATTGAAGATCATAGAATCGCAGTACAGTTACGCTATTTTATCGTTCAATACAACAAATGTGTGTAATATAATAATGTAAAATAAAATTATTTAAATAATAAACCAAATATTATTACCACTTATTTATTCTTTATTCCTTATGAACATACAAACTTTATTTGAATAAACAATATGTTTATTGAGGTAAAAAATCATAAGATGTATAACGAAATACCACCCGCCTTTGCAAGTTACACTGCATTAAGAGACCACCTGTGTTAAGAGACCACTTTTAAGAAGCACCATGGGCGGTTTCTAAAGACAGGTTAGACTGTACATGATATGCATACTATTTTGCTGCAAGGTATTCACTTTGCAACTGAAGCTGGAAAACAGCTCATCATTAGCTAAAACATATGAGGCGTGTTGTGGGAAAACCGGGCTTAATGCATGTGCGTAAAGTGTCGTCCCGGATTGGCCTGTGCAGTCCGCACAGGCTAATCCGGGATGGCACTTTCGCTTTTATGGTATTTTCTGTTTCAAAGAAGTCTCTTCTAAACATAAATCCACTGTAGGCGGAAAGTGCTGTCCTGGATTAGCCTGTGCGGACTGCACAAGCTAATCCGGGACAAAACTTTACACACATGCATTACGCCTGGTTTTCCCATGACATGCCTCATATGAAATACCTTCTCTTTTTGTTAATAAACCTAAGCACACAGTTATGTCAAATGGACAAACAACAATAGTAATAAATTAATTTACAAATAATCCCCAAATCAGTGTATGTATTACTAAGGGCCATGATTTTTTTTAAACATATCAACATGTTTGTGGTCAAAGAATAAGCAACTGATTATTACTCAACATCTGTCTAACTAGTGGTGCAAAATGTTTATATAGCCGGGTACAGAGGTGAGTATTGTCGGTCAAAATAAAGCATGTGATTATGCTGTTTTAGTGTCATGTTTATATACAGAGCTCCTAAAAATCGCATATGAGAGCATAATATTTGTGTAATATGGTAGTACAGAGCTTTCATAATGAGCATATCAAAAAAGATTTAAAGCAAATTACGAGTCAAATACAAGTTATTGTGGTACTCACTCTAGCCTAGTGTCACATATAAAATGAGATAAACATTTAACGTACCAAAGAAAAGCTTTAAACAAATAAGCATATGTCACAAAACCCAATAAAAACAAAAATAATAAAAATAAAATAACTTTTAAAACCTAAAAGAATTGCAGAGAAGTGTTTAATTATTAAAAACAAATTATTAAATATTACAAGAATTGCTAGACTGCTTGACCAACCTGCATGATGGTGTCTGTGTCGGCAAGCGCTTGCTTGGCAAGGTACCGCTCCCGTTTGATCTTCAAAGAGACGCTTTCTGGGACATCGGGTACGAGGATGTCAATTAGACGACAAATACCGAACACGACATGCTGTAATGGAAGACGAGAAAAGAAGTCCTAACAGTGATTTATTTCCAAACCCCTTGGACATCTTGGTCCAATTTCTCTAATGTTCATAAATAACAGACTTAACTCTCTTATTTCAGCAATCAACAACAATAATCTTCATCTTTTATTGAAACAACACAAAATATTGTAAATTTTAATTATCTTACATACAGCCTTCATTCAAATGTAATATGTGACTGTCTTTACAGTCTATACAATGACTTTGACATAGAGTCATTGTCAGCAAATTATGCTGTTTGCAAACACACTGTACTTCTCGCATATAAGCCGCACGTTTTTTCATCCAAAAATCATATCATTTTTCCGGTGCGTCTTATACACAGATATAAGCAAAAACTCCTAGTTTTTCTATTATAAATATCATCAGTGGTATTTTGGTCGCCATTTGAATCAACGCTCAACTGACGCCACTAAGACGCTTATAAGATTTTAATATATATAAAGCAAATATTCATACCCGATACGTTTTGCACTGCTCTATATTGGGATGTTTTAAAAATATAATATGATACAATATATTTCTTATTTTTTGCAATTCATATTCTTATTTCTTAGTTTTACGAAATAATAAATATAATTATGTGCAAAAAAACATAATACTTAATAAATAAGAACCAGGGTCAAATGAACCTTAGTGTAAACACCACCTGACAAACTACTTCACACCTTTTATACTGCTCTGCGAACAATAATGATGCTGTCTTGATGATACTAGCAGAACTGACAGAACTGACAGAACTTGCAGAACTGACAGAACTGACAGAGTTTTTCAAACAATAAGCGCTTATGTTGTAATTAATGGTGTTGACACCGAGACTTCTCAACACCTCTCAATACTGCAAAAAACACATTAAGTTTAGTGTAATGTATCCACGTTTGTATAGTGGACACGAAATTAATAATTTTGATGTGCTAAGAAGCTTTTAGAAACTTTTAAATCGCATATTTTTTTTCCCACAAATTACGATCGGAATCTTTAGGTGTATCTTTTATGCGGGGGCATCCTATACGCAAGAATTTACGGCATTCAGTGCAAAAGAACATTAACAAACACATATACAACATACACAAACATTATTATATAACACAATTAAGATGACTATGGTAGAAATGCAAAAACTCTTTTTGATGAATCGAATGTATACAGTGTGATCCAATTTCCGATATTAAATTCTCTTTTATAGATTTGTGCTAGTGATCAGAGTCAGCCAGTTGCTATGTCATAAAATTGATCATTAAAATGGCGGAAGAATAATCTTGGAAATTGATGGTTCAATCATGGTTGTTTTTATATTGAACTAGTTTTGAAACACTTTTATTAGTGCATAGTGATCAACAATCTTGGCCTTTAGTATATATAAAGATGGGTACTATAGATAATATTTTTGTGTTACATAATGTAATAAGTTACTTACTGAATAAGAATAAGAAGTTGTACGTAGCATTTATAGACTTTACTAAAGCGTTCGATTATGTTGTTAGAGATATTACTTGGTATAAACTTATTAAGCTTGGTGTTAGGGGTAAAATGCTGAACATCATCCGCTCAATGTATAGAACTGTTAAATCAAGAGTTAAATATGATAACGAGATTAGTGATAGCTTTACATGTATGTTAGGGGTACGCCAGGGTGAATCATTGTCTCCTTTTTTATTTTCGATGTATATGAATGATGTTGAGGAATTTTTGCTGACTAATAATTATGAAGGAATAACTTTAGACGTTTTTAAGTTACTTATTTTGTTGTATGCAGATGATATTGTGTTGTTTTCAGAGACTGAGACTGGTTTGCAAGAAGGGTTAAATTTATTAAAACAATATTGCGATAGATGGAAACTAATGGTAAACTCACAAAAGACTAAAATCATGGTTTTTAAAAAAGGAGGAAGACTGCGGAGGAATTTACAGTTTTTCTATGATGATAATCATTTAGAGATTGTTGATCAATTTACTTACTTGGGTTTTGTTTTCTCTTCTGGAGGTTCATTTTCAAAAACTTTGGACAGTGTGTGTGGGCAATCTTTGAAAGCTATCTTTAAATTAAGACAATGTTTGTCAAGATTTAATAATATTACAATACACCACAGGTTAGAAATGTTCGATAAACTAATTTATCCTGTTTTAAGCTATGGTTCAGAGATATGGGGGCTTCATAACAGTATCCAAATAGAGCGAATACATTTAAATTTTTGTAAAGAATTACTAGGTGTCCAAAGACAAACACAGAATAACTTTATATATGGTGAATTGGGAAGAACACCTTTATCGGTTAGACATGCACTTAATGTAATTAAATATTGGCTGAAAATAGTACATATGCAATCTATTAAATATGTTAAAATTGTTTATTATATCATGTACAGAGAATTTGATATCTATCCCAATAGAAAATCATGGGTATATATGGTTAAAAATTTATTAGGAAATTGTGGTTTTAATGATGTGTGGTTAAATCAAGGTGTTGGGGATGTAGATGTCTTTTTAACTATGTTTAAAGTCAGAGTAAAAGATATTTTTTTACAAAGATGGAACTCTGAATTACGTGAATCAAGCAGAGCTAAAACGTACATATTGATATCAGATTTTAAATTTCAACCCTATTTAAATGATGTAAATATTTCCAAGTATAGAATGGCCCTCTCCAGATTAAGGGTATCTGCACATAGACTTAAAGTTGAAACTGGTAGATGGCATAAACCAACAGCTCTACCTTATGAAGAAAGAAAATGTTACTTATGTAATGTTCTTGAAGATGAATACCATTTTATTCTTGAATGTACATTGTATCATGATGTTAGAAAGATTGACATAAGCCGATTTTATTATCTTAGACCAAATATAATCAAATTTATAGAATTACTTACCTCTCAAAATAGCAGTGTTAATAAAAAATTGGCACTGTTTATTTATAAAGCTTTGCAAATTAGAAATTCTTTCTATACGTATTATGGCTAATGTATGATGTTGATTATACAATATATTCCACCTCTCGTTTATTATCTATTGCTGAATAATTTCGATATTTGCTTGATAAATGTTTATATATGTAAACATTAACATTCAGTATGGATGTTATTGGTGACCTTTGACTTTGTTTAAGCATATTATTATACTTTCACTTGTATACTCATGGGCATATTGCCCACTGTATTACTCAATAAAACTGTAAACTGTATATAGGATCTGACACGAGTTGTCATTTAATACCATATTTTATTAAACGATTTCAGGAATGTTGTTAGTAAGCGAGCCTTTGGCGAGCTAACTAACAAATTTCCTGGATGAGTTTAATAAAATATCGTATAAAATGACAACGAGTGTCAGATCTTTTTTATCACATGCTTTTAAACGAAATGAAAATCTTCTAATTTTACCAACACATGTTGATAAATCCAAAAAGTTGTGTACTGACGTGACGTCATTTCATGTTGACAACGTCATTTCACCAAAATGACGTCATCCGATTGGTCAGTCAAAGAATATGTAGCCAATGAAAACGCTCAAAATGGTATCTTACACATGTGTAAGATAGAAATATTCGTAATGGTTGTATTGCACGGGAAACAAGGTATAGCATGTGATAAATGTGCAATTTTAACTATATTGCAAGTCTAGTCTTCGAAATAACCCACTTGCCGGAAGTCCGGGACAAGTAAAAATCTATTCGGGCGAGTTAAAATGCTGACCCGTCTGTCCGAAATGGCAATTACAAGAAGGATGCAAAATATATGAAATTAAAAGATTCATTTACCAAAAATACAACAATGTCCCGATTTTTTTCTCTAGATATATCAGTAGCTGATTTTCTTTCCATATTATACCTACATGAACAACATCTCTATCATTTTAACCATATTTAGGAAATCTCTAGAAGGTTTTATTTCCTGTTTTGGACAAGTTCAGGTGGATTCGAACAAGTTCAAATGGTATTGCTCATGCCCGAATGGGCAAGTACCTCCAAAAAAATTATTGTGACGCCTGCAAGACGTGACTCACGAAGACACAAAAAAACAGGCCTGTGAACGGAAGCATTAATCTAATAAAAATATTCAACTAAATGATAGTTGAAATCGAAATCGAATCGAGCTTTGGTCAAATGGTTGCAGCTCTAGACTAACGCTGACCTCAAATGCGATGACGAAGGCAAGACGGACAGCCAATAAATGCCAGAAGAACATGGTGTAGTTACCCTCGCTGTCACGGAATGCCTTGTATCTGAAACAACAACAGCAGAACGTATTCCAACAGTAACATCAAGATCAAAACACTTTTCAGCTGTAAATTATCTTTGCCTATCCCTTCCTTTGACAATTTACATTGTTGCCATTGACAGAAAGTGTGACAATATTCTAAGCGTGTCGTGGGAAAACAGGGCTTAATGCACGTGTGTAAAGCGTCGTCCCAGATCAGCCTGTGCAGTCCGCACAGGACGACACTTTCTGCTTTTATGCTACCGAATTTTGGACTATAGGTCGCATCGGTATATACGACGCATTTGCTACTTTTTTTACATTTTCATGTTTTCAGCCACATATAAGTCGCACCAGTATATAAGTCGTACTTTTAAATCCATATTCTATCAAAGAATAAGTCCCTTTCAAAGATGTTACATGTACCAATTCACACCTGTTAACCAGACCATCAAAACATCCTTTGTTTAACTTCTCTATAGACAAAGCACACAATAGTCCTTGTTATTCACACCTTATACATTGCATAACAACTCCCACGCATATTACATGATGTCTGTGTACAGTCTACTCCACTGATCTGGTGATATAATAGTCTGGCAACCCAATTAATTCTCCACCAAATATTACACAATGAAACTAATTTATTATTCACAAAATATTTGAAGTTTCATTGTATTTTCCTATTACAAATTGCAAATGACCTTAATTTTGTTTATTTAAAACATGAACACGATACATTTTATTTCAAAAATGCATTACCCAGTACATTAACAAAGCATGTCAATTATTTATCTACACATTACAAATTCATTCCGGTTGCCAGTATAAAATCTGCACAGTAGCTCACGCGACTCCCTTAGCAACTCCCTTGGCAACGTCAACATTTTCTTTGATCAACATAGTCAGTGTTAGTCAGCAATACTAGTCTATCTAAATTACGTTTGCCAGGTCAGTAGAGCGTTATGAAATTAGCAGTCAGTAGAGCGTTATGAAATTAACAATTTGAAAGAAATGTCACGAGTGTCTATGAAATACACAGAGTGTGTTAAATATCGGCAAATGATACAGGATGTGCTATGGGTTTATTGCTTGGAATAAAAATACTTTGAAACATTAATATAAAGGAAAATGCACACTGTAATGCATATAATGGAATATTATTTGGTTATGGTAAATATTGTCTTAGATTTTAATATCATGCACTGCACATATTCTTACAGAAACATTGATGAAAAAAAAGTGGGTGGGGAAAGGACAAATTTCGGATTTTTTACACGTATAAGTCGCATCGTTGTATAAGTCGCAGGCACAAATATTTTGACAAAAAGTTGCATCTTTTACACCAGAAAATACGGTATTTTCTGCTTAAAGGAAGTCTCTTCTAACCATAAATCCACTGTAGGCGGAGAGTGCCGTCCTGGATTAGCCTGTGCCTCATTTATTTTATTAATTAAATGCCACCTATAATTGGAATGACTATATTATACAACCAAATCCTGATTTTCAAATTTTTAAAATCTAACATCACAGTGTTACAAGGTTGAAGACATATTCTGAAATCTGACAAAACTGTCACAAAATTGTGGAAATATTTTGAATCTAAGATTATCTGTTACAAGCCTGTAGAAATATTCTCAAGCCAACAAAATGTTAAGTCTTCTAAACTTAACATGGGAACAAAGTAAGATACACCTTAAGTTGAAATCCCATTAGAAAACCAAATCCAAGACAAGAAAAGCCAGTTTCTCATCGTGAGACCAACTGCATACAAGGCCGACTGAGGGTCTCATTAGGGGCCATGGCCAGTGTAAAGTTGGTGTGACCTACCTGCATAGCTGACTGAGGGTCCCATTAGGGGCAATGGCCAGTGTTAAGTTGGTGTAACCTACCTGAATAGCTGACTGAAGGACCCATTAGGGGCCATGGCCAGGGTGAAGTTGGTGTCACCTACCTGCATGGTTGACTGAGGGTCCCGTTAGGGGCCATGGCCAGTGTGAAGTTGGTGTAACCTACCTGCATAGCTGACTGAGGGTCCCATTAGGGGCCATGGCCAAGGTGAAGTTGTTGTGACCTACCTGCATGGTTGACTGAGGGTCCCATTAGGGGCCATGGCCATGGTGAAGTTGGTGTGACTGATCTGCATGACTGACTGAGGGACCCGTTAGGGGCCATGGCCAGGGTGAAGTTGGTGTAACCTACGTGCATGGTTGACTGAGGGTCCCATTAGGGGCCATGGCCAGTGTGAAGTAGGTGTGACATACCTGCATGGCTGACTGAGGGACCCATTAGGGTCCATGGCCAGGGTGAAGTTGGTGTGACCTACCTGCATGGTTGACTGAGGGTCCCGTTAGGGGCCATGGCCAGTGTGAAGTTGGTATAACCTACCTGCATTGCTAATTGAGGGTCCCATTAGGGGCCATGGCCAGGGTGAAGTTGGTGTGACCTACCAAAATGTCTGACTGAGGGACCCATTAGGGGCCATGGCCAGGGTGAAGTTGGTGCAACCTACCTGCATGTCTGACTGAGGGTCCCATTAGAGGCAATGGCCAGTGTGAAGTTGGTGTAACCTACCTGCATGGCTGACTTAGGGTCCCATTAGGGTCCATGGCCAGGGTGAAGTTGGTGTGACCTATTGGAATGGCTGACTGAGGGTCCCATTAGGGGCAATGGCCAGGGTGAAGTTGGTGTGACCTACCTGCATGGCTGACTGAGGGTCCCGTTAGGAGCCAGGGCCAGGGTGAAGTTGGTGTATCCCTCGAGGTCCCAGTTGTACTGGTACTGGTAGAGCAGCCGGGGGAGGAACTCTGATGTGAACGCGATCAGAAATGCCTGGTAATACACAGAGATTTAACAGTCTTGTGATGCATTATGGGTGCTAGAAGAATACAACTTGTGTTAGAAGACAAATACAACTTCACTAAAAAGTCAGGAGGGATTAAATTTTTGTAAGTCCCTTGTCAAAGTAATAATAGGTTTTAGTCCTCTGTCAAAGTTATAGGTGCACGTTATTGACACACAGTGATCAAACAGGTTTGTGATGCATACTAAGTTATTTTTGCAGTTAATGGGTACTATAATGATGGTTTCATCTTTACTTATACTTCATTAGTAAATTTGGAATTTTCTCAAGTTATGAAAGCTTCATGAGTAATCATTGCCGAGTTGAATTACTTTTACTGTAATAAAAGAGTGGTAGTTTAGAAAGAGTGGAAAATCAACATGACTTTTTACATTCGTCAGTAAGACCACCGAGTAAGAAAATTGTTAAAACAAACAACAGACTGGTCCCTACATTACTGATGACAGCTATCTGTGCCAGGGCATCCATAATAGAGAACCAGACTCCAATATCCTGTGCGCGGTCGGCGACCGGTCTGCGCGTCTCGCACACAAACTTCTGAGCATCAAGCCTGATCTCCACCCAATTGTTGAGCAGAGCAAACAATGGAGCCAATGGGAATGCAGCCACAAAGATTGTAATGAACCCAAACTGCAAAACTGAAAGCAAGAGAAGAAATTGTGTGTGATAAGGATTTCATTAGAATGACTAACTAGGAAAGAATTCGTAAAATCATGTTCCTTTTTTATACATTTAAAAATTCATTCCACTATAAGCTTAAATAGACTAGTACATAAATTGATTTTAAGAATTTATTTTAAGAGTATGAAAGATGCAGAAGTTGTGTGGAAATAAAACAATAACAAGTGACCAGAAACAGTAATGAGCTAGACTTAGGCATTCAGACGCTAGTTGTAACCCCACATGTATAAGTAGCTACAACCCACCCATTTCGAGGTATTCAGCAAACAGTCCCTCGTTCTCTATGAGCTGATAGTCATCCTCCCAGCTGGCCTTGATCCGAGACTTGTCCAGCTTGATCTTCATACGATGGAGAAACGCCTTCACCTTTCTGCAATACATATTCAATCCTTGCAACAGACATCCAGATACAGGCTGTGATTATGTTTGATTAAAAAAATTTTTTATTGGAATACAAAAAGTTTCACAGTGTTTTGTTGTTTTTGTTATTGCTTTAAAAAATACATGCAACAGATCCCATTTTAAATCTTGTCTATTTTTATTCATTTTTAACTTGCGAAGATAATATTTAGTATACCAATGGAAGTTTGATATCTAACATTTACATCAAAATAACAAAACACTGTTCTGAACTTAATAACACTGTAACAGTAGATCATTATAAAGTTACTAACAGTTCAACAGTACATTGTACATCAATCTCATTAAAATAAAATCCTAACATTATTGTTTGGATCTGAAGACATCGCACAGCAGGTCACGTTTAAATGACCTTCCGAACAATAAAATATCAGTCCTGCTGCGCCCAATGAAATTGCTTTTTGCACAGCAAAGTTTCGCCACGTTTTTTTAAAAGTAATGCATTTCCAGCTGATTTTCGGGAATAAATCATTTACAGTTGATTTTCACATGGATAACAATGAATATAGTGGTACCTTAGGCGACTAAACATCCAAAGTTCACGTTAGTTTCATGCATAGTTTTTGTGGTTTATATATAAAGTTATACCACAACATTTTGAAGGCAACAGTTTGATTGGCTCCTGAAAAGGTCATCTGAATGTGAACCCTAATGCAAAGTCATCAGATCCAGTCAGCGGATAATATAGTAGTGTCAGACTGAAGATGATTTTAATGAGATTGACTGTACATCATCATAAGAGAATCACTGAATATGCTAAATGGATGTAAACTCTTAAACAATACATCAACCTAGTGGTTTTTTTTACCTTTGGGGGAAAGGTGGCGGGGCCCTTCAGATGGGAAATTTTACGGCAAAAGGGGATTTTTTTAAAGAAAAGCATTATTACCTGTTTATATTCTACTTTGTTATAAAACATAAATCTATGAATTGTTTTGCTGCAAATGATAATTTTTTGCACTAACATGGTTTAATGAAAAATTGCTGGGATTGTTTACTAAAATTCCTCTATCTTAGTCAATTTTTGTCCGATTTTGGTCAATAAAAAAAAAAATAAAGCTAACATTCTGAGGGGAATTTTAAGGTAAATATAGGGGAAAAATATATACTATTCAAGCAGGGGAATGATGCTGAATTTCGGCCCCAAATTGGCCCTAAAAAAAACCCATTGGAACCACTCAGTAGGACAATACAGTTGAACTTCATACTCTCGAAGTCGCTACGCATTCACAAATGACTTTGAGATATTTGAAGTTCGACATATGTGAATGCAGATCTTTTAGAAGTATTTAATCAAAATGTTCAATAAAACGTAATATAACATTGTGATCCTGTATACATATATTGAACCGTAAACCAGTGGTCAATTATTCAATTAAAGTTAACACATACTCTTTTAAATATGAGAAAAGAGTTGTTAACATGTTTGCAATGTGTGACAAACTTGGTCATGGCTCGACCAAATTGTAAAAGAAAGAAGAAGAAAACATTGAAGCAATGAAACAAAGAAAGAGAGCTTACAGTGAAAGTATTTCCTGTGCATTCTTGATCACAATAAGACAGAATAAGAAGGTTAAAGAGACAGGAGGAGCTTACAGTACAAGTTGTAAAATGGGATTTCATTGGTCAATATCTGAATGGTGGAGTAACTTAAAAAGTTGTAACAAGCAATTTGATTGGTAATTTTTGGAATGCTGGAGTAGCTTATGGTACAAGTTGTAACAAGCAATCTCATTGGTCAATATCTGAATGCTGGAGTAGCTATCAGTACAGTTGTAACAAGCAATTTCATTTTTCAATATTTGAGCACAGGAGTTGCTAGAGAATATTAAATGCTAACCTAGTATTCTATTTTTCTCATCATTTTCTGTCATTATTTTGACAATAAATGAAAGAAAACATAATAAATAACTCAAAACGATAAAATTATGCATTTGCTTTATGACAAAGTGTGTAAATAAAACTAGGTTTATCCCACTCCAGGGTGTTATATCATCAATGTTGGCATGATGATGGGATAAAACAAGGTAGAGAAAGCTGGTGTAGCTTACGGTGCAAGTATCTCCTGTGCATTGTTGACCACAATGAGGCAGTATAAGAAGGTAGAGAATGCATGATTAGCTTACGGTACAAGTATCTCCTGGGCATTGTTGACCACAATGAGGCAGTATAAGAAGGTAGAGAATGCATGATTAGCTTACGGTACAAGTATCTCCTGGGCATTGTTGATCATCTGTTTGCCTATCATGATGACTGCCAGCTGCTGGGCAAGTTCTACCAAACACCCGCCATTGTTACACTGTTAAGGAACATATCATATAATATGAGCTTGAGCAAATGAAGGTATGCTTTTGAATATCCTAAATAAAGAAGAAACATACAAACATTGACTTAGTAATCTGAATCAAAGGTACAAAAATGTGGATTTATGTTTAGAAGAGACTTCCTTGAAACAGAAAAAAGCCATAAAAGTGGAAAGTGTCGTCCTGGCTGAACCAAGATGACATTTTTTGCATGTGCATTAAGCCCGGTTTTTCCACAACACGACTCAATGAAATTCATCGCATGTTTTGCAAAAGTACTGGACCTTGCCACATTTCCATCATTATAGAACGCAAAAACAGGAAATTAGTTTAATAACAATATATTAAAATCAAATTATGAAGATGTCAAATTAACCAGTCATTTTTTAAATGGGCAAAAAAAAGTGCGAACAAAATTAGAGCTGTGCTGCGAAAATGTATAGTTGAAATCATTTTTTTACATTTCAAAATGACAATTGCCTAACCTTGTACAATGCCTCAGTTATTGGTGGCTACTTACATCTTCACTCCTTAGGCCAAAGAACTTTGTGTAGTGACCAGGATATCCAACAAACCTTGAATCAGAAGAAACCTTGATATAAACACGAATTGCTGATCATTAATGTTACTCTGTATATGTTACTTCACACTTACCTTACTTCAATACAGATTTACCTGTGTATGATGTGTTTTTGAATCAACATTTTGGAGTTTATAAGAAATGTTACAACAGGCTTATGACAATGTTTTATTGAATGCTATGTTGGGAAAGTGGAGATTACCAGTGCAGCATTTTCTGATCTTAAAGAGCTGCAACAATTCAGCAATGGACTCGATTCGATTCAATTTTAATTCAAAATATTGTTGAATATTTCGATTCAATTTATTTTTCCTTTCTACAGGCTTGTTTTTACATATTTATGAGTCATCACTTTCAATATAGGAAGTACTTATATTTATTTAATGCTAAGTAGTGAAATATAGAAAAATATCAGTGAGATATATCCCTATATCACTCTCAGTGATGGACTACTTTTTTTAAATTTTATTTGATTTGAACAATATTAAATTGTAGGTGTTGTCACCATTTATCATACATAATTACCAAAAACGAAAAGTAGTGAATATTAATAACACCAAATGTTAAGAATACCTCTCTGATATATTGAAGTGGCTTTCCTCTTATTTTCTCTTGGATTTTCCTCAGTCGTATTGAGCCAAGGAGACTAGAACAGACAATGCCTTGCGGGTACAAGTTTTACCCACAAGGCATTGGAGCTGGTCACCTTGGTCCAAATTAAATTTAAGCATCCAAAGTAATTATTTTATCCTTTGCACTTTATTCATCCCAGCATATTACACTCGCACTTGTTGTTTACTGTTGCTATGAACACTAGTCTCCCTTTGTTTACATAATTGTTGTATTGCCCGTTCTCCAATTCCAAAATATAACAAGAATCCAGTGTACCCTTAAGTAATAACTTGTGTTCATTGAGCACATAATTATATTGTTTTGTGTGTATTAAGTTTTTATATCCAGTAACCACTCTTAAGTATTTAAGTATCCAATGTGTGTTCTTGTAAGTAGTGTTCAGCGTTTAATTCTCCGCCATCTTGTTTTCTTCAAATTCTTGACTGGCTTTTAATCCAATTGTGTTGTTAAGTCCGAATAGTTAATATAGAAACACTTTATACTATAAGTATTCAATTTCAGAACACTCCTTACAGTGCATCTTTTGTTGTTTTACATTTTAACGCGCATCTATGAGTTTAATCCGCTTAAATTGCTTGCGAAAACACATGTGCGTTTAAATGTCGTGACTGTGTTAACTATTGTTTACAAAATAACACCTATGCACACGCTATTTATAGAAAACTGAATTTCGGAGAACTGAACTTTCACTTTCAATATGTACTTTTATCATAAAAATATTTAAAGCTAGCAGTGTGTTAACTTCTTGATTTAAAAGCTGACCAACGACTTTGTGTATCCAATTGTATTTAAACTTAAATAAATTTAGAAACACGGATTCTGCGTTGTCTATGAATATACTGTGTAGCATAGTAGACTGTTGTACTGTAAACACGCTGCCATAATAATGCCTTGAGTCAAATTTTTTTTTGCGATTTAAGTTGCTTAACTAGATCTAATCTACGGCACATTTGATTGTAATCCATGATGGCGCTGGAATGTTTATTACTAATCCCGATTACTACGCATTATAGATACAATAGTGCGGACGTAATATTGTAAATATTGCGTTGAAAATCCCCTAAATAAAAATCAAACGTAAAGAATATTCAAATAGCATTTAAATAAAAAGAAAATTTGTTTGTTTTTGGTGTGATAATGCGTGATATCGTCACCGGAAAGGGAGACAATATACATATTTTCACTCGCGCAAGCGCTCGTGAAAATATTAATTGTCTCCCTTTCTGGTGACGATATCACGCGTTATCACACCGAAAACAAACAAATATTCTCTATTTATTATGATTATTGTCATTGTATTGCTTAATGTGAACGTATGTGCCATATATATTAGATGTAATATAAACAAGAGATGTTTGTAAAACATGTATGCCCCCCGACTTGCAGCCAAGTTGTGAATATGTGCAATTGTCAAGAATTTTTTAAAATATGCAATCCCAAGCGAGGTCTCCATATACGGTATCTATGTATGAAGTTTCATTAAAATATCTCGATTCGTTCTCAAGTTATTGAGCGGAAACCGTTTTTCTATTTTTAGTCATGGTGACCTTGACCTTGACCCCACCCACCCCATATGAAATCCCAAGAGAGGTATCAATCTATGTATGAAGTTTCATTAAAATATCTCGATGTGTTCTCAAGTTACTGAGCGGAAACCGTTTTTCTATTTTTAGCAAGGTGACCTTGACCCCACCCAACCCATATGCAATCCCAAGCGGGGTCTCGATATAAGGTCTCTATGTATGAAGTTTAATTTTAAAATATCTCAATGCTTGTCAAGTTATTGAGGAAAAAGCATTTTTCTATTTTTAGTAACGGTGACCTTGACCCCATTTGCAATCCCAAGCGAGGTCTCAATATAAGGTATCTTTGTATGAAGTTTCATTAAAATATCTCTATGCGTTCTCAAGTTATTGAGCGGAAACCATTTTTCTATTTTTAGTAATGGTGACCTTGACCCCACCCACCCCATATGCTATTCCAAGCGAGGTCTCGATATAAGGTATCTATGTATAAAGTTTTATTAAAATATCTCGATGCGTTCTCAAGTTATTGAGCGGAAACCATTTTTCTATTTTTAGCAATGGTGACCTTGACCTTTGACCTGTTGACCTCAAAATGTATAGGTGTCTTCTTTTCCTCCCAAGTAACCAGCATACCAACTTTCATGATCGTAGGTCAAAGCGTTCTCTAGATATCGTGCGGAAACGAAATGGTCTACGGACAGACCGACCATCCGACCGACTGACCGACCGACATACCGACCGGCCGACCAACGGACAGGTGCAAAGCAAGATACCCCCACTTCTTCAAAGGGGGGCATAATAATAACAGTGGAAAATGGTGATAATGTTCAAGATAGCTAGGTTAGTATAACAGCAACCATGATGCCATGCCCAATTTACATGATTTATTTAAACACGACCATAATTGTAATCAATAGTTTTATGACAAACCATTATTAAATATATAGAAAAGAATCAAATCGAAATTGGCTGGTTTAGTATAGAAAATCGAATTGGGCCATTCACAATCGATTGATTGATGCATAGAAAGAATCATTGCAGCTGTATGATCTTCACACTCTGGGTAGAGTGAAATGATAGCCTTTAGGTTTAGTTTGGTGTAAAGCTATTAATATAACCTTGATAATATTGAATGCCTGAGGCTTATTGAGAAACTTTTGAGTCCATTTCCGGGGTAGATCCAGTACTTGGTGTCTCTTGAGAAAGATCATTCCAACGCTACAAGAGTAGGGATCAAACACACAACCTCCCGATGGCACCGCGGACACGGGATCCATTTAACCACTGCACCCTCTAATGTTAATGATATCATTTGATCATGTGCTGCGTCTCATATGAAGTGTAAAGAAACAACTATTTTTGGTTACACATTTTGAAAAGCATGTGAGTGGACTCTTAGGTAGTGCATACTCCTACTTTCTTATACAACAGCAAACAAAATTTAAACTTCAATAAAAATATTTAGCCATGATGACGCAGAAAGTAAACATAACCTTTCAACAATAAGTGATACAAAAATTTTGGAACCAATAATGCCCCCAAAATACACAAAATAGTGCCATTTAAGCATAGCTCATGGCATATGAGGATCGCCATGGAGTAACATAAAATAACTTCTTTTTTTTAAAGCATGATATAAAAATAAAATTTGTCTGTTTCAGTGCAAGATCATATTTAAATTTCATTTGTGATCATAACAATTTTCACATGTGGCTGTCCATATAAGATTTCTACGACGGCTGTCCATATAAGATTTCTACGACCACTCATGAAATAAAATGTGATAGTAAACTGCAATCTACAAATATCCTCTACTGACTTACTTGCCCTTGAAGAAAGCTATATAGATGATGGAGGAGTAGAAGTTGACACTGACGTACTTGCCCTTGAAGAAAGCTATATAGATGATGGAGGAGTAGAAGTTGACACTGACTTACTTGCCCTTGAAGAAAGCTATATAGATGATGGAGGAGTAGAAGCTGACACTGACTTACTTGCCCTTGAAGAAAGCTATATAGATGATGGAGGAGTAGAAGTTGACACTGACTTACTTGCCCTAGAAGAAAGCTATATAGATGATGAAGGAGTAGAAGTTGACACTGATTTACTTGCCCTTGAAGAAAGCTATATAGATGATGGAGGAGTAGAAGTTGACACTGACTTACTTGCCCTTAAAGAAAGCTATATAGATGATGGAGGAGTAGAAGTTGACACTGACATACTTGCCATTGAAGAAAGCTATATAGATGATGGAGGAGTAGAAGCTGACACTGACATACTTGCCATTGAAGAAAGCTATATAGATGATGGAGGAATAGAAGTTGACACTGACTTACTTGCCCTTGAAGAAAGCTATATAGATGATGGAGAAGTAGATTTTGACACTGACTTACTTGCCCTTGAAGAAAGCTATATAGATGATGGAGGAGTAGAAGTTGACACTGACTTACTTGCCCTTGAAGAAAGCTATATAGATGATGGAGGAGTAGAAGTTGACGAACTGGAACAGGAACACCTTGAAGGTCAACTGGTCCTCAAACTCTGTCTGTGTGCGATGCATCTCTGTATATAGTAAGACAAGAATTGAGTACTGTTAAGGGATGCTTTGCATTCATAATTCTCCATCTCTGTTTGAAGAAAGATGAGAATTCAATATTGCTAATGGGTGCTTTGCATTCATATTTCTCCAGAAAGGATTGAATTAAGATATTAAAATATGAAACATTTCGTTGAAAAGCATTAAACGGCATTCAAATTATAAACATATTATTTGTTAACAGCCTAGACTCATACATTGTACACTGTATAAGCATAGAACAATCTTGCAAACTTGTTGTCTCGGAGGAAATAATTTTTACTTGTGGTTTTCTTTTTAATGGCATTTCTTCCCAAACAACGAAATAGTTTAAACCTATTTATTTTAGCTCAACGGCATCGAAAGCCTCTGGCTTATAGAGACACTCTCAAGTCCGTTTCCTGGGAAGAACCAGTACTTGGTGTGTTTGGAAAGATCTTGAGAAAGTTTCCTGAGTTGGGATTGAACCCAATAACCTCATGGTCGCAAGGCGGACACCATATCCACTACACCATTGCGACCTCAAACAAAGAAATATATGATAATAATCATAATGTACATCATTTTTATACATCTATAGATTTTTATACAAATTATATATTTCAATCACATGATAATTTTAATACAAAATTGGATCTGATATTCTGTACACTCACAGTCCCTTTAAAATTAAATTCTCAGAATCAAACTACCCACCCCACTGTGTCATTTTCAGGGCCAGTTTTTCGTACACTCGACCCAGGGCCATGATGCAGATCAGGTTGACGATGGCGGAGGACAATGAGGCGAAGAGTTGAGCCCGCGGGCGGGTGCTTGAATTCTGGAACAGCGGGATGCTCACCAGCACTCGGTACATGATCACGGCAATGATAAATATCATCACCAGTGTCATCTGAAATGAGAAAACAAGAGGGCCATGATGGCCCAAAGTGCTCACCTGAAATGTGGTACAGATGAAGACCAAACTGTTCTGACAGGTTTGAAAATTAAGGTATCTGAACAATACGCAGAAGGGGATAGGATCAGTTTTTATTTAAAACATCAGTTAGTGCAATTGTCGTACTAAAGTATGAGTTGGGTAATGGATGTGCGACATTTTTGCTAATGGTTTTTAAATCATTTTTCTCCACATTCTTACCTGACCCTTTTTCATTAAGTCATTGACAATTCTGGAAAATGCACAAACAGTACATTTTGATGTCTTTTACGCAAACAGTTTTGGAGAATTAGTTGCAATGCGATAATTGCGATGGCTGTGCTATAAGGTAAAGTTTTGCGTTTTCTTTGATACTTTTCTGTCCAATGACGATAAATGATGTTAATGCACGCTCTGAAGACATCAATGTTGCATGTACAAATAACTGCATGCAAGTCTTGCAACTGTTGGAAATCAAATGTTATCAATCAATTTTTATGGTCATGAGCAAAGTGTGTAAGTTTGGCCAACATTGAATCAAAGATCGTGTGTGTTAGCCAATCACTGATAACTTGTTGATGTTTTTTTTCCAAATACAAGGGGCAATAACTCTGGTGTTTCTGGCCTGGTCATACTTATATTCGACTTCACCTGTAGTCTTATGGTCATATACAAACTGTGCAAGATTGGTGAAGATTGGATGAAAAATGAAATCTCTATCGTGAATAATGTCCATTTTTGCATATTTTTTTCACAAACAAAGGGCAATAACTCTAATGTTTCTGGTCCGATCTTGCTTATATTCGACTTCAAATTTAATCTTATGGTCATAGACAAACTGTGCAAGATTGGTGAAGATTGGATGAAAAATGAAGTCTCTATCCTGAATAATGTCCATTTTTGCATATTTTTTTCACAAACAAATGGCAACAACTCTTGTGTTTCTGATCCAACTTGCTTATATTCGACTTCAACTGTAATCTCGTGGTAACAGACAAACTGTGCAAGATTGGTGAAGATTGGTTGAAAAATGAAGTCTCTATCCTGAATAATGTCAATTTTTGTAAATTGTTTTAATAAACAAAGGGCAATAACTATATTGTTTGAAAAGCGATCTGGCCCACTTTTGGCGTCTGCTGAGATCTGATGGCCATACACAAAAAACTGTGCAAGTTTGGTTAAGATTGGATGAAAAATAAAGTCTGTATGTTGGAAAAGGGCATTTTTGTATTTTTTTTGCATGAAAAAGGGGCAATAACTCTGGTGTTACTGGTGTGATCTGACCCAATAACAATCGCATCCGAGATATTTTGGTCATACACAATCTGTACAAGTTAGGTCAAAATTGAATAAAAAATGTAGACTTTATCGCGATAACGGTCCAGATTGTTGACAGCATACGGCCGAAGCAGAGAGGCCCCCTATACCAATACACTGTAACTCCATTATATCGCGATTATCTGGGTCCACGGATCGTGATGGCAATACATCCGGATCGCGATATAACTTGCCAGGCCATTCAGTAGATATAAATGTATACACTAACCTGTTTTTCCCCGATCTCAAACATAAATGTAATTAAGTAAATAACTCACCCTTTTCAATGCAGTTATCATCCATTATTTAATAAATCCATAGGTAAAATATTCCATTTGTATATGAAAATATAATATCATTCCTTTAATTCCATTGAATACATTTCAAATCGCGTATACAAATAAAAAGTCCGAAACGCCTATCCGAATTTCACTATTCATGTGAAGTAAACATAAATTCTATTAACAATTACAACACACATGTATTTCGTGTAAACTCTTTGTTCTGTTAGAAAAAGCGCACGAAAACTTGCTGACGATCATGTACAACGTCACGTCGTCTGCATGGAAAGCGTGGGTGTATTGATCGCCATATAAAAACTTTTTAGAACAGAGAACATTGAGATCTTTACTTTTGTATAAAAGTTTCGTAGCACACAGCAAAAAAATTATGTGTCTATATCGCGAACGATATACGGTTAACATTTCTCCTGAAACAAAAAAGAAACAGATATGCCATATCGATTACGTTATTGTCATTCAGATAGCTCAGTATTGATTTATGACAACAGTTACTGTATACACCCTCCACATGGACTGCGTGTAATTCGGGTGCTAAATAGAGCGACAGCAGTGAAAGGACATTGTCATGGGTGGCACAGCGCGCGTAAGCTGATGACGTCAAACTGTTATACTTCGATGTTGAGCGAGTCGGCGTATTGTTTGTTGCACTACATAAGTGTGAATAAAAGAGACTCCGTGAAGGCATGACAATCCGGATCAAACTGCATTTATTTATGAGCATATGGTAATAGGAAAATATTGAAGTACATGAAAACAAATCGGGATCCACGGCCGATTCGCGATATATTGGACATCGCGATATAACGCACTGCGATATAGCGGATCTGCAGTGTAGCTCACCAAGCACTTTGTGCTCAGGTGAGCTAACAATGAGACTATGAAAAAATCAAAGACTTGGTACATGATCATGGCAATGATTTATATTATCACCAGAACCCTCTGAAAGAGAAACGAGGCTTCAGAAATCTCTAGTTAAAAGTTAAACGCTGAAACACACAGTTAGACATTATATATAAAATACATATGTGTTATCATTTTAATCTGATGTTCTTATAAATTGAAAGGTCAGACACAACAAGAGCTGTCAGAAGACAGCGCACTCGACTATTCAAAGTATTTCAGTTGGTACATATTTTGGATAGTGAAAGGGGCATAAATTTGTTAAAATACAATATTTTTAAGTGAAGCCTTGTATAGTTTATAAATTTTTGGAACAAAAACTTTAACCACAAAGTCTGTGTAAAAAGTGGGCTAACTCTGTCAAAATACAAAACAGAGTTATGGGGAATGTTGCCCCTCATACTAGAGTTGATGACAAAGGGTAGTTCCAAGTTTCAAGTGATTAACTTATGTAGTTTTGAAGTAACAAAACTTTTGAATATAAACTTTAACCAGAAAATCTAAGTGAAAAAGGGGCATAACTCTGTCAAAATACAAAACATAGTTATGGGTAATGTTGCCCCTGGTACTAGAGTTGATGATAAAGGTTAGTTCCAAGTTTCAAGTGGATAATTAATAATGTAGTTTTGAAGTTACAAAACTGTTGAATATAAACTTTAAAAAGAAAATCTATGTGAAAAAGGCACATAACTCTATTAAAATACAAAATAGAGTTATGGGGAATGTTCACCCTTATACTGAAGTTGATGACAAAGGTATATTCCAAGTTTCAAGTGAATAGCTTTTGTAGTATTGAAGTTACACAACTTTTGAAATTAAACTTTTACCAGTAATTCTAAGTGAAAAAGGGGCATAAATCTGTCAAAATACAAAACAGAGTTATGGGGAATGTTGCCCGTGACACTGGAGTTGCTGAAAAAGGTCAGTTTCAAGTTTCAAGTTAATAACTTATGTAGTTTTGAAGTTACACAACTTTTGAATATAAACTTTAACCAGAAAATCTATGTGAAAAAGGGGCATAACTCTGTCAAAATACAAAACAGAGTCATGGGGAATGTTGCCCCTGCCACTGGAGTTGATGACAAAGGTATATTCCAAGTTTCATTTGAATAACTTATGTAGTTTTGAAATTACAAGTCTTTTGAATAAAAACTTTAACCAAATTCAGACGCGGACGCCGACGCCGAGGGTAGTAGGAAAGCTCATCTATTCTTTGAATAGTCGAGCTAAAAATTGATTTAAAAATAAACCACAGAGATTAAACTCGCCAAATATGTATGCTACGTAATCTGAAACAGAAGGAACGAGACTTGAGAAAAGAGTCTCATCCAACCATCAGGCGTGAATTGATAAAATAAACTGCCATTGAATAAACTTTGCTTTATTTCAACACTGTGGGATAAGCTAACATGCACAATTGCAGTTTTTTGAATTTTATGACATAATTTTATGTTTTTTGAGCGAGTATGTATGCTTTCTTGTTGTTTGTTGAATTTTATGACATAATTTTATGTTTTTTGAGCTATTTCGTATGCTTTCTTTGTTTATTCACAAAATAAAGACAGAAAACGATGTTATACCCAGTATACTGACTAAGTGTTGAGTAAAGACGGCGTATTTTATCAAATATATGGTAATCATTTAAAGTAATTCAACAAATCGCCAACACTTGTGTTTCAATATTCACACCAAAATAGCTGAAAGGCGAAGCACCAATAGAGTATAGTGACACATTCTTAAGCATAACCCAGTAGTTTTATGTTACACGTCACTCACCATAATGATAATGACAGCGATGCCAGAGAGGATTCGGGGTAAGCGTTTCCTAGGTGGGAAGTACGGCTCCTTGACCCGCGTGACAGGATTTTCCTCGTACGTTGGTGCCTTGGCTGCGTACTCTGGGCGGGGCCGCTCCTACAAAAATCCACATGTACCGGTAAGTGCAGTTGTTCAGACAATTAAATAGACATCTAATTCTGAGTTCAAGAATGTGTTCATGGTATTACTGTAATGTAGCTTAAACTTAAAGTTCCATTTCAAATTCCCAATAATGCAGCGCAATGCAGTCAAATAAATAGCATTATTCATCAAATTTTCACCGCAGTAGTATTGCAAGGAGCCTTTGGTAAACAGTGATTTAGTGACATTACCAGCACAATGCTCTCTACACACTAGAATTTTCAGATTACCATCTGCCAGCACTTTAAGTTCTTCAAAAACATAACAACTGGGCCCATGTTGACAAAGCTCCATAGGGAAAACCTAAGTAAATTTCTTAAATGCATACGATTCCTTAAGTCTCTGGCTGTTTCATGTATATAGGTCTTTTTACATTAAAATGATTTAAACTAGTAAATATTGCTTAGATGTTATGTATTTAGCCCTTTTTTAAACAGGAATCACTAGATTTCACATAGAAAAATTGACCTGAAATTTTCACTAAAGTACAACTTAAGTTAAGATTTCCCCTAGGAGTTTTGTTAATACTGGCCCTGGGCCCATATTTATAAAGATTCTTAAGCTATTCTTAACTTAAGTTAAAAATAAGTCATAATTAGAAATTGTGTTTTGAACACTACACTATGGCACGTGTCCATGATAAAAACTAAATATCATTTCACTTCGAATTATATTGCGATTTCTGAGTCAAAATCTCCCAACAATACATTTCTTTTGTCAAAAAATCTAAATATAATATATATCCTGAATTTTAAGATTTTTTCTTAATTTTCAACTAAAATTTGTTATAAACACCAGGGGCGATATTCCAGAAACATCTTAAGTTTATCTTAAAATATTTTCATTTAAGTTCCAATTTTTGTAACTTAGGTAATATTTTTAAAACTAGATATAAACAAGAGATGTTTGTAAAACATGTATGCCCCCCCGACTTGCAGCCAAGTTGTGAATATGTGCAATTGTTAAGAAAATTTTTTAATATGCAATTCCAAGCGAGGTCTCGATATATGGTATCTATGTATGAAGTTTCATTAAAATATATTGATGCGTTCTCCAGTTATTGAGCAGAAACCGTTTTTCTACTTTTAGTAACGGTGACCTTGACCTTGACCCCACCCACCCTATATGCAATCCCAAGCGAGGTCTCAATATAAGGTATCTATGTATGAAGTTTCATTAAAATATCTCGATGCCTTTGACCTGTTGACCTCAAAATGTATAGGGGTCTTCCTTTTCTCCCAAGTAACCAGCATACCAACTTTCATGATCGTAGGTCAAAGCGTTCTCTAGATATCGTGCGGAAACGAAATGGTCTACGGACAGACCGACCATCCGACCGACCGACCGGCATACCGACCGACGGACAGGTGCAAAGCTCGATACCCCCACTTCTTCGAAGGGGGCATAACTAGAATTGTCACATGAGTGACAGATATACCCCCACAATATGGCCTTGTCACAAAACTATGGCATCAATTCGAAAGAAATGGACAGAGAGAGAATGCTTAAGCTTAATTTGTGAATGGTCAACAGTGTATTTGGAAAAATTTAATTTCAATAGGAGCCATAACTCTGTGTCAACATTTAGTGGTTTGTAACCAAAGTTGAACTAGATCTGTATTTTATGATGTTACACCTATGTACCAACAATAAATTAAATACGTGAATCCTTTCATGAGTTATTGTCCATGTCTTTCGGGAATTAAAGTCAAAAAGGGGCAATAACTGTGTCAAAATTTAGTGGTTTGTAACCAAAGTCGAACCTGACCTGTATTTTATGATGCTACACATGTGTACCAATAATTATTTAATATGTCAAGCCACTGTTGAGTTATCGTCAGGAAACCATGTTTTTAAGGAATTTAAGTCAAATAAAGGGCCATAATTCTGTCAACATTTAGTGGTTTGTAACCAAAGTCAAACTTGACCCGTATTTTATGATGCTACACATGTATACCAAGAATTATTTGAATATGTAAAGCCATTCTTTAGTTATCGTCTGGAAATCATGTTTTTAGGGAATTTTAAGTTGAATAGGTGCCATAACTCTGTCAAAATTTAGTCGTTTGTAACCAACATCGAACTTGACCTGTATTCTATTGTGCTACACATGTGTACCAACAATTATTTGAATATGTCAAGCCTTTCTTGAGTTATCATCCGGAAACCATGTTTTTAGGGAATTTTAAGTCAAAAAGGGGCCATAACTGTGTCAAAATTTAGTGGTTTGTAACCAAACTGGAACTTAACCGGTATTTTATGATGCTACACATGTGTACCAATCATAATTTAAATATGTCAAGCCATTGTTGAGTTATCGTCAGGAAACCATGTTTTTAGGGAATTTAAGTCAAATAAAGGGCCATAACTCTGTCAAAATTTAGTGGTCTGTAACCAAAGTCAAACTTGACCCATATTTTATGATGCTACACATGTATACCAATAATTATTTGAATATGTCAAGCCCCCTTCTTGAGTTATTGTCCGAAAATCATGTTTTTAGGAAATTTTTAGTCGAAAAGGGGCCATAACTCTGTCAAAATTTAGTGGATTGTAACTAAAATCAAACTTGACTTGTATTGTATGATGTTACACATGTCTACCAAATATTATTTGAATATGTCAAGCCTTTCTTGAGTTATAATCCTGAAACCATGTTGTTAGGGAATTTTAAGTCGAAAAGGGGCCATAACTCAAAATTTAGTGGTTTGTAACCAACATCGAACTTGACCTGTATTCTATGATGTTACACATGTGTGCCAAAAATTATTTGAATATGTCAAGCCTTTCTTGAGTTATCATCCGGAAACCAAAAACCAACAGACCGACGGACCGACAAGCTCACTCCTATATACCCCCCCCCCTAAACTTCGTTTGTGGGGGTATAATGACAATTTTAAGGCAAAGGATAAGATTTCACTTAAAATGTTTCTGGAATACGACCCCAGCCCTGTTACTTTTTCCATATTTTATTATTCAGTGCTTGAAAATTGTATTCTAAGTCAGCAATCATTTTCAACTTACTAGTACAACTTAATCTTTATAGGAACTACATGTATTACATGGTATGGCATTTGAAATACAATGAATATTATAATTACAATTCGCAGGTAAATGACAGAAAAAATAGTGTGGAATCACTAATTTTTGCCGAGGTCTAATTTTTGCGCATTTTGCGCTCCCGCCATTATGCGAATTCATGACCAGCGTGAATATTTACCGATTTAATCATTTAAAAAGACCTCCAGAGCTATCACATTCATTCATATGTACGTAGGAAGTAGTTCATAAACGATGCAGGTATATGTGAATTCGTGAATGTTTTATAAATTATTTTCCTGGTTAATATAACAGCATATTTAAGTATAATTTGTTTGAAGAAATAACGCATTGATTGCTATCAAAAGTTTAGTTTGGTATAAAACAGGTACAGTGCACAAGTCTACAGTTTGTCTTCATAAGTTGACATATTCAGTAAGAATAAGCACCCTCGAGGTGGAGCCTGTATTTAAATAAGCATTTAATTAACAACATCAGATTAACACGATGTGATATAAATTATCGATGAACTCGTCTAATGATGCCGCCCCTATTTGTCCAGAAGTGGAGAAATGGAACCCAGTTACCAATTAAGAACCTATTCCAGTACCGATAAAATTATGAGCCGTGCTCTGTGAAAAGGGGGTTTAATGACATCGAAATGACGTCGAGAAAATTGCGTATACAATGACGTCATGTAAAGCGTGATTAAAGTGTGCTGTTTGCGAAGTTGTTTTTCTACAATTTTGATCAATTTACTTTTTACATATGTTTGTTTGGACTAGACAAAAAATATGGATAGCGAAATCGAGGTAAGATATGTTACTTTGCAGCATAATACAGTTTAATGTTGAATATTATTCATGCAAAATACAGTTCGATTGACTCAAGGTCACTTGTCGCCTGTTATTTGACATCGCCATTTTGTTAATCTTGCCGGTAAACATGTAGATTTCTTAGATAATTTACAATGTCGTTTCCTTGGTTACTTGCACTGGCTTGTTTACAATACATTTAGTCACCTAGCTTTCATTTTCAAAATTTGCCGTGTGCTGACTGTGCTAGATTCAGTTTTTGAATGCTGTCTTTTTGAGGAATCATGAATTTCTGTATTGACACATCATAAGGGAAAATAAGTTTTATTACCGCGTAGTGTGAAGATTCTACATTGCATTTAATCATTAACCTTTGTCGCGATTATACTCGACAGAACTCTAGATCTATATTAATGAATTAAGAGTTAGATTTGCAAACAATTCAAACGGTACCGTACTGTAAAGTTCAGTGAATATTATATGTATTATTAATAGCTTGGTTTCGTAGTTGTTATTGAATTGGCCTTCAAACCCGGTGATTTTAAGTTAAAATATCGGGGCAAAATGTTTTATTTTTAATTGTACATTAAATGATCAAACTGTAGTAGGACTGGTTTTCTTCTTCTTTGAATTATCTCCCTTTTTAAATTAAACGCATCTTTTTGTTGTCGGTCAGACTCATTTTTATTGGTAATCCTGCTAAATTATAACATCTTATATCTATGATTTAAATTATTTTTTGTAGTGTTGCATATTTTTTTATGTAATGCTTTTACTGTATAATTGTTGTGTTCAAAATTTGACAGGTTAATTTCCACTCTGGAGATATAGCTCCGTATGACTGGAACCGAAGGCTATATATGTGCCTCAGCCCCGTCATCCAGAGCGGCCGTAGACTTTCTTTTCATATTCTCTGCGGACCCTCACGGAGAGTGCCCGAGCATGATCTGGGGGGGTTCGTGGACAATACACTTTCTCGAACCTTTTTTATATTATGGTCCACAGTTTCTATCATTTTGTATCACTTACTTCCGTTTTATTTGCTTAATTCAGTAGTGTGACAAATTTTCATGTTTGATAATTTTAATATGTATACAGATACAGATATAACCTCTATACTGCCTACTAATTAAAACCCGCTTCATTTAGGTCGGTGACTTACTATTTGTTAGAAATTATTAATCCATTTGACTAAATTATTTACAATAGCATGCAGACGCAGTGAAAGACTGATTTACCTAAAATTAAAACGTGCAGACGTGTAAAGACTGTTTCTGTGAACTACATATAATCTCTCCTATTTGAATCTTAAATGTTTCGTATATAAAAAAGTCACCCTTTTACATGTAAATATTAATTTAGATTCTTTTAGCGGGTACTTGGGCCCATCTACATCCCAAGGTACGAGTGAATAAATTTTATGCAAAAAAAAAAAAGAATATAAATATTCCACCTTCATTTTAATTCCATAGTGCTTGTTCAGTGTATCAAAATGTACAATTTCAGTATGAGTATTGAAACCCTTGCACCTTTAAGATGTGCTAGATTGTAACCCACTTGTATTATAATACTTTATTGACTATTTTTAGGATCTAGAAAGCCTGCTGTCCGAACATTTTGGAAGGACGCCAGTAAACACCCGCGCAGCATCACAGGAAAAAACAGAGGTTACTTGTGTTGATAAATTTAACTTAACAACAATCCATTGATATTATTAACAATACACTTATTAATGCTTGTTTTCTGTTAGCACTTGTTTTCAATCAAATCTTAGACAATTATGCATTGTTTTAATTCTATAGTGAAGTATGTGGGATTTTTATAAATATTTCACAATATACAAGCATACACATTTGAAGTTGCATACACAGGGTTGTGCCCATAGCATTTGAACTATTTAAAAATGGGTTTACTATTTGAATTAAGTCATTACTTTTTGTGTAAAGATACATATTTTATTTACATGCACTTACTTATATTTGAATAATATGTGCCCCCTCTCCTTTATAGGTCGATGAAAATGAAGAGGTTGATGCTGTACCTGTTGTTGATGCTGATGACAATGATGATGATAACCAGCAGATAAGTGAACCAACGGTTGAGGAACGTGTTCACTACTTTTTAGACAACATAAACAGGACCGGTGAAGAGTTTCTTGAGGACCAAACATCAGATCTAGACCTTGAAAAAATTAGAGTGCTGAAGAGCCAAGGGTGTGGGTGCACCGTGAATTGTCTAGAGAAGTTCAGCACTGAAGTATTGTACAATCACATCCTTGATGTCAGGGAAATGGAAAAGGACCACAGAGAGCTGAGAACAATACATTAGAGAATGTAGTAATAGCAACGAAACAATGAGAGGAAAGAAAAGACAGCGTGTGTCATATGAATATTATGTGAACAGTGAACGTGTGTGTAAAACTGTATTCATGACAGCCTTTGATATAGGCAAAAAAGGACTTGAAAACTTGCTGAAACATCTAACAGAGAATGGGCCAGTTCCACGAAGCCATGGCAATACGGGTAAGAAGCCAGCTCACGCACTGAAGTTTGACAAAGTGAAGTTTGTTGTGCAGTTTATTTAAAATTATTCAGATGATTTCGGTTTACCACAACCAGCAGCGCCTAGAGGAAGTGATAACACACCACCTACATATCTCCCTAGTGAAAACACAAGAAAGTCCATACACGAGGTTTATGTACAATGTTGCACCTCATCACATGTCAGACCAGTCAAATATTTGACATTTGGGAAGATTTGGAACACTTGCTTGCCACACATCAAGATAGCTTCACCAAGAGACGATGTGTGCGCCACCTGTAAAAAGCTTAGGAAAGAAATAATGAACGCAGTCAGTGAAGAAGACAAGTTGAAATCAACAGCAAATATGCAAGAACATGTACTTCTCACGCAAAAGGGAAAAAAGGGAGCTGTACAATGAATGTGTAAGAAAAGCTAGAGAAGTGCACACCCCATATACACACTTCACCGTCAACTTTTGCCAAAACGTGTGCTTGCCTCACCACTCGCATCAGAGGGTCCCCTGTACTTCACTACACCCAGGAAAATAAAAATATTTGGTTTCAGGATTGATGCTATTCCTAAGCAACTGAACTTTCTTCTAGACGAAAGTGAGACGATTGGCTCGGATGGCAGTCTGGCAAATGGACCGAATGCTGTGCTCTCCATGATTGACTGGGCACTAAACACTTATGGCGGGGACCGGTCTGATTGTTCCTTCCATGCAGACAATTGCCCAGGTGGGTTAGTACATGTATGGTTTACAGAATTAATGCATTTACTCTTTTATAAATGTTTAACGGAAATCGACAAGAATCGTTAATACACAAACAACAGTTACTGTAAAATTAATTTAAATTAATTTAATTAATTCAAATTAATTTTACTTAATGTATGATATTCAAACATGACAAGTTGTTGAATAATAAAATAATAATTATACAATTGGATAATACATGTCAACGGACAACCTGCAGATGGTGATTAAAAATAAATAACTTCTTAATTATATTAATGGATATACAACTAAACTCGTCTAGTTTTGATTTGCTCAGGTCAGAACAAAAACAAATACGTCCTTGGGTACTTCATGTGGCGAGTCATGACTGGAAGACATGAACAAATAGAGTACACGATGCAAGTCCCTGGTCACTCACGATGTTTAGTGGACAGTGGATTTGCCTCGCTGACAAGAAATACAGACGATCTGACTGTGACACCCTGGATCAACTGGAGGCCGTTGTTAGGTCATCTTCAAAAACAAATGACGCTGTAAGGTACCCGAGATGGAAGTGGGCAAACTGGAAGGACTTCTTGGGACCAGTGATTCTACCAGTTCGCGGAATGAGGTATGTGTGATGTAGTTACTGAGGTATGTGTGATGTAGTTATTGAGGTATGTGTGATGTAGTTATTGAGGTATGTGCGGTGTAGTTATTTCAGCTCATGACCAAATACATAACTTCAACAAATTGTTAAAATCTGTGTTTGTGTGTTTTTATTGTAATATATGCACCAGGAATAGTACACTGATTATTTTTAGTGATTACCAAAAGCACACAAAAAAACTTTACATCCTTTTCTTAAAAACTCTGTTTTATTTGTGTTGCAGGCAGTATCAGTACTTCAGGTTTATCTGTATTGCAGGCAGTATCAGTACTTCAGGTTTATCTGTATTGCAGGCAGTATCAGTACTTCAGGTTTATCTGTGTTGCAGGCAGTATCAGTACTTCAGGTTTATTTGTATTGCAGGCAGTATCAGTACTTCATGTTAATTTGTATTGCAGGCAGTATCAGTACTTCATGTTAATTTGTATTGCAGGCAGTATCAGTACTTCATGTTAATTTGTATTGCAGGCAGTATCAGTACTTCATGTTAATTTGTATTGCAGGCAGTATCAGTACTTCATGTTAATTTGTATTGCAGGCAGTATCAGTACTTCAGGTTTATTTGTATTGCAGGCAGTATCAGTACTTCAGGTTTATTTGTATTGCAGGCAGTATCAGTACTTCAGGTTTATTTGTATTGCAGGCAGTATCAGTACTTCAGGTTAATTTGTATTGCAGGCAGTATCAGTACTTCAGGTTTATTTGTATTGCAGGCAGTATCAGTACTTCAGGTTTATTTGTATTGCAGGCAGTATCAGTACTTCAGGTTTACTTGTGTTGCAGGCAGTTGATATCAATACTTCAGGTTTATTTGTATTGCAGGCAGTATCAGTACTTCAGGTTTATTTGTGTTGCAGGCAGTATCAGTACTTCAGGCAGTATCAGTACTTCAGGTTTATTTGTGTTGCAGGCAGTATCAGTACTTCAGGCAGTATCAGTACTTCAGGTTTATTTGTATTGCAGGCAGTATCAGTACTTCAGGTTTATTTGTATTGCAGGCAGTATCAGTACTTCAGGTTTTCCTCGTCCACGCCAGGGGTGGTTAGTGTGCGGCGAGGCCGTGATGACGACGAGACACAGATCAACATTCTACGCAACCCTGGTCATTCATTTGGCTGTGAAATGCCGCACGAGCTACAGCCAGGCGGGCTATCAGTGGAGAGACAAACCTATTTGTATAAAGCTGTGTGACCATTTGTGCGTCCATCGTTTCAAGACACCACATATCCTGCTCCAGTAAGTGACCAGATTTAGATTGCATGCTGCTATTAGCTATTACTAGTCTGTGCTTCAATATATTTGTCTGTAAATGATACTGGACATATACGAGATACAGTGATAACAAATTTATTTTCAAAGGTGTTCTTGTTTCTAATAATTATATAAGATAAAGAGCACAGAGAAAAATGAATTAAGGTTGTTGGCTAATGCCTTGACGTCGACGACGTCAAAACGTCAGAAAGTAAATGACGTTCAGAAACTAATACAGTGTTTATAGAAACGGTATATTTCAAAAAGTATTTGAGATATTGACAAACGGTTTTCAGATGCTTAATAACAAATACACGATTCAAAATAATATATAAAAAAGTGAAAATCAATATTTTTGTCATTAAACCCCATTTTCAGAGAGCCCGACCCATATTGATTTCAATAAACAAGCTGTTATAAAAGGTCCCTCTACTAGTGTTCTGCATAGACCGGCGCAGTAACATTGATAATCATTTATTTGCAGTTTTAGTTTTATTTACCAAAAATGTGTTATACCAAATATGATTGTGAAATTGAAAATAAGGACATAATTATATGATACAAGTCACAGGATTTTGCATGTGAACATTTCATTCCATATGTTAATAAGAAACCTACAACTGCAATTAAGAAATGATTTTCTACTTATTGTTGGTTATCTGCCAATCAACGATTTGGAGTTCTGATGCATAGGCATTAAACCACGAGGGCGCTAGCCCAAGTGATTTAATGGTCACGCATCAGAATGACAAACAGTTGTTTATTGGCCGATAAACAACAATAATGCAAAAATTATTTCGATTCTAACATGATCTGACAAATATTTTTTTTGCAATTGTAATGAGAATTACATTTTACAATGCTGCACTCAGATTCGGTAATTCTTTTTTCGGCATTTATTAGGTAGATAAACGATGATAATTTTGTTCTTTATCTATTAAAAATCAGAGAGAGTATCACGTTAGAATGCACAGTTTTACCTGGCATGTAAAATGTTTAGCCTTCTATCATTGTATAATTGAAAATAGAAGTAACTTTTATTTGCACTTGAAATTTATAGTATATTTGGAAGTGGAGATAATAAAATGTGTTATCACAAAGATTGTTACATAAATATTGGCAATGCAAATGGATTTCATTTTAGATTAGTATGAAATGCAGTGTTCCATATGTGGAAAGGTAAGCATATTTATTGGATGAATGGTGAATAAAATTATAGACTGGTAAATTTCAAACTTATGGTGAAATTTGTTTATAAGTCCAATTTTATTAATAATTTTTGCATACTTACTCAGAAGTTATAATTAGACACTCAGACTGTGGAAGTCAAATGCATTTTAACATGCAATATAAAGAAAGATCCAAAAATGTCAACATTACCACTTTTAACTAAATTGACACAAGCAAACAATGCAATACATGTATTTACATTAGAATATATCTAGATACCTTATGTGAAGCAGAATTTTTACCAAAGAAAATAGAGTTACTTCCCTTTGTAAGTTACTTTCCCTTGGTCAGTACCCAGTTTTTACTCTTACCTCCAGTTCCTAATAGTCAGACACGTCCCAGCGATGAGCCAGAACACTATGTAGAGTTATGTTCCCCTTGGACAGTATGTAGTTCCATAACTTAAAATTACTTCCATCAATTGCGTTACTTTCCCTTGGACAGTATGCAGTTCTACAACTTAAAATTACTTCCGTTATAGGAGTAACTTCCCTTGGATAGTACACAGTTGTCCCCCTTTCCTCATCCTCCTCATAGTCAGAAACATCCCAGTGGTGAGCCAGGACACTAAGTAGAGTTATGTTCCCCTTGGAAAGCAAATAGTTTTAAAAACTTAAAATTACTTCCATTATAGGAGTTACTTCCCTTGGATAGTACACAGTTGTCCCCCTTTCCTCATCCTCCTCATAGTCAGAAACATCCCAGTGGTGAGCCAGGACACTAAGTAGAGTTATGTTCCCATTGGAAAGCAAATAGTTTTACAAACTTAAAATAACTTCCATTATAGGAGTAACTTCCCTTGGATAGTACAGAGTTGTCCCCCTTACCTCCTCCTCCTCGTAGTCTGACACGTCCCAGTGGTGAGCCAGGCTGGCGTTTTTACGTTTCCAATACTCCAGGAATGTCACCGCTGTGCAAGGAAACAAGGTGTTAAATGGCTCTTACTATGGCTGTTACTATGGCGGTACAGACTGTTGTTACTTCCCTTATATAGTTTATTCATAAGGTAAGAAATTTTCTGTGGCCTTATGTAATAGTGCTGTGCGCTAGTTTCTTTACTGAGAATGAGACAGTAGATCCAGCAATATTGGTTTCAGCGATATATGTTAAAGGGACTTGTTCACAGACTTTTGCATGCCATAAAATGTCTTAACTTGACACATTTTAGCATCAGAACTTAAGAGCTAGTTTAAAAGTATAATAGTTCACGAAAATAAAAAAAATAATAAAAAATGCTGTAACCACTTAGCCATTCCGACTTCTATATTTGAATTTCCAATTTTACTTTATATAAGTGATACATGTGTTGTCAACAATTGTAACGAAAACAACAGAAACAACAGAAACATTCCAAATAATTCCATCATTTTGCGTTACAAACGCTTAGTTTTTTTTATCAATTTCAACTAATGATTACTCATTAACGAAACAGTATTTATTTTATATATGTCATCATGTCCATAGTGTTATTTCGCTATAATGTGACAATATATACAATGTCTCAAAAAGTTGGAAAATTGTCAATTTCTCAATCTGCGAGCAGGTCGGTGTAAACATACCATTCTTTTAAATATCTTATTACTTTTTTATTCTGTTGTTTATCAAACTAATGTTATCTGTCTAATTTTTCTTAAGTAGTGTTGTACAAACAGGATTATTATACATGTAACACCTTTTTTAATTTGAGCATAAAATAACCATTTGTGAGAACTGAATTCATTACCTAAATTGTATCAATTAAAACAACAACAAAAACACAAACAAATGAAGCAAAACAATTATTTTAACAGCAAAAGTTTATTACAGTATATTTAAGCGCTAAAAAACTATGGGTAAAAATAACAATTACAACATCAGTTCATTTGACTTATTTTAGTACTATAACGAATGGCCTCATGGTTTAATTCCTACAAATCAGAACCCCAAATCGTTGTTTATAAGGCGATAAACAACTCTAAATCGATTTTTTTCTTACATTATACATGTAACACCATTTTGTTAATTTCAGCATAAAATAGCCATTGTAACATTTGTTCCAATTGATTTCATTTCCTTTCACATTGATTCATGTATTAGTTAAAACAACAACACATGATAGATATCTGACTTAAATCAATTATTGTAACACCAAAAATGTATTTATTTAAAAACATAAATAGTTATAAGTAAAATCATGGGTATAAATAACATTTACTGTAAAAAAAATAATTTGGCAGTGGTCTCATTTTCGCGTATTCTTTCGCAGTCCAAACTGAACGCGAATATAAGACCCAGCATAAATTTTCCTTTTGCATGATTATTAGAATATATATATGAACATGAAAAATGAGCTAATTAAAGACGATGCGGATTAGCCATTTTCAAGAATGCATGAAATTTACACCCGCATAATAAAATGATTTTAAAGTATAAAAAAAATTATTGTTCATTTGACTTGTCTTTCTACTAAAAACCACCTACCCCAGAAAGAGACAAATATGGAGTAGAAGACGGTTCCCGGGTGGTCAAACAGGTAGGCAGCCCGGATGTACATGCACACGTCCGACAGGAACCAGTACGGACAGCCGATGGTCTCATCACACAAGGGGCACATTTTGTAGGTGTCATTGCTAGAACACACCTCGTTACTGAAATAATGATGTATTGTTAAGGAACAAATAATGTACAATTACAAGTCTGAGACAGGAAGCGGCACATTTAGACTTTTGGGAAATTGTCAGAATGCTGGCTGCAGCAGGACCATAATGACCAAGTTTGAAACCCTAGTCATGAAAATGATTCAACCCATCAAAGCATAAAGTTTTATAGTTCACAAGTCATATTCTTTAAAAGAAAACAAAATTTTGAAGAATGTTATTTAAACAAATATAATTCTAAACCTTACCCCAACAAACATAGAATATGTATAAAGATGATGACAACAAGCACTTTTTTTCTACAAGTAATTGCTGTTTATGTCAGATTTTATTAATTGACTTTATAATATTAAACTAGAATCTGGTCAGTTTGTTCACTTGATACAATGAAAACCTCGCCAATAAATTTCAAAACTGGGCCAATATGGAAAAAACGCTGACAATATGGAAAAACACGGCCAATACGAGATTGAGCCAATCAGGATTCAGGATTAGCTCAGCCTTATACGAGAAGTTTTTTGACGCCATTTTGAAAACGCTTAGCATAATAAACTTTGCCTTATACGAGAAGTTTTTTGACGCCATTTTGAAAAGCTTAGCATAATAAACTTTGCGCTTTGTATTTTTTATTAAAAGTTTCAACGTGTAGCACTCCCACAAAATAAAGTGAGCTTGTGCAACATTCGTACTTGTTAATGTATTGGACTGAGTCGAACGAGTGATGAATCATGAAATCCTGACATCGACCACGAAAACATAGATTTACTTCCCTTAAGTAGACTTCAATTTAGTGTTTGTTTATATGAACATGATGAAATTAATTATTATTAATATTTGGATTAAAATTGGATTGGATGCACCTCAGAAAGGGAAGGGAATCAACCAGTTAGCTGAGTGTTTGCTCTGTCAACTCTCCGACAGCATATTCACACTTACAAGAGAGAATTCAGCTGAAAAGAGGCTGGTGGAAGGCTAAACGTAAGGAATTTGAAAGGTTTCTTAGTAAATTATTTATTTTATTTCACATCAAGTCGTCGCCTTCAACTTGTCAAGACTGTCTTAAGATACAGTGGAGCATACTTGGACTTTTTAAGAATATTCTGAAACAAAATGCTTTGGTGAATTAGACTTAAGTATATTGTCTGGAGTCTAAGTCTATTCTTTATTGTTAAGTCTAAGAATGGTTAAAGAATGTGTTGGTGAATACAGTCAGTTTGCTAAGGCACGGTCGGATAACAGTGCATACCTTTAGCAAATATTTTATGTACTGTTTGATTGTTATATTTCACAATACACAGTTAAACGAATAAAAACATTGTTGATAAATTATGCTGGCATTGTTACATTCTTTCTAAACAGAAACAATAGTTATGATACATCTAACTTGTAATATATAAACTGAAAGATGCTGAATACAATTTCTATTTATATCGCAACAATAGTTTTGATACTATTAAAACCAAAATATGCTGCATAATATTATAAAGTCAATTAATACAATTTTCAATAACACGGCCAATATGAATACAACTAATTAATAACATTATAATTTTGTATTATACCCTATATGTACTTACGCAGGTGTGTTCTGGTTTATAGTGAACACGCCATACAGGAAAACAAATATCCCCACCACGGATGCTGGCAGCAACCAGGCGGTGTAAAACCCTGCAAACAATATTAGTTTACAAATAACAGATCAAGAAAAACTTCCATACAAACCCTGACTCACACAGTTTTTTACCAATAATATCCTTTTTCCTTGGTATATTATTACAACTTTAAATACAAATCAAGACAAATATTGAGATTAAATAAATACACAAAATTGCACTCAAAATAATCAGAAGGTAAATAAAACACGAGGCACACAAGTGCCCGTATGCACCGGTAGGGGAATAAAAATAAATTACAATCATTGATTTAAAATTTGAAATGGTTTATAAGTTGATGCCCTATGACAATACCCACCCAGCCATGCGAAGTAGATGCCTATTTTCTCGCCAAAGTACTCTCGTATGTGATCGAGGGGTTGGTAGCGGTACCAAGTGCCCCACCGCGCCCAGTAGTGGTAGAGCACCTGCCGGGGGTTGAGGACCTCTGGCTCCATCTTACAGTACTTGGGCAGCTCATACGGTCCCTGGAAAAACTAGATGTGTCACAGACACGGATGCCCCCACGATGCATGTTTGGACACAGACAAAGGGCATGTCACCAATACTAATTTTTGCTTTCACAACTTTATTGCCATATAAATTATATAGTGGAAAAAATTGCCATAATTCTGCCAAAATTGGTCGCAGCTAAAATTCCTTCTTTACTATCATCTACATAATATTATTAAGGTTGTTCAGCTTTGTAGGTTTGAGTGAAATCCACCCAGCCGTTAACAAGGAGTTGAGTCCATAACATTTCATGAAGTACATATAGTGGAAAAAATGTCAAAGGGCCATAATTCTGCCAAAATTAGTCACAGCCAAAATTCCTTCCTTTACTATCATCTACATATTAAGGTTGTTCAGCTGTGAAGGTTTGAGCGAAATCCACCCAGCCGTTAAAAGAGGAGTTGAGTCCACAAAATTTCATGAAATATATATAGTGGAAAAAATGTCAAAGGGCCATAATTCTGCCAAAATTAGTCACAGCCAAAATTCCTTCCTTTACTATCATCTACATATTAAGGTTGTTCAGCTGTGAAGGTTTGAGCGAAATCCACCCAGCCGTTAAAAGAGGAGTTGAGTCCACAAAATTTCATGAAATATATATAGTGGAAAAAATGTCAAAGGGCCATAATTCTGCCATAATTAGTCACAGCCAAAATTCCTTCCTTTACTATCATCTACATATTAAGGTTGTTCAGCTGTGAAGGTTTGAGCGAAATCCACACAGCCGTTAAAAGAGGAGTTGAGTCCACAAAATTTTGGGACGTACTGAGGGATGTACGGTCAGATAAGTGCAATGCTTAATGCCTCAGATAAGTGCAATGCTTAATGCCTCCCAATTTGTGGGGGCATAAAAACATCGATCCTATAAAGCTCAGACTACTGTAAACTCATTTTGTTTGTGGTCGTCTAATTTTTGTGTATTGCATGGTCCGAAGAATATAAAACCGCACTTAAATTTCTTTTTCATGATTATTAAAAATTAACATATAACAATGAAAAAATTTGACAACACTTTCCGCCTACAGTGGATTCATGTTTAGAAGAGACCTATTCGATACAGAAAATACCATAAAACCGCAAAGTGTCATCCTGGATTAGCTTGTGCAGACTGCACAGGCTGATCCAGGACGACACTTTAGGCAGATGCATTAAGCTCAGGTTTCCCACAACACGCCTCATATATCACAATGGTATTTCATTATCACATGACGGAAGCTAATACATTCATCCCATTGAAATAGTACATTGTGCTTAGATGAAAAATATCAACATAACATAATATACAATTAGCCTAACCCGCAATAATGAATTACTAACATGTGGGTACCTTTTTTTTTATAGTTAAAACCTCCCTATGATCTTTGTTTGATGAGTAAAGTCGGTTAATAAATCTTGTAATACTATGCATTTCTGTGACAATTATATTTAAATACAGGCATTTAACTACATTGAATTCGCACAAAATTTCATGAAATAAAACCCACATCACCTGTTGCAGATATTGACCAAGTTATTTACTTCAATCTCACTACAAATGTATAGGATGTCATACAGCCAAACAGCATGTAAAGGGTGAAATATTGGCCAACCATCTGTCTCCCAATTGTACCCATAGACTCACTACAAATGTATAGGATGTCATACAGCCAAACAGCATGTAAAGGGTGAAATATTGGCCAACCATCTGTATCCCAATTGTACCCATAGAGTTGAATGGTCCTTTGATAATCAACTAATTATTAACAGCTATTTATACCCTGAAAAACACAAATATAGTTTGTATTATAAGCTTGTTCCTGACATTAAAGAAATTATGCTTACCACATGTATGTCATATCCCTGCATGCTTTTGCTTGTGATTTATGACATTCAAGAAATGTTGAAGAGCTGTTTTCAATATGGTGTCTATTTTCGGACAAGGTGCTTGTGGGTAAGGTAGTGTCAGAGGCAGAGTTACAATAACATCCTCAAACCCAAAAGTATTAGTTCTAAAAAGCCACTGAGAGAACTTAAGTGGTCTTTTCTCATGTACTGGCTAACACAAGAAACAGACTTAAGAGTTACTAAAAAAACCAAGCCTTTGGCAATTTTCAACCTATCGTAGATAAGTTTCAACTACCGTAATCTTGTGAATATAACACGCACTCATGTATAATACGCACCCCCAAGTTTCAACAATATTTGTTGGAAAAAAATTAAAATCTGAATATAATATGCATCCGAAAATGAGGTGTCTGTTTATAATGCTTTGGTATGTCAGTACACAAGCCATAGTAGCTTACACATTTAAATAACCTAGGCATCTTGTTAAACAAGAAATTTATGAAAACAGAAAAAAATGCGAGATTTATTCAAATAATTTCTACTAAAATGCAAGTGATAATTATTAAAAACATAGATGAATCGAAATAAATAAATCAGACGATTAAAATACAGACAAATGCAGCATGTTTATGTACACAGGAAATTACGTTCACCCTATTTTCAGAAAATGGTTTGTACATGTAAGTACATTCCATCTAAATTTAAATACACTACTGGATTGGTCGCTATTCTTAAAATATGACCTTTACCCGATGCGCGCACATTGCATGTACGTGATTTACGCATGTTCAATGGGAAAACTCCCGTCCCAATTGGACGTCGATTACAGCATATTTTTTTAAATAGAAACATATCCCAAAATGCACTTGATACTTCTGAAAAATGGCGAACGTTTGTGTTTATGTAATTCCTAAACACATTAATCTTCAATATTGGCCAGAATTTGCTTTTTAAAATAAAAGTTGTGAATATATTGGGTAATGGATAGAGACAGGAATAGTCTTATGTATCCAGTAATTGATACGGTCCGTTTTATACGTATCTATGTGCGAAAGGGTTAAGCAAATATTTGGATATAAATTTTCAGGTAAATTATACATTCAAGTATAATACGCACCCCCTACTTCTGATAAAAATTTTCGGATAAAAAAGTGCGTATTATATTTGTAAGATTACGCTACATATGAGGCGTGTCACAGGAAAACTGGGCTTAATGCATGTGTGTAAAGTGTCGTCTCGGATCAGGATGAGATTTTCCGCCTAGAGTGGATTTATGTTTATAAGAGACTTCCTTGAACCAGAAAATACCATAAAAGCGGAAAGTGTCCTCATGGACTGCAAGGGCTGACCAAAGACGACACTTAACGCACTGGCATTAACCCGGTTTTCTCACGACATGCCTCATATATTGCTAACTCAGGTTCTGCATATTATTCTTCAATGTTGCACAAAGCGAGTTCTACCATAAGACAGAAAATCAGTTCAAGTAATGTATAACAGGGAAAACATGTTTGCTGAATGTAGAAAAATTATTAAATTTTCTTCTTTATTTCTTTTATATTTATACTGGTTTACAAAATACACAATTAAGTGGCACATTACTTTTATAACTATTACTATTATTATTTTCATGGGAAACAATTAAATGGAATTATTCCATAAATGTACTATTACAACGAACTCATTGACAATAATTTCACAGGAAACAATTAAAATGTATTGTTTGTTTCTCCACTAAATTAACTATGATATCACCATCTTCCCATAAATATCTGCAAATCCAATGACAGGAAAATCAGCTGAGAAATGAGATCAATATCGAAGGCTTGCTTTCCCCACTAGCGGTGTGGAAGTCGGGATGGCGGCTTATTAATTATTAAGTATTTGAAGGGATTAACAATCCTAGGAGCTGTAAATGGAATCTGGGTGATCATGTCTGACGTTCATTGCTGAGACTTTTGCAACTCTCCATGTTATTGTGTCAAGGCATTTTCCACAAAAAACATTTATTGATGTGTGTTTTGGAATAAGGAGTTAATCTTTCAGGTGACAAAACAGCAACAACAAATAAACAGAAGGCATTTTAATGTCAAGGAGATTCTAAAGATAATTTCTCCTTAGTTAATGTTCACAGCTTAGTTTAAATGTTACATAATTTTAACTCTTTTAATTTGTTTCTAAGAAGTATACCCCATATCTTCATAGACCGATATATACACTTTCATTATATGCCTGTTTAAAATCTTAACAAATTACATGCTTTTTCAATGTTGAAATACATGTAGACAAAAACAAAATCCTGTATTATGCTACTCGCTATTTTTCCCAATCCCGTATTACCATACTAGCTGGACTACTGTTTTAATGACGTCATCATATTGTTATGTAAACAAATATAATCTATACCTACAATGATAAGTCATTATTGTAGTTTTTAAACAAATAAAATAAGGTAAATGCACATTTGAAGTTTATCGTGGTATGTAATAAAGGAATATTACGCTAGTTAATTGTTCTTAGAGTATGTATTAGTCTCGAGGCTTGCGTTATTTTGTATCACACTTGATACGTCATCACACAAGCCACTCGAGGCTACACCTCTCTTGTGATACGTCATCACACAAGCCACTCGAGGCTACACCTCTCTTGTGATACGTCATCACACAAGCCACTCGAGGCTACACCTCTCTTGTGATACGTCATCACACAAGCCACTTGACTAATTCATACTCATGGAACAATTGACTAGCATCATATTCCGTATGAACGCTAAATGCCATTGTTTGCCAGTTACATGAAAACTGACTGAGAGTCAGGCCGCTGACTTTCCAATCAAGAGTAAAATGAGTACCCAGTTACTTGACCAGACTCTTATCTACAGTGAAAGAAATAAAGAGCTAACATTTATAAGTCAGTTCTATTTATACTGGTGCAAAACTTGTTTAAGTAACACATATTTAACACATCTTAGATGTAGGCATCCAGATTCAATACAATTTCACAAGCTAATGTCAAGGCAGCTAAATTTGAATTCTTTTCAGTCATCGTACCAAATATTCACATGCCACAGGTCAATGGGCCACTGTTAATTTCCAAGACTGCATCAGCATTCAAAATATGTGACTATAATTAAAGCGACTTAAAGCGGGGCTTAATTGTTCAGAGACTTGGGACGGGGTCTAGCCCTGGGTACTGTGGGGGGGGGGGGGGGATATCACAAAACAATTTGGTTAAGAGTAATACAAACTCTATGTGTAGATACAGTTTTGGGAGAAAAGTGCAAGATTAAGATTTTAGTGAAATTCCTTTAGTCGATGGCACTTTAAACAGTCACTGACATATAATTGCAAAAAAGGCCCTGTAAGGTCTTATACAGTTGAAACCCTATAAACAGGACATCCTCGGGACTATGAAAAAAGTCCGGTTTAGACAATATTCCGGTTTAGAAGGGTAGTAACTAATCCAATCTACTGATTAGTCACTTTACAGATTACAGTCAACAGTTCAATAATAATAATGTATTGTTCTGTTCTGCTCTGCTCTTTTCTAACAACAATTAAGTTATTGTTTTATTTACCATTATTAAAAATTTAATGTTGTATTACAAACAATATAAAATGTCAACATATCAGTAAATATTTACCGGCAATTTTTTCAATACGTCTTAAATCGTATATCATGTTCATACACTTTATTTTTCCGTCAATTTGAAAATAAATTGATTTCGAACTGTCAATAATTTTGTTTTTAAATTTAACAGCATGACTGTTTGCAATGTGCATTTATCTTTTCTATTGTCGCTGTTTCACTGCATACGCATTGGTATGAAGGCAAAAAGTAGTCCAAAAAATAACCTCGATAAACTACAAATTATAATTTTTTTACGCATTACATGAGATCTAATATGGTACAGATAGTAATTCAGTGCTGTCTGTACCCTTTGGTGTGGGTATTTGCTGGTTACTCACATCAATGTTTTGCCCACGTGACCAATGCGTTCACAAGCATAACTGTCTCCGGGTACCGATTTGCGATTTTCACAGTTTGCTCATTTTTCGAATGTGTTTGTTAATTTTGCGTGGCTTTTATCCGCAGTACCCAACTTTTGACAATATACCAGAGGTGTGATAAAGACAAGAACGGTTTTGAGGGCTTAAATTACCTGTGACAATAAACAATTATGCTCGACCCGTTTCCGGAATTGAGGGGATTCCGGTATTGAGGAGAATTGTTACATATTAATAAATAGTGAAAAAAGACGAGACCGGAGAATTTGTCCGGTGTGGAGAGGATTCCGGTTTAGAGAGGATCGGATTTAGAGGGTTTCCACTGTATATAGTTTCCCTATGAGAAGACAATTTTAAATGGCCCCTATTTTATATGTCAAAAGGCACTGTAAATCTTAGTTTGTACTCACATCATGGAGAGGGAAGGCCGCCGAGTACACGTCTTCCTCGATGAGGCGCTCTATCCCGATCTCGGCCCGCTTCCTCTTGCCGTACGCGGCTGTGGTGAGGATCTCCCACACTATACGACTCCTCTGGGTGGACGAGAAATACGTCTCATGGTTGCTGCTGCCCAGGAACCTGCATATGAAAACACATCCAGGGGAATGCATTTGGAAAACACATTTACCCTGAATATGAGATGGGGAGAAAATGCAAATGTAAAACACATTTACCCGGTTTGAGAAATGGAGGGAAATGCATACGAAAACACAACATTTTAGGTTGCAATTGGAAATGCAAAACAAACGGGCGCTTCCATCAAACACTACCATTATAAGTTTACATTTCAAAATAAACATCCAGGTGTATTTCATTGAGTGTAATGTTGTTTCACACGACAGGCAGAGCCTCCATATGGGATAATAACTTATGAAAGCCAAGAGATGCAGACTCCAGGAACAATCAACTAGCATTTGTTTTATCTTATTCTCCAAAACTCATATAATCATAAACTTTATTTGGTTTGTTTTCAATACAAACTGAATTGGTAAGCCAAAATGATATTTCCATAGTAAAGGTGTATAAAACAGAATTTTCACTGTTAATATGTACTGCACTAATTAAAATACAGTGTATTTTTGTAAGAATTGTAAAAGGTATAAAATAAAACTTGAATCAACTTCACTACAAGTATTTCTACAATTGTTTTCATGCCTACCTGTTTAGCTTGGACTTTTTAAAGGCGCAAGTGTAGAAGTCGAGAGGTTTGTTGGGTACTTCTTCGTGCATCATGTTAGGAATGTGGAGGGCATGTAGAATCTTGTCAGACCAGTTGGACGACGGGTTGGGATGGGCCTGAAAATGTAGCAAATACATACGAGGCATGTTGTGGGAAAACAGGACTTAATGCATGTGCGTTAAGTGTTGTCCCGGATTAGCCTGTGCAGTCCGACAGAGACTTCCTTAAAACAGAAAATACCATAAAAGCGGAAAGTGCCGTCCTGGAGTAGCCTGTGCGGACTGCACTGGCTAATCCAGGACAACACTTTATGCACATGCATTACGCACGCCTCATTTTAACTCTTTATATTTTGTCTGATTAACTCTTTGAAAATGTTATGTTTTATATCACAAAGGGCTTTACATCTTGCGTAATGAAAAAACCCATTAAGTGCCATAATATAAAATTAAGGCAAAATTAAATGATTCAAATTCACATATTTAGTTAACAGTTGGCAACTGAATTGGAGTAACAATAAGGTGTCTGTTGTGCGATCGAAAGATTTTGAATCTGATCACTACTAAGGGATGGGTCAAGTGATATCAACAAAAGTCACCAGGTACTACTCAGGGTTCTTCTCAGGGAACGGACTTAAAAAGTGTCCAGTACCCGTTCAGAAATAAGTTTTCAGGGGTTATCATTTGTTAAGACCCTGTCCTTTAAAAAGCGCATTAATACAACCCATGACTTAATCCAGGAACGAGACACGAAATTTTGAAAAAAGCTCAAATCAATAAACCCACTTCAAATCTTATGTGTTTTACACGTCTGACAAAGTTCAAAAACCTATTTTCTTGTGAAAACATAAGTGAAAACAAGGAAGAAATCAGTTGAAAAGAAAAATATTATCATGCTTTGCTAGCTACTGAGCTGTAGAGGGGCCCTCATGCAGAGATCCTCTGCATAGAAGCAGAAGATATCCCAGGGTTACGGTAAGACATCACAATACTTTAATACAAACCATGAACGTTAGTTATACTGACCTGTAGAGGGGCCCTCATGCAGAGATCTTCTGCATAGAAGCAGAAGATATCGCAGGGTTAGGGTAAGACATCACAATACTTTAATACAAACCATTAACGTTAGTTATACTGAGCTGTAGAGGTGCCCACATGCAGAGATCCTCTACATAGAAGCAGAAGATATCCCAGGGTTAGGGTAAGACATCACAATACTTTAATACAAACCATGAACGTTAGTTATACTGAGCTGTAGAGGTGCCCACATGCAGAGATCTTCTGCACAGAAGCAGAAGACATCCCAGGGTTAGGGTAAGACATCACAATACTTTAATACAAGCCATGAACGTTAGTTATACTGACCTGTAGAGGGGCCCTCATGCAGAGATCTTCCCCGTTGAAACAGCAGACATCCAAGGTTCAGGGTTAGACATCACTAAATACTTCAACACGAACCATGACTGTTAGTTCTATTGACTTGTAGAGGTGTCCTAATGCAGAGATCTTCTGCATAGCAACAGCAGACATCCCAGGGTTAGGGTAAGACATCACAATACTTTAATACAAACCATGGCCGTTAGATATACTGACCTGTCGAGGGGCCCTCATGCACAGATCCTCCACGTAAAAACAGAAGACATCCCAGGGTTAGGGTTAGATATCACTAAATATTTTGATACAAACCACGACCATTCGTTATACTGACTTGTAGAGGTGCCCTAATGCAGAGATCTTCTGCGTAGAAACAACAGACGTCTCAGGGTTAAACTTCACTAAATACTTCACTATAAACCATGACCGTTAGTTATACTGACATATAGAGGTGCCCTCGTGCAGAGATCTTCTGCGTAGAAACAGCAGACGTCCCAGAGTTAGGGCGAGACTCACTAAATACTTCAACACAAACCATGACCGTTAGTTATACTGACCTGTAAAGGTGCCCTCGTGCAGAGATCGTCTGCGTAGAAACAGCAGACATCCCAGAGTTAGGGCGAGACTCACTAAATACTTCAACACAAACCATGACCGTTAGTTATACTGACCTGTAAAGGTGCCCTCGTGCAGAGATCTTCTGCGTAGAAACAGCAGACGTCCCAGAATTAGGGCGAGACTCACTAAATACTTCAACACAAACCATGACCGTTAGTTATACTGACCTGTAAAGGTGCCCTCATGCAGAGATCCTCCGCGTAAAAACAGCAGACGTCCCAGGGTGCATACAGCTTCACATACGTGAAAACCTTGTTCTCTGTGTCCACCCTCTCCTGGGAAAATAAAAACAACAGTGATTACTGCTTCACAATACACCACAACAACAATTGTTTCTTAGAAGTAATTTCTCTTGAACAAGCAACAACACGGAGTCTTCACGTTCAGCTTCAAGTATGTGATCAATATTGATTTTTCTATTATAAAACATATTTTAGTAGAGGTATATGGATAGTTTTAAGCAGCATCAAGTTAAACTTAAATATTGATATTGTCCAAGAATGTATTTGCATATGCTGGGTAAAGTTCCAAGCCTTTTAATTCGGTGATGAAATGTGAAGTGGATGTCAAGCAGTTGGTCTGGGGGTAAACGGCCAGACATTGGTGTGGGAGGTACCTGGCAAAAGTCAGTTCTGACAAGCTTTCTTTAATGTCAACTTTGCCTACCCTAGAACAGCAGTTCTATAAACAGTTTATGTGTTTCATGTTTTCGCAAAGGTTTGGAAGCAAAACTTAAGTGTTAATTCCTCCTTCCTTCAATTTATTTGCGTTTTGTACATTTCCCGCAAGCTCAGTTGGTAGAGCGCTGGACTACAAATCCAAGGATTGAGTGGGGATTGGTCATGAAATTATTTCAACAGCCATTCTCCCCCTACCTCTGATTCAAGTAGAGCAGTTGTCAGTTACTGGCATAAGTATGTGCACTTAGTACTGGTAAACCAGCTTACCCAGGAAAAGTGTGAGTAGGTTAACTGACCGCCGTTATATGACTGAAATACAGTTGAATAGGGCTAAAAATCCAAAACAAACAAACATATTCCCAGTGGTCGAAATTAGCACAAGCCTGTAAACCCTGCTCAGGTAAATTTTGACCCAGCCTTACTCATATTCACAGTTCTCAGTACAAGGGGGGTGTGTAACATTTTCATGGTCTCAATTAATAATATAAGAATTCTGGCTTCTGGCTTGCTTGGCCAAAGTGTTAATTTCGATAACTTTTTCCCTGTCCCTTCTTTGATGATAGTTTCATCCTTTTACTATAACATTTAATAAAAGGGCCTAATTTTCTATCATACATTCAGTTCCTTTGTGAGACATAATTATCTACTACATTCACTTGTTGTTACACATTGAACATTCATACAATATTTCCTACAAAACACAACAATAACTATTGTCACAGAAAATGTTGCATTTCTTTTCCATCAGAACTCTCTTCAAGTCTTAATTGCAAACAAATTACTGCAATCTGCAAAGCCTTCAAAGCTGGTCAATAAAATTGGCAGATTATAAACCAACTTCACAGGAATTCTTTCTAACATTATCTCCTAATGTGTAATTTCTGCAGACAAATGTGGCATGTGAAAATAGGCTAACTGGTGATATAATGAACTGCAAATAGCTGGTGGAAAATAACTATCATTTGCATCATTAACACACACGCTGGTCACGATAACTACTGTGGAAATTGCTATTTTACAGAATATATGCTCGTGGATTATACGAAATTCTGAACTAAAGTATGTTTTGTTGCCCAAGGTTTAAGCTGTGCTATGTTACTGTAGCCCAACTGTTGAATTTCTATTTTTATTAACAAACAAACATTTACAGTTTTGTTTTGTACTATGTTCTTGTTTTATCTTTCAGTAAACATGTACAATTCAAAATAAAATATCTAGTGTAGTCAAATGTCCAGACTGTTAATAGAAATAATACAGAAAATCAGGCAGTAGTTTTACTTTAGTAAACCAGGTAGTAATTTTGTCTGCAGTTAACCAGGTAGTAATTCTGACAGCAATTAACCAGGTTGTAATTCTGACTGCAGTTAACCAGGTTGTAATTCTGACTGCAGTTAACCAGGTTGTAATTCTGACTGCAGTTAACTAGGTTGTAATTCTGACTGCAGTTAGCCAGATAGTAATTCTGACGGCCGTTAACCAGGTAGTAATTCTGACAGCAGTTAACCAGGTTGTAATTCTGACTGCAGTAAACCAGATAGTAATTCTGACTGCCGTTAACCAGATAGTAATTCTCACTGCCGTTAACCAGGTAGTAATTCTTAAGGCTGTTAACCAGGTAGTAATTCTGACAGCAGTTAACTAGGTAGTAATTCTGACTGCTGTAAACTAGGTTGTAATTCTGACTGCCGTTAACCAGGTTGTAATTCTGACTGCCATTAACCAGGTTGTAATTCTGACTGCTGTTAACTAGGTAGTAATTCTGACTGCAGTTAACCAGGTATTAATTCTGACTGCCGTTAACTAGGTAGTAATTCTGACTGCCGTTAACCAGGTTGTAATTCTGACTGCCGTTAACCAGGTCATAATTCTGACTGACGTTAACCAGGTTGTAATTCTGACTGCAGTTAACCAGGTAGTAATTCTGACTGCCCTTAACTAGGTAGTAATTCTGACTACAGTTATCTAAATAGTAATTCTGATTGCAGTAAACCAGATAGTAATTCTGACTGCAGTTGACCAGGTAGTAATTCTGACTGCAGTTAACCAGGTAGTAATTCTGACTGCAGTTAATTAGTGGTAATTCTGACTGCAGTTAACCAGGTAGTAATTCTGACTGCCGTTAATTAGGTAGCAATTCTGACTGCAGTTAACTAGGTAGTAATTCTGACTGCAGTTAACCTGATAGTAATTCTGACTGCAGTTAACCAGGTAGTCATTCTGACTTCAGTTAACTAGGTAGTAATTCTGACTGCAGTTAACCAGATAGTAATTCTGACAGCAGTTAACCAGATAGTAATTCTGACTGCCATTAACTAGGTAGTAATTCTGACTGCCGTTAACCAGGTAGTTATTCTGACTGCCAATAACTAGGTAGTAATTCTGACTGCAATTAACTAGGTAGTAATTCTAACTGCAGTTTACCACATAGTAATTCTGACTGCAGTTAACCAGGTAGTAATTTTGTCTGCAATAAACCCGGTAGTAATTCTGACTGAAGTTCACCAGGTAGTAATTCTGACTGCAGTTAACTAGGTAGTAATTCTGACTGCAGTTAACTAGGTAGTAATTCTGACTGCAGTTAACCAGATAGTAATTCTGACTGCCATTAACCAGGTTGTAATTCTGACTTCAGTTACTAGGTAGTAATTCTGACTGCAGTTAACCAGGTAGTAATCCTGACTGCAGTTAACTAGGTAGTAATTATGACTGCAGTTAACCAAGTAGTAATTCTGACTGCAGTTAACTAGTTAGTAATTCTGTCTGCAGTTAACCAGGAAGTAATACTGACTGCAGTTAACTAGGTAGTAATTCTGACTGCCGTTAACCAGGTAGTAATTCTGACTGCAGTTAACCAGGAAGTAATACTGAATGCAGTTAACTAGGTAGTAATTCTGACTGCAGTTAACTAGGTAGTAATTCTGACTGCAGTTAACCAGGAAGTAATACTGACTGCAGTTAACTAGGTAGTAATTCTGACTGCAGTTAACTAGGTAGTAATTCTCTGACTGCAGTTAACCAGGAAGTAATACTGACTGCACATGGTTCATACTCAAGTCTTGCATACAAATTCAAGGACTTTTCAAGGGTAGAATTGTGATTTTCAAGGCAAATATTTCTAAGTTTATAGACTTTAATAACAACTTTTCGAGGGTCATCTATAAGTCATTAAAATATTTGGGACCAATTTATGTGTCATTTTTACATCAAATTAACTGAAATGTTGAAAACAAAGTATAATCTTTGCAAAGTAATCGGTACTGGTAGATTTCACTGTCAAAAACAAACTAGTGCAGCACTAATGCAACACCAAAGATCACTAAATACGAACCAAGAATTGGATGCTTAGATTTATGGACTTCTAAGAATTAGGCTGCGATTCCTAACACTGCCAAATACGTGAAAGCAGTCTTATATTTTCCACAGATATAAAATAAACTTGCTCGCAATGGAACTCTGCCTGGAGACATTGCATTACAAATGTGCATGTGCAAACTTTGATTAAGGAAAATGTAAATTTAGGGTTGTTTTAAGAAATTTAAGGGCTTTGTGTCAAATTCAAGTACATTTTTGGCATTTTCTCAAGGCTATACCCGATTTAAGGACTTTTCAAGATCAACGACGTTTTAAAGGACTTTTCAAGGCCGGTGCGAACCCTGCTGCAGTTTGCCAGATAGTAATTCTGAATGCAGTTAACTAGATAGAAATTCTGTCTGCAGTTACCCAGGTGTTAATTCAGACTGCAGTTAATCAGGTAGTAATTCTGACCAGTAAATAAGGTAGTAATTCTGACAGCAGTTAACCAGGTAGTAATTCTGACAGCAGTTAACCAGATAGTAATTCTGACTGCAGTTAATCAGGTAATAATTATGTCTGCAGTTTAACCAGATAGTAATTCTAACTTCAGTTAACCATGTAGTTATTCTAACTGTAGTTAACCAGGTAGTAATTCTGACTGCAATTAACCAGATAGTAATTCTGACTGCAGTTAACCAGGTAGTAATTCTGACACCAGTTAACCAGGTAGTAATTCTGTCTGCAGTTACCCAGGTAGTAATTATGTCTGCATTTTAACCATATAGTAATTCTGACTGCAGTTAACCAGGTAGTAATTCTGTCTGGTGTAAACTTCTGGTCAAGTAAGCTAAATGTTTTTGAGTGGCCAGTAAGATGGTGTTCGGGCCAGTAATAATTAAGAGAGTAGCAGACCTTGTGGCCAGTTATGGATTTTGGACTTTTGCCGACACTGATGTAGCAATTCTGAGTGCAGTTAACCAGGTAGTAATTCTGACTACAATTAACCAGGTAGCCATTCTGTATAATGTTAACAAAATAAAAATTCTGACTGCATTTAACCATGTAGCAATTCTGTCCCATGTTAACCAGATAATAATTCTGACTGCAATTAACCAAGTAGCAATTCTGTCTAATGTTAACCAGGTAATAATTAAGAATTAACCAGGTAGAAATTCTGTCAAATGTTAACCAGATAAAAACCAGATACAAATTCTGACGGCAATTAATCGGGCCCGGCTAGCTCAATCGGTAGTGCGCTGGACTGTCAATCCAGGATCGTGAGTTTGAACCCCAGCCTGGCCACATAACTTGTGAGGGGATTGGTCATGAAATAATTTCTAGGGCCATTTTCCCCCTACCTCTAATTCAAGTAGGCCAGTTCTCAGTTACAGGCATTTATAAGTACAGTCGCAACGCGATACTACGAATAGTCACGGGAGACACTAATTTGTTCGTAGTATCGCGTTTTTCGTAGTATCACACTTCTGATTAAGCTATTAACAAAAATTTTCGTATGTTACATGTTAATTTGCGTCATGTCGTAGCACTTAAGCATAAACATTAGCACACTATTGTATTGCATTATAAATATATAAAAAAAGTATAAACTCAATCTGCGCACAGTAATCGAATTCGCAGTGACATATGTGAAAGTCATTCAGTCAAACCCAAAAATCTCACACTGTATCAATTGTAGTGGCTTAAAATGGATAATAAATTTGTTAACAGCTATCTTTGTCCAAGTTGCAAACAACAGGCTAGGTGTCTGACTGGTTAGATATGTCAAAACTTCGTTGAGAAGGTGTGAAGTCTCCTTGAACAATATGATTCATAGTGTCGCGTTAACATTTCAATACAAACATTATGGTGGGACCGGAAAATTTGTTTGTAGTAACGCATCTTTCGTTGAATCGCGAATTTGTAGTATTGCATCTTTTTTGTAGTTAAACATATAAGAAAAAAGGACGGGACTGGCAACCTTATTCGTAGTATCCCGTCATTTCGTAGTATCGCGATTGGCAGAATCGCGATTTGACTGTATGTGCACTCGGTACTGGTAAACTGCTTGGATCGGCTAAGCTTGCCCAGGAAATGTGTGAGTAGGTTAACTGACCGCCGTGATATGACTGAAATACTGTTGAAAACAGTGAAAAATTCAATCAAACAAACAAACCAGGTAGCAATTCTGTCTTATGTTAACCAGATAATAAATCTGACTGCAGTTAACCAGTTGGATTTTATTCACATGGTTAGTTGCACTAAGGTTTGTAAAGTAATTGTGAATCACCAGACTCATGGTAACCAACTATAGGGAATCTCTGAAAGTATTTTCTGTCTCCAAGGATAGATTTAAATGAAACATGTATAACACAGCTTTTCTCAACATATTTGTATCACTTAAAAATAATGGTATAACCATTTATGGATATCCATGGCAAGAGAATTTTATGCCATAATCAGCTTTCAACCAGGCAATTTCCATTTCCTGTATCAACATCCATTTCAGTCAGTCGCCACTGTCATAATCAGATATCCTGTTCATAGATCAATCAGATATCCTGTTCATAGATCAATCAGATATCCTGTTCATAGATCAATGAGATATCCAGTTCATAGATCAATCAGATATCCTGTTCATAGATCAATCAGATATCCTGTTCATAGATCAATCAGATATCCTGTTCATAGATCAATGAGATATCCAGTTCATAGATCAATCAGATATCCTGTTCATAGATCAATCAGATATCGTGTTCATAGATCAACGAGATATCCATTTCATAGATCAATCAGATATCCTGCTCATAGATCAATCAGATATGCTGTTCATAGATCAATCAGATATCCTGTTCATAGATCAATCAGATATCCTGTTCATATATCAATCAGATATCCTGTTCATATATCAATTTGCCACCAGAAAAATATGAGACAGGCTTTACAGAGTGGTAAAATTCTAGGCTTGCTTCCGACATGGAATTTCCCAGGACACTTCAGGAGGATTATGTGTCAATAAATCGTGTAAAAGATGTGGCAACTTGGGAATCATAACTGTTCTTCTGAGTCAGATTGACATCCAACAGAACTTATACACCAGTTTTAAAATTACTCTGTGTATTCCAGACATGACATGGATATGTTATCTTCACATCTGACTTGTGAAGCAGAAGCAATTATTTGATAAGTTTTACAATGTAGGAATGATACCAGTACCGTTTAGATAAGGATGTTTGTGTCATGAAAGTTTGCTTTTTGAAACACAAGGGATAATGGAAAGTAAATCATCTAAACTAGAGGCAAATTAAAAGTATCTGAATAAATATTACACGGACGCACTTTTCCATGATTCCACAAACTAGTTGAATATTTTAGTGTTCTTCTTATTTCTAAATAGTTACAATATCTACACGTTGGACTGGCTAGCTCAGTTGGCAGAGTGTTGGACTGTCAATCCGGGGATCGTGAGTTCGTACACCAGCCCGGCCAAATAACTTGTGTGGGGATTGGTCATGAAATTATGTCTATGGCCATTCTCCCCCTACCTCTGATTCAAGTAGGGCACTTGTCAGTTACTGGCATAGGAATGTGCACTTACATGTATACTTAGTACTGGTAAACCGCTTAGATCGGCTAAGCTTGCCCTGGAAAAGTGTGAGTAGGTTAACTGACCGCCTTTATATGACTGAAATACTGTTAAAAACTGTGAAAATCCAAACAAACAAACAATATCTAAACGCAACACAAGTATATTCTGAGTAAGCATTTTGTTCCCATGTCAATCAATCACTTAACGCACCGAATTTGCTGTTTTTTATTGCCTATTGGGTATTTTAATTGAGTTTTGTTCTTCATCAACTATAAAATAAATGGCGTAAAAGGGGTTTCAGAATTGCGTATTTAAGCAAATACGTGCCTTATCTGTTGCTCTGACATTCACATATGTGGATTTAAAACAGCATAAAACATCCAATAATTATATCTACATTGTAAGTCATGGCTCATTTAAAGGTTACCCGTTATTACGGAGTTATTGTACTCAGTGAGTCTTAGGTTGAGTTATCCAGGTGTATCTAGACTTTTTTGTCTATTTTCCCATAGTTTTAAGTATAATAACCCTTTGTTCAACATGCTAAGTTAGACATCATGTCGTCCGCACGGCTTATGCGCATGCACTTTGCGGACACTGACAACGGACATATGGAAAAGGTCCAATTTTTTTCAACTTGTTTGATTTTTTGCGGATGCGGATTTGCGTAATGCAGATGCGGACATATGGAAAAGCACCCTAATACATAACCTCTTGAGTACATTTTCTTTGAAATCTGAAATTAAGCAGAATTTTCTGTTTAATCTTAGTTCTTCTGCAACACATATTTACAGACAAAAGCAAATTTAACTGAAATTTATCCTCATCTGAGCCTTGCCATAGATTTGCACACAAAATAGGATGCTGGTGCATCAGATATGAATTATTAATAGCACATAGATCTCCAGACATTGTATCAATATCTCTAATTGGACGATATGGCGGGAAAAATCAATCCTCGTACAATGCAACACACTCAGTGCTGCTTTGTCAAGGCTGCAAACCTAGACACCACCAGACAAACAAGCCTGACACCGTCAAACAAGCGGATCAATTACTTTTGTCAGAAATGATTATGTACAATGACACCTTTTTGCAAATTTTTTCTAAACAAAATATTTGGCAAACACTTGAATCTGATGTTGATAGAAATAATAATGATATTATTTAAAATATTATATAAACACTAACAAGAACAGTTCATAGAATAATTATTAAGAATATGTATTAGTAATCAACAAAACAAGTGATACATAGTTAATAAAGCATCTAAGCATTTTCTTAATTTTTATTAGGATGTACTCATTCTTTGAATAACTTCAAAATAACAAGATGTTGCCCACGAATGTGGCCCTAAAATTGACCCTGCTTTTTAAAGTTTATTCTTTTCTTACATAACTATACTGTAATATAATACAAAATGATTGTACCACATCAAAGATAATATTTCTGCATTATCTTAAAGTTACTCACTGAATCATAATACTTCAATTATATTTGTTAATGGCTATATGTTAATTTAGTAATTGGATTATAAATTTAAACTGAAATTTAATTGCCTCACTTAACTAGAAAGCAACAGTAAAACGTCTAAAAAAAGATATCCACAAAGTGACTACATATGTAAGTTGTTCTATAAGGATGTAAATATAATACATTTATGATTTTTTTGTGTGCTAGTTTTACATACTGGACCTTTAAAAAAGCCATTTTTATTTATATTCCGGGACAACACTTTCCGCCTACAGTGGATTTATCTTTAGAAGAGACTTCCCTGAAACAGAAAATACCATAAATTGGAAAGTGTCATCCCGGATTAGCCTGTGCAGACTGCAAAGGCTAATCCGGGGCAACACTTTACACACATGAATTAAGCCTGGTTTTCCCATGACACGCCTCATATGAATCATAATATAAGGCAGCTGATGAACCCACCTCCTCCATTTCCAGGCCTGCCTTGCGGAGACTCTCCAGGAACTTGTATCTCTTGTGATCCGTGGATCCTTTCTGTGTCTCGAGAGTCTTTGGCTGCCCTGTGTCCTCCTCATACACCAACATGAAGTCTGGAACATAGACATGAGATTATGGACATAGTCTTTTATAAACAGGAACATTTATGAGTCTCAAAACTCTTGAGCTGCCCTTTCTCCTCCTCATTCAGCAACATGAAGTCTGGAACATGAGACAGGAGAACTCATGGGGACATGAAGTCTGGAACATGAGACAGGAGAACACTCATAGTCATGAAGTCTGGAACATGAGACAGGAGAACTCATGGGACATGAAGTCTAGAACATGAGACAGGAGAACTCATAGTCATGCAGTCTGGAACATGAGACAGGAGAACTCATGGGACATGAAGTCTAGAACACGAGACAGGAAAACTCATGGGGCATGAAGTCTGGAACGTGAGACAGGAGAACTCATGGGACATGCAGTCTGGAACATGAGACAGGAGAACTCATTGTCATGAAGTCTGGAAAAAGAGACAGGAGAATTCATGGGACATGAAGTCTGCAAAATGAGACAGGAGAACTCATGGGACATGAAGTCTGGAACATGGGACTGGAGAAGTCATTAGACATAAAGTCCTGAACATGGACATGAGAACATTAGACATAAAGTTTGGAACATGAGACATGAGAACATTATACATTAAGTCTGGAACATGAGACAGGAGTAGTCATGAGACATGAAGTCCTGAACATGGACATGAGAACATGAAGTCTGGAACATAAGACAAAAGAACATGAGACATGAAGTCTGGAACATGAGACTTTAGAACACGAGACATGAAGTCAGGAACATGTACATGAGAACATGAGACGTAATATGAAACATGAACTTGGTTATGTGCAAATGTGTTATCATGAACATGAGAAATGAACACAGTTATGCGTGAAACGTTGACCCAAGATCTGGACACGGTAATACATAACAGAAGCATGAACATGGTAATGTTTAACTCATGAACATCAGATGTTAACATGAATGTTTAAAACAGAGGCATGAGCCATGGTAACATATAAAACATGCACATGAGACATTATTACGCGTAAAAAAGGAAATACTACCTGAGCATGATGTGCACAACATTAATACCAGATATGAATTTGATAATGTATGAAACAGAAATACGAGATACAAACATCTTAATTCGTAGTATTACACAGACATACATCTGGACTATTAGCATTCCTTTGCTACAGTTACATCAGCAAATGATAGTTGTCTCCTGAATATGTTATTTCTTGAACAGTAATGAAGTCTGCTTACTGAAACAATTGCCTGTAATGGAATCATGACAGTGGAAGATAAAAGTTGAGAGATTGGAGGAGAAAATGAAACAATCTGTCAGCTGCATTAATGGAACATCATTTATCCTATCAGCCATTTTTTTCACACCTTTGGGAATGGGGCAGGTATCCATCAAATTGGGAATTTCGTGACATGAAATCGTGCAATTGGGAAAAGCGTAAGAAATTTTTTTAATTAATGCATTACTTTAACTAGTGTTATATTATATAGTGGTATTTTAATGGTGTTAATCGATAACCAAGTCATTTTATGATTTACAACTTAATTACAACTTTAGAATCACAATTCCTATGTATTTCGGATTTGTCTCTTCAGATTTGGGAACATTTTAATTCCAATTGCGAAAAATCACCCATTTTTGGGATCAGGAATGGGTCTTTATACCTGTAAATGATAAATAAGGAACACAATTTTTGTGACTATTAGTCTTCTATAAAAAGCAATTACTTTACAGTATTATTAACATAGCACCACCAACTTCTCTGTGAGCAGAGCATGATAGACTGAGAGCATGTTGCTTACTCCCAAATGCACAGAGAATGTGAATTTATGTTGCAAATTGATATCATGGCATAACATGCATGTTTAGGGATAAAAACCTTATCATATCGAGTTCAATTAACATGCCATAAGTTAAAATAATTAACTGATTAAATTTCATTCATCTTTTTTTCCCAATTATCAAGATTTCACAGTGTGAAAATGTGAAATGAATTCGCGGGGTACAAATTTCGCACACTAGCAATTGCTGACATATTCGCGCGGTCTTAATTCGCGCAAAGCCGATTTATCACACACAAAAAAGAGAAAAGTCAGTTGTGTTTTACAAAGAAATGATCAACACATTTGGAAACACATGCGTTTTCAAGTTTACGCTTTGTAATGCTTAATACTGGTATTTGACTTTAAAAAAAATATCAAAATGACAGAAATAACAAACAGATCATCAATCTAAAATTAATGTTAATATTTACAAGAGAAAAATTACAGTTTTATTCATTAAAAATATTCACATCGTAACAATGACATATACCTGTGTTTATTTATTTACTATTAATTACGTATATCTGAACGAACGTGTAAACTCCCTATGGGTTACTAAATTACGAAATTGGCACATTTTCGTGGCGGTCATAAATTAGTACAATGGCGGGAGCACGGAAAGCGCGAAAATTACACCTCCGCGAAAATTAGTGATTCCACAGAAATGGGAACCAGACCCATTCACAAAGCTGTAAAAACAATTGTTGTACAGTTTAGTAACAGTATCTTTATGTGCAATGTATATCCAGGTACACAGTGGGCGAAATTAGCACAAGCCAGTAAGTCCTGCACGGGTAAAATTTGAACTCGGCTTGCTCAGATTCTCAGTTTTATATAGTCAAGAATTTCATGTAAGACGTAAAAAAAAATTATGTTTGTTTCAGGTTACCCGACCTTCCCTAAAAAATAGCCCTGACCCTAGAACATTTTATTGAGTGGGTCAGATTTTTTGGTTTATTTTACTTTTTCTAATAATTTAATGTGTTATAGCTAAATAAGTGTTTTGTTTTGAAAGCATCCACTTCAAAACAATGTTTTAAGATACAAGAGACATGTTTTGAATATTCATTGTCAGTTTTATAATCTTTAAGTTGACCATTTACCAAATAAAAATAATAATAAAACAAGAGGGCCATGATGGCCCAAAGCGCTCACCTGAGTCTGAGTACTAAGGCGACCATTAGGGATGCAACAGGTACCCATAAATACCCGCATTCTCGGCACTATTAAAACCCATTTCGCATGGCATTAACATATAGGGGCGAAAAAAACATGGAACACACTATTATGTGAAGTTAGAATAAGACGTCAAAACATAGAACAAACTACATTATTATACAAATGTTTTATATGCAGTTACCCATTTGTAATTTTACATTTTTGCTGAGTAATTAGTGCATTAGGCACCTGCATATATAATTACCTCAATAAAATTGATTTTGCCACAAAACTGTATACTTGTATGCATTTAAAAAATGTTCACAATAAAATAGAAAACGTGTCCATGCACGCATGGACACAGTTTTAAATATAGTAAAAATGATTAAAGACATAACAAGTTTTCACGAAGGAGTTATGGAAAAAAGCAAATTATTCTATAAGTATTGACAGAATATAATAATATTCTTAAATACCATGAAAAGATTTTATGTCCATTCTATGTTTGATGTCTTATTCTAACTTCACATAATAGAGTGTTATGGAAATAATTCTATAAAAATACATAAAGAGCTTATGATTGGATACTACCATCTTTTTTCCACATACTAGTATATGTTTGAATTAAAATAATACATTATTTATTAACACCAATACACAGACCAATTTGATGTCAGTTCAACGTCGGGTATCAGTGATTGACATATTGTTCTGTATTGCTGTTTTCAATAATGTTTTAAATGTTTTTGCAACCAAGTCCATATTAAGCAATGATAAACCTTTACGGGTTCGAAACTGGTACATACAGTGACACTCTATAGTTACTACACTCTACCAACACTTCCTAAATATCATCATAATGGCACCATATCAATGTATCAAACCAAGTAGATTTTTCTGGCTTTGCAGGCCCGTTTAGCTCAGTTGGTAGAGCGCTATACTCTCAATCAAGGGTTCTTCGTAATCCAGGACGGCACTTTCATCCTACAGTGGATTAATGTTTAGAAGAGACTTCCTTGAAACAGAAAATACCATAAAAGAGGAAAGTGCCGTCCCGCATTAGCCTGCACGGACTGCACAGGCTAATCCAGGATGACACTTTATGCATATGCAGTAAGCTTGGGTTTCCCACGGCGCGCCTCATATATAGTTTCTAGTTCATATCATATCTTGCCACAGACAGGCGACAATGACGTTTCCCTTAATTGAATCAATGCCCCTGGAGCTGAAGGCACATTTGCAGGAGAACGAGGATAAGTGAAGAGTAAATTGCCTGCAATATTGAGGAAACATCTCCAGTTTTAGCAGTATTCAGAATATTATCTAAGCCATGTTCGCTTCTTGTCAGAAAGCCTGTTTGACTGAAAGGAAAATGGTGTATATAGTCAATTTAAATTAATTTTATAATGAGGGAACAATCCATTAACTCAGAAAGAAGAATCATGTTTTTCTGTTTATATTTACAAGGTACAATCATCTATACTTAAATCGTCTGATCGATTAGTCCATGTTTATAATAATTCGCACCCATATAAACAAACCGTAAAACCATAGTGTTTTTGCTTTAAATATTTACATCAGCAGTGTTTACCAACTAGGCCGAACCAACCCCACAACACCACACCATAACCCCCGCCACTGGCACAACGTGAAAAATATATATTTGAGGCGTGTCGTGGGAAAACCAGGTTTAATGCGAATGTGTAAAGTGTCGTCCTGGTTCAGCCTGTGCAGTGTGCAGTCTGCACAGGCTGATCGGGGACGGCACTTTCTGCTTTTTTTTCTGTTTTAAAAAGTATCTTAAACATAAATCCCCATGTAGGCGGAAAGTGCCGTCCCGAATCTACACAGGCTGATCCGGAATGACACTTTATGTACTTGCATTAAGCCGAGTTTTCCTACGACATGCCTCATTTACATTTTTTTTGCAACTTCAAATTGCGATGGATATTATGCTGCCCTGAGGCTCATAGATCATTCCTGAATTTCTCTCTTCGTAACTCTTGTCCAACAGAAAGCTCGCTTAGGAATGATTGATGATAGATACAATTCACAGATGTATCGCAGTGATCTGTTAGTATTGTCCGGCAATGCATTAAAAAAAATTATGTTGGAGCTCATTGGCATATTAGCAATTTATACATTTAAAGAACATCTTTCAAAATGGTTACCACAGCAACTGTCAACCAATCCGACTCTTGCTGTAATTGGAGGTCTTCATGACCAGGGGCGGTGTTAACAAAGCATTTTAAGTTTGATTTATCCATATTGATAAATTTGTGAATATTGCCAATGACTTTCTTCACACAAGATTTAATGGACTGTCATTAAGCCCTGCAGAAATCATAAGGCTCGCTGACAGCTTAAAGTTAAATCCCAAATGAATACTGCCTCTCTGACAGGAATAATCATTATATGTTTGTCATGCAACTTTCAATATTTAATTGCATATTGTCATGGCCAGTGCTCCAGATAAGGTTTTAGATGGTAAATGTACACTAGAGCCAGAATTTTAAAGGGGTAATTGTACTACACTCATTCCAAAACTTACAGGGGGGAAAAGCTCTTTCAGTTGGAAAATTGTTAGATGGTTGGCTTAAAAGAGTAACAGAAAACAATGCAGTAATCTTATGTCATGTAGCAGACATTTCGTGAAGATTATTGAAATGTTTTGAATAAAGAATTTCTAAATATTCACACTTCTACCAGTTTGATAAAATGTATGGGTGTGATTGAAAAGTAACTTAACACTGTAGTTCTGCCCACAACTATCTCATTAGCCAATCAAATACGGCGATTTTAAGGGCGGAGTTTAAACCCTGCCCACAACTATCTCATTAGCCAATCAAATACGGCGATTTTAAGGGCGGAGTTTAAACCCTGCCCACAACTATCTCATTAGCCAATCAAATACGGCGATTTTAAGGGCGGAGTTTAAACCCTGCCCACAACTATCTCATTAGCCAATCAAATACGGCGATTTTAAGGGAGGAGTTTAAACCCTGCCCACAACTATCTCATTAGCCAATCAAATACGGGCGATTTTAAGGGAGCGGAGTTTAAACCCTGCCCACAACTATCTCATTAGCCAATCAAATACGGCGATTTTAAGGGCGGAGTTTAAACCCTGCCCACAACTATCTCATTAGCCAATCAAATACGGCGATTTTAAGGGCGGAGTTTAAACCCTGCCCACAACTATCTCATTAGCCAATCAAATACGGCGATTTTAAGGGTGGAGTTTAACCTTACTTGCAACTAAAACAGTGTTTGACAACAAATACTAGCGCTTGACAGGAAATTTTAAAACATTGCATTAATATATTTACCTTTTAATTTTATCCCGGTAAAAATCCCTGGATCTAATCCGTTTCACAAATTGACATTAAAAAATATTAAAACAAATTATATAATATACAGCCTCGTTTTAAAACACAATTTGACGTCGTCAAACGTCATTTTGTTAAACAAGAGGGCCAAGATGGCCCTAGGTCCCTCACCTGAGCGTAAAGCATCATAATGGCTTTTAACACAAAGATTGTTAAAGATTTCAATATAACCATATAAGGAAAACTGCCCCGCCCCCTGGCAGCCATGTTTTTTAACGTATCAAAATGATTTAAAGGAATTTGGTAAAGGGTCACCCAAGGAGCATTTCTGTGAAATTATTTTGAAATCCAGCCAGTGGTTTCAGACTAGAAGTTTTTTAAAGTTTTCAATCAAGCCATATAAGGAAAACTGCCCCTCCCCCTGGCGGCCATGTTTTTTAACGTATCAAAATGATTTCAAAGAATTTGGTAGAGGGTCACCCAAGGAGCATTTCTGTGAAATAATGTTAAAATCCAGCCAGTGGTTTCAGACAAGAAGATTTTTAAAGTTTTCAATACAGCCATTTGGTAGAGGGTCACCCAAGGAGCATTTCTGTGAAAACTATTTTCAAATCCAGTCAGCGGTTTCTGACAAGAAGATTTTTTAAGTTTTCCAGTTTGTAAGCTTTTGGTTGCCATGACAACCAGAGTTTTCAATATATTTTAATAAATTGAAGGACTCTGGTAAAGGACCAGCCCAGGAACATTCCTGCCAAGTTTGGTTAAAATCCACCTAGTGGTTTCAGAGAAGAAGTTGTTTAAAGAAAAATGTTGACGACGGACTATGGACGCCAGACACAGACTGACCACAATAGCTCACCCTTGAGTGAGGATAAGCATTGCCGCTGCTGTCGGGCAAATGGGGTCGAGCATTGGGGCTGAATTTGGGCAGGTGGGGTTGAGCATTGTGGCTGATATTGGGTAGGTGGGGTCAAGCATTGCGGCTGATTTCGGGCCTTGTGGGATCAAGCGTTCCGCCCGATTTCGGGGAGGTGGGCTCAGGCAATGCGACTGATTTTGAGAAGGTGGGGCAAAGCGGAGAGGCAGATTTTGTCGGGGGTGGGGGGGGTCTATGGGGGAGGATTGGAACAATCTCCCATCTCGAGGTGGAAGGATGTTTTTTGCATTGGAGAAGTGTCGAGGATGCTGACATGCCTTCAAGATATCCTGTGGAAACACCTGAAACCTGTTCCAAATTGTTTTTGAAATCAAAAAAATTTGGCGAATCAAAGAATCTAAAATCAACAAAGTCAGGCCGAATGACACTGACTGCCTTACCAGTCCAAGCAACTCGCAAGCTGCTGAGAAAATGTATATATGAGGCGTGTCGTGGGAAAGCAGTCCGCACAGGCTACTCCAGGACGACAATTTCCACCTTCAGTGGATTAATGTTTAGAAGGGACTTCCTTGAAACAGAAAATACCATAAAAGTGGACAGTGTCGTCCTGGATTACCGGGATGACACTTTATGCACATGCATTCAGCCTGGGTTTCCCACGACACACCCCATATATATGAACTGTTGTAATTAGTTCTGCAAAGCTGTTGCAAGTAAATGGCACTCACCGAATGGTGTCATTAACAGCTATATGAATTAGCAGTTATATGAAATTCACATGACCCCACAAATTGCAACATGTGGTTTAATTGTATGCTAATAACGATACTGAACATTTGTAAATTTACCTACAAATTCAGCTTTCAATTTTGAAAAAAAAGAAAAAGACTTAGTTACATTACAGATGAGATTTTATGAAGATAATAATAATTAATAAAGAGGTTTTCATATGGGAATGCAAGGTAAGTTAACAGATTGATATTTGTAAACACCTGCTAGGGGCATTTACAAATACTGTGCTTCACCTGACAACTGATGGTGACATGCCTTTTTCTGACCATTTTGGGGAAAAGTAACTGGTTTGAAAATTGGGAATTTCTTAACGTAAAATTTGCCAAATTGGGAAATTTCTTGAGGTCCGTATACATTTTTACTGATTAGTAGATACAATTGCAGTACATTTCCAAATGTGATTTTTCTGTTTTTTAAATAATTTTTGATGTTATTTTTCTCAGAACTGTTATAAATGACAAACCAAATTCTGTAGCAGAAGGGAATTAATTTTAGAATTGGTAAAAAACAACCATAATTATTTGCATTGGGAATGGGTCAAATATTCTGACCTGTGAGACTTATAGAAAAAGGCCTGGATGGAGAGTATTCATGCCATAAGCTGCCATTAGCCAAATAAGCCTATGGCTACAAATGTTAACATTTGGCTAAAGAAATTTTCAGTTGGCTACACCTTTTTGTTCAGAAAACATTATAAAAATGCCTATAACGAGAAGCACTTCATCGCAGTATACTAGTAGTAAATTTGGCCAAAGAACATTTTCTGCCAGTGGGAGCTCCAGATTATACATACCAATCTTCCTCTTGCCATCTCTGAAATAGCTGTCTTTATCCTCGGACAAGCGCGTGTTGGACTGGGTCTCTATCTGTACCCCACCCTCTGAGGTGGTGGAGCTCTGGAACAACATGGGGGAGCACAGTTACAATCATAATATTTACTCAAAAGTCAGAATCTGCAGCTATCTAAAACCTGGGCTTCCTTCAGATGGGATCAAAATGATCACCCTATTTAAGTGACTTACCTTAAAGGTGAAAGGCCAAGCTTCTAACAAATGTTATTTATTCTTTAGTAACATAGTTTTAGCCATAACATATCAACTTCTCGTATCAGTTTTCATAAATAACGCTTTTATAAGCGAGTATAGCATAAACGACAACAGGATTTTGCGCATATTTCTATCGATACGCCATTTGGTTTCAAACCGGAAGTGACGTATATTCTTCCCAAACGCGTTAATTGTTTTATATATATACTGTAAAAATTACTTCAAAACTCGCGTTATTTCACTAAGTTACAATAACGTAAGACATTATTTATATTAAGTAGGATGTGTCAGATAAATATAGGTTAAAAAACATATTCTAATGGAAGTATTTGGCAACATGTGATAAAAATAGACTACACATAGTCCTTACTTTCTTCTGCTATAGGGATCGTTTACTTAGTGCCACCTTCTGTTATCAACTTATCAGCTACTAGACAAATGATACAAATATTTTATCTTTGATATCAATGGAAATGGATCCTTAGTAGTCTGGGCTTGCTGCTGTCACCACGACCGAGATCGCCCTGACAAACAACGATGACAATATCCTGTGTATTCCTACAGAACAACATGTCAAAAGTAATATGAAGGTTTGCCAAGTTGTGGGCATGGGAAATACTGATTGCTGATTGATTGATAGGTTTACAAATCATAATTATACTGGACTTAGACCTAATCTGATTTGTTGCAGTAGTTCAGCCATATGCATTGGCAATTTCAATTCAACTATCTTTATAATCAAACAGTAAGAAATTTAAAAAACAATTGTTGTATACGTAGTCAAAAGAAAATAAAAAACAACAGCATTTTTCCTGTAGTGTTTTAATGTATTTCAAAGCCCTATTACTGAATTATTTGAATAGAAATGTTGTAGATAATTCAGATTTATGGCTATATAAGAAGTATGTCTAATAAAATTGTACAAGATTGTAAAAGATGATGTTAATATAATAATATACAGTCTGTTGCTGATTTTATTAAATATGAGAAAATAGTATATCCAAAAAATGTTTCACTATCCCGATTATAGATATACTGAACATACATTGTAAACAATGTTATGATAATCTGCAGTATGCAAGTATTGTTTGAAAAGTAGAGTAACGCTTAAATATAAAACAATACATAAATTGTCGGCATGTATGTGCGTTAGCATATCACATGTATATGTTTTTTCTATGTGAAACATCATGAAATGGGTATGATTTTTAGTTTAGGTGAATGACACATGGAAAAAGACACATAAATATGTCACATTCATAAACTTTCACTGTACGAATATATTTCTTTTGTAGATGCTTATAATTCTATTCATTACACTTAGCAAACTGTGAAAGCGTTCTCGCACATTTGTAACAGAGGTATCCGATTATCGAAACAACATCCTGTTTGTCACATGACACAAAAAGGGGTCGTATACAAACTGCCATTCATTCGAGGCATGATGTGAAAACTGACATCTTGAATATAGTTGAAAGTGAAAAATGCAACGGTTAAACAACAATCGATTAAAAAATATGTATGAAGACAGATTGCAAACAACCAGTTTTCTATTTTAAATCGTACTTCTGTATTATTATACTTGTATGGAAATATAAAAGAATCAAAATAATTATGGATAAGCTAGATTGACGATCAACGAAAAGGTAAGTAATAAAAATTGGAATAATCTACTAATAAATCATGCATATGATAATTGTCATTTACTCGTCCCGCAAGACGTTGTTTAAATACGATAAAATTCATTTTAAATAGCTGTTGTGACATGTTAAAAGCAAGCACAACGACTTACAATACATAAAAAACAAAATATTGTCAAAAGAATTGTTCAAATGCCAATTTTTGTTCAAGAAATTTAGTAAGTAATAATGGCGACCTATCTTATTAATGAAGCGTTGGGATTTTAACTACGTCATCAAGAAAATGGCGGCGGAAATTACCGAGCGGCGTACGGAAATTGCAGATGAACAAAAGCATCGTTTTTAAGCATCAAACTAACAATTTTCAAATTTAAAATAAGCAACATTGTAATCTACTGACTTCAATCAACAAAATATCAAAAGTATATCAAAACTTGGCCGTTCACCTTTAAGACTTGGTCACAACCGGGTTGCGTCAACCTTACGTAGAGCTTGTGTCGAGGTTTTTGTCGAAAACGTGAGTCGGACCTACGGCGCCCGTGCGTGTTTTCCTCGATCGCAAGGTCGCCGCAGAAGCCGCAACAGACATTAGCGCAAGCGCTTAAGTTGATGCGTCGGCCTTGCGTCAATCACCCATCGTGCAGGCACCGTAAGGGCACCATGCAAACATCGTGCGATCAACCTACGGACACTCTTTTTTTCTTCACAATTGCCTGTCGCAAGCACGCAAGGTGCGTAGTACTTACGGTTTCCTTGCGATAAACAAACGTCGACGAAAGAGTAGAAACTGACAACTCATGCTCGCCTCAAGACACGTGCGATTATCGGATTATTTGCATGCTTTTGACACATTTTCCATATTATCTCTTTATTTCACTTGTGTATGCAATCATACTGCTACTTGAAAAAATATTATTATTTCTTTAACAAATTCGAAAATTTCACCATAGCATCTTCTGATATACATGTCAAATTAAAAGTCGTAAATGGCTCCAATTCATGCAGGTTATTTATGAAAAATATTAATATTCGTGTTTTTGCCACAATACCATTGCTGTCTTGCGGCGACCATGCGTACAACTTGCCGTGATCGTGCGATTACTATGCGAAGGTTGTGTGTCGTCATAAAAAGTTGCATGGTGACCGTAAGGTCCCCGTAGGACAGAAGCATGTCAATTACATGATTCGCAGACACAGCTGCGGTCTGCTAAAAGTGAAAACGCGCAACAGACGTGCTGCGAACGCACGTCGCACATAAGTTGGCACACGATGCCTGTAAGAATTCCACAAGTTCTTACAAAATGCATGCGTTTGCCTTGCGAACTCAAAATCGTGCGTTTGGTCTGCGGCCACCGCAGTGGGTTGTGACCGAGGCTTTAGACATGCATTATTGGGTGAAAGTACAGACTATGGAAAATACTGAAATCATGTTTTTACAATATTGAACCCAAAGTTTTTTTTACAGTTTATGGTGGATAAAAACTTTCTAAACTACTGAAATCAGTATTAATACTAAAAACTTTCATCCATGTACCTAAGTCTGCATGGCCACTTGTCTAAGACCACGGCCCGTATTCACAAAGCTCCATAGAAAATGCCTTAAATTCATAAAATTCCTTCATTCTCTGGCTGTTTCATGTATAGGTCTTTTAACATTAAAATGTTGTAAACTTTGCTTATATGTTTAGTAGTGCAGCATTCTTTGTACAGAATTTGATCTGAAATTTTCACTTAAGTACAACTAAAGTTAAGATTTCCCTTAGGAGCTTTGTGACTTAAGATTAAAGAATATTCTTAAACTAATTTTGTTCTAAAAAGGCTGTTAATTTGAATATTACTTAATATTCACCATGGCCAATTTTACCATTCCATATTTCGAATGACTTCTGAATGACATAAGCAAAATTGGTCCCCAGTGTATTATTAGTTACACTCTTAGTAACTGATGGTCAGGGGCCTCTCTCTGGTTTGGGGGGGGGGAGAGTACCTGTGCCCTCATATGGGGGAATTTAGCGTTACCTAACAACTTTATTCATGATTAATTATCAATAAATTGAATATTATAGTAACAAGTCAATTTTTTAAACATCTACCACTTAACCATTAATGGGAATGTGGAGCAGTGCAACAGATGATTTTTCAAGCAATGAGTTTTTCACTTCCATTTGTTTTTATACATAGTTTTTTTCACTTCCAATTTTCAACCTTAATTAGTTTTGTTTTACTACTAATACTAATTCTTATACAGTAATAGACTATGTTATCGACTGTGAGACACCGTATTTGTGCCTTTGTGCTGTAACTGTTTTGATTACTTTTTAGCAGAAGCCATTTTCCCACAACAGAAATTACGGTTCCCGGCAAATATGCTAGCAGTTAACTATATAGAAATTAAGTTTTATTATGAAAGAAAAAATAATCGGGAACCAGGCAAGTCAAAACGGTCATTTAACATGACCACGTGGAGTTGTTTGGATTTTATCGTTAACCGTTAAATGGTACTCATGTAAATTTGATACGAGAAAATTACTCCCATTAACAAAAAAAATTCAATGGCAATTCTTTTAGGGGGATTTTGGCCTGAAATTGGGGAAAAATATATACTTTTTCGTTGGGGGAACGATGCCGAATTTCGGCATCAAAAAACGGAGATCGAGACCGCTGATGGTGTATGTGATATACACCCTCAGTGACTACATACCATATGAGAGCACAGCTCGAGTATGGTATGAAGCCATTGAGGGTGTATATCCCATACACCATCAGTTACTAACAGTGTAGCGAATATGTCTCACCGACTACCTTTCATTGGTTTCTCTTAATTTGATCTAGGAACGCCCATGTTAATCATTGAGTAATAAATCATTATTGATAAAAACAGCTTTAATAAAATCTTATTTATTTTTTTAATGGTCGCTCATGGTTCAAATCAGTAAAGCTAGTGAAAATATTACAATTGATCTATTCAATTATTATTTTTTCAAGAGTGTCCCTTTAACAAACTGGAACTGACTGTTAGCAATGTGTCTACCACGAAACAGACAATAACAGTACAGTAGACCTACGTCATTTAAATTACGTCATCTTTAGTAAACAAATGGAGTGTCAAGCAGTTCAGTTAAGTATACACATTGGATATTTAAGATATTTTAACTAGACTAATTGTGGAAAATCAATGAAATGATGCACATGAACTGTGGAAATTATATGCTCATGTGAAAATGGATTTATTAAATTGGATTTATTAAAATATGACCAGAACAAAACAGTATTTTGTTTTTGTCTGACACACTTTCTAGGTTAATAAACACCTTAAAACAGCAAAAACACCGAGGTAAAATGACTTAATTTTTATAGTAGGGACACTTCAGACAGTTCTTCCACAGTATTAAGATGCATTTGTTTGTATTTAAACATAAAAAAATGCCATGCCACGTTGGTATAAAATTACTAAACAAAACAACATATAATCCAGCAGTCGCCATTTTTTTTTTACTGTTATGGAGTATTGAAATTTAGCCGTGGTGTATGGAAAATACACCACAGTCATGTGACCACGCTTAGCCAATCGGATCGCGTCATTTATTTAGGAGGTGATATATTTGCAAATGCACAATTATTATGTATTATTTCTTGAGTCTAAGTCTATTCTTTATTCTCAAGACTAAGAATGGGTTGGTGAAAACGGGGTCCAGGGCTTTTTTTCACAGTCTAGAGCCTGCATGGGCATGGAGACCTATTTCCCTAAGGTTTGTGGAAAATGTCTGTTATGACTGCAAAAAAAAACATACCGGTACATTGATAAAAAGGCCAAAGTGTATAGTAATTAAATGATATAAGACAGTTAAACTAACATACAGCGTATCACAAAATAAATGGAAAACACCTCTTCAGATCTCGCTTCCACACTAAATGATTTTGTTATGATTTTTAGCGACACTAAACTAAGTTCCCTTAACTAATAAATTTTATTGTGCAATAAGCCTTAAATTTGGCCTTCATAAGTATGCCTCTGATGTGCAATTTAAAGGATGACTTAGATTTACTGAATATTCACTAAACAATATAATGTCATGAAAATGATCCATCTTCACCACATAAATTTACAGTGTATCACAAAAAGAATGAAAAACACCTGTTCTGAACTCGCTTCCACACTAAATGATTTTGTTATAATTTTTAGCGAAACAAAACTAAGTTCCCTTAACTAGTAAATTTTACTGTGCAATAAGCCTTAAATTAGGCCTTGATAAGTATGCCCCTGCTGTGCAAGTTAAAGGATTACTTAGATTTGCTGAATATTCCCTACACGATATTGTCAGGAAAATGTTCCATCTCCACCACATAAATTTGCTATCCACTCAATTAGCCTAAAATTTAAATATTCCTTAACTCCAGATGTACATTACTGAACACAACTGGTATACAACCCAACCCTGAACAGAATTATGAAAGATACTGAAGAAGAAATAAGACACACACATTTTATTATTATTTGGATTGTGCAGTGATGTTAAATAACTAACTAGCTACAAATATCCCCCAGGGGAGCCTGTTTTCCAGAAAAATGGTTGACTATACTGAGTGCCAGCTGGCCTCACAATATCTCCTGGCTACTGCATTATGTATGCTATGGCCCCCAAAAATATATTGTGTGTTTCTGGCAACGATATCAAAAAAATTAGGTAGGGCCCTGATTGAGCTTTTTTGTTAAACTTATTTTTTTAAAAGACACATTTCGGTTAAAAAACATTGAAAATTATCTAAAATCTGACGAATAACAAATTTCAATCGTCGCAAAAAACTTTAGGGTTGTTTTTTTCGCTAGGTAGGGTCGGGTTGCACGAAACACAGAATTTTTTGTTTGGCCTTTGAGTGCTTACTTCACTCCAAACATTAAAACAGCACTTTGAATAACCAATGTAGCATCTTTCTCTGTGTTTTGTATACATGATCTACCTTTGCATTCTGTTATATTGCCCTACATTGTTTGTTGGGCAAATTACTTTTTTTAAATGGCCAAAACCATATTCTGGACATATACAATGTAACAATGTCAATCAAACAAGGCTCTCAAAGTTCTGCCAATTATGTAAGGCCGCTTTGCCATATGTCTGCATCCGTATTAGCATTTAAATTATAATACGGACACACTTTTCCATGTATCCGCATTTACCATTGAATATTTTAGGTTTGTTCTTATATCAAAAGAGTAAACATGTGTGAGTAAGAATTATTGTAAAATTTTAATGCTGTCAACTGAGAATATTTATGCAAATATGCAATCCTTATTAACAAATGGTGGTTTGGGAACACTTCTCCACGACTTATATCTATGTATTTGTCCATGATTCTGCAAATATTACTTGTTATTATCAAGTTATAATTCTCAGGCAGTCTTATATACATCTTCCATTATTTGGGTGTGTGTGGACATTTTCTGCCACTTTTGCCATGTTTTATGTCTAAAGTCTTTCAATCAACTTAAAGAGTGAGGTACAATGTTGTCCGCATCAGCATAAAATCGCTCATGCAGATGCTCTTTACCGATAAGGATTTCGGACATAGGGGTACGGCTCAACTGTTTTCAACTTGTTCGATTGTTTGCATTTGCGGATTTGTGCAATACAAATGCAGCTAGGGACATACGGAAATGCTGTCAACTATGTTTGTTTTGCTGTACTGTGCATAATGTACAAACCATGTCTGTCTTAGAAATCTACAACAACAACAACAAATGAGGTGTGTCGTGGGAAAACCGGCTTCAATGCATGTGCGTAAAGTGTCGCCTCAAATAAACTTACTATAGCATCATTGCTTGCCAAAGCCATGATATCCTCCAAATTCGCCATTTTTATGTTCCGTTGTCAAGAATTCAGGTCTATTTTCCTAAACTAGGATCAATGTTAAATAATTTTAACATACAAGTTCATGCCTTTAAACAATGAAGAATCAAAAACAAAAAAATCCTACTACGTACACACAAGTTGATTGCTCAAGCTGGCTTCAAAAGTCCTATCAAAATTCATATTAAATATATAAATGCACAATCGACAAAACCAATATGTATGTCCGAAACCTCATGCATGAAATGCACAATAAACGTGTATATTTTAAATCATAAACCAGTAAATATCGCAAGACAGATGAAAACTACATTCAACGCATGAGTTCACAGTGTTAAAAGAGACATTTTTACTACTCTGTATTAGTGTTTAATCTAGAAGGGCAGAGAGGCGTGGCGCTTGACTTGGAAAAAGGGCTTTTTGTGCATAGTGACACTGATAAAACGGGCATATTAGGTTTTAAAAGTTTTTTTCCTGAAGTAATATTTCAAACCAATTATTATATTTTATATTACTTAATGATTAATTTTACGTTTGATGATTATTTAAGCCCCATTATGAACACATTTTAATTTTCCAATATTATTACTTCTTATGCTTAAGTTATATTATTACAAGATCAGATAATTTATTTATTTGTTATTCATACGTATTTCCAATGTGCAAATTGGGCAATCATACATGAACACTTATTGACAACTGTCAAAACAAAACTGTTTATGGGCAAGTCATGTTTATTAATGGTAAAATACTTGTAAGTTATAACCTGGAATTATTTTTCGTCTTTTGTATTGTAGGATTTTTTTTTGCGCCTTAATGGATTATAAGTTGTTGCTTTTGATGATGACATTGCTACTAGCATTTGTATTAATGGTGAAAAGCTTTTGTCAAGAATGAAAATTTAGAAAACAAACATTAAAATTCAGATTGAAATGATGAATCCGAATATGTCTGTAAATAATAGCCAGTTTTGCAATTCGTTTTTTTTTTCAGGGATTTTTATTTATGGTTGGAAGAAATATTGTATACACATTTTTTATAATTAGTGATTAAAGACCACATTGAGTCTACATTTATATGCATTTTGCCCTTTGTTATCACGTTTATCATAAAATGGACAAAACAAAAACATGTTATAAATTGCATATGAAAACAAGGCTGTTAAAAGCAGACAACTTGGGCTCATTCTTGTAACAAAATCAGCATGTTTTATTGTATCTGGACACAAACTGGTAAGCTGAATGACCCTACAGCTGATCTTATCATTTGGTCACAGATTAATATACCATAACATGCCATCACAAAGAGCCCTCGTTAATAGCAATACAGTCAATAAATAACGGGGCACGAGGCGCTAATTGCTTTTGAAAAGGGCAGGGTGGCAGATCAATAATGGGGCGTGTCGCGGCGCTGCGCTGATTAGGCCTGGATAAAACACTACTGTATATCAAATGTGATGTGGCTTACATTTAGTTCAGATGGAATGATAAATAGATTACCCAAAAATATCACTATACCAGTGTAGTATTTTATTTTCGTAAATTTCAAAGAATAACAATGTATTTCCTTAGTCCATAACACAACACAACAAAAGCTAGACCTACATGCGACCAAGGATATTTGTTTAATTTGAGCAATTATATGCCCTGCAAGCTTGGACAAAAATTACTAGCATTTTCTTATATAATATTTTACTTGCATTTTGCGAGCACCGTATGCTAGTACAAATTCAATCCCTGCTTTTGAGGTTTCAAGAAAACTGCTACTGACTTAGGTATAATGTCATTTGTGAAAAGTATGTTTGGATCCATTCCTCAGCATCCAAAACACAAAAACATTTATATAACAAGAATATTGGTACAACAGATGGATGCTCCCCAATGCTGCTTTGACCTCAATTTGTGGCCTTGACTTAAAACCTAAGAATCTGATTCATACACGTTGTCATGTTGGGGCTAACATTTGTGTAAAGTCTTAAAATCCATTCAACATGTTAAAAGTCTGGACAAGCAAAAGGCCATTTTCAACTTTTGACATTTAAGTATGACTCTGACCTTTGAACTACAAATCTAGTTTATGCGCGTAGCATGCTGTCTCATTTAGGCAAACATTTGTGCCATTTAATTGGAAAATAGCTTAATCTGTGACCAAGTTATAGCATGGACAAGGAAAAAGATGATTTTGACCTTGACCTTTGACATATTGACCTGGTTTATATGCTTCATGAGCAGCACACACCAGCTCATTGCAGTCAACATTTTTGTAATTCTATAAGATCCCACAATCCATGGCCAAGTTATAGTATGAACAAGAAAAAAACAGCCAATTTATAATCAAAGGGCAATTACTCCCTGTAAAATCATCAGACCGGAACCACCTGACAATATGCGCATGTCACCTCGGTAGAGATGCTGCATATAAAGTTTCGTTTATTTTGAGTCTTTAGTTCCAGAGATTTTGCACAGAAACAAAAATGTCCATAGAAAATGTCCTAATTCTAAATAATGGGCAATAACTCCCTGAAAAATCATCGGACCAGAACGACCTGAGAACGACACATGTCCAAACTATAGGGATGCTGCATATAAAGTTTCATCAAATTTGGGTCATCAGTTCCTGAGATCATGTGTGGAAATGAAGTACCTGACGGGACAGAAGGACGGACGGACAGACATGAAGTACGGATGGATAAAATCATTGGGGAAATGTGTTTCACATCTAATCAAACTGAACTGCAGTGGAATTAGACTTTGAACGGACAAAGCGGCGACTATATGCTATATTATGACCCTGAAGACATGTGTGACTCTGTTTCAGCTGAATACCTGTAGTAGTTACAGAGATATTTACTTCTACGCAAACCTTAACCTGAATTTACTCTTGCACGCATACCTTAACCTGACTTCTAAGTACAACAAGAGCTGTCTCAGCACAGTCCGCTCGACTATTCAACCGCTTTGTAAGAGTTATGGGCCTTTATCACTACAATCATGAAAAATATTGAGCGCAAACGGTTTTTATCTTTTTAGTAACAGTGACCTTGACCTTAATGCCACCCACCCCATATGCAATCCAAAGCAAGGTCTCAATATAAGGTATCTATGTATTAAGTTTCATTAAAATATCTCAATGTCTTCTCAAGTTATAGAGGGGAAACCGTTTTTCTATTTTTAGTAGCAGTGACCTTGACTCCACCCAAACCATACGTAATCCCAAGCAAGGTTTCGATATAAGGTATCTATGTATAAAGTTTCATTAAAATATCTCAATGCTTTCTCCAGTTAATGAGCGGAAACCTTTTTTCTTTTGATATTGAAGTGTTTCCTTTGTCATTTTTATGTTTTTTCTGTTTGCTTTTAAGTTTGTCACGTTCATATGTTTATTTTGAAAATAATTTATATGAAAGATTGTACATACACACTTTAATAAGAGGTCTATTATGGCCCGAATAGCTCACTCACCTAAGTATGGACAATTCAGGGATATAAATTAACAATTTGGGGTAAGGAGCCAACTGGGCTCATAACCATGAAAACTTACGAGCCCAGCCTTGAAATCATGACCCACTTAACTCCATAAGAACTCACAATTTTTAGCTCCAGAAGTTTGACTCACATTACTCAAACAAACAATTTCAGCTATCAGTTTGTTCACTATTTCAAAGTCTATACAAATCATATAATATTAAATTATGTTTTTAAATTGCTTGACTTTTGGCTATGTATTTACTGCATGCAGTTTGCCAACTGGGCTCATTACTGATTGGACTTGGTAGTCCAGCTGCAAAACATTTTGCCATATTGAGCCTCAGTCACACATTCCCGATTATGGTTCCCCATAGAGTCCCGACAGCGCTACGATACATATAATAAACTAGAACTCCGTCAGTCGGATGTGTCGCCTGACGCCGGAGAGCTTACATGAATCCAAATGAAGAAGCACTTAAGGTTAATGCTCAATGTTTTTTTAACAGATTTATTGAAATCTTCAAAAGCACTGCACTCTGGCTAATTGCAAAGAAAAGACTAATTAAAACCAAAAATGCAACACAAAAATAAGTATGAACATTTACAAAGGGCAATTACTCCGAAAGTATGAGGTGCAGAGTAACGGTTCTTGTGCACTGCACTTTTTCTCAATGAGATCTATCTAGACTACCTATGAAGTTTCAAGTTGATAGCTTTCATAGTCTTAGAGTTATGCTCCATACAAAAATTTAGTATGAAAATAAATAAAGGGCAATAACTCTAAAATCATGTTATGCAGAGTAACGGTTCTTGTGCATTGCACTTCTCCTTAATGAGATCTATCTATCTATGAAGTTTCAAGTTTATAGCTTTTATAGTCTTAGAGTTATACTCCGAACAAAAGTTAAGTATGAAAATGAAGAAAGGGCAATAACTCCAAAAGTATGAGGTGAAGAGTAACAGTTCTTGTGCAGTGCACTTTCCCTCAATGAGATCTATCGACCTATGAAGTTTGAAGTTGATAGCTTTTATAGTCTTCGAGTTATGCTCAGGACAAAAATTAAGTATGAAAATAAACAAAGGGCAATAACTCCAAAAGAATGTGATACAGAGTAACGGTTCTTGTGCACTGCCAGGGGTTTCGTTCGCTCAAAAAAAGCTGTCGCCACTAAAATTCACAACTTTAAAAAGTTTCAGCCATTTTAGTCAATCATATATGGACATGCTTCAGAATCTAATTAACAGGAACTGTCACGAATAAATAGCATTAATAACTACATTATTATAATTAAAAATTAGCAGCATAATCATTAATTGTAGGAAATAAGGATTTTACAACACTTTATTTGAAGAGATTTAGTAATGTTGCTCGTTTTGTAGAGTTCCGAAAAATATATGACAATATCAAAATAACACTTTACTTGCAGATTGGTAATTCGTCCTTCTAATTAAGATCTTCATTTGTTGATATAACTGTCTGTCTATAATTCATGTTAAAATTCATCATGACTGAGGACAAACAGTTTGTTAATGTTCAGAAATAAATCCCAACACAGACTGTTTTCCTTTGTTTTAGGCTACTGGGAGTATATTTAGGTCAGCTTCGTTTTGGAATGAATGTACCACTTGTCCCAAGTTGTTCTGTTTTTCTACCTGTGTTGTTATTTTGAACTGCAATTTCCACTATGGCAGATAAAATCATCACACCATAATAACTAGTCAGGAGATTAAAAATCAGTTGTGCTGATTTGGATTTCATCTGAGTGTGATAGTGCCTAACCAAGTGTAAAACTGATGCTGTGATATCAGAGATAAGCTTTCACACCATGACATGCATGTCTGCAACAACAGGCAACTTAATGATCTGATAACAAATGATGCCCTTAGGTCATGTTTGGAGGCTCTGTGGTAATGTAATCTGCCCCAGTTTTGTTGCAATTGAGATTTCACATACCAGATTTAGCACTGTCTAATATTATGTGGTCACCAATAAAATTCGCCACTTTTAAAAAACCGTCGCCACAATGGAAACTTTGTCGCATTTGGCGACAGTGGCGATCGACAGCGAAACCCCTGACTGCACTACTCCTCAATGAGATCTATCTACCTATGAAGTTTCACGTTGATAACTTTTTTAGTCTTAGAGTTATGCTCTGGAAAAAAATTATAAAATTAAAATAAACAATGGGTAATTACTCCAAAGGTATGAGGTGCAGAGTAACGGTTCTTGCACACTGCACTTCCCCTCAATGAGATCTGTATACCTATGAAGTTTCATGTTGATAGCTTTAATAGTCTAAGAGTTATGCTCGGACAAGCGAAAGGGGCCGCCGCCGCCAACAGAAGTAACACCTATATGCTGCCTATTCAGACGACACAAAAAGTCGGGAATGTCAGGACGCTGTCTGGAGGTGTCGATACCCTGTCCTAAGAATCGGGAATTATTAGGACAAGTTCTGCGTGATCGGCCAAGCACTCCCCACAGTTAAAGTTTTCCCTTAACAATCGGGAGACTCAGCTGAATTTGTATAGTCGGAACTCTGTCTTGATAGATTCGGCTGTGTTGGTTCAAATTCGGGACGGTGTCGGGACCATGTCCTGTGGGACATGATTGATGATGCATTATAAATTATAAAGAAATATCACGTCTGGAGTATTGCGGCAGTCACAAATTCCCTATTATGGCTCTCGACGGCGTCCCAATCGCACAACGATACAAATAATCAAACAGTTGGGAATGTCGGAACTCTGTCAGGAAACAGTCGGATCGCATTTGGGAGAATCAGGACAGTGTCGGGACTCTGTCGAAACACTGTCTGGACGCTGTCGGGACATATTTGATCTTGTGATCAAAAATTGAATTTCGAGCCCCGAATCTAGGGACGCTGTCGGCTCAAGAATGGCAGTAAAAATCCGGAATGTGTGACTGAGGCATTAAGGGCATTGGCGACTGGCGAGTGTTAATATGTACATGTATCCTGGACAATACTCAGATGTTTAACTGTCAAAACAGGTAATGTGCCAGTCTGAAAAAATGTGATTAAACATAATAGCCATATATCATGTTTCTGGTTAGTAAAACTTTCCTACATATTAATTTTTTTGCTTACAACCATCCGATAAGCAAAAAAAAAAAAAGGTTTTCCTTGGACAATTAGATTGTTTTCACCACAAAGGGCAATAACTGGTGTTCCTGGTCCAATCTGGCATATTAATGTAATCCTAAGAAATATTATGGATATACATAACCTGTGCATATTTGGTCGAGAAATACTTTTCATCGTGCATTCACTATACAGACAAGTTCCAACAAAAAAGGGGCAAAAACTCTGCTGGAATTTGTCTAATATAGGAAAAGATCAAGACCAAAATAGCAGGGTGCTGCACCCTGTCCCTTTTTGGTTTCCTCTTGCTACCCGTCTGGGCTGGTCAACACAAAAATGTTGAATACAAATATCTTTTGAAATTCAACAGATTTTTGCACATTTTAAATAATAAATTGACAGAATATGTTCATTACATTAGCGATATATTTATCAAATCCCTGTACTGACCTTTTTTTTAAATTTAAAGAACTGGCCTGGCTTTCTTCCTTGCTCCTTTTGAGCAGCACCTGTACCTATTCTAATCCCAGGGCTGGTATTCACAAAGCTCCTAACGGAAATCTTAACTTAAGTTATACTGAAGTGAACATTTCAGATCAAATTATCTTTGCAAAATCCAATGATTTCAGCACAAAAAGGGGTTTCGCTGTCGATCGCCAATGTCACCAAATGCGTCAAAATTGCGAAAATGGCGACAGATTTTTCAAAGTGGCAAATTTTATTGATGACAACATAATTTTAGACAGTGTTAAATCTGGTATGTGAAATCTCAATTGCAACAAAACTGGGGCAGATTAAGTTACCACAGAGCCTCCCAATATGACCTTAGGGCATTGTTTGTTAGGCGTAAAAATAAAATGTGTTTGTTTCAGGTAACCCGACCTACCCTAAAAAAATGCCCCGACCCTATTTTTGGGGTTTGTCAGATTGATTTTTGTTTTATTTACCTTTTTCAATAATAAAATGTGTTTTTGGATAAATGTTTTGTTTTGATAGTATCCACTTATAAACAATGTTTAAGGATATTACTGATATGTTTTGAATATTTATTCAGTTTTAGAATCTTCAAGTTGTCCATTTACCAAACAAACAAAAAAACAAAACAAAATCTCGACCTACCTACCTAATTTTTTTGGGCATGTTACCGAAACAAACTTTTTTTTTTTTACGCCTTATCATATCATTAAGTAGCCTGTTGTTGCAGACGAGCATGTCATGGTGTGAAAGCTTATCTCTGACCGCACAGCATCAGTTTTCCGCTTTTCCGCTTGGTTAGGCACAGTCACACTCAGTTGAAATCCTAATCAGCTCTATTGATTTTTAATCTTCTTACTATTTATTGTTTAATGATTTTGTCTGCACTATGGGAAATTTCAGTTCAAAATAACAAAACAGGTAGCAAAACAGAGCAACTTGGGACATGTGGTAAACATTCATTCCAAAACGAGGCTGACCTAAATATACTCTCTGACTCAGTAGCCTAAAACAAAAGAAAACATTTCTGTGTATGGATTTATTCCTGAACATTAACAAACTGTTTTTCCACAGTCATGATGAATTTTAACATGAATTATGGACAGACAGTTGCTATATCAACAAATGAAGATATTTATTAGAAGGAGGATTTACCAATCTTCAAGTAAAGTGTTATTTTGATATTGTCATATATTTTCGCGACCCTACAAAACGATCAACATTACTAAATCTGTTCAAATAAACTATTGTAAAATCTTAATTTCCTACAATTAACGAGTAAACTGCTAAGTTTTAATTATAATAATGTAGTTAGTAATGCTATTTAATAGTGACGGTTACTATTAATTACATTCTGAAGCATGTCAATATATGATTGTCAAAATTGGCTCAAACTTTTTAAACGAGGCGAATTTTAGTGGCGACAACTTTTTTTGAGCCAGCGAAACCCCTGACAAAGAATGCTGCAACACTCAACGTATAAGCAATATTTACAAGTTTAAAACCTTTTAATGTTGAAAGACCTATACATTAAACCGCCAGAGACTTAATGAATTTTATGAATTTAAGGAATTTACTTAAGTGTTCCCTACGGAGCTTTGTGAATACGGGCCTAGATCTTTCCTATGACCAATTCATACATTTATTTGAGAATCATGGTTATACACCACCTCAGCAAGATTAGTGAGATTTGTTTTCGAAGTATTTATCCAGCATTCAAGGGTGTCATGCAATTTTTATCCAGCATTCAAGGGTGTCATGCAATTTTTATCCAGCATTCAAGGGTGTCATGCAATTTTTATCCAGCATTCAAGGGTGTCATGCAATTTTTATCCAGCATTCAAGGGTGTCATGCAATTTTTTCACAAAACAGTGGGCAATAACTCCTGCTGCAAATTGTTGAAGAACAAAAAAGACAGTAGTTGCTTCTAATGATATAATTCCAATATAAAAACTCACATTGTCATCAGGTATGATGCGAACTTTGTCGTCATGTTTGCGTTTTACAGCTCCGTAGTTTTCCAAGGGATACTCCCTCCCATTGAGGGAATACTTCTCTGTCATTGTCCTACAACACATCAATGTTTCATGAATTAATAAAGCCACTACATAAGTGATCTATGGTCCTACAACACATCAATGTTTTATGAATTAATAAAGCCACTACATAAGTGATCTATGGTCCTACAACACATCAATGTTTTATGAATTTATAAAGCCACTACATAAGTGATCTATGGTCCTACAACACATCAATGTTTTATGAATTAATAAAGCCACAACATAAGTGATCTATGGTCCTACAACACATCAATGTTTTATGAATTAATAAAGCCACTACATAAGTGATCTATGGTCCTACAACACATCAATGTGTTATGAATTAATAAAGCCACCACATAAGTGACCTATGGTCCTACAACACATCAATGTTTTATGAGTTAATAAAGCTACTACATAAGTGACCTATGGTCCTACAACACATCAATGTTTTATGAATTAATAAAGCCACTACATAAGTGATCTATGGTCCTACAACACATCAATGTTTTATGAATTAATAAAGCCACTACATAAGTGATCTATGGCCCTATAACACATCAATGTTTTATGAATTAATAAAGCCACTACATAAGTGATCTATGGCCCTACAACACATCAATGTTTTATGAGTTAATAAAGCCCCCACAATGGCCCACATAAGTGATCTATGGCCCTACAACACATCAGTGTTTTATGAATTAATAAAGCCACTACATAAGTGATCTATGGTCCTACAACACATCAATGTTTTATGAATTAATAAAGCCACTACATAGGTGATCTATGGTCCTACAACACATCAATGTTTTATGAATTAATAAAGCCACTACATAAGTGATCTATGGTCCTATAACACATCAATGTTTTATGAATTAATAAAGCCACTACATAAGTGATCTATGGTCCTACAACACATCAATGTTTTATGAATTAATAAAGCCACTACATAAGTGATCTATGGTCCTACAACACGTCAATGTTTTATGAATTAATAAAGCCACTACATAAGTGATCTATGGTCCTACAACACATCAATGTGTTATGAATTAATAAAGCCACCACATAAGTGATCTATGGTCCTACAACACATCAATGTGTTATGAGTTAATAAAGCCACTACATAAGTTAATAAAGCCACTACATAAGTGATCTATGGTCCTACAACACATCAATGTTTTATGAATTAATAAAGCCACTACATAAGTTAATAAAGCCACTACATAAGTGACCTATGGTCCTACAACACATCAATGTTTTATGAGTTAATAAAGCCACTACATAAGTGACCTATGGTCCTACAACACATCAATGTTTTATGAATTAATAACGCCACTACATAAGTTAATAAAGCCACTACATAAGTTAATAAAGCCACTACAAAAGTGATCTATGGTCCTACAACACATCAATGTTTTATGAATTAATAAAGCCACTACATAAGTTAATAAAGCCACTACATAAGTGATCTATGGTCCTACAACACATCAATGTTTTATGAATTAATAAAGCCACTACATAAGTTAATAAAGCCACTACATAAGTTAATAAAGCCACTACATAAGTGACCTATGGTCCTACAACACATCAATGTTTTATGAGTTCATAAAGCCACTACATAAGTGATCTATGGTCCTACAACACATCAATGTGTTATGAATTAATAAAGCCACCACATAAGTGACCTATGGTCCTACAACACATCAATGTTTTATGAGTTAATAAAGCCACTACATAAGTGACCTATGGTCCTACAACACATCAATGTTTTATGAATTAATAAAGCCACTACATAAGTGATCTATGGTCCTACAACACATCAATGTTTTATGAATTAATAAAGCCACTACATAAGTGACATATGGTCCTACAACACATCAATGTTTTATGAATTAATAAAGCCACTACATAAGTGATCTATGGTCCTACAACACATCAATGTTTTATGAATTAATAAAGCCACTACATAAGTGATCCATGGCCCAATAACACATCAATGTTTTATGAATTAATAAAGCCACTACATAAGTGATCTATGGCCCTACAACACATCAATGTGTTATGAATTAATAAAGCCACTACATAAGTGATCTATGGTCCTACAACACATCAATGTTTTATGAATTAATAAAGCCACTACATAAGTGATCTATGGTCCTACAACACATCAATGTTTTATGAGTTAATAAAGCCACTACATAAGTGATCCATGGCCCTATAACACATCAATGTTTTATGAATTAATAAAGCCACTACATAAGTGATCTATGGCCCTACAACACATCAATGTTTTATGAATTAATAAAGCCACTACATAAGTGATCTATGGTCCTATAACACATCAATGTTTTATGAATTAATAAAGCCACTACATAAGTGATCTATGGCCCTACAACACATCAATGTTTTATGAATTAATAAAGCCCCCACAATGGCCCACATAAGTGATCTATGGTTCTAGAATACATGTACATTCATGTTTTATGAATTTATAAAGCCCCCACATATGTGGTCTATGGTCCTACAATAAATTATTTATAACATAGAAATTTTTATGAATTCATAAAGTTTCCACATTACCCAGTATGTGGTCTAATAGATCCTAAAATACATCAATGTTTTATGAATTAATAAAGCTCCCACATCATGTTTTTTCATGGTCCCACCACAATGTTTTTTTTATTTATAAAGCTCACACATAAGCTTATATATTGTAAGTGCTCTCTTAATAACTCTTAATTCAAGCAATCATTAATACATATAATATCAAAGAAGGGTGGAACTTAGTGCAACAATATAACTTGTCATTTTTTAAGTATGAAATAGCTCAATTTTGCAGGCATATAGCGTTAATACAACCTAAGGCCAACACTACCAACACCAGGAATAGACACCATGAAACAAATTAATCAACAATTTTATGACTTCATTTGGGCAGGACCAAGCAAAATAAAAGCTACTGTAATTGTTAAGGAATATAACGAAGGTGGGTTAAATATGATAGATATATGTTCGTTTGAAAAATACATGAAAATAATTTGGTTGAAGAGATTAGTGTCAGGCGATGGAAATTGTTATTCATTTGTTAAATCGTTTATAGATTTTAAAACACTTTTTAACACTGGTAAAATGTATGCCGAGAAAATATGCCTACAATTGAAAAATAAATTTTGGCTCGATGTCCTGAAAAACTATATATTGTATATTGAAAAGCTGCCAATAATAAATAGTGATGATATTCTGGATATGCCTCTATTTATAATCATAATTTTAAAATAAACAATATTCACATTTATATTAAAAGTCTCTATGAAAGAGGTATTCGTTTTGTTAGAGATATTATGATAGAAAGAGATTGTTTTATTCCTAAAGAAGTTTTGGATTTACATGTCGGAACAAATGTAAATTTCCTATTGTACCATGGATTAATTAACATAATAAGCAAATATATTGAAAATTTTGAAGATTTGCCAAATTTTTACAATAAAACTCAGGGACCTATATTACCAACTTACATAAAGAAAATAGTAACTAGCCCTAAAGAAGAAAAACATATTTATAAAATATTAATCCAAAACAGTGACATTCCAACTAGTCAAACAAAATGGAATTCAGAATTTTTTAATATTGACTGGAAAAACGTACATACACTTGTATTCAATTTAACTAAGGATACATATATCAGATGGTTCCAATGTAGAATAGTACACAGAATATTGGGAACAAAATCACTTATGTTCAAGATGAAAATTGCTGCTGACAATCTATGTACATTCTGTAACAATGAAGTAGAAAACATTACGCACTTGTTCTGGTACTGTCCATATACCCAAGAAATTGTTAATTTTGCTGTCGAGATTATTCATAGAAGTCGACCAAGCTTACATGTTCAGTTGACATGTCAGGAATTAATACTTGGAATTACAAATTCAAAAATGAATGATTTAAACATTGTATGCCTTGAAATTAAACGGTATATCTTTCATTGCCAGAGGAAAAACAGAAGTCCATCTAAATATGGACTTGTAAATAGTATGAAGCAAACGTTTGAAATATATAAAACTACAATAAAAACAGATGAAGAACTGAGAAACTGGTCCCTTGTCAAAACATTTACAGACATCTCTTATAACGACATAATACTTTATAACACATAATAAATATTGTTTACCACACCAGTATTTTGTAAAATCTGCATTATCAGTGTATTATACCCAATGCAACTCAGCACTTAGGTTATTTTTCTTACGTGCAATATTGTATAGATAGAAGACATACATGATTACATATAAAACTGTATATAGTATGCATGTACAAGTTAGTATTTTTGCAAAATGTTTTGAAATACAAAACTGCAAGTATTGTATATATTGTATATGAATGTATGTTTTGTATGTAGTATGTTTACAATTGTATTTATATACAACCATACGGTACATGTACATACATGAACTACTCTGTCAATAACATGCATGTATGTAATATTATATGGTGAAAATAAAATTTTGCACGAAAAAAAAAAAAAAAAAAAAAAAAAAACCTAAGGCCAAAAATAAAATTATGTTTGTTTCCCCTTCCCGACCCATGCAAAATAGGGTTAGGTAGGTTGGTAGGAATGTTTTTTTTCCTTTTTTTGAAACAATTACATTGAAAATAAACTATATTTGTGTAATATCGAACTATCATAGTAATTTATTCAATAATATATATAATAAATATTAATATGAACATGTATTACAGACTAGATTAAAAGATTGAAAATTATTGTCCAAATTAACTAATACATCCGATACTGTCAACACAGCAGTGGCAAGTGTTGTCTGTTTGCTTCACATGCATGCTTATGTTTGCACCCACTGTGTTTGTGTACCATTTCGTACTCGGACCAATCGGAACCCCACAAATTTTTCTGGGTAGCAGCAATTTCGGTGGGTAGATAGGGAAGGGGAAACAAATACAATTTTATTTTTGGCCTAAATGAACAAATAAAAATTGTAAAATATTGTTTAGTTTAAATAACACACATTTTTCCTGCCTATAAATGTGTCTGTAAAACAATTTTTTTTTTTCGCCTTTGAAACTTCATGGACAACAATTGTTTAATGGTGACACTATAATGACTATATTGTAGACATTAAATACTAGTATCAGGGGTTTCGCTGTCGATTGCCACTGTCGCCAAATGCGACAAAATTGCAAATGTGGCGACGTTTTTTTTAAAGTGGCGAATTTTATTGGTGACCACATAATATTAGACAGTGCTAAATCTGGTATGTGAAATCTCAATTGCAACAAAACTGGGGCAGATTACATTACCACAGAGTCTCCAAACATGACCTAAGGGCATCGTTTGTTATCAGATCATTAAGTTGCCTGTTGTTGCAGACATGCATGTCATGGTGTGAAAGCTTATCTCTGATATCACAGCATCAGTTTTCCGCTTGGTTAGGCACTATCACACTCAGATGAAATCCAAATCAGCACAACTGATTTTTAATCTTCTGACTAGTTATTATGGTGTGATGATTTTATCTGCCATAGTGGAAATTGCAGTTCAAAATAACAACACAGGTAGAAAAACAGGACAACTTGGGACAAGTGGTACATTCATTCCAAAACGAGGCTGACCTAAATATACTCCCAGTAGCCTAAAACAAAGGAAAACAGTCTGTGTTGGGATTTATTTCTGAACATTAACAAACTGTTTGTCCACAGTCATGATGAATTTTAACATGAATTATAGACAGACAGTTGTTATATCAACAAATGAAGATCTTAATTAGAAGGAGGAATTACCAATCTGCAAGTAAAGTGTTATTTTGATGTTGTCATATATTTTCGCGACACTACAAAATGATCAACATTACTAAATCTCTTCAAATAAAGTGTTGTAAAATCCTAATTTCCTACAATTAATGATTATACTGCTAAGTTTTTTATTATAATTATGTATTTATTAATTTTATTTATTCGCGACAGTTCCTGTTAATAAGATTCTGAAGCATGTCAATATATGATTTACTAAATTGGCTGAAACTTTTTAAAAGTGGCGAATTTTAGTGGCGACAACTTTTTTTGAGCGAGCGAAACCCCTGAGTATTTTTTAAATAATTTATATTCGTATCTATATGAAGTAACACCATGTTTGTAAACTAAATTCACATTTCTGATGCAATTACAAAACTGTGAAATCTTTTAAATGCTTTTGGGAAATTAGAGTATTTTTGTGATACTTAATTAATTTGATATTCATGTGGCTATAGTTATATAATTGTTGTTTACTTCAAATGGACACATGAAAACAGTTCCATTTTAAATAGATGTACTATTCTTATGAGTGAAAATGCAAGTTTCATTTATATTTAGACAAGTTCATCCAGTTTTAGAAATATTAAAATAAATTATCACTTACTATAATGTATAATGTACAATGTATTATTGTTAAACACTAGAAACTGTAAAGTTTATGTGTAATAAAATTTCTGTTCTGTTCTGTGATTGGGTATGGGTCGTTAAAAAAAAAATGAGAAGTTAAAAAATCACTGTGTGAGAATTATGTTACAATGCAAGGCAAACACAAACCACATTTATTCCATTTTATTTTATTAACATTTAGAAAAAACATTGAAGTGTTTTGAAGACAAATTAGTAACGATTCACCACAATAACTATTTGCCACAAAATGATTTGCCACAATGTGACATTTTTATAATTAATCACCACAGTTTCATAACAATTTGCCACACTATTTAGAGGATTGAAACAAAGATATTTGGTGTAAATTGATGGTCATTAAAATTTGTTACAATGATGATCAACTTTTTCATTCTTATTTCTTGCGTAAATAAATAACTATCAAGTTAACACAAAATATTTATGTATATAAAAAAAACTATATATATAATCATTATTGTTATAATAATCGTTTTTATCGTTTTATTATTATCATTATAATTATAACAATTGTTATTATTATTATAAATAATAATAATAATATTATTATTATTGGCCCCTTCTTTATACCACGATTGGTAGCATACAGGTTAGAAACCAGTAAATCCAATTCCCATAGGGTCCCATTATAAAACGGCAAACTTTCCAAGCATTTTTCTAGCATTTCCTTTATTTCAGATTGTGCAAGCCTGGTATCAATTTAAAGATCAATCTGTCCTCTTCCAAAATTTGCAATAAAAAAGATATGTCATGTTACTTCTAAGAAAATGCATCTCACTTGAATGCAGGCACCTGAAGAAAACAGAGTTTCGGCAGTCATATTTTGAAAAAGCCCCATACCACAGTAAACACACCCCAAAAGTTCACCTTTCAAGTTAGCCTCCAATGAAATGCACCAAAATGTTGCAGACATGCATAGGATAATAGAAATAACCACAAAAGGCATGTCTGCGATACCTAAATGGCGTTCATGCCAGAAGAGAAGAGGAACTCTTTAGTAATAGGCACTACTTTTGAATGGACCACGGAGGGATACACAATGATTTACTGGTATCTAACCTTAAAGAAAACTCAACATTTTGCTATCATTAAAAAAAACTCTTCTACACCATTATTAACCTACTTGTACCACAACTGCAAAATGTCTGGTCATCTGCTAAGTAGAAATGCCCCAAAAATGCATTTGGGAATGGCACATGATAAGCCATCTGGCTTGCGCTTCAGTACTTGGATTGTATGGGGAGTGTGAACTAAAATTCGCACCTAAATCACATAAACCAGTCAAAATACCAGTTCATTTAGACTTATTTTAATGCAATGGACAGTAATAAGGTATAAAACGTGTAATATTCGCGTATAACATGATTCGATGTGTTGTGAGCTGCATAAGGCGAGTTTCCGTACTTTTTTCATTTTTTTTAACCCGAAAAACAGGTTTCGATTAAAAATGTGTAGATAACGTGTCAGTTACGATATTATTCACATTTATTTCCGTGAAAAGTAATAAACGCAATAAAATAACACAGTTACATGATGATTTTATGTATAAGTGGACCCTAAAGGGCCGGTCCCTGGTTTTCTTAAAGGTTAGAAACCAGTAAATCCAATTCCCATAGGGTCCCATTATAAAACGGCAAACTTTCCAAGCATTTTTCTAGCATTTCCTTTACTTCAGATTGTGCAAGCCTGGTATCAATTTAAAGATCAATCTGTCCTCTTCCAAAATTTGCAATAAAAAAGATAGTCATGTTACTTCTAAGAAAATGCATCTCACTTGAATGCAGGCACCGGCAGAAAACAGGGTTTCGGCAGTCATATTTAGACAAAAGCCCCATACCACAGTAAACACCCCCCCAAAAGTTCACCTTTCAAGTTAGCCTCCAATGAAATGCACCAAAATGTTGCAGGCACGCATAGGATAATAGAAATAACCACAAAAGGCATGTCTGAGATACCTAAATTGCTTTATACCAGAAGAAAAGAGGAACTCTTTAGTAATAGGCACTACTTTTGAATGGACCACGGAGGGATACACAATGATTTACTGGTATCTAACTTACATGACTTAATTTGATAGTATTTACAAATTCTTGAAGACTGATCTGGAAGTCAGATCCCATTTCTCCAATATTTTTTGGCTCTTTGTATTTCCGTTAGTCCAAATAATTATTGGGAAAGGCCCTACTACAGTGGGACCATATTCCGACGATCCATTGTTTTAAATAATCGGTGCTCTTCTGGGTAGGATTATTTATTTATTTTGTTGAAATTGATTTAAAAACGTGAATGACAGAGAAAAAAAAAATCAAAAAATATTTATTTAGAGTCATTTTTCATGAAATATGTAAAACAGCCACATTCTCTGTTATTTGTGTCTACTATTGTGTCAATGATTCTGTAAAAGTACATAAGAAACCTCTAGTTAATTTTGTCTGCAATGTTGACAATTGATGAATGGATAACATAAAAGGTGAAGTAATGCTGAAAAACAAAGCAAAACAAGTATATTTTTTCATGTTGTTTCATTGTGTCATCAGAATTTGGAACAAATTCAAGATAGCGGATTTATGGTACTGGCAAATGCATTTTCCATTTGTTGGTCATGTTTATGTGACAAAAGTGCAAATAATTTGTTGTAGTTGATAGATAAATGATTATTTTTTTCAATATAGGTAGATATTTAGATTTTTTAAAGTCCACTTAATATCTTTGAATTGATCAGTTTCTTATGTCATCGGAATATGGACACTCCAGGATAATTGTAATTGGTTGATTCTGAGTTTTTAGAAAAAAAAAAAATTAATACTGGCAAAAGCCGACCATTTATATTTATAGGAATATAGAATTTGCCTGATCAGTTACTGACAAACAGATTAAATACATTTGATAGCAATTGTCAACTACAATCAATGAATGTGCAGTTTTTAATTGAGTTGAACCATTTTATTCGATACCCCACCACATACATTCAATACATAACGATCTTTTTTCGGTTTTCATTCAATTACAACGACACACATTAATTACCAAATATGCAGTTTCTATTGCAGGCTTTACTCCATAAATACTAAACGAAAAATCCATTCATGACGAGTGCACTAACGCATAAACCCTTCAAAATCACAACCGTAACGAATATCAACAATTACTATCCGCCATCTTTGATGATGAAGGTAAGACGACGACACACCAAAACTAACTAGTTTAAGTTAAAGTCGGTACATTGCTAGGGTTTCGTATTTAGCTTATACTGAAAACAATACCAATTAAATTATAAAACATTACAGTAATGATGAAACAATTAGCCGATTAACGTCAGTTTTGTTTTGTCAGGTATTGGGGCATTGTGGCATTGCCAATTTTGGTAGAGGGAAGTTATGTGTGACTATATTAAAATACAGCAGTTGTCAGGTATTGGGGGAATTGTGGCATTGCCAATTTTGGTAAAGGGAAGTTATGTGTGACTTAATTAAAATACAGCAGTTACACGCGTGCAACAATACGGCTGTCCGGCTAGCGCAGTGGTTGGTACACTCGCTTCTCACCTAGGCATCCCGGGTTCGCTTCCCACTCCCGGCGCACGTGAGTTTGGTTGGTGGTCACCATACCGGACAGGTGGGGTTTCCTCCGGGTACTTCGGTTTGCCCCCCACAGCACAAGGCCACACCAAAATTAAAATCTTTCAGTAAAAAATAAATAGCTGGAAATTGCAGCTATGATTCAAAATTCGTCCCAACTTTCGTGAGTCTCTAGTAAGTTAATTAGTTAGGAGTTCAGGGACACACTCCGGGTCCTCACATAATGCAGCCTCAGGCGCGGAAGGACCTCATGAACTTCGAAATGCACACACATACACGCGTGCAACAATACTTACATGTACTCGGTGAATTCTGGGCTATTTTTGAATGGGAAATAATCTACTTACTATCGTCGATAGTAACACAATATAAAACATGCAAAGCACTAAAAATGAATGTAAAATGATGAAAAACAAAATCGAGCTCAAGTTTATAGTAGTGGTGACTAGAATGCGTACAACTTATATAAACACTGAACAAAAATATCTGACAAGTATATCAACAGGGTCAGTCACTTTTCAGTTAAAGGTTACCCGTTATTACCGAGTTATTAAACGCGGTAAGACTTAGGTTAAGTTATCCAGGTGTATCTATAGCATCAAATCTGGTAAGTTTGTGGCCTCCGGTAAGTTCGTGTATGAAATTATGACGTAATTTTCTCCTCAATGACGTAACGTCGCGTGTCCGAATTCTACGCAAGTGTGAGCCGAAGAACAGCTTGACTTACTAGAGCACAAAATTGCGTAGAAAACATCGACAAATAAATATACCATGCCAGTTAAGTTTATTGCAGTTATTTGTGTTTTAACTTATTAATTGTTAAAAAATCTACACCTCGTGTTTTATAAGTATTATTTTCATTAAAATCCAACAAATATCAAAGGAAATAAAAAGGACATTAAAAATTTGCCGGCCTCCGCGTATTACGTCATAAAAAGTTGCCAACGAACTTACAGGAAGTTCAAAACGATCAAGGTCGTTGCTGGGTCATGTTTATTTTCAAGTAAAGTTACAGATTTCCGAATAAATATTGTCAATTTTGACATATGCAATAGTTAGTTTACATTCAGATTGATTTAATGTGATGTGTTTATATTGAAACAAGTCGGGTTTTATGCGCAAAGTCGAATGCTTAACACCCACGAACTTGCAGGTGTAGAGGCTACTGTTTCTTCTATTTTCCCAATTTTTTGTATGCATAACATCCCGTTGTTTTACATGCTAAGTTAGATACCATGTCGGATGTCCGCATCCGCATAAAATCGCTCACCGAGCGATTCATTACGGACGACTTTGCGGATGCGCTTTGCGGATACGGACTGCGGACATATGGAAATTGTCCAACTGTTTTCAACTTGTTCGATTTTGTGCGGATGCGGATTTGCGCAATGCGGATGCGGATACGGACATTTAGAAAGCGCCCTAACGGAATATACTAGTTGTTCGCGTGTGTAAAAAGAAAGACACTTCTCTTTGGAAAGAGAAGTGGCGAACATACTGTGCATAGTAACTTTCCAAATCACACTCAAGATGCGATAGCCAACACTTATCTTACAAAGTATTAAGCAACGGAAAGAGTGTCTCTCGAAAGTACAGGAAATTACAATTGTTTATTCAATTTAGCTTCCATATACTGCTGTGTGGCAATGTGTCTAGAAGAATAGAGCTCCGTTATCTGTGTTATTTAGAAATGGTCAGGTCCAGGGATAAGATCAAGCGACACAGATCATTTAAACATCTTGAAAATGAATGTCCATTTCTTGATGAAGAAACTGTGTATTGCAGTGCACTAGAATTTATTACTGATTATCAGCCTTCCTGTGTGTTAGCTCTTTTTATTGCATTGAACTTTAAAATACAGTTAGTAAATCATTAACAGAAATGTTCCTTGTGTGGTTCTCAATGTTGCTCAAATGGTTGCGGTCCGTTCAAAAAGGCCGCAATGGGGCGGGACCATTTTTCCTAATATGGCTCTCTTTAAAACTTCGAAAATCATCATGTCAGAACCCACTGCTTGGATTTCAAAAAAGAATGCACAGAATGGTTCCGTAGATGGTTCTCTACCAAAATACTTAAACCCATTTTACTTATATATCATGTCGGGGTCCTTTTGCTTCTGACACTCCTTATTTAATAAGCCAGTGGAGCGATACAAAATAGAAAATTGACAACAATCTATAGGTAACTATAAAGGGCAGTACGTTGTTATCAAGCATGCGAACAAGAACAATGAGTATATATACCCATCACAAAACAGCCAGCAGAATCTTAATTAGTGTTTGTACACATATATTATATGCTTTACATTAAAACCTTCAGGTGAGAATCAATTTCAAAAAAGAGTGATCTAGGTGGAAAAAAGTGAGAACATTCTCAGTGGAGATTTAAATTGAATATGTACTACAGGCACATTTACAGAGAGACAATACTATGGGTCCGTAAAAAAAATCTGACAAAAACGCAAATACATTTGAACAAAGCCAACGGTAGCCAAAGCCTTAAAAGAAAAGATTAAACACCGATCTGTGAAGGATGTGGAGAGAGAAACCTAATTGAGTTCAATAGTTATGAAAAACACAGAATTAAAATGAAAAATGAAGAACACAGAGGCGCATTAAATGCCATCGATCAGACAATTAGCGCTGAAGAAATGACCGAAACATCAAACTTTGTACAATCTGTGGAATACATAAATGGTTTCCAACACCCTCTAATAACGTTCTACAACAAGCAACAAATACATATAGGAATAATGAAACTCCAGAGACATCATCAGGAGATAAACCCTATTTGCTTTGGCACAGCCTTTATCCACATCAGAACAACAGCAAAGTCCTACACGACATTGCTGACGAACTACGGATGAAATTTCAAATCTAACTATTTGAACAGCTGAAGAGACCGCCTTCAAAAATGCGATTAACAAATGACCAGTAGAAAACACAAACACGTACTTGTAGAGAATCAGGTCGGATATCCCGCCAATGACCGTATTCGGGAAAAAGGGCCTGATTTAATCCAAAGATATAGAAACATATCATGTGAGATTCGAAAACAATAATTCAGCTAAAGACATTGAAACAAGCGACGCTAAATTTCTGCCATATTTCATCAACAAGTTAATGCCTGCTTTAAACGATTTCGTTATCAAACCATCACTTATGGGGGAAATCAGCATGTTGTAGACAAATAATAATTCAGAATCCGCCAACCACATATTTAAATCAACAAAACAGAGGAAACTAATGGACATTCCTTATTTCATATCACAATTGTAGAACATTGTAGAGAGCGAAAAGCAAGAGCGATGCCGAAGTATAATGCACCTATCAATATCCCCCGGGTGGGGGGGGGGGGGGGCGGCGGGCATATACGGGACTTTAGACTGAAAGCGATTCCCGACAGGCGGGAATTTGACACGCCGAGTGATTCCCTGTTCCGGGAAATAGACTTTGGTTGGATTTAGAGCCCGGTAATACAGGGCCCCCCACCGGGCCATTTGATACAGAATTAATCATCTCCCACTGTGGGGATTTAGACAAAAATGCTTGTCTTCAGGGTGGGGAATTAGACCCCCCAAAATAAAAGACGTCAAATTCCCCTGGGTCAGCCCCCCCCCCCCCCCAGGGGGGGGGGAAATATTGATTAGGTGCATAAGGGACATGAGCAATTTTTAATTTACAGACGTTTAAAGCACAACCAAGTGATGGTAGATCAATGGGAACGTATGAGTCGAGATGAAAGAGACGTGAGAACAGGGAAATCTCGCAACGACTGCGGTAAAATCAAAAGCAATATTGTGGTATCAAGCGACAATACGCGAACTCTTTTGAAGACACCAGCAGCGGGAAAAGGCCATGTCGTAGGAAAAGAAAACGGGCGGAACGCTCAAGAACACCTTACGCGAATAGAAAACTGTAAAACGTGCGGTTGTATGGACATTATTTATTTATTATTTATTATACATTTGCTACATAATTTAAAACTAACCTTTTATATACAAAAAGTTGGTTAACAAAGAATAAAGAAATATTTAAAAAAAATATATATTCGGCGTCTGTGGTAATTTTGCAAAAAAGGAATTTATATTAAACTTCAGCATAAATATTGAAAGCAATGTAACTAAGACTAGATCCGAATGGCATATAATACTCAAATACTAAACAATACTAGTAGATTACGCCTCCTAACACCATTATATAAATTATTATATATGTTACTTAATACATGTTTATGTGTTTTTTTAACATTAACCTTTTATATATGCTTTTTGATTAACTAAGGATTATATAATAAAATTAAAACGATATTTTCAGCAACACAGAACATGATGCATAAACGGTAACATATGCATCGACAAGCCGGAACAAATACGGCAAGAAACTTTTAATAGTACATTAATATTTCTGTTCGAAGTATGCACGCGCCTAAATATGTTAAACTATTTATGGCTAGATAAATCTCGTTGAGATGTAAAGAATACATGTATGTCGACAATGATATTTTTCAAATACTAGTATCTTGCCTTTTCAAATGTACACTGTCAATTTGACCCTACACTGACATGCAGGCGAGCGAGCGTATGATCATTTTCGCCCTCAATATAGACTATCCCTCTGGTGAGAGAACTGATATTAATAGAATCGCCGTGTCTGTTGTGTACGAATATAAAAGAAAACACTAAACTTTAAAAAGTGTGTTAGTTACATCGTTTCAAAACATATACTTTATTGCTTTTTAACAAGTCAAATGTCATATCAAATCATTTCAAAAGCGTTGCGCTTATACGAAAACTCTCATTTTGTGCGAGCTGTTATTCCCTTATTGAATTTGCCATAGGTATTCCAAACCTGTTACAAATTCGTCTGCTATGTGGTTGGGATGTTGCACCTACGTATTTATGACTAGTGTATTGAATTTATCGTAAATTAGCCGCTGGAAGGTTAGGATTATTCATTCGGGATTACTGGCAGGAAATTTTCACAACATTTGATTGGATATTAAGGAAGGTCAAAAGATGGGTTTCCTTTCAGCCCAATCCAATGTCGACTTTGTAATTATATATTATGTTATTATGTCCTAATAAATATGTTTAAACCAACCAAAAGATGGGTTAAAAAGCTACGCCGAAAAAAATGATTATGATGAGAGCGCCTCCACGTGGTGTTGCCTGAATGCATGCAATGTCTAGCAATGCAATAACTTATACTGCATAATATTTTCGTGTAAGACAGAGAACGACTCATGTTCTTGTAACAAAACGCTCTCTTTATAAAGTAAATGTTTGATGATATTATTTCAAATTTATAATCATACTAATTTATAATAAGTATCCAAAAAAATAATCTTATGATGATAACATTTACGCACACACATAAAATGCTGTTATAATTTATAAATATATATTACTCAGCAGTAGCTTTATAGCATACTTCAGGTCTCTGTTTTTCTTTACTTGTTCTAAAAAAATAATGTTCGGTACATGAAGCTATATTTTGTCGCGGAAATAACTTTATTTTCCGTTTCTGTAGTTGCTTTCTGCATTTTATAAATTACGGATAGCTTGATATTCTCCAATTAGTTTTACAAATACCAGTTTCTAAGAAGGAAAAAATAGAAACAAGCTATTTTATTTTACTATCATGTGCCGTATAAGTACCTGATACTTCCACGTGTATTTTAGCGCTTAATTATAAAAGTAGTGCCCATAAAAAACACAAGGTCAATATTAGATCACCATATTCTTCAAAACGGTCCCAAACAGTTCAGTCGGAGAGGGAATGGAATGGTATTAAACACAGGCACGTTTGAAGTTAGAACCTTTACCCGGAAACGAATGCCATATTTTGACAGTAAGTATGACGAACAGATAGTGTGACGAAACCTCCAACACCCATCCTTAGTTGTTTTTGTTTTAATAATGGTTTACTTTTGCACATATTAACAAACGAAGTTGTTTGTGTTACCTATAAATTATTATTTAGCAAACGGAATGCGGACGTAAGAAATTAATGCCTTTGGTTATTTTAAGTGAGTAGACGGACATGTAAATAGAAACACGTGTTGGTTGTGTTTTTAACATACGATTTGTAAATTTATTTCCGTTCCATTTCCATTTCAAAATGGGGAGGAAAAGAAATCCATTGGAGCAGAAGCAAAAATCCAAAGTAAAGAGAAAGCCGAAGTACAGCGTGCTAACTATTCCTAAGGATATTGCAGGTACTTCATGTGCTAGTAGTCGTTTATTCGGATATCATATTCCGGATAGTTAACACTTGAATTTTGCTGTGAAAATCTTTTCTTTTATTAAAGACTAATTATGTAACTAATTTCCTCTCATTTCTTTTAATAATTGAAAATTCCACTACCGATACTGTTTGGGGCACTTCCTGAAGGTAGATTCAGAACATGCTCCTAGTCTTATTTATAACTTAATATAAGGCGTGCAACGAATTTAATTAATGTTACTTTTAATATAGGGCTAAATTCGTTGGAGCGTCTTATCGCCGACGGACCTTTTATGTGGTGGAAACCTGAAAGTCTTCAATTTTCTTCCATTCCTATTATTTGCAACAATCATGTTATCCATCGATGTAGTTTACATAGACAACACGTACCGTAAAATGTCGTATATTACGCATACTTTTTTGCCCCCAAAATCAGTTTAAAAAACTTGGTGCATGGAAATGTTTCCAAAGATTGCGCAACTTACCCCAAATGGCATCCAGGTATTGTAAATGGACTATTTGCATAATTAAATTTATGTATACTATTAAGAACAGAAGGGACAATGTAAATAAGTGATAATAATTATTTTTATCACCTTTTCAGGTATGTATCCAGCATTTTAAACAGTACATTTGCCTAAAAAAGAGAAGAAATGAAGCCAATTTCTGCCATTTTTGTTCATTAATTACAAGTTTTTGTTGGGACCATTGTCAATATTGTGATAATTTCCTTTGTGTTACGAAATGTGTGAAAAACAATTTTGTTTGCAACTCTATAGGTGTAAATAAATATTTTGAAATTGGTTTGTTTGTGTGTTTCCTGGCGTATGTCATTAATGTTGTTAGAACACTGTATTATGTGAAGTTAGAATAAGACATCAAACATAGAATGGACTTAATTTTTGTTCTTTTTTCACATAAAACTGAGCATTTCATTTTGTTTATGTATGTTTGTTCTATTCTGTCAATATTGTTGTTTAAATTAGCAGTTTTCTATGACTTTTTCATTAAAACTGATTATATCTTTGATTATTTTTACTGTATTTATAAACTGTGTTCATGCATGCATGGACACAGTTCATTTTTTAATGCAAATTTTTTAAATGCATATATACAAGTATACAGTTTAGTGGTAAAATCAATTTTACTGTTGCAGTTATATATGCAAATGTCTATTTCACTATTTACTCTGCAAAATTCTTAAATTACAAATGGTAAACTGCATATAAAACATTGCTGTAATAAAACAGTTTATTCTAAGTTTGACGTCTTATTCCAACTTAATATAATACAGTGTTTTAAGTAGATTGAGTTATTAGTGTAAATTATGAGTACTTTACAAAAATTGTATGAACTTGCCAATAACATGTTGGTGTTATGATACCTTTGCTTGCAAAGCGTCTGTATCACATAAGAGCTTGGAAAAACTGTATTAATACACTGTAAACATGTCAAACATTTATTTTGATTTTGTTTTCAATCTTATACGATTTTTATACTTTCTTTTTGTTAAAAACTGATTGCAAAGCTCCACAGCACACATTTTCAACGTATTTTTGGCTCCCAACTATTTTTTCCACATTTTCCACCAAAAAAATTAGGCGCGTGTTATACATGACTGCGCGTAATACAGGACGTTTTACGGTAAACTGCTTAACGTACGCCGAAATATACCTAGGAAATGCATAAATTCCGATTTAAACCTGAGCGTTTATCTACTACATGTATGTACAGACCGCCATTATTTTGCCATGTGTACACCTTCAACTTTATTAATAGAATCAAACTGACCAATAGAAATGACGCAATGCCCTGAGTTAGCAGATTAATCGATAAAATTGAACACAGTGGTACACAGCGGCAGTTATCGAGAGTTATTTAAAAATGCAAAGGTGTGTAGGTTTAATTTGTTAATGCATCCAAAATGAAAGAGTCATTATACAAATATTTTTGGAACATTAATTAGGAATCGATTATCTGCCCAGGTATGAAATTTTATTGCAATCCGTTCACAATCACTGTCTAATTTCGGGACGTGAAAATTGCAATCAAAATCCTGTCGGAACAATATAGACAAAGAAGGAATACTTTCCACCACAGAAATGGTCCTTCCTTGGTTATGCGCTCCAAAAATATTGCCCATATAAAAAGTAGCTCAATATTTGCCGAGCGTTATGCTAAACATGCTCTTAGTCTTGTTGAAGTGACCTGTTCACAGATAAGGCAAAATTTATTGACAATTTTAAATCGTTTTGTCATAGATCCAAAAAAGAAATATACATTATATAAGTAAAATGTCATTTATGTCATTTACAAAAGTAATCAAATTAAAATGGATACAAATTTTATTGAAAGCGTTTTCATCTGTATTTTGGAAAACGTGTACTGGTGCAGTGCCTTAATCCGCCACTGTCCTGAATCCTCCACCTCAAATAAGCCTGTGAATCAGAGCGATGACTTTTTTGTTGATTTGGGTCCATGCCGTTTTTCTTAACAATGCTGACAAATTTTCTTCTTGATCTTTTGGGTAATTCAATATCTAATTCAATAGTCTTGTCCATGACCCCTAAATTTAAATAAACTGCACGGGGGAATCTATTTCACACTGCGCATGCGCAATTTTAAGGCCCTTCATGATATCCCTGATAAAATTGAATTATCATGTACTTACATTATGATTATGTGAGCATGTGCAACATAAAAAAACGTCAAGTATTTATTTGCAATGTATACATTTAAATGCGGAAAACTTAATATTAAGCACGCACATGCTAGGGGTGCAACAAAACGCCAAAACCCGCAGTGTTGTTTTTTTTGCCATTTCCCTGCTAAAAGAGTATATATTTTTCCCCTATATTTGCCTTAAAATTCCCCTTACAATGTAAGCTGTATTTTGAAAAAAAAATGACCTAAATCGGGTAAAAATTTACTAAGATAGTCATTTTCGTAAACAATCCCAGCAATTTTTCATCAAACCAAGTAAGTGGATTATCTAAGTTATCATTTGTAGCAAAGCAATTGATTAATGTTTTGTAACAAAGTAGAATATAAAATCTAATAATGCTGTTCGAAAAAAAATAAATCCCATTTGCCGTAAAGTTCCCCATCTGACGGGACCCGCCACCTTTCCCCTTAAGGTGAAAAAAAACATTGATCCGCATTGCACTATATTGCGATACAGTAAACCTGTATTGCAATACATATTGAATACATATTGGCGAAATTAATAGACAATACAAGAACACCTGTAATTTACATCTGGTACGTTTATCAACTCATTTTCACTGTTCGGTATCATAAACACAGTGAAACAGGTAACAACATCAACACAAAGCCGTAAAAAATGATTATTTTTAAATGTTCAGTTGCCAAACATCAAACCTATCTTAAGTGAATAGTATGTTCAGTTGCCAAACATCAAACCTATCTTAAGTGAATAGTATGTTCAGTTGCCAAACATCAAACCTATCTTAAGTGAATAGTATGTTCAGTTGCCAAACATCAAACCTTGAATAAGTGAATAGTATGTTCAGTTGCCAAACATCAAACCTTGAATAAGTGAATAGTATGTTCAGTTGCCAAACATCAAACCTTGAATAAGTGAATAGTATGTTCAGTTGCCAAACATCAAACCTTGAATAAGTGAATAGTATGTTCAGTTGCCAAACATCAAACCTTGAATAAGTGAATAGTATGTTCAGTTGCCAAACATCAAACCTTGAATAAGTGAATAGTATGTTCAGTTGCCAAACATCAAACCTTGAATAAGTGAATAGTATGTTCTAATCACCAACATTCTTAATTTCTCATTTTAATCACATGATACAAAACAACTGCAGCAAATTAACAAAAGTGCATGATCTTGTACTGTAAACATTCGTCATCGTCCACTTCTAACAGCAAATTAACAAAAGTGCATGATCTTGTACTGTTAACATTCATCATCATCCACTTCTAAATTAATAACAATATATTTTCAAATTTATTACATCCTTATTCCAACAATAGACTCATAAATAAAGGCATAAATAGTTATCTATCTTTTTATGTGTACTAAATCAAAGTCTACAGTACTTCAGAGCTAACACAAGCACAAAAATAAACAGCCTTTGAATAGTTTTATTTCTCTCTCTTGTTTCCCAATGACATAACATAATCATAAAATTCACACACTATAAAATTTATCGAAGAAACACAACAACACAAGTGGCAAAAGTAATGTAACCTGGAAATAGATTATGACACTGTTTACTTAAATGTATACCTCTTTCAATGAAGTAATTGGCATATTATCACAAAATTATCAGAAATGACTTGTATACTTCATTTCATGTCTGAAATGTTCAGGTCTTCCACTATCCAACACGAACATTTCATATTAGTGCAAGCCCGATACACAAATTTACAAAGCTGTCGTTCATGGTTCCTGCTGGTGCCACATGTCCACCCACATGTTGATGATGCATCGTGTTCATGTCCAATATCTAGTACTAAAAAGTTGTTCTTCTGAGAAGAGCTCCTTGGGTGGAGGCTGCTAACAAAGCATTAAGAACTTTGTTGGAGAGACATGATCTGTGTGTAGTTTTCACCGTGTTCATGGTTGAGAATCCCCTGTCACAATCTGCAAAAAAAAACAACATTGTTTATGTGCTGCACACATTTAAATTTTAATTAAACTGTACAAACGAAAGGTTTAAAGTAGATGACAAGACTTTAGGCTCTATGCTACATGTTTCTGTACATGCTGGTGAAACAGACTGCAGTGTCAGAGCCACAGACTCAATTGCTGCATTATTTTGTCTTACAAAAAATTTGGCAGTTCCACCTTAGTTAGATTAGATCTAATGCTATCATTTCATATTTGGCATTGCATTCTAAAATTAGAAATATACACTTAGCTTGTAAACAAAGTCAATGTAGACTAGTAGATCTAATGTGAAAATGTATGATATAAGACAGTCTTATAAGTTATATACTAAGACTGACTACATTTCTAACATATTGCCTCAACATTACATCATGCTAATTTACTTGTACAACAACTTGCTGGTGGGGAACATTTTTTCTGCATGTCAGTGGTCATCTCCAATGATTCTCTAAAGCACCCTTGAATGGTGGGTTGAACGGTTGGACATTCATTAACAGGTAATTCCAACTCAATTGCTAACTGAATTTGAAAATAATTAATCTGCTGCTGACTAATCAAAACACACAGAAGCCGAAAATTACCACATGTTGTTTATCACCCTAATCACTCAGACACTTGGGTCACAACACTGTGTAACTGGCTAGCTGGTTTGATAAGATCTACAAATAGCATACTGTATACACCTCTCACTCTGCTGAGAACTGAAATGTCGGTCTGGTGTTATTGATTTTTGACTGTTAGACGCTTATTGAAATTGTATTGCTGCAGTAGACCGATTTTGGGATTTTAAGCATTGCAGTGATAAGGATTTGGAAATTAAGGCCTGGGGAACGGCCTGAGCATATGACACAGTTCCTGGTCGACGAGTTTTCTCCAAGTGTCTTTGGATCACCATGATTAGAAAAAAAAGCACTTGAAAATGATCTCCGAATAAACAAACATGTTTTTTTGTTTTAAACTCAATAGAAATTGCTTGAAAAATGGCTTTCATACAGATTTTCAAGCAATTTTAAAGATCGGTGGCGGATTTAGGCACTCCCACGATCATTTTTTTACACTGTTTAAGCCTTCAATCTCGTTAATTAGTTTTCCTATGCCAAGTATTCGAAATATAACCAAAACACACCAGCAAATGCACATTACACCTTACTTGATTTATGTGAATTTGTGTGTCGATTGGTTTACTACTTTTGAAAATGTAGTAAAAATACCTCCTAAATGTGGTGGATTTAGGCACTGCGCCAGTATCACTTACAAAAGTTACTACAATGATCGAAAGGCAGAAAGGCCTAATGGTTAGTGCGACCCATCCTGGCTGTCATATGTTCTAGCGCCATTGAAGGCAAATCTTTTACATATTTTTTTTTTAGCTCACCTGAGCACAAAGTGCTCATGGTGAGCTTTTGTGATCGCCCGTTGTCCGTCGTGTGTGTGTGTGCGTGCGTGTGTGCGTGCGTCATCAACTTTTCATTCAAACAACATCTCCTCCTAAACCGCTTGGCAGATTTTCACCAAACTTCACAGGAATGATCCTTGGGTGAACCTCTTTCAAAGTTGTTCAAGTCTTTCCGGTCCGCTGCATATGTAGGTCACCAGAGCTAAGAATAGATTTAAAAAGTGAAAACTTTAAAAATCTTCTTCTATGAAACCGCAAGGCTCAGGGCTTTCATATTTGACGTGTGACATCCTCTAGTGGTCCTCTATTAAGATTTTTCAAATGATGCCCTTAGGGTCAAAAGTGGCCACGCCCCAGGGGTCACATGGTTGATATAGACTTGTATAGCAAAATGACTTTAAAAATCTCCTCCTCTGAAACCGCAAGGCCTAGAGGTTTCATATTTGGTATGTAACATTGTATAGTGGTCCTCTACAAAGATTGGTCAAATGATGCCCCTGGGGTCAAAACTGGCCAAACCCCAGGGGTCACATGGTTTATATAGACTTAAATAGCAAAATGACTTTAAAAATCTTCTCCTCTGAAAGCGCAAGGCCCAGGGGTTTCATATTTGATATGTAGCATTGCATAGTGGTCCTCTACAAAGATTGTTGAAATGATGCCCCTGGGGTCAAAACTGGCCACAATCCGGGGGTCACATGGTTTATACAGACTTAAATAGCCACTTCTCCTCTGAAACTGCAAGGCCTAGAGGTTTCATATGTGGTATGTGACATTTTATAGTGGTCCTCTGCAAAGATTGTTCAAATGATGTCCCATTGGTCAAAACTGGCCCTGCCCTGGGGGTCACATTGTTTATATAGACTTAAATAGCCAAATGACTATAAAATCTCCTGAAATCACAGTTTTTTTTGTATGTGGTATGTAACATTGTATAGTGGTCCTCTACAAAGATTTTTCAAATTATGCCCCTGGGGTAAAAAGTGGCCATGACCCGGGGCGTTACATAATTTAGATAGACTTACATGGCAAGTGGGCCTTAACAATCTTCCTTGTTGAAACCGTAAGGCTCAGAGGTTTTATATTTTGCGTAAAACATTGTGGAGTGGTCATCTACATAGATTGTTCAAATGATGTCCCTGGGGTTAAAATTGGCCACCCCCTGGGGGTCACATGGTTAATATACATTTAAATAGCAAAATGACTTGAAAAATCTCCTCTGATACCGCAAGGCCCAGTGTAATCATATTGGGTATGTAACATTGAAAAGTGGTCCACTACAAATATTGTTCAAATTATGCCCCTGGGGTACAAGGTGGCCGTGCCCTGTGGGTCACATGGTTTATACAGACTAAAAAAATATCTGAAATTGCAACTCAGGTGAGCGACCTAGGGCCATCGTGGCCCTCTTGTTTGTTATACTAACATTAAGACATTTTTTTCCTATAGACAAAAACAAAATTTACCATTGTTAAATCGACAGTAACCAACACAAAGAAAATAGTTTCAAAGCTGACATCCTTTGTTCAGTTTTTATCAATGGATGTGCCAGTCTTCACAATAATTTTTTGGAGGGACTTGCCCATTCGGGCATAAGCAATACCATTTCAACTTGTCTGAATCCACCTGAACTTGTCCAAAATAGAAAATAAAACCTACTAGAGATTACCTAAATAAGGTTAAAATGATAGAGATGTTGTTCAAGTAGTCATAATATGGAAAGAAAATCAACTACCGATATATTTAGAGAAACAATCTGGACATTGTTGTGTTTTTGGTAAATTAATCTTTTAATTTCATTCATTTTGCATCCTTCTTGTACTTGCCCCTTTTGGACAGAGGGGTCAGCATTTTAACTTGCCCGAATAGATTTTTACTTGTCCCGGACTTCCGGCAAGTGGGTTATTTCGAAGACTGTTGTGCTCTGTGACGACATTAAAATAAATTTGCATTTCAGATTGACATCACTGTAACATGTACTGAATACTCGCAGGAAGTCTTGTGGACTGACTGGGCAGAGCATAGTAAAAAGTTCTCATTGTAATTGCAGAATAATCAATATGAGGCGCGTCGTGGGAAAACCGGACTTAATGCATGTGCGTAAAGTGTCGTCCCGGATTAGCCGGTGCAGTCAGCAAAGGCTAATCCAGGACGTCACTTTCCGTCTACAGTGAATTTATGTTTAGAAGAGACTAACCTTGAAACAGAAAATACCACAAAATCGAAACGTGCAATCCCGGATTAGCCTGTGCAGACTGCAAGGCTAATCCGGGACGACACTTTACGCACATGCATTAAGTCCGGTTTTCCCACGATGCCCCTCATATGTATTTTGTATCATGGTTGGCAGATTGATTGATTGTCATTTTTCAGAAGAAAAAGATTCAGAGAAGAAGCTCAGTAGCAGGCAGAAGAAAAGGTTTGTTAATAAACATGTCATGTACCAAATGTATTAGTATTTAAATATAAAATTAAACTATTGAGTATCTTTAACCAGATTATGGAATACTCTCAACTTGAGATTGAAGTCTGATCGCATGGCTACGAAAGTTCTCAATAAATACTAAAGTTTAGTCTTAACTTAAAGCCGCAGTCCAGAAATATGTTAATAAAAATAAAACTTTGCAGAAATCGCTTCTAATGGACATCTTACCGATCAAAAAAAATAAATCGAAATCAGTGAAATAATAACGTTTCAGTAACTTTTTATCATAAAGTTTCTGTAAGAGGTATCCTGTGATGACTCTGGAGTAAATCAGCATGTACATTAGTGTCTATTCCGTTCGTACCAAGCGTTTTCGAACATAGACATTATAAAATGCCTTTCATAAAAAAGAAACAGTTTTCAGTCGAATTAATACCATTAACATCCATTAGAACTATTGCCAATTTACGATGTATTAAATTATATTCTACGGACTGCAGCTTTAAGTATTAACCGATGCTATTCAAAGCTGATACATGTGAGCACTAAGGTTGAGTCACCTCATCTGGTAAATTGTTCTCACCCTTCGCGACTAATTGTATTTAATACGCATTTAATGCGTATTAAACGCTGCAGTATTGGCACCTTATTTTTCTGCGTTTTATACGCATTTAATACACTTAAAAATGCAGAATAAAATACACTTATTTCAGAAAGAAAGTTTATTTTTTCTGCGTTTTTCCTGCATTAACACACTTAAGTGCATTTAAAGTGTATTTTTCTCCTTAAAAAATACACTGTATCTTAAAAAAATATACTTAAGTGTATTTTAAGTGTATTTTCTAGTGCATTAACAGAAAAAGTACACTTAGTGTACTAAAAGTGTATTTAATGCACATTTAATGCAGAACAAATATGATGCCAATACAGCAGCGTTTAATATGCATTAAATGTGTATTAAATACACTTTTTCTAGAAGGGCAGGGCTCGATTGTAGCATTCACAAACTCGTAAAATGCAAGTACAATATAAGTTTGGCCAGTTTATTTTTCTGTTGCTCGCCAAAAATTGCGAACTAACAGTATGTGTACGTAACAACATGGCATGCATGGTAGGCGTTTTTTTTTAATCAATAACTATTTTGTGTATCTTTTTTGTTAGCACATAATAAAAAAACACATTTTCTTCCACAGAAATTTTTGTATTGATCACCATACTTTTTCACTAGAAATACCCATTTTTAAATTTACCCAGGTATTGACAAATATCCCGCTATAAACCCATGGGTTAGACGCAACCATATGAGAGGTTTTGCTATTGGTAGAAGAAACTAATTTTTGCGAATTAAAATATAAGCCACTTGCATTTATTTGCTAGTTGCGAAAATAGTTAAATTCATGCCCTGATTGTTTTTTAATAAATGTGAACGACTGTTCAGTTTTCGTAAAACTTGTATGTGTGTAGTAGACCAGAAGTTGGATCTGGAAATTATGTGTCAAGATTGGTTTAGGTTTAAGAAGCGGTTGGAGAGGGTAGAACTTAAGAAAACAGAAAAGAAAGTGCAGTTAGCTGAGAAGAAGGCAAAGAAAAACACTGTAGCTATCAAGGACAAACAGCCTGGCAACAAGAAGAGAAAACTTGACGAAGATTCTGATGAAGACGAGCAAGGTATAGCGATATTGTTAATTTCATTGTATGTGTTTTTGCTGTTTCTTTTTTTGCAGGAAGGTTTAAATTAATAATATGTTTGCAGAAATAGGTCATTAGCAAAAACAGCCCATGGCAGATCCGGACTATTGGTTAAAAATGTATTTTCTTCTATTCCAAAGCAATAAGAATAATTTAAAAGCAGCTGATATAATTAATTGCCATAGACTTTGATTTAAAATGGAAGAAAATTTAAGAAAAAAAACTGAGTTGTTAAATGCATATTTGGCTAGTTCTGTAGTCACAAAATAGTTTTATACTGTACAGCCCAAAATGCCAATACGTGTATATAAACTTACATGACACTTGTTGTACTGAACACTTAGTTTAGTTTAAAACTATTTTGATTGCATCGAAAGCCTAAGGCTTATTGAGACACTCTCGAGTCAATTGCCTGGGTAGAACCAGTACTTGGTGTCTTTGGGGGAGATCTTGAGAACGCTGCCAGAGTGGGGATCGAACCCGGGACCTCCCAATCGCTAGGCGGACACCATATCTACTATGCTACCGTGACCTTGATTCCAACACTAACATTCAAAGCTAAAGTGGACACACATATTTGTTTATGTATTTGACATGTGAGTGTTTCCTTTCTTATTGGACACACATATTTGTTTATGTATTTGACATGTGAGTGTTTCCTTCCTTATATTTGTGTTTTTATGCACCCAGAAAAATTTAGGGGAAGTATATAGTCACCGCTTTGTCCTCTGTCCTTCCTTCCGTCCCACTGACTTGTCTGGGGTATTTCTCTGCAACTAAAAGTCATTAGTTGATACTCTATAATCTGGGGCCAGAAATAAATAACATACCAAGCATAAGTACATGTTCATGTAAGAGATGTGTCATCATGTTTATAATTTTAACTGTTAATTTTCAAGTTTTTTTTTAGGGCCAATTTGGGGCCCAAATTCAGCATTCCCCTGCTTAATTAGTACGTTTTCCCACTATATTAACCCTAAAATTACCCTCAGTATGTAAGCTTTTTTTTTTTAAAATAACAAAATCGGACAAAAACTGAAAAGATAGAGGAATTTTAGTAGACAATCCCATGCATTTTTTCATCAAACCAAGTTAGTGCCATGCATTTTTTCATCAAACCAAGTTAGTGCATAATCTAAGTTGTAATCTGTAACAAAACATTTCATTAAGTTTTGTTTTATTACAAAGGAGAATATAAACATGTAATAAAAAATCCCCTTTTGCAGTAAAATTTTCCATCTGAAAGACTCAGCCACCTTTCCCCCAAAGGTGAAAAAAAACATTTTCAAAATGATGTACTCTGAATGTAGTTAATTATTATGATCCGATTTCAGATTCAGAACGTGAGATGATTGACTCAATCATAAAACAAGTGAACCAGAAGAAGAAAGGGAAAGAAAAGCAAAAGAAGGCTCTACCTCAGCCTCAGGTAATTATGTTAAAAGTTAAACTTCGCACCGCGTTATACTTGGCAAAAGCGTAATAGATTGCTATGCCCCATGCATGGCTAAGTGTGCGTTATACTTGGCAAAAGCGTAATAGATTGCTATGCCCCATGCATGGCTAAGTGTGCGTTATACTTGACAAAAGCGTAATAGATTGCTATGCCCCATGCATGGCTAAGTGTGCGTTATACTTGGCAAAGCGTAATAGATTGCTATGCCCCATGCATGGCTAAGTGTGCATTATACTTGGCAAAAGCGTAATACATTGCTATGCCCCATGCATGGCTAAGTGTGCGTTATACTTGGCAAAAGCGTAATACATTGCTATGCCCCATGCATGGCTAAGTGTGCGTTATACTTGGCAAAAGCGTAATACATTGCTATGCCCCATGCATGGCTAAGTGTGCGTTATACTTGGCAAAAGCGTAATACATTGCTATGCCCCATGCATGGCTAAGTGTGCGTTATACTTGGCAAAAGCGTAATACATTGCTATGCCCCATGCATGGCTAAGTGTGCGTTATACTTGGCAAAATGGTAATACATTGCTATGCCCCATGCATGGCTAAGTGTGCGTTATACTTGGCAAAATGGTAATACATTGCTATGCCCCATGCATGGCTAAGTGTGCGTTATACTTCACAAAAGCGTAATAGATTGCTATGCCCCATGCATGGCTTAGCGTGCGTTATACTTAGCAAAAGCGTAATACATTGCTATGCCCCATGCATGGCTAAGCGTGCGTTATACTTGGCAAAAGCGTAATAGATTGCTATGCCCCATGCATGGCTAAGTGTGCGTTATACTTGGCAAAGCGTAATAGATTGCTATGCCCCATGCATGGCTAAGTGTGCGTTATACTTGGCAAAAGCGTAATACATTGCTATGCCCCATGCATGGCTAACTGTGCGTTATACTTGGCAAAAGCATAATACATTGCTATGCCCCATGCATGGCTAAGTGTGCATTATACTTGGCAAAAGCGTAATACATTGCTATGCCCCATGCATGGCTAAGTGTGCGTTATACTTGGCAAAAGCGTAATACATTGCTATGCCCCATGCATGGCTAAGTTTGCGTTATACTTGGCAAAATGGTAACACATTGCTATGCCCCATGCATGGCTAAGTGTGCGTTATACTTGGCAAAATGGTAATACATTGCTATGCCCCATGCATGGCTAAGTGTGCGTTATACTTGACAAAAGCGTAATACATTGCTATGCCCCATGCATGGCTAAGTGTGCGTTATACTTGGCAAAAGCGTAATACATTGCTATGCCCCATGCATGGCTTAGTGTGCGTTATACTTGGCAAAAGCGTAATACATTGATATGCCCCATGCATGGCTAAGTGTGCGTTATACTTGGCAAAATGGTAATACATTGCTATGCCCCATGCATGGCTAAGTGTGCGTTATACTTGGCAAAATGGTAATTCATTGCTATGCCCCATGCATGGCTAAGTGTGCGTTATACTTGGCAAAAGTGTAATACATTGCAATGCCCCATGCATGGCTAAGTGTGCGTTATACTTGGCAAAGTGGTATACTAAACGGCGCGTATTGCATAGCCATGCCTAATAAATGGCTATGCATTGATCATATCTGAGCATTATATAAGGCCATGTGTTATACATGACTGCACGTTATACATGACATATGGAAACGTGCATTGATCATATCTGAGCATTATATAAGGCCATGTGTTATACATGACTGCACGTTATACATGACTTATGGAAACGTGCATTGATCATATCTGAGCATTATATAAGGCCATGTGTTATACATGACTGCATGTTATACATGACTTATGGAAACATGCATTGATAATATCTGAGCATTATATAAGGCCATGTGTTATACATGACTGCACGTTATACATGACTTATGGAAACGTGCATTGATCATATCTGAGCATTATATAAGGCCATGTGTAATTCATGACTGCACGTTATACATGACTTATGGAAACGTGCATTGATCATATCTGAGCATTATATAAGGCCATGTGTAATTCATGACTGCACGTTATACATGACTTATGGAAACGTGCATTGATCATATCTGAGCATTATATAAGGCCATGTGTAATTCATGACTGCACGTTATACATGACTTATGGAAACGTGCATTGATTGTGTCTGAGCATTATATAAGGCCATGTGTAATTCATGACTGCACGTTATACATGACTTATGGAAACGTGCATTGATCATATCTGAGCATTATATAAGGCCATGTGTAATTCATGACTGCACGTTATACATGACTTATGGAAACGTGCATTGTCTAGGACAAAAGGATAAACAAAACAAAATTCAGTCATGTTTATGTTTCTTGCCTTTGTGCTTATCTTAGTATTATTTTGTATATATATAAATGCTATTTTCTGAAGTTACAAAATATATCATAACAATACGCCACAGAGAGGAAATAATAAGAATTTATAAAAACATGTTTATACAGGAATCAGATAGTGACGAAGAAGAAGAAGATGATGATGATTTGCAAGATGATTTTGATGATGATGATGAAGATAAAGGAAATATGGTTGATGATAGTGATGATGATGAAGAGGAGGAGGATGAAGATGATGATGTCAAGGGATACACTGATGATAATCAGGCCTGGTTGAAGCCGAAGACCAAGAAGTCACAACTTCCCATGGTCAGTGTGTTATTACTGTGTGTTAGAACTATTTACACAAATATTGTAAGTTTTTATTACTTTCAGTGTGTGATACATATAATACAAATGAGGCGCGTCGTGGGAAAACCAGGCTAAATGCATCTGCGTAAAGTTTCGTCCCGGATTAGCCTGTGCAGTCCGCACAGGCTAATCCAAAACGGCACATTCCGCCTGCAAGGAATTTATGTTTAGAAGAGACTTCCTAGAAACAGAAAATAAAAAAGCGGAATATGTTGTCCTCGATCAGCCTGTGCCTACTTACTTATCTTTCGCATGAGACATTAAACCGAGGTGCAGTGTAATAGGTGCTTCACACCAGGTACTAAAAGACCATGAATTGCCTCTGAAATGGGGCCTCACCTGTAACCTGTACTATACCCCATAATGCAACGAACAATTCTACTGGGGGCAATGCACATATGGGAGAGAATTTTTGTGCACTTGATAAAAATTCAACACACACTTTCACATGGATTTGAATGTGTCTTGAATTAAAGAACTAAAATTGCATTAAACAATGAAATTATGTCTTTATTCTTGCAGATTATGATATCCACAATCCTAAAAACCAAAACATTGAACTATGTTCTCAAATTCAGTTAAATGTTTAGATGCCTTTTAGCAGTAAAATTGATTATTGTATTAAAATTTTATGATTTTCTTTGACATTTTGTTTTTTTATGTGGAAAGGTTTTGCTTCAATGCGATGATAAAATCAACAAAATGTTTATAGCAAAATCTGTGGATATTTATATATTTTGTGTAATGTTTTATGCACACAATATCACAATTTTAAATCAGAGCCATATTTTGATTGCAGCAGTAACAACTATTTGAGATTGAATAGGTTTGGTTTGTTGGGTTTTTTTGCTGTTTGAAACAGTATTTCAGTCATATCACGACGGTTAGTTAACCTATTCACACTTTTCCTGGGCAAGCTTAGCCGATCTAAGCGATTTACCAGTACTAAGTGCATATACCTATGCCAGTAACAGACAACTGCCCTACTTGAATCAGGGATAGGGGGAAAATGGCCGTAGAAATAATTTCATGACCAATCCCCACACAAGTTATGTGGCGGGGCTGGGGTTCGAACTCATGGTCCCCAGATTGACAGTCTAGCGCTCTACCGACTGAGCTAGTCGGGTCCGGCTTAAGATTGAATAAATCAGGTATTTAATTAAATCGGGTATTTAATTACATACTGGTTTTGTATATCATGTTGGTTAATTGAAAAGATGCAAAACTTGTGTTTTTGACTTGAACTTTTCTAGGAGGCAGATAGTGATGAGGAGGATGATGATCTTGAAGATGACTTTGGTGATGATGATTCAGATGAGGACATTGAAGATGATGATGAGGATGAAGAAGATGAGGTGAAACTTCTAAATAATTTTCTTTATTGTCATAGTTATTTGGTGAGAACTTCAGGTTTCTTATTTTGATCCACACGAATTGAGTTACCTCTGTCATATAGTTGAATGTGTTTTAAGTTGTTAAAGGGAAGTATCAACAATAACATTTACAAAAATAATGTTCATTTACAGAGAATAAATATATAGCATTGTTAAATATGACGGCCTAACTTTTAAAATCAGTTGAAAAACATATATATAATTTTATTGCATACAGAGTAATCTAAACCAGATCATTGCTGACACTTGCGGCACGGGAAAATTAGTCGAAGAAGTAAAATAAATATGAATCAGATGTAAAATTCCATTGTTGCTACTCGAAAAATATGTGCTAAAAAATAGTAAATTGTTTTCATATATGTCTATAAATTATGAGAAATATTGTTGATACGCCACTTTAAAAAGTAATACCTTATGGATGTGTAACTGATTCTCCCACTGAATTCTTCAGTGCATTTACTTCTGTTGAAAATTTCTGACAAATCATTGTTGGTTAAATGAACTCCTGTCAGAGATTATGTATCAGTGAGATTATAGCTTGTGTATCAAGACTGTAAGCCTGTAACCCTAGTCTATTCTATTGTAGATGCTCCCAGTAGAGAAGGCAGCCAAGAAATTGAAGAAGAAAGAAAAGAGAGACAAGTAAGTGGGAATACATTGAAATCCTGGTACTAATTGTATCATTGCAGTAGGTTGTCAGTACGAACAACAACTGAATATTCTATATACTTATACATTTGTTTGCAGGATAAATGAAAAAGTTTAAAGAAGATATGTTTCAATACTCTACATGAATGATTCAAGTTTTAAAGTTGCATTATGTATGTAACACTATGGGTATATTTTGCAAAGTATTCAGTAACTTTAACTTTTTGTTGATATGAGGCATTTCGTGGGAAAATCGGGCTTAATGCTTGTGCGTAAAGTGTCGTCCCGGATCAGCCTGTGAAGTCTAATCCGGGATGACACTTTCCGCCTACAGTGGATTTATGTTTAGAAGAGACTTCCTTGAAACAGAAAATACCATACAAGCAGAAAATGCAACCCTGGATTAGTCTGTGCGGACTGCAAAGGTTAATGTGGGATGACACTTTACGCACAAGCATTAAGCCTGGTTTTCCCATGACACGCCTCATATGGACCTGTAATGATGAATAATTATTTCTTAAGTTCCTGTTTAAAGTTGTTGTAGTGTGTACACATTTTGTTTTGCTTGGTATGTACTGTACATGTACTAAAGATTTAGAGACTAAAGAATTTAAGGTCTATCCAAGAGGTTGGAGGAATAATTTAAGGTCTATCCAAGAGTGTGCAGGAAGAATTTAAGGTCTATCCAAGAGCATGGAGGAATAATTTAAGGTCTATCCAAGAGTATGGAGGAAGAATTTAAGGTCTATCCAAGAGTATGGAGGAAGAATTTAAGATCTATTCAAGAGTATGGAGGAAGAATTTAAGAGTATATTTTTAGGAGTGTTACGATTACCGATCCTGCAGTCATCGAAATTAGCAGTTTGGCCAAGCATGCCCGAATTGTTATATTATTACTTGAAAGCAAAACATGTTACAAGTCGCCTGTATAAAGTTGAGAATCTGAGCAAGCCTGGTTCAAATTTGCAAGTGCAGGGCTAACAGACTTCCATTCACATCGGTTTTACTACTACTGCTAATTTTAAGCACTGGTCCTGGTTACATAGCTGGTGTGTCTGTCTTGCCTTAGGAAACTTGCGGAGGATGAGTTGCAGACGAACATCGCCCAGACGGAGACGTACACACTGCCCAGTGGTCAGGAGATTGAGAAGGAAGATATCCTTGTAGTGGAGATTTGCAAGCAAAACATTCTGGATACAGGGGTGTGGAAATCACATGACCGACCCGGGTGATTTTACCACCGGACAAGCACATTTTTCCCGTCAAGTTGCCTGTGGTCAAGTACAATGTCAGTCTGTGAAAATGATGTGAAAAGTGACAGTTAATTATTACATTGATATTATACTAATATATTTTAACATCATAAACAAATTGTAATTTATTCTTAATTTGATGACACATTATATTAGGAACGCCAGGAATAGAAACTTTATTTTTATTTGGACAAGTGACATTTGTTTGCGGACAAGTATATTTATGCAGTGAACTTGTCCATGGACAAGTGAATAATTGTGATATTTCCACACCCCTAGGATATCGATAGACTGGGCCCATATTTACAACTTAGTTGCAATACTATAGCGCTCTATTCTGTGAAGTCTCTTTGATAGTTCAAGGAGTCTTGGTCGGACCGGCTAGCTCAGTTGGTAGAGCGCTGTACTACAAATCCAAGGATTGCAGGTTCGATTCCCAGCCCGGCCGTATAACTTGTGTATAACTTGTGTGGGGATTGGTCATGAATTATTTCTACGGCCATTCTCCCCCTACCTCTGATTCAAGTAGGGCAGTTGTCAGTTACTGGCATAAGTATGTGCACTTAGTACTGGTAAACCAGCTTTCCCAGGAAAAGTGTGAGTAGGTTAACTGATCGCCATTATATGACTGAAATACTGTTGAATAGGGCGAAAAATCCAAACAAAACGAAACAAACAAACAAAAGAAGGAGTCTTGGCCTGTATTAGTAGTTGCTGAGATTTCAGAATTGTACGAACCACTTGTATGAAGTGTCTTTGATAGTCATTGTGACTGAGATAACTATCCTTGGTGCAGCAGGCTGAGTTTGTTTTTACCTCAGTTGGTGAGATTTCAGTATTGTAGGCCTCAATCTAACAGTCTCATGTTTATCTAATTGTTGTGAGCAAGATAATGTGTGTAAGATACAATGGAATTCATTTATTTGCATGAAAACAGTGTTTTCTGGTTTATTGGGTGTGGTTGTTGTTGGGGGGGGGGGGGGGGGGGGGGGTTGTATTGTTGCACCTAGTAAGCATGTGCTTTTCTGGTAAAATTTTTGGTGGTGTAAATCACTATGCTTTTTCAAAGCTATTTTTTTATCCAGTTTGGGTTTTACAGAAGTTCTACAACCACTTCTGCTAGTTGTATTGTATTTGTGAACACCTGTGTGTTGGTTTCCTTGACAACGTCTCACCAGCTACCTCCCCTGACCTTGCGATGGTCCAGCAGAGAATCAAGGACGTGATGCACGTGTTAGGAGACTTCTCAGCGCGAAGGGAGCAGGGAAGGTGAGGCAATCTTGCGTTGATTTAAACATTATTTCTATGCCCCCCAGCATCTTGATGAGGGAGGCATATAGTGATTGTCCTGTCTGTTTGTGATTCCGTCCAGTTTACTAGATTTTACCATTTCGTCCAGCACCAACACTGCTTACTACACTGCAGATCCGCTATATCGCGATCCGTTATATCGCGATGTTCAATATATCGCGAATCGGCCGTGGATCCCGATTTTTTTTATGTACTTCAATATTTTCCTATTTCCAAATGCTCATAAATAAATCCAGTTTGATCTGGATTTTCGTGCCTTCATGGCGTCTCTTTTATTCACACTCTTGTAGAGCAACAAACAATACACCGACTCGCTCAACATCAAAGTGTAACAGTTTGACGTCATCAGCTTGCGCGCGTGCCACCCATGACAACGTCCTTGCACTGCTGTCGCTTTATTTGGCGACCGAATTACACACAGTCCACATGGAGGGTGTATACAGCAACTGTATGTCATAAATCAATACTGAGCTATCTGAATGACAAGAACGTAATCGATACGGCTTATCTGTTTCTTTTTTGTTTCAGGAGAAATGCTAACCACATATTGTTCGCGATATAGACACCTAATTTTGTTGCTATGTGCTACGAAACTTTTATAAAAAAATAAAGATCTCAATGTTCTCTGCGTTACAAAGTTTTTATATGGCGATCAATACACCCACGCTTTCCATGCGGACGACTGGACGTTGTACATGATTGTCAGCAGTTGTGCGCTTTTTCTAACAGAACAAAGAGTTTACACGAAATACATTTGTGTTGTAATTGTTAATAGAATTTATGTTTAATTCACGTGAATAGTGAAATTTGGATAAGCGTTTCGGACTTTATATTTGTATACGCGATTTGAAATTTATTCAACGGAATTAAAGGAATAATATTATATTTTCATATACAAATGGAATATTTTACATATGGATTTAATACATAATGGATGTTAACTACATTGAAATGGATGTGTTATTTACTAAATTACATTTATGTTTGAGATCGGGGAAAAACAGGCTAGTGTATACATGTATATCTACTGAATGGCCTGGCAAGTTATATCGCGATCTGGATATATCGCGATCGCGATCCGTGGACCCCGCGAAATCGCGATATAATGGAGTAACAGTGTACAACACTTGGATACTTACACAGTTGTTGCTTATGACCATTCCTAATCCAGGCATATCACCCAACCTCACTTTGACCTTGACCTAATTTGGACTTGGAAAAATTCAAATGGGAAACTTTCTAAATCATTCTTCTTTATGGTCATAGTAACTTGTTGAGACCTTAAAGGGTGTATCTACATTCTTTCATGTCAATTATTTTCAAAATAAGCAGATGAAAGTGACAATAACAATTGAAAGCAAAGAGAAAAACAAAAATGACGAAGGAAACACTTCAATATCAATATCAAATAAATGAACAAGTACTAGTGTCGACTTGTGCATCGTTGATTAGTGTTGTGCAACCTATACCAACTGTGAAGTCATTGTATATAAATGTATTTGAGTTGAGTTTCCGCATGTGATTACAACCTCACTTTAACCTTGACCTAATTAGGACTTTGGAAAAAATCATGTGGGCTATTTCTTGGTTAACTAGATTTTACCGTTTTGTCTAGCACCAACACTGCTTACAACAACACGTAGATACATATGGTCTAAAATAAAATATTGTTTGTTTCCCCTCCCGCGACCTACCCAGCAAAATCGCCGCAACCCCAACAAATTTATAGACCAAAGAAAACAATATTTTATTTTATTTGTGTGTGAAAATGCGGGGTGCGAATCCGTAAAAAGAATCCAATAGCATGTACAAATCTTACTTTCGAAAGACGCTTATAAAATGACTTTAAACGGACAGTTCTCGGTAACACGTGATTCGTGTATTTTGACGCATGCTTTTACGAAATGGATGCCTTAACATTCAGTGTCAGATTTTCGCTCACATATGCATGTTTTTTTTTAAAGACAAAGAACGCCCACCGGCAATTAACAAACTTGCCTTTATGCACCAAGTGTCCATTATCGATAAAATCTTGACGCAGGAGGAGTCAGCTTAACAAGAGCCAAACAGTCAGCCAATGAGAACGCATAAAATTTCCAACATGCAAATGAGCGTTGTTGTTAGAAAGTTTATCACGCCCTCATTCTAATTTTAATTAGTAAAGGTGCAAGTCATTTGTAACACATTTGCGTTAGGTATGTGTTTTGTTAAAGATATGCGTGTTTTTAACAGCCGCGCTTGTAATAAATAACTACAAATTAAAATAGTAAATAAATAAATAATTATAAATAAATATCATAATTTTGGTGAAAGGAACCGTTTACTAAGAATATGAATTACGACGTCATGTAACTCGACAAACTGATCGCGTCAAACGTCTTATTTTGTTTTTAAAAAGTACAATTACTAGATCTAGTAATAATTAACGAAAGTGTTATTAAAACTCATCAATGCACACGGATTTGAAATCTGCAAAAACTTTGGCTGAGGCAACATTTGAATGAAAGTTAGCAGAACTAAAGTCTTTGTCAAAAATGGAAGTAAATCAACATCAGCAACTTTTCTTTTATTTTAATTTATAAAAAATGTTGTGTTGCTTTCTTTTTATTAATGAACAAAGTCCTATTTGTTGTTATTTCCATAGAATGCTAATTCATTTATGCGCTAGCATTTGTGTTGTTCAGATACAGTCTTACAGATTGATGCTTTTAAATACTATCCACATGCTAAGCGTGTAACACCCTTTTCAGCTACAAACTGCTAGCCGCAGTTTGACAGTCACCATTGCTATGGCTGTTGCTAACAGCGTTCTGATTTGGATGCCCGGCAAATTGCAATGTCACTCTATTACTCCTTAGTATTAACAGGTTTTTATTATTAACACTCTTGTTTTTAACTTATGTTATTGTTTGTTCAATTTTGATAAATTATGATGAGGTAATTAGAACATAGTATTACATAAATAATCAGAACGTTATTAATCTACTACAACAAAAATATTAAGAATGTATACTATAAGATAACATTTCGAACATAAGGAAAACATGAATGAAAATGACTTATTGTGTATAAAAATAAAATATTTTTCCGACCTACCGACCCACACTTTATTAGCATGGGTCACGGGAGGGGAAACAAACAATATTTTATTTTTGGCCTATACTGTTGTTGTTTATAACCATTCCCAATCCACCCATATCACCCAACCTCATTTTGACCTTGACCTAATTTGGACTATTTTTTACATAATAAAGTTGTTGTTGCGTACTATTCTATAATAAAGTTTGACCACATGGGTCTGGACTCTAATTGGTCAACTGCTTTATATTTCACGGTTTGTCAATCCATCATTTTTAGCTCACCTGAGCACTAAGTGCTCTGTGAGCTATTGGTATAGGGGATCTCTCCGGCGGCGTCCAGTGTTCGTATGCCATCAACAATTTGGACCGTTATTGCAATAAAGACTACATTTTGTATTCAGTCTTGACCAAACTTGCACAGTTTGTGTATGACCATAAAATCTCGTACGGGATTGTTATTGGGTCAGATCAAATCAGTAACACCAGAGTTATTGCCACTTTTTCGTGCAAAATAAGTGCAAAAATGACATTTTCCAACATATAGACTTTATTTTTTATCCAATCTTAACTAAACTTTCACAGTTTGCGTATGACCATCAGATCTCAGCAGACGCCAAATATGGGCCAGATCGCCTTTCAAACACCAGAGTTATTGCCCTTTGTTTATTAAAAAATATACAAAAATGGACATTATTCAGGATAGAGACTTCATTTTTCATCCAATCTTCACGAATCGTGTACAGTTTGTCTATGAACGTAAGACTACAGGTGAAGTCGAATAAAAGTGTGATCGAGCCAGATACACCAGAGTTATTGCCCCTTGTGTTTGGAAAAAAACATCAACAAGTTATCAATGATTGGCTTGCACACACAATTTTGGATTCAATGTTGACCAGACTTACACAGTTTGCGCATGACCATACTAATTGATTGATAAAATTTGATTTCCAACAGTTGCAAGACTTGCATGCAGTTATTTGTACATGCAACATTGATGTCTTCAGAGCCTGCATTAACATCATTTATCATCATTGGACAGAAAATTATCGAAGAAAAAACAAAACTTTACCGTATAGCACAGCCACCACAATTATCGCATTGCAACTAGTTCTCCAAAACTGTTTGCGAAAAAACATCAAAATCTAGTGTTTCTACATTTTCCAGAATTGTCAATGACTTCATGAAAAAGGGTCAGGTTAGAAAATCCAGAAAATGATGATTTGAGCAGGGGTGAGAATTTCCGCTGATTTTTTGGTGTTTGAGATCAATATAAATCCGAGGAGAAAATTTGACGGGGGGGGTAGTGGGGGGGGTAACCCCAAAGACGAATTCCGATCGTCTGGCAGTTTCCATTCGGTAAAATTTTTACATTACCTCCGAGTTCACGTTCAGTGCCTCTCATTTGAAGCAAGATTTCATATCGGCCAATGATAAAGCAGCTTTCATTTCGCTCAGCCAATCACAATTCGCGTATCTTATGCATTATCAAATTGATTCAAAATGGCGGACGAATGCTAGCGTTCCAAAAGTTAAACTGAACAAGGCAGACCAAAGGACAGCTATATCCCCCGCCGTGATCCTTCATTAGATTTTAAAGGTGACTTTGAAGTATCACACTGACCTTAATCAGTTTCATGAAAATTCCTTAAAGGCCATAGGAGATATGGAGCTGACACGAAAATGGAAGCTCAAACATTTGACCTTTAAGTGTGACCTTGACCTTGAGGTGGCAGACTGCTCCATGCCTTCTGCACATCGCCTCAATGTGATAAACATTTGAGCCAAGTTTTATGAAAATCCTTCAAAGGGCATAGGAGATATGGAGCAGACACAAAAATGGAGGCTCAAACATTTGACCTTCAAGTGTGACCTTGACCTTGAGTTGGCGTGACTGTCTCATGCCTTCTGCACATTGCCTCAATGTGATTAACATTTGAGGCTAGTTTCATGAAAATCTTTTAAAGGGCACAGGAGATATTGAACGGACATGAAAAACATTCAACCTTCAAGTGTGACCTTGAGTTGGCGTTACTGGCGTATGCCTTCTGCACATGGTCTCAATGAGCAAAACATTTGAGCCAAGTTTTATGAAAATTCTTCAAAGGGTATAGGGGTTATGGTGCGGACGCGAAAAACGGACATGAAAATGGAGGCTAAAAAATTTAACCTTCAAGTGTGTCCTTGACCTTGAGCTGGCGTGAAAGGCCTTCTGCACGTCATCTCAATGATCTAAACATTTGAGCCAAGTTTCATGGAGCGGACACGAAATGGAGGCTAGAATATTTTACCTTCAAGTGTGACCTTGACCTTGAGCCAGCGTGACTGACTGTGACTTTGACCTTGAGCCGGCGTGAATGACTCGTGCCTTCTGCACATCGTCTCAACATTTGAGACAAGTTTCGTGAAAATCCTTCAAAGGGTATAGGAGATATGGAGCTGATACGAAAAAGTTACGCACAGACGGACGGACGGACGAAGGGCATTCCTATAACCCCCCTCCTGCTTTGCGGCGGGGGATTAAAAATGGAAGTAATAAACTTAAAAGACGCACACAAAGTCAAGGAATGTTATAAAAATAAATTCAATTTCAAATGGCTAGAGAAAGAAGTCAATGTAACAATTGGAAAAGACAAGCGAAAGGTGTCGTTAATGGAGGATTTTGTTAAACTAATCTCTGCTGGCATTGCTGACATTGTGAAGTGCAAACTGTACCAAAACATGTTTCAGTGCTGTTGATATCTGGTTATTAATTTATATGTTACAAGAATAGAGATTTTCTTTATGTTCAAACATTCATGTTTAAAATTAAATGACTTTTATAGATGTATAATTCTTTCGATCTAGTCATTTTAAAATAAGAATAGTCAATAACAACCAATTTAGTGCTTATTTACAAATTATTGTTACAATGTTCAACCGTGTCTGTTGTTGTAAAGTATGAAATAATTAAGAAGTGCTTTGTTTGTGTGCCAATATTAACAAGCAGCTAATAGAAACATAAAATACTATTGACCTGTAAAGTCTTCTCTATGAATTCTTACACATCTGTTAATGCAGGAGACTGATGCAATTAATGATTATAAAGGGCACAAAGGGTCTTGAACCGACCTTTATCCCAACAACGGAAAGTTCCTCTTTTTTTCAAAATTTGCATTCTCACCCGTTTGAGAACCATTACCAAAAAAAACGCACATCCACTACCCAACTTGTACTTGAGTTAGGCCATTGCACTAACCGATATTTTAAAATCAAAATTGTTCCTATCCCCCTCTGCGTATTGTTCAGATACCTTAATTTTCAAACCTGTCACAACACTATGGTCTTCATCTGTACCACTTCTCAGGTGAGCGCTTTGGGACATCATGGCCCTCTTGTTTAAGAAGGCCAAATCCAAGATTATGACTGATCTGCTAAAACACCTTGGGTTGTTTGTGATGCTTTCAGGAGTAGATCTGAGTACATGAGCACTCTACTGAAGGACCTGTGTATGTACTACAGCTACAATGAATACCTTATGGAAAAACTGATGAGTCTGTTTCCTTCCGAGGTAGGCATACTGTTTTGTGTCATTTTGATAAAGTGCATGGTGATTTTGATAAAGTGCTCGGTCATTTTGATAAAGTGCATGGTCATTTTGATAAAATACAGTCATCTTGATAAATAAATGGTCATTTGGGTTGAGGACACGGTCCTTTTGATACAGCACAAGGTCATTTTGATAAAGCACACATCCATTTTGATAAAGCACACAATCATTTTGATAAAGCACACATTCATTTTGATAAAGCACACATTCATTTTTATAAAGCACACATTCATTTTTATAAAGCACACATTCATTTTTATAAAACACTCATTCATTTTGATATAGCAGACATTCATTTTTATAAAGCACACATTCATTTTGATAAAGCACACATTCATTTTTATAAAACATTCATTTTGATAAAGCAGACATTCATTTTGATAAAGCACACATTCATTTTGATAAAGCACACATTCATTTTTATAAAACACTCATTCATTTTGATAAAGCACATGGTCATTTTGATAAAGCACACAGGCATTTAGATAAAGCACATGGTCACAGATTTGTTTGCTTTCTTATGTCAATGAGAAATATGATATTCGTCCTGTTTACACTGGAACAAAAAACAGACTAAACATCATTGGACTCTACCTTGATTATCAGCTCCAAAGTGTCATATTTTCCCGTTATATGGACCTAAATCGGCTTGCTGCTCAGATCAAATTAATTTGAGTTTTGTAATCATTAACAAAGTTTGAAATCTGTGTCAAGAATTTGTATGCCCCCGGCATCTTGATGCAGGAGGCACATAGTGATTTTCCTGTCCGTCTGTGATTCTGTCCGTGATTTCGTACGATGTTAACTAGATTTCACCGTTTTGTCTAGCACCAACATCGCTTACTACCACACTTGGATACTTTCCACTTCATATTGCATACTGCATATCATTTAATATGTAATGTGTTTTTGTTTCTTTATAAGTATACATAAATTATATTTCATTGAGACAGAAGAAGATCATGAATGGTAATGAAATATCTTGGCTCGTACTTACTTCTTGACTTATATACTTGTAGTAATACATTCAAACAGTTTGCAGTAACTATGTGCACAACCATTTATTTTAGATAATAGATTTTCTGGAATCTAACGAGGTTCCACGACCTGTGACAATACGTACCAACACCCTGAAGACCCGGCGTAGGGACCTGGCCCAGGCGCTGATCAACCGAGGCGTAAATCTGGACCCAATTGGAAAATGGTCCAAGGTTGGTCTGGTTGTATACGACTCCCAAGTCCCCATAGGTAAGTCCCATATACAAATTTTGAGGTATTTACATGTAAGAGTCATGTACATAATTCCCAAATAAGTGAAATTTCGCCTGTATATTTATCATACCCTACATATTCAGTGTATTGTGACCTACATTCTAGGTGCCACGCCTGAGTACCTGGCAGGCCACTACATGCTGCAGGGTGGGTCCAGCTTCCTGCCCGTAATGGCCCTGGCCGCCCAGGAGAGTGAGAGAGTGCTGGACATGTGCTCAGCCCCCGGCGGCAAAACCACATACATAGGTACAGATATGCGATTCAATGTAGCAGAACACGTGCTTGTATTACGTTATCAGTAGATTGTATGATGGTCATGTGCAAATCACAAAGAAGCAGCGAAAAAGCTGATTGAACTGAAAAAAGTTGAAATAAACTGTTGAGAAGTCACCTGAAACACATTTTCTAATATTTTGTTGTTCATGGAAGGCTTCCCAGGCTCAAAACTAAACTCTTGATCCATGTACTGGTAGATTGAGTTTGTAAATGCAAGTTAGTTGGTGTATAGAATAGTAATAAACTAGTATTCATATATTATTGGATGTTCAGTTTCTACACTTGGCAGAAAATATGCTTTGTGTAGAACCGACTTTCCAGCATTATACACTGTATTTATGTTGCAGCTGCTTTAATGCGGAACACGGGCATGCTGTTTGCTAACGACGCCAACAAGGACCGAGTGAAAGCAGTGGTTGCCAACGTACACAGGATGGGCATCACCAACACGGTCATCTCCGACGTCGATGGTAGACGTCTGCCTGAGGTAAAGGGTCCATAGTGAACCTTTGATAACTCCTATTTAGTTTTGATAACTCCAATTGAGTTTTGATAACTCCAATTGAGTTTTGATAACGTTTGATAACTCCAGTTTAGTTTTGTTAACTCCTGATAACTTCAATTTAGTTTTGATAACTCCAATTTAGTTTTGATAACTCCAATTTAGTTTTGATAACTCCTGATAACTCCAGTTTAGTTTTGATAGGTCCAATTTATTGATAATTCCAATGTTTTCGTGATAACTCCAATGTTGTTTTGATAACTCCAATTTTGTTTTGATAACTTCAATTTAGTTTAGTTTTGGTAACTCCAATTTAGTTTGATAACTCCATTTTAGTTTGCAAACTCCAATTTAGTTTTGATAGCTCCAATTTTTTGATAACTAGAGTTTTGTTTTGATAACTCCAAGTTTGTTTTGATAACTCCAATTTTGTTTTGGTAACTCCAATTCAGTTTTGTAACTCTTATTTTGTTTTGATAACTCCAATTTAGTTTTGACAACTCCAATTTTGTTTTCATTACTCCAATTTAGTTATGATAACTCCAATTTAGTTTTAATAACTTCAATTTAGTTTTGATAACTTCAACTTAGCTTTGATAACTCCAATTTATTTTATTTTAGTTTTGATAACTCCAATTTAGTTTTGATAACTCCAATTCAGTTTTATTTTAGTTTTGATAATTCCTATTTAATTTTGTTTTGGTAACTCCAATTTTGTTTTGATAATTCCAATATAGATTGAAAACTCTGATTTAGTTTTCATTACTCCAATTTAGTTATGATAACTCCAATTTAGTTTTAATGACTTCAATTTAGTTTTGATAACTTCAATTTAGCGTTGATAACTCTAATTTATTTTATTTTAGTTTTGATAACTCCAATTTAGTTTTGATAACTCCAATTAAGTTTTATTTTAGTTTTAATAATTCCAATTTAGTTTTGATAACTTTAATTTAGTTTTGATAACTCCAATTTTGTTAAAACTACATAAAAGCTTTGTAATGTAAAGCTTTATTTTGTTATCTCAAACTTTCTGGTTTTAAAGTTCCAGATATGTTGCAGTGGAGAATAATTCTCAAATGCCTTTCCCCTGTATTTGATATAAAATACCTATTTTCAAATAAATAAATAAAATATTTAATTTGAGTTAACTGAGTCAGATATTGGGTATTTTGAACGATGTGTATGTGGAAGCCATTTCAAATTCCTTTTGACTTCAAATTTGATTTTGACCAGGGATATTATTCACAAAACTTAACACAGAAGTTTATTTTCATACACAATTCAAACGTAAGTTAAATGCAAAAATGTTATTTTTAGCTTATTTAAATCAATATTTTGTAAGAACAAGTAATGCTGAACTTCGTTATCTCGAAGACACTGGGAGTTCACAAATGGCTTCAAGATACCGAAGTTTGACATATCCAAATATAGACTTTTAAGAATTGTTTAGTCCAAAAGTTACATAATTTGTTATATATAAAATAGTGATCCTGTATACATATAAAGAACTGAAAACCAGTCATCAATTATTCAATTCAAGTTCTGTCATTTGTAATAAAAGTTTATTAGTTTTAAACTCAAACTTACTATTAATAAATTTGTAAGACTTCTAATGGCTGTTAGCTTAATACGGTAATAATTTTATAAAAATGTAAGGAATTATTCTATAGACATTAAGTTGTTGAAAAACTTGCCCTGACTGATTGAATTTATTACTGTTCTAGTAAAAAGTTTTTTAACATGTTTATTGCTTAAGCCCAAATGAGCTAATCCTTCCATAAAGTATGAAAAATGTTATTCAATGTCCTGGTCAGATTGCTTTGAATTACAATGTCCTGTTACACGTCCACGTGCAGATCATGAAGGGGTTTGACCGCGTTCTGCTGGATGCCCCCTGCAGTGGGTCAGGGGTCATCTCCAAGGACCCAGAGGTCAAGGTCACCAAGGACGAGCCGGACATCCTGCGGTGTTCACAGCTGCAGAAGGAGCTCCTACTAGCCGCCATAGACTGCTGCAACTCCAAGTCAAAGACGGGGGGATATGTCGTGTACTCCACATGCTCTGTGCTTGTAAGTAATTAAACTGTCCTCTTAAAAAATGTCCACAGACACAAATTTACCAGTCATCGAAATAAGCAATTTGGGCCAGCAAGCCCGAATTCTCATATTATGACTTTAGAGCACAAAAATATTTTAAACCCTCCAATATAAAACTGAGTATCTAAGCAAGCCCAGTTCAATATTTACCAGTGCAGGGCTTACGGGCATGTGCTAATTTTGATCACTGTTTTTCTTGTTTACATGTTTTTCTTGTTGACATGTTGGTAAGGTAAAGTGAATATTCAAATTACACTTGTTAAGTATATGCCTACAAACTGCTGAGGGATTAAGTGCTATTGTTTTTTTTTATCAAGCCATTTTTTATGAAATTATTCACCTTTAAAGTTCAGCAAAAGCAGGAACTCTTAAATTCAATATTGACTTGATTGTTATTTTTAAACCTTTAATAAATTGTCAGAGTCTCAAAGGTTTTTAGTATCGTTTAGCAAAGAACAAGCAACACAAAGTTGTATTAGATAATTATTTTTACCTATTGTGTGTTGATATTTTGCAGGTTGAAGAAAATGAATGGGTAGTCGATTACGCTTTGAAAAAACGCAATGTGAAACTGGTTCCAACTGGTCTGGACTTTGGGAAGGATGGCTTCGTCAAGTGAGTAGTAATACCAATTCAGCCACCTGTGTAAAAATGTGTTGACTAAATCATTAATAATGCAATAGTTATCTACCGTCATTGATTTGTAATTCAATTGTTATATACAAATTGACTTAACATTTAAATGATGCTTATTTGTTTCATGTAATATAATAAATAAAATTGAAATACAGAGTAAAAAAGTTTAAAATTGAAACAAAGTAGCGACAGTTGGTTATAAGTTCTTCGGAAAAAATATCAAATAAAAATAGTATGTTTGTGTATTGTAATGACATTTAGAATCTAAGAGACCATTGTAACAATCAAACAATCGAAATAGCATATATTTGTATAATAAAAAGTTAACACAAGTAAAACTGGATAGATGGGCAGATTGGCATTCAAATATTTATATACACTGCACTAATTGTATCCGTAATCTGACAATAACTGTCGGGGAATATCACATTTTGTTCAGGGAAAATGAGGTAAATATCAGAGAATTTTACTTCAGAATTTCAGTGGCCACCCTGAATATATGTTGCATTGGGAACGGATCAGCCAGTCTGCCCCTGAGAACAGTAAAGTCAGGGGCCATATCCACAAAGCTCCTAAGGAAAATCTTAACTTAAGTCATATTTAAGGAGAAATTTCAAACAAAATTTTTCTTTTAAAATCATTATTGTTTATTCGAAATTTGGATAAATAATAAGTATAAGTTGATTCTTTACCCAATTAAAACCATTTTATACAAAATAAACTTTAAATGAACCAGCCACAGACCTTAGGAATTGTATGATTTTAAGGAATTTATGTAAGTTTTCCCTAAGGAGCTTTGTGGATATGGGCCCAGTCTTGTTTAACTATTGACATTTTATTGTTCAGTTTTGAGAAACACAAGTTCCACCCGAGTCTGAAACTGGCGAAGCGTTTCTACCCACACACCCACAACCTGGACGGGTTCTTTGTAGCGAAACTTAAGAAATTCTCCAACACCATTCCAGGAATGGAGGGTAAGTGTTGCACGTAAGAAGAGTCTGTGTTATTAGTGGTCAAATTTTGGGTTGTATCTGATGATTATTTTTATTTCCCCACATTGGAGATGGCAGGGTATGTTGGTTTGCAGATGTTGGTTGGTCTGTCAGTCCAACATTTTTCATCAGATCTTCACCAAACTTGATGAAATGTTTGTGTACATAACATATTGGCCAAATAATCAACCAAATGACTCCAAGAAATACAGAGTTATAGCGGTTGAATTATTTATTTACAATTAGCCTTATGGTCTGCTTGTACAATGTTATGTTTCTACTATGTTCTGTTTTTACTATGTTCTGATTCTACTATGTGCTGTTTCTAATATGTTCTGTTTCTACTAATTTCTGTCTCTACTATGGTCTGCTTGTACAATGTTATGTTTCTACTGTGTTTTGTTTTTACTATGTGCTGATTCTACTATGTGCTGTTTTTAATATGTTCTGTTTCTAATGTTCTGTTTCTACTTTCAGAGAAGAAAGATGATAAACTTGGAGAGCTGGGAGGCTTCTTTGATTCCGAGAACAATCCAGGTATGATGTGACATTGTCATGGCTGAATGTAGGAATACTACAGGGCCAGGACGCACTCTGACATTGTCATGGCTGAATGTAGGCATACTACAGGGCCAGGGCTCACTCTGACATTGTCATGGCTGAATGTAGGCATACTACAGGACCAGGGCTCACTCTGCCATTGTCATGGCTGAATGTAGGCATACTACAGGCCCAGGACGCACTCTGCCATTGTCATGCCTGAATGTAGGCATACTACAGGGCCAGGACACACTCTGACATTGTCATGGCTGAATGTAGGCATACTACAGGGCCAGGGCTCACTCTGACATTGTCATGGCTGAATGTAGGCATACTACAGGGCCAGGACGCACTCTTCCATTGTCATGGCTGAATGTAGGCATACTACAGGCCCAGGACGCACTCTGCCATTGTCATGGCTGAATGGAGGCATACTACAGGGCCAGGGCTCACTCTGCCATTGTCATGGCTGAATGTAGGCATACTACAGGGCCAGGACGCACTCTGACATTGTCATGGCTGAATGTAGGCATACTACAGGGCCAGGGCTCACTCTGCCATTGTCATGGCTAAATGTAGGCATACTACAGGGCCAGGGCTCACTCTGCCATTTTCATGCCTGAATGTAGGCATACTACAGGGCCAGGACACACTCTGACATTGTCATGCCTGAATGTAGGCATACTACAGGGCCAGGATGCACTAAGACATTGTTTTGGCTGAATGTAGGCATACTACAGGGCCAGGACGCACTCTGACATTGTCAATGGCTGAATGTAGGCATACTACAGGGCCAGGACGCACTCTGCCCTTGTCATGGCTGAATGTAGGCATACTACAGGGCCAGGGCTCACTCTGCCATTGTCTTGGCTGAATGTAGGCATACTACAGGGCCAGGGCTCCCTCTGGCATTGTCATGCCTGAATGTAGGCATACTACAGGGCCAGGACACACTCTGCCATTGTCATGGCTGAATGTAGGCATACTACAGGGCCAGGGCTCACTCTGACATTGTCATGGCTGAATGTAGGCATACTACAGGGCCAGGACGCACTCTGACATTGTCATGGCTGAATGTAGGCATACTACAGGGCCAGGGCTCACTCTGACATTGTCATGGCTCAATGTAAGCATACTACAGGCTCTGAGCGCACTCTGCCATTGTCATGGCTGAATGTAGGCATACTACACGGCCAGGACACACTCTTGACATTGTCATGGCTGAATGTAGGCATACTACAGGGCCAGGATGCACTCGGCCATTGTCATGCCTGAATGTAGGCATACTACAGGGCCAGGACGCACTCTGCCATTGTCATGGCTAAATGTAGGCATACTACAGGGCCAGGGCTTACTCTGCCTTTGTCATGCCTGAATGTAGGCATACTACAGGGCCAGGGCTCACTCTGCCATTGTCATGGCTGAATGTAGGCATACTACAGGGCCAGGACGCACTCTGCCATTGTCATGGCTGAATGTAGGCATACTACAGGGCTAGGACGCACTCTTCCATTGTCATGGCTGAATGTAGGCATACTACAGGGCCAGGGCTTACTCTGCCATTGTCATGCCTGAATGTAGGCATACTACAGGGCCAGGACGCACTCTGCCATTGTCATGCCTGAATGTAGGCATACTACAGGGCCAGGACGCACTCTGCCATTGTCTTGGCTGAATGTAGGCATACTACAGGGCCAGAACGCGCTCTGACATTGTCATGTCTGAATGTAGGCATACTACAGGGCCAGGGCTCACTCTTCCATTGTCTTGGCTGAATGTAAGCATACTACAGGGCCAGAACGCACTTTGACATTGTCATGCCTGAATGTAGGCATACTACAGGGCCAGGGCTCACTCTGCCATTGTCATGGCTGAATGTAGGCATACTACAGGGCCAGGACGCACTCTGCCATTGTCATAGCTGAATGTAGGCATACCACAAACCAGGACGCACTCTGACATTGTCATGCCTGAATGTTGGCATACTACAGGGCCAGGACGCACTCTTCCATTGTCATGGCTGAATGTAGGCATACTACAGGGCCAGGACGCACTCTGCCATTGGCATGCCTGAATGTAGGCATACTACAGGGCCAGGACGCACTCGGACATTTTCTTGGCTGAATGTAGGCATACTACAGGGCCAGAACTCACTCTGCCATTGTCATGGCTGAATGTAGGCATACTACAGGGCCAGGGCTCACTCTGCCATTGTCTTGGCTGAATGTAGGCATACTACAGTGCCAGGGCTCACTCTGCCATTGTCATGGCTGAATGTAGGCATACTACAGGGCCAGGACGCACTCTGCCATTGTCGTGCCTGAATGTAGGTATACTGCAGGGCCAGGGCTCACTCTGCCATTGTCATGGCTGAATGTAGGCATACTACAGGGCCAGGACGCACTCTGCCATTGTCATAGCTGAATGTAGGCATAGCACAGGGCCAGGACGCACTCTGACATTGTCATGCCTGAATGTTGGCATACTACAGGGCCAGGACGCACTCTTCCATTGTCATGGCTGAATGTAGGCATACTACAGGGCCAGGACGCACTCTGACATTGTCATGTCTGAATGTAGGCATACTACAGGGCCCGGGCTCACTCTGCCATTGTCATGGCTGAATGGAGGCATACTACAGGGCCAGGACGCACTCTGCCATTGTCGTGCCTGAATGTAGGTATACTACAGGGCCAGGACGCACTCTGCCATTGTCATGGCTGAATGTAGGCATACTACAGGGCCAGGATGCACTCTGACATTGTCATGGCTGAATGGAGGCATACTACAGGGCCAGAATGCACTCTGCCATTGTCTTGGCTGAATGGAGGCATACTACAGGGCCAGGGCTTACTCTTCCATTGTCATGGCTGAATGTAGGCATACCACAGGGCCAGGACGCACTCTTCCACTGTCATGCCTGAATGTAGGCATACTACAGGGTCAGGACGCACTCTGACATTGTCATGCCTGAATGTAGGCATACTACAGGTCCAGGACACACTCTGCCATTGTAGTGGCTGAATGTAGGCATACTACAGGGCCAGGGCTCACTCTTCCATTGTCATGGCTGAATGTAGGCATACTACAGGGTCAGGACGCACTCTGACATTGTCATGCCTGAATGTAGGCATACTACAGGTCCAGGACACACTCTGCCATTGTAGTGGCTGAATGTAGGCATACTACAGGGCCAGGGCTCACTCTGCCATTGTCATGGCTGAATGTAGGCATACTACAGGGCCAGGGCTCACTCTTCCATTGTCATGGCTGAATTTAGGCATACCACAGGGCCAGGGCTCACTCTGCCATTCGCCGAAGTAGCCAATGGCTACAAATTTCACCATTTGGATAAAGAAATTTCCATTTTTGCTACAACTTTTTCTTCATCAGACCCTATAAAATACCCTATATATAAGAATGGATTTTCAGTACTCCAGATAGATAGTTGTACTTTGCACTTACTTCTTTAAAATACCCAATATATGAGTAGGATTTCAGTTCTCCAGATAAATATGCCTAATTACCATAATTTGGTGGGTTACCATAATTTTGTGGCCGTTTAAAACTAATAGAATTTTTGCTCGTGCACCTGAAAACATTGTCCAAATTACTATAACTGTTAAGTGAATTGTATATTTTTGCAGTATCTGAGAAGGAAATCATATTAAATGTCAACCAGTAAGTGACTTTCATTTAAATCACCAATTTATGACATTAAATACACAAATTATTCTCTACCCAACAACAACTTTGGAATTAAATTCATGAAATTTCGTTCTATTTAAATCGTATACTTAGAACAGTTTTCCAAGAATAATTGCACATGTATGATTATCTCCCTTGTGTTTATTTCTCAGTGGAAATTTGCTATTTTCAGTAAAAAAAAATACATAAAAATCCGCCTTCCCTTAATTTGACTGACATTTTCAAACTTTAAACTTTAAGTTAGCATTCCTACCCATAAATCGCTGCGTGCAATTTTATCATTTATTTAATATTTAAGAACAGTAACAAACACAATAGTATATTGATAGATTCATGAAGCCTCAAGTTAAAACTGCACAACAAAAATTGAACAAGTGTGTAGATTTCGTGAGGCCTATATTGTTACCTTTTAAAAAATATGATAAGGAGTGTGTATTTATAATGAAATTTGCAAAAACACTAGTTTCACCAAGATTTTCGGTTGTTGATCAGCACAGGGTCCAGCACAAACAAAGTGAAACTAAATTGATTCTGTAAACACTCTTTCACAACCAAAGTAGGCCAGCCAATCAGAACCCACGAAATTATGAGAAGCTTCCAGACGATACAGATCAGTAGGATCAGGTACAATAACCCAACATTTACATGAAATAGCAACAATAATCGGTCTTTTAATTACTTTGATTGCAAAGAGGACATTGCAAATTGTGTTTTATCCAACTCAGTGGTGAGATAACAGAGTGTATTGAACGTGCATGCGTCACAATCGTAAATAAGACCCACAAAATTTGGGTGACAGGGCATATTTGTACTGGGTGTAAATGTACACTTACTTCCGAAAATTTGGGAGTAAATGTACACTCAGTTTAGAATATATGGGGGTAAATGTACACTCAGTTCAGAATATAAGGGGGGATAAAGGTACACTCAGTTCAGAATATATGGGGGTAAATGTACACTCAGTTTAGAATATATGGGGGTAAAGGTACACTCAGTTCAGAATATATGGGGGTAAAGGTACACTCAGTTCAGTATATATGGGGGTAAATGTACACTCAGTTTAGAATATATGGGGGTAAATGTACACTCATTTTCAGAATATATGGGGGGTAAAGGTACACTCAGTTCAGAATATATGGGGGTAAATGTACACTCAGTTTAGAATATATGGGGGTAAAGGTACACTCAGTTCAGAATATATGAGGGTAAAGGTACACTCAGTTCAGAATATATGGGGGTAAAGGTACAGTCTATGCATGATTAGTGGCGTAAATTTACATCCAACAATACATTGCGATATGTGGTGAAGACCAGATTATTATATTAATAATCTTTTATAATGCAGTCATACGTATACAATAATGTTACAAGTCAGATTTCGGAACATTTAAGACTTTTATTGCTAATTACTGAACATACCAACTGCACATTCAGGTAGGCAGGTTTGTCACAACTTTTATCAGTTTCTGTCTTCCTGTCACTAATGTACGTGAACATCAAAAAAATTGTGCGTAAATGTACACCCAAATTTTGTTTTCCTCTATGTATCTTCAATTATTTGTGCATAATTTACGCGTTTATGTGCCTTATCTGGGCCTCTGTGATTTCAATGTTGTATGGTAAATTAGGCTAATAAAATGTTGAAGCCAGGCCAACCCTTCAGGGCCTGTATACGTGGATCAGTAGCACCCTACGTAAAAATATAAACTTCTGTCTATAGGGAATGTGTGCAATCTCATTAACATCAACTCCAGTCTGATGCTACTATATTGTCCGCTAACTGGATCTGATGACTTCGCATTAGGGTTCACGTTCAGATTACCTTTTTAGGAGCCAATCAAATTGTTGCCTTCAAAATGTTGCGGTATAACTTTATATATAAAAAACCACAAAAACTATGCACGAAATTAATTTGAACTTTGTATGTTTAGTAGCCTAAGGTACCACTGTATGTATTGTTATCCGCATGAAAATTAAGTGAATGATTTATTCCCCCGAGGATCAGCTGAAAATGCCTCACTTCAAAAACCGTGGCCAAACTGAGCTGTGCATAAACCAATTTCATTAGGTGCAGCAGGGCTGCTGTTTTATTGTTCGAAAGGTCATTTGAACATGACCTGTTATACGATGTCTTCAGATCCTAACAACGTTAGGATTTGATTTTAATTAGATCAGGAAAGTGTGCAACAAAGAGACAAAGTCCTGTTCAAAATAACATGTATCGTACTTTACACATTGTCCGAGTGTTTTTTGTAGGTCACAAAAAATGTAAACATAGGTCTTCGTTTATTTTACCGTAAATACAACAAAGGTTCTATTCCCATTAGCGGTGAAATCTAATAAGTATTATATATACATTGTTTTGATTAAAAAAAGTTTTTTTTAGAACTATTGCAGCCAGTAAATTTGCTCATGACAACAGAGTTAACATGTTTCGCAAGTTTGTTGTGGTCTAATTTTTCTTGTTAAGACTGCTAGTCACTTTCTTATTTCAGAAACAGCTGAGGCGGATACAACAGAAACAGATGTTAACAAAAGTGGAGATAAAACGACAAGTAAAAAGGACAAGAAGAAGTCTTTCAACAAAGGACTGTCAAGTAGTAAATCTGTAAACGATAGTAGTAATAAAGACGCTAGTTTTTCAAGTAAATCAGATGGCAGTGTCAGCGGAGACAAGCAGAGTCCAGGGCCAAAGGGCAAGAAATTTGGACAGAAAAAGCAGTGGAAAAATAACAAGAATGCTGGAGGTGGGTCGGGTGGTGCGAAGTTCAAGCCTGGAAAGTTTAAACGGTTCAAATCGGGCGGCAAAGATAGAGGGAAGGGGGGAAGAGGTAATTGAAGAGAATGTGTTGTTAGGGAGTTCAATGTTGTTGTTTTTTTGTGATGCACGTTTGGGATGAACTTAGGAAAGTCCATGTATATAGTCATGGTTATATATACTGAACCAAAAAGAACTTTCGTTAAGTACATTACAAATTGTCACCGTTACATAAGAGTTGTGCACACATAAATATATGTGGTTATTGTAAAATCGTTCTTCTTTGAAAAATCAACCAGTTAATCCTAGTAGAATCATAAGACAAATTTATACAGCAAACCGAAGATTTCAGTCAAATCTATACAAACGTTAAAAAATTACCTACATTCAAACTTAGTGTAAGTTTCTTTTTTGGTTCAGAATATATAGTTCTTAAGGTGCAATTAAAGACCAATGTCTGAGTTTGTAATAGGTGAAGCATTGTTGTTTGTTTAACTGGTGGCATCTGTTAAGATAAGCAGCTACTGAATGAAATCGCTCTTTCCATGTCATGTTGATAAACCATTTTGTGTACTGTGTTAGTAGGACACCATTAGACCAAGATGAAGCCATCAGGAATTGTATTTTAAAGCTCTTTACGGAAATCTGAAATAAATTTCTTAAAACTGTAAGTGATCCTTAAGTTTTTTGTGTAGGTATTTTTACATAAGATTGTTTAAATCAAGTAAATAATGAACACATGTTTTTAAATGTATTTTTGGGTGGACACAAATCATTGTTCATTTCACATGGGGTACTTGAGCTTTCGGCAAAACACATTTGGGTTGAAAGAACTTTTTGTTGTAGTTGACTGGTGGTTTCGGTGAAGTGATCTCTCATTTGTGTTAACAAACTTTATTGTGTAAAGACCAATTAATTAACTTTAATTTTATCTTAGGAACTTTGTAATTAGCGGCCCAGAGCTTAACAAACATAGCTATTTCTTATTTAGATGGTTTGCTAACATTGTGAGACATTTTTCACGTACACTTTTGTAATTAAATAGCATTTCTATTATCGTTATATCACCTTCAATTTAGTAAATATATGATACATTGATATTGCGTGTTAGACAGTGTTGATCAAATGCCATCAGATTGTCAATACACCTGTAATAAAATGTAGCACAGTAAATAATTCTGTAACAAAATGATTGATTCTGTAATAAAATGGAGCACAGTAAATAATTATGTAATAAAATGTAACAAAATGAATGATTCTGTAATAAAATGTAGCACAGTAAATAATTATATAATAAAATGTAACAAAATGAATGATTCTATAATAAAATGTAACGCTGAATAATTCTGTAAAAAATGAAGTTTGCTTCATTATAAACAAAGCATACTTTGAGCAGACTTAATAAACTTGTTAGGCCAGAGTTTTTTTATTTCTTGGTTCTCTGACATTTTTGGAAAAGTGTCCGGTTGGATGAGGGAAAAAAATAGAAATAAGAAAACAACACAGAATTTTGTAAGTTAATGACTAGAATTTCACAAATCAAAATGGGCATAGATATTAAAATCTAAATGCATTATGACTTACAAAAATCATATTACACAACATTAACTTAATCACTACATGATAATCATGACATTAATTATTTTTTTTGCATTCCGTGTAACTGGTTGAAACCCTTTCCCAAGGTCATTTTTAGCTCGACTGTTCGAAGAATAGATGAGCTTTCCTACTACCCCCGGCGTCGGTGTACAGGTCCACGTCTGAATTTGGTTAGTTTTATTCAAGTAGTATTGTAACTTCAAAACTACATAAGTTATTCACTTGAAACTTGGAATATACCTTTGTCATCAACTCCAGTGTCAGGGGCAACATTTCCCATATCTCTGTTTTGTATTTTGACAGAGTTATGCCCCTTTTTCACTTAGATTTTCTGGTTAAAGTTTATATTCAAAAGTTTTGTAACTTCAAAACTATATAAGTTATTCACTTCAAACTTGTAACTAACCTTTGTCATCAAACTCCAGTATCAAGGGCAACATTCCGTAAAACTCTGTTTTGTATTTTGACAGAGTTATGCCCCTTTTTCACTAGATTTTCTTGTTAAAGTTTATATTCAAAAGTTTTGTAACTTCAAAACTACATAAGTTATTCACTTGGAACTAACCTTTGTCATCAACTTCAGTGTCAGGGGCAACAAAACCCATAACTCTTATTTGTATTTTGACAGATTTATGCCCCTTTTTCACTTAGAATTTCTGGTTAAAGTTTATTTTCAAAAGTTTTGTAACTTCATAACTACATAAGTTATTCACTTGAAACTTGGAACTAACCTTTGTCATCAACTCCAGTATCAAGGGCAACATTCCTCATAACTCTGTTTTGTATTTGACAGAGTTATGCCCCTTGTTCACATAGGTTTTCTGGGTAAAGTTTGTTTTGTATTTGACAGAGTTATGCCCCTTGTTCACATAGGTTTCTGGTTCAAGTTAATATTCAAAAGTTTTGTAACTTCAATATTACAAAAGCTATTCACTTGAAACTTGGAATATTATAATATACCTTTGTCATCAACTCCAGCATCAAGGTGATCATTCCCCATAACTCTGTTTTGTATTTTGATAGAGTTATGTCCCTTTTTCACATAGATTTTCTGTTTAAAGTTTATATTCAAAAGTTATGTAACTTCAAAACTACATAAGTTATTCACTTGAAACTTAGAACTAATTTTTATCATCAACTCTAGTACCAGGGGCAACATTACCCATAACTATGTTTTGTATTTTGACAGAGTTATGCCCCCTTTTCACTTAGATATTCTGTTTAAAGTTTATATTCAAAAGTTTGGTAACTTCAAAACTAAGTAAGTTATTCACTTGAAACTTGGAACTAACCTTTGCCATCAACTCTGGTATCAGGGGCAACATTACCCATAACTATGTTTTGTATTTTGACAGAGTTATGCCCCTTTTTCACTTAGATTTTCTGGTTAAAGTTTATATTCAAAAGTTTTGTTTCTTCAAAACTACATAAGTTATTCACTTGAAACTTGGAACTAACCTTTGTCATCAACTTTTGTATCAGGGGCAACATTACCCATAACTCTGTTTTGTATTTTGACAGAGTTATGCCCCTTTTTCACTTAGATTTTCTGGTTAAAGTTTATATTCAAAAGTTTTGTTTCTTCAAAACTACATAAGTTATTCACTTGAAACTTGGAACTAACCTTTGTCATCAACTCTAGTATCAGGGGCAACATTACCCATAACTCTGTTTTGTATTTTGACAGAGTTAGCCCACTTTTTACACAGACTTTGTGGTTAAAGTTTTTGCTCCAAAAATTTATACAAGGCTTCACTTAAAAAATATTGTTTTTTAACAAATTTATGCCCCTTTCACTATCCAAAATATGTACCAACTGAAATACTTCGAATAGTCGAGCGCGCTGTCCTCTGACAGCTCTTGTTATGATAGGGTTACATTATACAAATTATTTTTTTTTTGCTTTTTGGAAAAATTCGGGTCGGCGGATCCAAGAACCAAGAAATAACAAAAACTCGCCCTATGCACTGTGTTGTGTGAATTTGAATGAATTTCATAGACATTGTATATTTGAATAGGCAAGAAATTATTGTATTGAAATAACAAGTTGTTGTATGAAATCAGGGTACTTTAGGACTTCTGTATAGCATATTGAACCACCTAAAATATGTGCATACATTTACGTGTATGAGTTAATTGTACAAAGTAAAGTTTTGATCTGTTATTTTTAAGACTCAGTGTGTGAAAGATGCGTGCAGCTGGAGTTGCTTAAAGCCTCCAATCCATTGGGCATAACATGTATTTCTTTGTGCAAAGTTCTAAGTGAAACAATGTTATTAATTGTAATACTTTACCATATTGCAATAGATTTAACAATGCTTGCTTTATCAGAAAAAAGGTAAACTATGTAAACTGTTTATCAACACAGAGTATGCTTAAATATCTATTCGTGTGAAACCATGCTGAACAACCCAAATCAGATTACGTATTGTGTTCCGTAGTGTGTAAAGTTAAACCAGTCATAAGTTATGTGTACTGATGCTACACAACCAACATATGTGGCGCGTCGTGGGAAAACCGGACTTAATGCATGTGCGTAAAGTGTCGTCCCGGATAAGCCTGTGCAGACCGCACAGGCTAATCCAGGACGGCACTTTCCGCCTACAGTAGATTTATGTTTAGAAGAGACTTTCTTGAAACAGAAAATACCATAAAAGCGGAAAGTTTCCTGGATTAGCCTGTGCAGACTGCACAGGCTAATCCGGGACGACACTTTACGCACATGCATTATGACCGGTTTTTTTAAATTCCATTTCAAGCGCACAGACGTTTATTTTTGAATTAATGTTTATTTAAAGCTTACCCAGTGCCTTGAAATGTACATCAGTGCATCTTGTCATGGACCGCTGTTACAATATTTCTAGTTTGCTGCAGAATAACTCCGCTTGAAGAAAGAGTTATGGTCCTTGTGCTCTGCACTCCCACTCATTGTCCTCTATCATTTTATGAAGTTTCATTTGAATCCCTTCAATACTAATGGAGATATGCTCCTCATAAGAAAATTAATGCTTCACATAACGAAATAAAAGAAAGGGCAATAACTATGTAATTATTGAAGAAAAAGTTGTGGTCCTTGTGCTCTGCACTTCTCTCTTTATCCTCTTATTATTATACGAAGTTTCATTTGAATCTCTTCAATAAAAATGGACATATGCTCCTCACAAGAATATTAAACAAAGGGCAATAACTCTGTAAATATTGAAGAAAGAGTTGTGGTTCTTATACTCTGCACCTCCTCCCATTATCCTCTATCATTATATGAAGTTTCATTTAAATCCCTTCAATACTAATGGAGTTATGCTCCGCACACCTCGATAAAGTAAAAACTTCTGAATTAATCATATTAATCGCAATGGTCGAGTGGTTTAGTCAATAGCCCTTGTTCAGGAGGTCTTGGGACCTAACCCCGATAGGAGCAACTTTTTATCATTTCATTTTATTATACTCGATCTGTTTTGTTCCAATATTGAAATTTTTCAAGCTAAGACATTTAATGACATGCTTAAATAAAATTGCATATATCTGTAAAGGACTATACCTAAGGAAAGGGTCTCAAAGGGGCAATATAATAAAACATTCTTTGAAATTAAGATACTAATAATGGCTTATAATAGAGGTTAAAAATTAAAGTATATGTAATAGGAAATGGGATTACGCCTTCTGAGAAACAAATAATTATATAATCAGGGTCGTGTTTGTTCGGCCGTTTTCTTGTTGACATTTGACGTCATAACTGTATCTTGTATAACAATAGTTTTGCACTAATGTTTAACAAAGCAGACTAGCCCCGATGGTTGGAGCGATATCTCTGGGCATATGTTCTTTTGGCTCCTAAGTCGTGAGTTCGATATCCACTTAGCGTTTTCATTTTATCAAGCAATGCTTGTGAAGGTTGTTTTTTTTCAAAAAGTGTATTATTTAGTTCATTTTCTACTTAATTTCGTTTAGATGATTCGGTATATTGCATTTCTATACTATACTGAACCAACAAAGAAACTTCCATAAAGTACATGCGACCTTGTCACGGTTACGTAAGAGATGAACAAACATGCATAAATGTGGTTATTGTATTTCGTTCTACTTTGCAAAATCGACCAGTTAATTCCAGTAGATTCTTAGGTCATACAACAAACAGATTTCAGTCAAATTTATTCAAATGTATAAATATCTATATTCAATATTTCTTGAACGTTTCTTTTTTTGTTCAGTATTTATCATATTTTATATATTTTATTTACACCACATTGTCCTTTTTAAATTGTCCTGTACATCACAGCTGTTTATTCTGCATTTTACACCATACAATATGGCTATGGGCATGCCAATGACCTGTGTTGAAAATTAAATGGCACGGAAACGCAACGAGAGTTAATTGGTACTCGTTGTTATTTTATTTCATCGTGCCTCAGAAAGTTGCTGGTGGGTGGCAATGGTTAGCATCTAGCACGTTCGTTGTCATGTAATGATATGCAAATAATAATTAGATTTAGGGAAAAAGAGAAACGGCTGAAAACGATATTTGTTATTTCAGTTTGTACCTTTCAATCGTATGTTATAATACTCGTTAGTTATATGTTTCCGTATTGTCACCTATTGGAAATGTGTAATGTTTTGTGTTGTTTGTTTTCAGTCAAAGCTTCTTAGCTATAATAGATGATGGAACAATAAACGCATTTCAGAAAGCAAGCAATCGAAAGGGTCAGTAAAGCATCGTTATCTGACATGAAACCAGCTCTGTTACAGAGGTCTGTGCTACAATAACACCTTACTCCAGTTATGTCTCCATGTTAAAGCTTTATGCAACCGCTGTCGCCGCTGCCCATCGTTTATTACTGCATTATCGTCGAACGACTGAAATAGTAAACATATCAAATGATTACGAAGGTTGTACAATTTATAAGTTCTATAATGTCCGAAACGATAGAAACCAAGAATGTCTACGACGATGAGACAAAAAGCTAAGTTTATTATGGCTGAACTATTAAACACATCGAATGATTAGGCGTAAGAAAAGTTGTTGGTTTTCACTTACCCGACCCCCACGCCTGATTTTGTCCGCCGACCCTAAAAGTGTTTTGCCTATCTGTCATTGACCTTTTCTGATTTTCGAAGAAAAAGCAGTTTTCGCTTATATTATAAGTTTCTTGTCAGAAATCTTCTATTTTCTATGACCTATTTATTTATAATTAAGGTACAGTTATTTTTTGTTGGGAGGCTTTTTAACATTTTATATGCAGTCCAATATATTTACACTGTGTCGTGAAAATGCGGCGAAGAAAAACACACACATTTTTTTGGAGATGTAAGCGGAAACAAACAATTATTGTTTGTTGGCCTTAAGGAGACGGATCAAACACCCGCTTTAAAGAATTGCCTGAAATAAAGGGCCGTTGCATGTTAATTGTGATGTCAGATTCTACTGCTGTTGCTGTAGAGTTTATTAGAAACTATAAAGACTTGGTTAGGATTCTGCGATATACTTCAATGAATTGTAATACCGATATATCATTCATTAAAAAGTAAAAGTCTCACTGTTTGTGTGATCTGCTTTGGATTTTATGCAATGGACGCAACCATCAACGGGTGTGAAATCGCTGGCAACGAACGCATCACCACAAGTGCTGTTTTAGACACTGATCCAGTAGTAACATCTGATTGTGGTACTAAATCCTGAAATTAATGTTTATGATTAAATGTTTACCTTGGTTAATGACACGTAACATTGCTTAGTCTTATCTTTATTAAATGATGCATGTCGTGGGAAATCCGGGCTTAATTCATGTGCGTAAAGTGTCAAGCATTAGCACGTTCAGTGCGCACAAACTAATCCAGGACGACACTTTCCGCTTTTATGGTATTTTCTGTTTCAATAAAGTCTCTTCTAAACATAAATCCACTGTAGGCGGGATGTGTCATTCCGGATTAGCCTGTGAGGACTTCACAGGCTTATCCTGCACAGACTAATCCGGGACGACACTTTACGCACACCATTATGATTCTTTCAACTCATTTCGGCCTTCTTGTTAGCTTTCGTGGTCACACATCATCCCTCCGCTGCCGTTAGTCGTCAACAATCACTTCAAACAACTTCTCTGAAACCGCTTGGTGTATTACTAGTAGAACCAACCTTGGCATGACTGTATCTTTTGTGTTTCCCTATCATATTCCTCAGCTCATTGAATTATACAGAATACTCAGCTTAAAAAGCTCAAAGACTTATTTCTAGGTCGACCCTATACCAAATTCAAAATAATTTTGCTTCGCTAAAATATGGCCGCCAGGGAGCGGTGCAGTTTTCCTTAGATATAAAAATAATGTACTAATATGTCTATGTAATTCTGTTGTCTATTTTAGTTTACTGTTTGTGTTATTTGTTGATTGTTTGCAGCAATTCAGACTTAATGCACTATCAATAGGTTTCCCCTGGTGGGGGAGCAGCGGCGGGAAAATTGAATTCTTTTATTGTTTGAGGTTTAATTCCCCACCCTAGAGCCAAGCATTTTTGTCTAAATCCCCACAGTGAGAGATTCTTGGGGCCCAATATTACCGGGATGTAAAATCCGAAGACGTCTATTTCGTGGGACCCTAAATAATTTGGCGTGTCAAATTTGCCTGTCGGGAAAATATTGATAGGTGCATAATAGTATGTAAAGTTACAGAGCTTACACATGGACAGGCGTACAACTATAAGGAACGTAACGTGCAGTTATGCAAATGAGACCTGTCATGGGAAAATTGGGCTTAATGCATGTAAGAAAAGTGTCGTTCCGGATCAGCCAGTGCAGCCCGCATAGGCTAATCCAGGCCGACACTTTCAGCTTGAATGGTATTTTTTTTTGTTTCGTTGTAGCATCTTCTAAACATAAATCCACTCTTGGCGAAAAGTGCCATCCCTGATTAGCCTGTGCGACTGCACAGGCTAATCCGAGACGACACTTTACGCACATGCATTAAGCCTGGATTTTCCACGACATGCCTCTTAATGTTATCTGCACCTCATTTGTGCCCAAACGTAATAAAGCAATCGTTGGACGTCACTGAGACATGGACGATTAAGACCATAACCAGACAGCAGACTTATATGTACTATTTGTCTGTAACGCTTTTATGGGTGCATGCCTATACGAAAGTCTATTTTCAACAAATCACGTGAGTCACATTGTAACGGCAATAAAATGCCCTTAAAACAAACATACATTACTTTACATTGCTGCTAGAAAAATACTTCTCGTACAAGTTGACATTTGCAGGCACGATTTAACATACATTATCGACAATGGCGATTTGCTTAATTAAAGTGATTAGGTAAACAGAAGTTAAATGTTGCGCACGAATTCATCCTTTTGCGTTGGAAAGTGGTTTGCTTTGGCAATGTTTCAGTGCAAAATGAATTGTTTGCAATATGTTCAAGTTGCAACAATACGCTTTGTGGACGAATCAATTCGTTCAATCAATCGAAGCGAATTATGCCTCGCGGGAGGAAAGTACATGAAGACAGATTTGCTATGCAACTTGTCTGCGCTATCTTAACACCTAAGTCACTAGTATATTTAATTTAAACATATTTTTCTGAAAGTAAGCAACTATTAATAAGAGACAACTATTTTATTGGCAATGTTTTAATTTCAGTACATGAGTGCCCCTGTAAATGAAGTTTTTTCCATGAAAGCGTTCTTCTCCCCAAAGCTGTCCTTCACTTGTTTCAACCCACACTGTTTGTCCCTGGCGTAGATGAAAGATGGCAGTATTTCCGGCCTGTTCGTTGGGATGACCTCTAGGAAATATGACCGCGTCCACAATGTTGACGCCATCTACCTTCAGTGACGCTATGATTTGATTGGGTAGCTCTACGTAGTCTTCTATGGAGAAGGAAAATATATAGGTACCCGTGACAGGAATAGTGACTATTCCTGTGTACACATTGTACATGCTGCCCTGGTTGTCCAGCAGTTTTATTGAACTTGAGCACATTGCCTGAATGTACAATTTCTCGATGGTCCAGAACAGCGGTAAAGGAATAGGATTCGGACTGTCTTCGACCTGCCAACACAACATGCACACATTAAGTAGGGCTGTCTGCATATCAAATTGAATGTTGATACGTACTTATTGTGCATAATTTGTTTTTACACATGTTCCTAATTACCATAATTTCGTGGTTTACCATATTTTAGAAGCCGTTTAAAACTGATATAAATCGCTCGTGCATTCCTACCCACGATTCGCTGTGTGCAATGTTGTTATTTATTTAATATTTAAGAACAATAACTAACACAATAGAATATTTATAGAATAATGAAGCCTAACTTTAAACCTGCACAATGAAAATTTAACAAGTGTGTATATTTTGTCAGGCCTTTATTGTTACCTTTTAAAAAATATGATAAGGATTGTGTAGTTATAATGATAAACTTTTTCACCAAGATTTTCGTTCTTTGATCAGCACAGGCTCCAGCACAAACAAAGTGAAACTAAATTGATGCTGTAAACACGCTTTCCCAACCAAAGTAGGCAAGCCAATCAGAACCCACGAAATTATGAGAAGCTTTCAAACAATACAGATCAGTACTGTAGGCTCCAGTACAATAACATAACATATACATGAAATAGAAAAAAAAATCTATCAACTCAGTGGTGAGATAACAGAATGTATTAACGCATATGCGTCACAATCGGAAATAAGACCCAATAAATTAGGGTAATAAGGCATATCTGCAAAGCCATATTCGGGATATAGAGAATACTAGGTTAGTGTTGATTGAATACAGATAAATATAATCAACGCGAAACTCCAGTTGCGACAGCAGGAGGGACATTTTATAAGCAGCCCGAGGCCCTTTATTTAAGGCAAGTGACCATTAGCCAAACAATTACACAGCACATCACAAAAACACATAACAAACACAAAACACAAGTTTATTTAGCGAGGCTTAGTAAACCTATGTGTATATTTTATTTAATTGTATTTGTTATAATATATAATATATATCTACCTCAAAGCGCAAGTAAAGTAATCATCAGTCAGGTGTACAATTAAATCATGTATATGAGCTTATGGTTTCTATCAACTTTTAAGTAGCCTATATTGTAACTAAGCTACATAATTTTAGTTATATATTTCAGCGATTTTTTATTATTTTTTTCGGTATTCAATAACTGTGATGTGATGCCAAGCATGTTAGACAACACGTGACGTCTAGGAAACGCCCATGGGATAGGCGTCGCGGAAAGATGCGATGTGATAAGCGAATATATCGTATAAAAACTAGGGATATCAACGAATATCCGGTTATCCGTTCACTATGTTAATATCCGGTTACCAAGCTAGGAACCGAATATTCGTATAAAAATCCGATTTTTCTGTTTTTTTTTAAGGCATACAAACGCCCTTCTTGCATGTATATTATTAACACAACACAGCTATAGGCCTCTAGAGGTCTCCACCTCGTACTGCGGACGTGTCATAAACACACCCCTCGGTCGGAATACGATTATCATAAAACAACAGGTGGTGCTTTCACACCACTCTTACTTTGACAGGTCTATTAAACAATGAAGATGTCACAATCGAGTATGCCAATTAGGTGCGTCCCTCTTGTTAAGAGGATGATTCTCTACCAGTTAACAATGCCAATTAAAATTAAATACATAGTAACATTGATCCATCCTTGTGTTTGTGTCTATGTGTATTTGATTAGCACATTGCGTGTTTTACTCAAACATCGCAATTTACGGGTTTACCATACACCAGTCAGCCTTAACACCTACCTACCTTTACGCAAATAAAATGTTTAATTGGGGTACTTTAATTGAAGGGCATAACAACATAGCACGCTACACAAAACAAACAAAACGCACAATTTACGAACAGAAATCGACGTAGTTTGTTACGTGTATTTTTTTAATAATGAAATAGCATTGTGTTTTCAAAATAGAAGTATCGTCGAGATGTGAACTAAAATTCGTACAAAACTTGCTAAGGTATCACAATTTATTTTTGAAGTTTATTCAGCTTACAGTAACAGTCTAGGACTATACCTACGGAAAGGACCTAAAGAGGCAATATCATGCAACTTTCTGTAATTGAGATATTAATATTGTAATAATGGCATATATATATGATGTCCTTGTGATGTCTTTGCGGGTGTCCTTGTGATGTCATTGGAATGTCCTTGTGATGTCCTTGTAACGTCCTTGTGATGTCCTTGTGGTTTCCTTGCGGTTTCCTTGTTGTGTCATTGTGGTGTCCTTGTGATGTCATAGTGGTGTCATTGTGATGTCATTGTGATGTCAATGTAATGTCGTGTGATTCATTGTGGTGTCCTTGAGATGTCATTGTGATGTCATTGTGATGTCATCGTGATGTCCTTGTGATGTCCTTGTGATGTCCTTGTGATGTCATCGTGATGTTCTTGTGATGTCCTTGTGATGTCATTGTGATGTCATTGTGATATCCTTGTGATGTCATTGTGGTGTCATTGTGATATCATTGCGATGTCCTTCTGATGTCCTTCTGATGTCCTTGTGATGTCCTTGTGTTGTCCTTGTGTTGTCCTTGTGATGTCCTTGTGATGTCCTTGTGATGTAATTGTGGTGTCATTGTGATGTCCTTGTGATGTCATTGTGATGTCCCTGTGATGTCCCTGTGATGTCCCTGTGATGTCCCTGTGATGTCCCTGTGATGTCATCGTGATGTCATCGTGATGTCATCGTGATGTCATCGTGATGTCATCGTGATGTCATCGTGATGTCATCGTGATGTCATCGTGATGTCATCGTGATGTCATCGTGATGTCATCGTGATGTCATCGTGATGTCATCGTGATGTCATCGTGATGTCATCGTGATGTCATCGTGATGTCATCGTGATGTCATCGTGATGTCATCGTGATGTCCTTGTGATGTCCTTGTGATGTCATTGTGGTGTCCTTGTGGTGTGGTGTCATTGTGATGTCATTGTGATGTCATTGTGATGACATTGTGGTGTCCTTGTGGTGTGGTGTCATTGTGGTTTCCTTGTGGTTTCCTTGTGGTGTCCTTGTGATGTCATTGTTGTTGCATTATGAGGTCATTGTGATGTCATTGAGATGTCATTGTGGTGTCATTGTGGTGTCATAGTGATGTCATAGTGATGTCATTGTGATGTCCTTGTAATGTCATTGTGGTGTCCTTCTGATGTCATTGTGGTGTCATTGTGGTGTCCTTGTGATGTCATTGTGGTGTCATTGTGGTGTCATTGTGGTGTCATTGTGGTGTCATTGTGGTGTCATTGTGATGTCATTGTGGTGTCCTTTTGATGTCATTGTGGTGTCATTGTGGTGTCATTGTGGTGTCATTGTGGTGTCGTTGTGGTGTCATTGTGATGTCATTGTGGTGTCATTGTGGTGTCCTTGTGGTGTGGTGTCAGTGTGGTGTCCTTGTGGTGTCATTGTGGTGTCGTTGTGATGTCCTTGTGATGTCATTGTGATGTCATTGTGGTGTCCTTGTGGTGTCATTGTGGTTTCATTGTAATGTCCTTGTGATGTCATTGTGGTGTCATTGTGGTGTCATTGTGGTGTCATTGTGATGTCATTGTGATGTCCGTGTGATGTCATTGTGGTGTCATAATGGTGTGCTTGTGATGTCCTTGTGATTTCATTGTGATGTCCTTGTGATTTCATTGTGATGTCATTGATATGTCATTGATATGTCATTGATATGTCATTGTGATGTCCTAGTGATGTCATTGTGGTGTCCTAGTGATGTCATTGTGATGTCATTGTGATGTCATTGTGTTGTCATTGTGATGACATTGTAATATCCTTGTGATTTCCTTGTGATGTCATTGTAATGTCCTTGTAATATCATTGTGATGTCATTGTAATGTCCTTGTTTTGTCATAGTGGTGTCATTGTGATGTCACTGTGATGTCATTGTGATGTCCTTGTAATGTCATTATGGTACCTTTGTGGTTTCATTTGATTGTTCTTGTGATGTCATTGTGTTGTAATTGCGGTGTGATTGTGGTGTCATGGTGATGTCGTTGTATTAACTATTATAACATGATCTGACCACACTTCCTGCTAAACTACATAGGTGGCCAGTCCGTTGGCAAACTGCATGCTATAGCCATGCTTGCTAATTAGTTTGTGCAAACACAGTGTTACAGTTTATAAGTGTTAATTGTTTTATAAACACATGCATACAAGTTGTCCATTGAAATATACTATACATAATGTAATCACATAAAGTGTTATAACCAATAACGAATTCAAACAGATATTCAATACTTAGTTGACATTATTGTTATAAGCAGTATTATGTTTCGATTGAACGTAAAAAGTAAACAACAACAACAAAACAGTTACATTGCTACAGCGTGTGCTTTGTTTTGTTGATCTTTGCATTGAAAAGGGGAAAATCACTGTAGTATGTTTGACTACAAAACACATAGTTAAGGAATTCAGAGAATACGATTGAAGGCTAAACAAGTCAAAAGTAGCTCCAATAGTTTTTTTCCACCTCCGCAATTGTGTGCATTATAATCAACCTTCACACAGAGATACGTGTCGAGAAGAGCTCGTATTATATTCCTGCTAGCATGAAGTTTCAGGTGGCGCGAATTTAATTTGTGGAAAGAAGAACAAAAACAAAGTAAAATCCTTGCGATGTTATGTTTACTTGTTTTTTTACCTGTTTGTGTTTTTAGTTGGAAGGCGTAATATACCTGGACCATAATGCAACATATCTGCGGAAGTTTTATAAACTAATAATAAAATATCAAAATGTTATTCAAATCTGCAAGGATTTCACTCGTGGTGGCAGTGGTAACTGAAGACCGCCACGGGGGAAGTAACCGCGTGTGGGCGGGCACTGCAATTTAAAGGACATGTATTCAAACAGCGAAACAATAACCAACTTCCAACGGAGATTTTAAGTACGAGTAGGGTCATTGTTGCAGCATCTTCGGTGAAGGTAAATGTTGGATGCATTGTGTATTGTGATCGTTTATTCTGTAAAACGATACATATTTCTCATACTTCCTCTTTCGTTTTGTCATATACCGCCATGACAGCTTGATTTCGAAAAACGTTCATAGAACACTCGTCAAAAATGTTTGTTTCGGATAAAAAAAACATACAAGTCCACTCGTAATTAAATCGAATTTATAAATGTACACTACAAAGACAATGTGTCGCGTACGAATTTAGGTGCATAATTACTGTTGTTGTGTGTTGGATTATAAGAGTTGAAATTTAATACGGATAGAGGTTGTTGTGCACTGTTTATTGCGAATAAAGCAATACGACCATGAACAGACGATTTAATTAAAAAAAAATATATATTTCAAAATAGGATACTTTTTCTTCTTGCAAGTCGATACGTTGGTGAAATTGTATTTGACGAAGAACTAACGCGTGCATGTTCTTTCAGGAAACATAAGATGGACACATTGCAGGGTTCAGGTAATGTTTAACGTTTGTATTGTAACGTTTCGCCCGAGCTTAGGGTATGCAAGTATGGCTCACACAATTAAACAATAGAACGACTAATATAACTAATATGTATATATTATTTTCCTCAAGCTACCTTGCTTTATGATTAGCTTATTGTAGACAAATGATTGGTATGGAACAGTAAATTCAATATAATTAACTACTATTATTATACAATGACCCCGAGCACGACTTCCAGTCGGCTACGATATCCTGAGCGTGGTCTGGAACAATGTATTGACCCAGAGTCTTTCTAATGAAACACTATATAACACTCCGGGTCTGGTACAAAGGCCTGTATGGTGATTATTCCTATATGACACCTTGCCCTGGGTATGGAACCTATGAAAAGTGACTTGGAGTCTTGATACGCAGATATGGAACTTTTATATTATCAATTTACTAGCGACCCGAGCTATTGAGGGGTAGGAATCCTGCTAACATGGCCCATATGTCGCAAGAAGAGTATTGCCAGTATCAGAGCACCCAAAGTCCCCAGTGTTTAATCAATAATATAATTTTAATTACCTTCCATATTACTGTCGATGTCATCTCGACGAAAGCGAGAGCAGATCTGCTAGAATTTACCAACGCTCACGCTTTAATACTACCCGCACATCCGGGTAACTTAACTACCTAATTACTCATGCGTTATAAACACGGGCTTTATTACCTAACGCATGCGACTGTCCACACATTACTTTCTTTGAGAAATATTTGCCCTTAGGCGCAATCAGTGACTGTGTGTAATATTGATCAACTGGATGGGTAAATTCGTCACATTACCCACGCCTCCGATTTAAGCGTCCCGCTTTACAATATTTCCGGAGACGAAACACACCTCAAGTTCAAATATGTAAAATTTCTCATTTGGTATTAACACAAGACCTATGTATGAAACACATATCGAACACACTTATCTAAATGAAATATTTTTATCCACAAATAAAAAGCAACAGAACGGACAGTAAAATCTGTTAACTATTTATTGGCTACATGCTCCAAAGTGGTGTGAAAAAAAAATGACTGCCTGTCATTGCACACATGTTGACAAATATTGCATTTCCATGGCTGTCCAAATGTATGACAACTCTGGTGAATACATTGCATCGGCATATCTTCAAAGCAATACCGCACAATTGGCATCTGTACAGTTGTTTTCAAATAGTCATTCGTCATCACGTTATACACAACTGTATTCTCTTCCATTTTCTGTGTCTGAGACTCTTTCTCAGCAGTGTCTACGACATTCTGCGTAAATTCATCTTGCATCTGTACCACTTCTATCATCTCAACTTAAACACTGCTCTCCGTATATAAATGTTCACCATTTGATGATCTCAAACCGATGTCATCGTATCCTTTTGTATGAACATCACTCTCCTCCACATTCGACCACACGTCTTGATTGTGAGCAGCAGTACCTATACCACTAGTCTCTGTGACTGTCGTTCTCGTTCCTGCCAGTCGTACCTGGGCTGGTACCTTACGTCTCTGAATTGGCCTTCTCGGCTCAAAATCGCGTTCCTTTGGCGCATTCAGATCACCTTTAGTAACGACTGTGTGGCTTTTGCGTTCTTCTGCCTTATGCTCCGTTTGGTAATGACCGGTTTTCTTACGGTGTATGCGGAGGTATTTAGCCTTTTTTATAGCTTTTGTCACACACTTCACATACTTTTCGCTTGTGGTTTACATATTGTGTCTGTTGTTTAGAGAACCTCTCTCTGACCAGAACTCGATACCATCTTAATATTTCATGGCTTGCTAGTGGACAAGTATTTCCTTGGATACTTATTTGGTTAGACTTAAAGTCTATTGGACACTTATACTTTTTAAAGAAATCAAGTCCCAAGATAACATCTTCACCCATGTCCACAACGATCACGGGTACCCGATACTTTCTTTCATGAATGATCAAATTTACTGTTGCTTGACCTTTGATTGAGAACGCCGTCCCAGATGCCGATATAATATTTTTGTCACAAGGTTTGAGGTCTGTGGCATTAGCACGGGTTGAACTCCATGTTTCTGAAGACATCAGGGAAAACGTAGCCCCCGTGTCAATCAGGCAGCTAACATTGTATCCATTAATCTGTGCCTTCACGAATAATCCGGCCAAATTGCAAGAGGAGGTCTTGACCTCACCGTTCTTGTCGCCTGTACCTCGATCCTTTCGAGGAGTGTCTTTCACATTGGACCTATAGCTATTACGTTGATTGGGAACGTTCTTGTGTCTCGTATCCCATCTAGGAGGTCGGCATCTATTCTGCTGTTTACCTTCGCCAATGTTTTTAGGCTGATACGACTTCTGTTCGTTGTGTCCTTGTCGTTTTCACTCACGAAACTCGTTTTGTAACTGTAGTACAGCAGACTTTAGCAATTTCAAATCATTATGCTCTCCGGTCTGGGCATGGGCTTCATGAGCACTTGTTGCCAGTACCTTACCTGTGTCACACTGCTTTTGTTCAGCCTTGAAGTAGTCTTCCATTTCAACCGCTTTACGCACAGCGGCATTCAGACTCAAAGGTCTAGACTGCTTGGTATGTATCCTTAGCTCTGCACTGTGTAGTGAATCAAGGAATTGCTCTTTCGCAAGGGTCTCCTTAACATCTGCTGGGGCAGTAGGATACGCTAAATTTGTCAGTCATCGGATATCCTGCGCTAGTTCTGACAAATTTTCAGACGCTCGCTGTTTGCGTTCACGTAGCTGCACCCGGTATAATTCCGTCTGATTAGGCGGAAGAAACCTCTCTTGTAGAGCTTTCACAAGTTCCCTGTAGTCATTTGAGTGCTTCGACAGATTCCCAAATACACCCTGGGCCTGACCTGTCAACGATACAGCAAGGTACAGTCCCTTCTCTTTATCTGTCCATCTATTTAATTCTGCACAAGCATCAAAATGTGCTTTATAATATGACCAGGACCCTGAACGTCGCCGGTCATACGTCGCCGGTCTCATCATTGTTGTGTGTTGGGTCTTGTTCAGGGTTCCTACTTCGGGTCTCGATATGCCCCGTCTTTTTTGCTATCACATGGTGGGGTATCCTCACCATACTTCAGGTCTGGTGTTTTGTCAGGTTCCGATGTACAGGTGCTTGGAGTTTCTTGTTTAAAGCCAGAACCTCGGGACAGTCTTCTCAGGTTTATGGACTCAGTGTCCATATAATCAAGCTCCCGCTGAAGCTCTGAGATTTCATTCTCCAGTTTCAGCCTTTGATTTTGTAACCTTAAGCGGTCTAGCTCAGCATACACTGCCTCGAGCTCTCGATCTCGGGTCGTCCCTGAAGCCATACTTGCTGCTGCGCGTAAGGGATAACGGTCTGTTGTCCTGCTATTCCACCTCTGCCACCAATTTTGTAACGTTTCGCCCGAGCTTCGGGTACGCAAGTATGGCTCTCACAATTAAACAATAGAACGAATAATATAACTAATATGTATATATAATTTTCCTCAAGCTACTTTGCTTTATGATTTTAGCTTATTGTAGACAAATGATTGGTATGGAACAGTAGATTAAATAGAATTAACTACTATTATAATACAATGACCCCGAGCACGACTTCCAGTCTGCTACGATATCCTGTGTGTAATATTGATCAACTGGATGGGTAAATTCGTCACAGTATACTTTGCGCTACTCAATTGCTGACAAATATTCTATTCCAAAAATCGTATTAAGCTTTCAAACATGGTCGCTTCTTATGCTTATCTTTTGATTAGAAACGCCATGAATGTTCTAACTGCACCATTGTTCACACAAAAGCATCCGTTATGTTATAACTGCACCATTGTTCACACAAAAGCATCCGTTATGTTCTAACTGCACCATTGTTCACATACAAGCATTCGTTATGTTCTAACTGCACCATTGTTCACACAAAAGCATCCGTTATGTTCTAACTGTACCATTGGTCACACCAAAGCATCCGTTATTTTCTAAATGCACCATTGTTCACACAAAAGCATCCGTTATGCTCTAACTGTACCATTGTTCACACACAAGCATCCGTTACGTTCTAACTGTACCATTGGTCACACAAAAGCATCCGTTATGTTCTAACTGCACCATTGTTCACACAAAAGCATCCGTTATGTTCTAACTGTACCATTGTTCACACAAAAGCATCCGTTATGTTCTAACTGTACCATTGTTCACACAAAAGCATCCGTTATGTTCTAACTGCACCATTGTTCACACAAAAGCATCCGTTATGTTCTTACTGTACCATTGTTCACACAAAAGCATCCGCAATGCTCTAACTAGACCATTGTTTACCCAAACGCATCCGTTATGTTCTAACTGTACCATTGTTCATACAAAAGCATCCGTTATGTTCTAACTGTACCATTTTTCACATAAGAGCATCCGTTATGTTCTTACTGTACCATTGTTTACACAAAAGCATCCAGAATGTTCTTACTGTATTATAGTTCACACAAAAGCATCCGTTATGTCCTAGCGGTATCGTTGTTTACACAAAAGCATCCGGAATGTTCTAACTGTACCATGGTTCACACAAAACGTTTACGTGTTATGTTTTTTTGTCACTAAAGTAACATTTATTATCGTATATAGCGTCTTTGCTGTTAATCACATAATATTTTTTGTCGATTTCAAAGACAAATATGATATTATTTCTCAACAGATGCTTCCAAAGATCGAATAAAATGTGACACCTGTAACCAGTGCCCCATGGAAGGGATCAGCTGGAAATGCAACGATTGCATTGGCTACTATCTATGTTCGTCATGCTACAAAGTATTCAAACTTGCACATGCTAAGTCGCATACCTTCACCGAGCTAGAACAGCCTAAATCACAGTATGTGTACTTTCCACTTCGTATATCAACATTAAGAACACATTTTGTCACATTTGCTATTTGCATATTGGGTGACAAAAGTGCATCAACAGAAGTTTATAATGCAGTTTCTTGTAAAAGCCATTCAGTATCATCAGAAAATAAAAATGTGCTCATTTGGTGTATGCATTTGATTGATAGGTCATCCCCAGCTGCATGGGCAATCGCCGGTGCTATTCAGCAGGGTCCCAAAACACAAGGTTCGAAGTTAGAAGCGTGTAATTCTTATATTGATACATTATAAATGAGGCCGAGTGTTTTTAAACTGATTTTAGGAATCAAGTCCCTAACTAAGACTATATCTGAAGAAGAAAGTTGTTTTTTTTCATTTTAGTACATGTTCATGCGTTTGATAGATTGTACAATTGTAAAATGCGAGCTTGTACGAATACATTTTAACAACTTGTTTAATGGAACTTGTTTTATTCTCCGTTCATTGACAGCGATACTGTTGTTATATTTAAAAAAAATCCCATAACATGCCCAAAGTTTCATCGTAAAAAACTTAAGGCACTGAAATTATACTTATAGTTTAAAATAAACATATACAACAAAGCTATGTAATCTGGCTTTTTACACCAAACATTACGGCTTCTTCCTGAAATTGCATGACGATGATCTGAACATTGAACTATTTGATGCTCATATAAAAAGACGAAATGTAGTTGATACTTGTTTTTTGTGTTATTTTATCGTGCCTCAGAAAGTTGCAATTCTGCTACTCTGGTTAGCATCTAGCCATTGAGTAATTAAATGTTAATTAAATTGAAGAGTATTATCTTTTATTGCTGTTTAATTTGAATTGCGATGCTATGAGATGAAGTTTTATTTACACTTACATGTTTTGTGAATAATTCTGGGCCAAGTGTGAGGTTCGTGCGCACGTAAACCGGTTTAAAACCCTAATGCTTTGCATTGACCGTTCCAAGGCGGTGACCCCAGTTTTATTCATGTGTGTTTTGTGTTTGTCATGTGTTTATGCTAATAAGAGTTCTCTCCTGCTGTCGCAACTGGAGTTTCGATTAGTTTATATTATTTCTTAATTACTTATTTCTGAATAACGTGGTGACTGTGACAGCCATATTACATCATAACCCATCCGTGACGCTTAAAATTCCGCGTTTAAATGTAATATTAATGTACAATGATAAAAGTTTTAAAAGTTGTGTCAATAATCTGTTGAAGTACAAACAGGCAATGATACTTTCTATAACTTACTTTATGATTTATTTAGGACAAATGAATATATGTAAAGATCTATATATTTTGAGAAAATAATATGTGTATATTTTGCTTTTCAAGATCGAGTTAAATGCGTCATCTGCAGTAAAGACGTAAGCAGTGAAAACATTGATTGCGCACGCAACCACATATGTTCTACCTGTAACGACAAATACCGTAAGGCGCACAACCGGTCGATGAACACTCTAAAGAGAAAGTATGTATAATTTCGATTGACACATCACCGATTTCAGATTTGCATTTTGCATATCTTATAATGTTTGAGCAGCCAGATGATATTTATTTTTGAAAGTTGTTTTGCTTTGTTAAGGTATCAAAATAAGCAGTCCGGAGGCTGTAATACCCTTACGGATGCTAGTTCTAGCGCGCCCAAGAAAGCAAATAAAGGTAAACAAAACAGATAATAACAAAATCAAAACAAAACAAAAATATAGGCTCGACTGTCACGTTAAGCGATAATGTGTTCGTCTGGTTTAGGCAAAAATGTTAATATTTGATTTAGACGAATTCCAAACATTCAAAGCAAAGTAATGTAAAATAATTGTATCGTTGTATATTGCAGTGTTAGAACAGAGCTTTTTGAGAAGGGATGTCAGAATCCCAATAATGCTTTATAAACTTTTGAATTTGTAGTATGTGCTGTAACAAACTTAACAAACTTTAAGTAACTTGATAAGTTCTTAAATAAACAATACTGACGACTTACCTCCATTATTGATATTTTATCAAATGCAGTAAACATAGTTAATGTTTATTTTCAATTAATTATCCAACACCAACTACTCAGAAATACTAAACGACGCATTCATATTATATGAATTATTTTCAACCATGTTAAGGCGTACACATTTTAATTTGCTATACATCACAGGTAATACTCAAGCTCGAGCAAAATGCGAGACGTGTAATTAATGCCCAATCAAAGGTGTCCTTTGGAAATGCAACGAATGTGTGAACTTCCTTTTTTGTAATCTTTGCTACGAAAAAAACAACAAATCACACGCTCCAGCACATGTCTTCAAGAAGATAGAAGTAGCAAAAAGGAAAAAGTAAGTTTTACACGGTTTATCCTACTACATTGAGCGTAGAAGTTTGGAATCAAAAAGTCCGCAGATATTGAATTTCTATTTAGGCGTAAACAATATGTTTGTTTCAGGCTACCCGACCTACCCTAAAAATGCCCCTACGCTAGAACATTTTATTGTGTTTGTCAGACTTTTTTTATTTATTTACTTTTTTTCCAATAATTAAATGTTTTTTGGATAAATAAGTGTTTTGTTTTGAAAGCATCCACATCAAAACAATGTTTAACAATATGTTTTAAATATTCATTCAGTTTCAGAATCGTAAAGTTGACCATTTACCAAATAAAAAAAATATGAAAAAAAATTCCTACCTTACTCTAATATTTTTGGGCATGTAACCTAAAGCAAATAATTTTTTTTACGCCTTATGAGATTAAAACAAAATGTATTTTAAGGCTCGAAAACAAAATAATGCGTTTTGTCTCTTACTTAAATCGTCCGGAAAACCAGCCCATAGCAGAATGATTTTGTAATAGTTTTGATGCGCGCGGTGGACTTTATCGGGATAGTTTTTAAACTTATTGTATAAGATGACACCATAGTTCTATAATATCAATAACAGTTTCTGTTTTATGATTATTTTGTACATATACCATGCAATGTAAACATGAGGCGCTTAAAAGCACAAAGGCACACACACACACACACAAAAACAACTTAACAAATAAACAAGCATCGTTTATAAACAAGAAAGACGTGTTCCTTCATGTTATTTATTTTAGGCACCAAACTGAAAGTTCTGAAGGCTGTAATCATAGTATTGATGCCGACCTGGGCAAGTCCCGGAAAGCTAGTGAAGGTATAACTAAGATAATTTTAGCGTATCGAATAGTGCACCAGCGACTTTATTATGTATAATTATTTTAAATAAACAACCTGCTCATTATTATTTTGAGGAAAACATATAGTGCTTGTATATGGTGGCATAGAACTGCCATACGATAACAAAGATTCGCGAAAATATTCGTGTTAAATACTTAGCGTTCGAGAACAGATTCGTGTTACCAGTTATTTATTATGATGTTTTTCTGGATATTAAGATAGCGTTGGCGAATATTTTTCTGCAATATATTTTATTATTATACTAAATGGCTTTGAGTGCCCAGAACTGACATTAGATACATTTTCTTGGGGTTGCGAGGTCTTCAGAATTATCTTACTAACACGAATATTTTCATGATAATTATCTTACAAGGAAAATCTTATCTAGTTAATATTCGCGGTACCACTTTATTTTAATGTATTGCAAATGTATTCGCAAACCAGTTCGTGTTGCCAGTTATCTAACACGAATATTATCACGATAATTATCTGACAACGCAAATCTTAACACGTTAATATTCGTGATACCACTTAATTTTCATGTATCTCAAATGTATTCGCAAACCAGTTCGTGTTGCCAGTTATCTAACACGATATTATCACGATAATTATATTACAACGCAAATCTTAACACGTTACTATTCGCGATACCACTTAATTTGTGCTCGAGGTCTTCCGCATTATCTTACTAGCAAGAATATTATCATGATAATTATCTTACAACGCGAATCTTAACTAGATAATATGTGTGTTACCACTTAATTAGGCGCGAGGTCATTATTATCTTACTAAAACGAATATTATCTTGAAAATTATCTGACAACGTGAATCTTAACTAGATGATATTCGTGTTATCACTCAATTGGTGCGCGAGGTCTTCCGCATGATCTTATTAACGCGAATATTATAACGATAATTATTTTACAACGCAAATCTTAACATGCTAATATTCGTGATACCACTTAATTTTCATGTATCGCAAATGTATTCGCAAACAAGTTGAATTCCGCATTATCTTTCTAACATGTATATTATCATGATAATTATCTGACAACGCGAATCTTAACTAGATACTATTGGTGTTACCACTTAGTTCGGCGCGAGGTCTTCATTACCTTATCATGATAATTATGAGACAACGTGAATCTTTACTAGATAATATTCGTGTTACCACTTAATTGGTGCATGAGGTCTTCCGCATTAGCTTACTAACGCGAATTTATTACGATAATTATTTTACTACGCAAATCGTAACACGTACATATTCGTGATACCACTTGATGTTCATTTATCGCAAATGTATTCGCAAACCAATTCGTGTTGCCAGTTATATCACACGAATATTATCATGATAATTATCTTACAACGCAAATCTTTTATTACGTTTTTATTAACTGAAATTCTAATATCAGTTCTGGGGAGTTTTAGACCTGTTTTTAATTTAGCAAATAAATATCTTACGTCGAAAACATTCGCAAACGCTATTAAGATATAAGATGAATAACACGAAACTTAAGTGCTAACACGAATTTTTTTTCGTGATTTTTAAGTAGTTATTGTAAGGCCGCCATACCTGTATGACTCAGAATGCTCGCTTTGTAATTAAAGTATGGTTAAAGTATGGTAAACGCAGAGTTAAACTATGTATGACAACGTATATCCATTTTTAATTAATATTCGTTTTATGAGGAAAAATGTTCATGCACACAATATAATTATATACATGTAATTGTTTTGCTTTGCAATTTGAGAAGGCTTGTTCGAGAACAGGTTAGTAGGTTAAATGCCATGATTCCAATTTACCTATAGGCTTTATTAACTTTAAAGGAGTATATCGACGGTATTTCCTGTAAATATAGACACATAAATGAAAACACAATTAACATTACTTAACAAACAATATTGAAGTTCCGCTAGTGTTTCATTAAGGCATTATAAATTGAAATCACATTTAATATCATGAAATATTCTTTCAACAGTTGTCTAACAAACATTCTAAAAACAAACACGCAAACGAAACATGATCGATCTTTAGAACCATTTCTAAACATCCTTGTGCTTAATTCCTGTAGTTATTATATGTTACGCCATACAGGAGACATCGAAGCTCGAGCAAAATGCGAGAACTGCTCTGCATGCCCAATCAAAGATGTTCGTTGGAAGTGCAACGAATGTATCAACTTCCATTTATGTAACCCTTGCTACGAGAAAAACAGCATATTGCACGCTCCGCTACATACGTTCAAGAAAATGGGAAGAAACACAATACAGTATGTTCTTCACTTTGTACTTAACATTGCGTATCACTCCTAAGATATATGTTTCAAACAACTGCAATTGTCACAGAAACAAAAACAAACACACAACTACTTGTGTTGTTGCTGCGTTGTAAACGAGTGATTTATTTTAACGGTTCCGTCGTTGTCAATAACATTATTATAAATTACACCAATCTGCTATCAACGAGCTAATACGGTACAGTTTTGTTAGTGTTACGTTGCTTTCTGTAGCACAATGCTGCAAAAAATATATAACAAAATATGAAATAATGTCAGGATTTCAATGCATAGCATGCTTCTTAAACGTAATGTAAATATGCGCTATTCAAATATTCTACAATATCTAGATCTACCATATCCTCGTTTTCACTCCGTATTTAAACCCATTTAAAAAAGAAGCAAGAAGTATGTATAAAGATGTTCAGGTTTCATTAGACAGATGTACAAATAAAAAAAAATGTTTTCTTATCAAATAAAGGTATAAATGCGAATATTAAAAAATAAAGATTTTATTGAAAATTCGGTAAATAAGAATTGCAAATACATCACTCGCACTGTGATGCTTCAATAATGTTTGTCACCAGGAAAGATGAGTCTGGCAGCACAGGAACGACACGCAACAAAACCCAAATAACTTCCAACTTGCCACAACATTGGAAAAAAATGAACAAAGACAAACATGTGGATAAATTTCCCATTTCGCGTTCAAATGAAGATTTCAAAGTGTTGAAGAAAACTTCCTGAGCTACAAAAAGATTATTAAAGTTGAACGAATTCAGAGCAAATGCTTGTGGACAAATTTCTACAAGTAGGTGATGCATGAACAGCGTAGAAGTTTCTATTTTACTTAAGATACGATATTAACACGCATTAGCGCTTGCTTTCAGACTCTTCTTATATTATTTGCACTTGTTTATATCCTCTCATATTTTATGTTATCTTTTAGGAAACGTGAACGGATGGAGCGAATAAACGGACCGGTCGGTGCTAATGAGATGATGTTATTCCGCGGTACACACTTTGAACTAATTGACAACATATGTCAACAGAACATATACTCACCCCTGGCTGGAACACATTTCGGTGGTATTCTCGGACAATGTTGTGCATGTTATTTCTTTAAGGACGCCATTTTGGCTGATACCCAGGCCACGGCTGACCCGGAAACGCATCACAAATACATGCTACTATGTCGAGTTTTGGTTGGCAGGTGGGCAAAAGGAAAGCAGGGTTCAAAGAGGCCACCGAAAATAAAGTATCTGGTGTGCCTGGCAGGTTTTATGACAGCTGCGTAGAAAACCTTGATAATTCATTAACGGTTTGCATTTTTGACCAGGCCCAGTGTTATCCAGAATACCTAATCGAATATCAATGACTAAACACTGTCCTCCATATAGTCTGTTTTGACATTACAATATACTTAATACGTACGAGTTGAACACAAATCATGTCCGATTATTTCAAATTTTACGTCTTATAGCAAATTGTATTATTTATACAGTCATTGTTACGGAATCATTTTCACTGTGCTCGCGTTTTTATGTGATATACAATATGAATGGATAAATAGGAATCGCATTGGAGTAATATATATGGTGTGCGCCTTCCGATCGCTACGTCGTGATTTTGATCCCTGCTCAGGATCTTCATTAATAGATACAAAGTACTGGTTCTACCAAAGAAACGGACTCGAACGTTAGTAAACAAAGTTCGGATTTATACGTTTTCAAGGTTGAACTAGAACATGTTGTCATTTTGTAAATGCAATGTTGTACATAAAAATATGATCCATATAAGTAACAATGTATTTTTAAGGTTTGTTTTGAGTATTGTTTAATTGAGCTGTATATTATGATGTGCTGTTTGCAATACTCTAGAAATCTGTACTATATATTTTCCCACAGAGTGTTATGGTGTGTATTTATTTTTATGAACGAAAATCAAACTGGACGCCTTTTAAGAAAACAAACACCAATTTGTCATTTTATTTCGAGGTATGTTTTACAGGTCTGCTAAGGCTGATGTGCAAAGGCAGACCGTGTAAACGGGGCTTAAACCAACATGTACGTTATGATGTCTGCAAACAGATTTGCAAAACAAATCAGATAGAAAATGCTCTATTTCGTCTGCTTTAGCAAACGGAAACAATCGATCAGAATTGAGTTTCATCAATATTTAAAAAACATTGAACGTTTTGTTCGATCTGGATTTTCACATATAAGATATCTGGTGTTCCACAGGGGTCAATACTTGGGCCGTTAAAGTTTTTGTTATATATAAACGACATCGCATTCGTATGCCCTAATATAAATAAAGATCTATATGCCGATGATTCCACTTTACATGAATCTGGAATTGATACATCCGATATACAAACTGCACTGCAATTTAAACTTAATAGTATACATAAATGGTGTTCACTTAATAACATGTCATAGAATCCAGAAAAATGAATATGTATGTTGATCGGGACTCGTCATAAAATAACCATTTCTAGTCCACTTAATATCAATATAAATGGAAATGACTTAAAAAATGTATGTAGGAAGAAAATCTTAGGTATTTATGTTGATCAAACCTTGAATTGGCATGATCAAATAGATTATGTTTGTAAACAGCTGAACAGTAAAATTACATTATTAAAACACATCATATACTTTCTCAGTGACGAAATGAAAGAAATGTTTTATAATGCATATATTTTACCTATGTTTGACAACTGTTGTACTATTTGGGGAAAACCGAATAATTCGTATATAAACAAGATTTTATGACTACAAAAAGGAACAGCTAAAATAGTTCTTAATAAACCTTCAAGGACTGCTTCTGTAGAACTTTTTAAAACATTACGTTGGATGAAATTTAATGACAGAGTAAAATACCACACTGCTATACAAATATATAAAACCGTTTGCAATTTGGTGCCATCATATATGAAAGATTTATTAACCTTTTCAAACAATGAATCCCACTAGTTACGGTCAGCTATGCACAAAGATCTTATTTTGCCAATTAAACCACGAACAAAATACCACAAAGATACATATACATCCTATTGCATAATCGTATGGAACAATTTACCATTGGAATTAAGAAATAACTCTTCATTACCATCATTCAAACGAGCATATAAAACATATTTACTTGAACAAGTCTAATAGATGTAATACAAATATCACAATTATAATACTGATATAGATATATTTATTGAAAATTATAAAATGTATATTTAAATTGATGTTGTTAGCAAATAATTATATTTGTTTTGTATATGGAGAAGTTTTATATAAAAATGTAACTTTTTTATGAGTGTATCAATGCCTTGTGCATAATTTCTATTTTCTGTTGCTGTCTGTCGATGCTTTGTAATTGTTTTTTATTAAGAAAATTATTATTATTATTATTATTATTATTATTATTATTATTGTTATTATTATTAAATTCACTGTGTGCTTGTTTTGTAATTATATTTTAAATGTGAATTTGGTAGAATGTTTGAATGTGTATGAAGGCCATATGAAAATAAGGTATGTTTTTGTCATGACAATTCTATGTCTTATATGTCACCTTCGTAAAATAAAGTGATTGGTTATTTTGTGCTCTGCTGGATATATAAGACCTTCTACATTGTGTGCACCATCTACATATAATGAAGCAACCATATGAGACTCTCGATTGCCTTCAAACATAAACGAGAATATGTTAGTTTCAGTCACGGGAATGGTCACAACGCCCGTGTGTACATTGTCCATATCGCCTTCGTTGCTGATCCGATGGTTGAACTTGCTATGAGGTTAATTTTTATTTATACTTACATGTTTTGTGAATAATTCTGGGCCAAGTGTGAGGTTCGTGCGCACATAAACCGGTTTAAACCCCCAATGCTTTGCATTGACCGTTCCAAGGCGGTGACCCCAGGTTTATTCATGTGTGTTTCGTGTTTTTTATGTGTATTTGTGATGTCCTGTGTATTGTTTTTGGCAATTGGTCACTTGCCATAAATAAAGGGCCTCGATCTGCTAACAAGAGTTCTCTCTAGCTGTCGCAACTGGAGTTTTGCTTTGTTTATATTTTGATGACGGAGCCAGGATGGACAATTTCTTTAGTGTGGTCCAGAACAGCAGTGAAGGAGTACGACAGGGCCTGTCTGCGTCCTTTGTTTTGATATTATATTTTTGTTCAAAAAAACAAACAAGAAAACAACACAGATAAAAGAAACATTATTATTATTATTATTATTATTATTTATAAGAATAATTACCTCGTTTCTGACTTTGAGATAACAGTTTTCGAATAATAGATGCATGGTCGGATAGAATCTCGTCCTTTTGTTTCAGTTCGTATCTGGTGTCGGTCAGCTGTGCTAGAGCGTCGTCATAATAGTTTTGTATAGGTCTTCCTTTACTGCCTTGACCTCTCTTTTTTTTTGAAACTGTTAGTGCGTTCGTCATTTCCTTAACGACCGAATGCGTAGTATCTAACTCCGACTGCATCCTTTTCATTTGAGATTCCGATCAGATCGTTCATAGATCGTTCTTCAGCGCCCAATAAGACGCGAATATATAACCATGGAAAATAAAAGCTATCAACATGCTATGTTTTGATCCTGTGGAAAACTTATAGACATATGGAAGTGGTAAGATAAGAATGACATCAATTGCATACGAAGATAACATTTAAATTAGAACGCTTATCTATGAAAGCACCACCATTTCACACTCAAAATGAACAAAGTATCAAGGGTCAGATGGTATCAAATGTGCAGCTCACGCAACAGGTTATTTATCTAGAAAAAAATTCACTATGTTTTCATAAAGTCAATGTTTAGTTTAGTACAGAATAGAGAAAAATTGTTTAAAAGGTCGATTCTGTCTTTTGATTTCAATTATAACATATCTATGAAAAGCATTTTTGGAGTACCTTGCCATACATACCATGCCGTACTATTAAGAATATTCCTACTTGTTAGTGTTGCGATTGGTGTGAGCATTGAAAGCATAGTTAGCTACCTCAGGATAATAGCTGATCAATCGGAAGATTTGGTTGCATTGTTTTCAGAACCCACATTAAGAAGTCACACTGCACTAGTTATTATTATAGTATGAACATGAATGTTTTTATATTTGTATTATACATATACAACATTCTTTTGTTTGTGTTATTATCCTACTTAGATGTGATAGTATCCCAATACCTAATATAATTAGTGATTAATAATGATAATAAAATTAATAATAATAATAGTAACAATAATAATATTTTTATTATTATTATTATAGACGGTGACACCAGTTTTGTACTCTTTTTTTGAGATTTTCGTATCTTATACTTGTGTTCGTAACTAATAAATGTTAAAAAAAAATCTTGCGATTATCGTGTTATGTTATTGTATTTAAAACAGCATTTACAATAAAAACGCTGACAGCGTAGAAAGACTATGTGTGACAAAAGAAACTAAAAGCATGTGAATTTTGAGCGCATTTTTGCTTAAAGAAAACATTTGTTTGAATGAAGTTCAATTTCCCACCTTTAAACTCTATAGTTTGGCTTCTTATTGAATAGTAAACAACATCATAATGAAAACTAATTTGTAAGTAATGAAAACATATTTTGTTCGAGTTAATTATCTTATGCCAGCGGAATTATAAACATGCCAGTTAACAAGTCAATCTTCAAGGGCCAGAATAACCGATGAAGCGTAGCAGTTTGGCGCACCGATTGTTAGTGCTTCTTAACCAAAGATCTATTGTCCATAGTTCAGTTTAAAATTAATGAATTGCAGGGATTTGTTAATATATAGAATGAGAATTAGTTACAAGAAAAAACATTTTCGCGACGAGTCAAAAGTAACCGATGTAGCGCATTCATTTGGTCGCCTTATTCCAGGACACTCCGGTCAATATTTCGGTTACATAAAAATAAATAGCAAAAGTAGGGGTGTCATCAGTTTAAAGGTATTTTTGATAAACTGACCTTTTTACAAACTGTAATTGTAATAAATCACAGGACATACATAGTATAATACATATTACATAAATTATCTTAAGTAATTAAAATGTAAGAAAACAGAAGGACCCTTTCTGGTTTCGATTTATTGACTAATAGCCTGCAATGAAAAGAAGTAGTTTTCCGCGATACCTGTTTTGAAAATTACCGTCTCAAAAGACCGTTTGCTTCCGTCAACAGTCTAAAAATGATGAGATTGCCGTATAAATCAATACATTACAGGCAGCGCATAATGACCGGAGCACGAAGTAACGAGTATAATAATAAGTTCTAGTTTTATTGTTTAAAAAGGCATTAAAGACACCCTGTGTCATGGTATCTTTCTGTTAAGATTTTTCTTCCGATTAAAACATATATCTTTCTCCACTATCAGCGTTTTGATTATACGGGGAGGATTTACGTTGAAGTTCCAAACTAAGAGTTGCAATCAAAGTGTTCTATTCTCGAGATGACTCGGTGTATTTAGTTTATTCTTTCCCCATGTCATCAAACTAATATATGTGCATATGAACGGCAATATATGTTATGGGCTTTTGGCTATGTTTATTATCTTATTTGTATACTTATTTCATTTATAATAAAATAGTACCATTATTATAAATTCAAGAAACGCAAAATGCTTTTATGTTTATTATCACCATTCAACCAATTTCTCAGTATAGAAGTGCGCCTGAAAAGGACGTTCCATGGAATTGACATTCGACCCACACATGTCCTCCGTTTGCTTCAACCCACACAGATTGTCCCTGATTAAGTCGGATAATGGCCGTATTTCCGACCTGTTCACTAATTTTACCCGCAGGCTGAATGATAGCGGCGACTTAATGCACGCCGTCGACCTTGAAGTTAACGTAGACTTGAGACGAAGGCCAGTCCTCGATTGAGAAAGCAAAAATGTAGGTACCAGTCACTGGTATAGTGACGACACCGGTGTAAACGTTGTACATTCTTCCGTCGTTTTTCAGCATACGGTTGAGCTTGATGACATTGCCTGAATGGAGCGTTTCTTCATGATCTAGGACAACAGTGAAGGAGTAGGAATGCGCTTGTCTGCGATCTGAAATTAATGCCAACGTTTATATATTACAGTTGTTAGGTATGCATAAATGTCAACGTTTAAAGCGTTAAGGCTGCTAAATAAATGCATTAAAATTAATAACGACAGGCATTACCCACAAATGTATAGGTTAGTCTTTACCTCGTGACAAAAGACGTTACGTGACGGCACCGAACGTACTTATAAGGTGTCCTTGTTGCTCTAAGGAACGCCGTGTTTAAAGTAACTCCTGTTTGGTCAACTTCAGTTCTGTATTTGTTTGTGTGACCTCAGCCTTGAGATCATAAAAGATGTTTCATGTTTTCCAATTCACCCTCTGTCGAAGCATACACTGAATCACACCTACATAATATAAGTGTAAAGCTATAATCACACCTACATAATATAAGTGTAAAGCTATAATCACACCTACATAATATCAGTGTAAAGCTATAATCACACCTACATAATATCAGTGTAAAGTTATAATCACACCTACATAATATCAGTGTAAAGCTATAATGACAGAAATCTGCAACATCTTATAATGTGCCCATGTGAGCATCCAAATCGCTATTACTTGATATACTCTTCATTTCTCAAAATGACAACGAATAACTGATAAGAATATTCCATAATTGTATCTGCATTTGCATACACGTCTATGCCTGGTGTCTACCTTATTCTATCCGATGTAAACAACACTAGTACGATTTAGATCATTGGCTACTTCAGCTATCTTCAACTAAACGAAAGTCTGCAAATTACATATTCACATGTTGTCGAATGTCATATTGTTGGTTAAGATTGTTTATTAGAAATATAGTCTAATAGTATACACACATTTCTTACATGTAAATAAATGCAGGTTAATAGTAAAACAATAAAACCTCTATCGAAAGCAACTGGGTAAGTATATAGATACCAATATTAACAATGCTATTAAAAAGACAGATACACGACCATATGAGTTAGTATTAATACATAAAACAACAGATAGTCCAGTCATATTAGCCTATAATTTACCCAAACCCAAAACAAATTCCTTCACGAGTTATAAATGTATTTCCAACACATATTACATCCCAACATTACTATACTAAAAGTCCTCAAAGAAATATTTAGGGGAAATAGGAAAAAAACGCAGTGGTTTGATAAACTATATTTTCGATTAAAACGTTTTTATTTATACACGTATATTATTACATTATGAGAAAATCAAGTGGAATCAAGTGTTTTTAACAACATATCATCACAAAATGAGCTATATATACTAGTCAATGCATAAGGAAATTTAATAGCACATTCGATCCCAAAAATATTGAATGTATTAGTTGGTAAAATGACTTTCCCAACCCACACAGAAAGGAAATGGTTTTATTACCACATGTATATAATTGTAATGGAAAGTAGTATTTTTCATTCACATTCATTTATAACGTACTCTCATAATAGTAACTTCAATGTATAATAAGTGCTTTACAAATTATAGTAAAATATCGTCTTACAAAGTCAAATACTAAACCGTTTACGGGTCAGATTTACCCCACCCACTCATATCGTGTATGGGACATGCATTTTACATTATGTAACGAAACTATGTACATGCTTCTTAAAACATACACATATCCTTTCATTCTCATATAGATATTATTAAATATTAAATATGATTTCTTGAACTTCTAAAATATAATAAAGAATCTACATTCAATACAACTTACATCAAGTAAATTGATAACAAGTGTATATACATGTCAATGTATAAAATGAGTCCGGATTTCTACAAATACAACTCAAACACAGGACACAAACCATTAAATATTAAACCACTGGCAATGTGGTACCATTTCATAAAAAACCATGCTCTAAACTTTACACTTTCAATTTAATTTATTGTAATACGTAATATTCTTATGTCTATTATTTCACAGAAAAATATGACACTACGTTCACATTTCTAAATCTGCTTCTGTGACCACCACATTAACGCAATCAACACCCTTACATTCGCCACATGCAGCCGTGCAGACTAAGCCATTCTTTCGACAAGAGCAGCGTTTTGTTTCGCAATTGGACTTGCAGCAACACCTTACAGTCTTCAATAGCCTTTCCGGCGCAACTGGTAGATCACATTTTGTTGGCACAAGTTGACTATCCTTACGATGCCAACCCCATTTCTCTGGGTTTAGTTTGTTTCCAATCCATGTTTGGACCTGAAGGTAAGTTCTGTAACTGTGATACTTTGCAGCAGTTGAAGTTGGAGGCAGAGCTTGCACATTTACAAACGTATTTGTAGAGTGTACTTTCTGGAGAAACTTTTGATACCGAAGATCATCAATGGTTGTACTGGTGGCACCATTGTAGAGAGATACTAACACTGCCTCTCCATGTTTTTCCACATGCTCATGTGACGACGATTGTAAGAAAACTTCCGCATCGTTTGAATTTATTTCGTTTGAAAGTAATTTCTTCAGTGCAGCTCCCTTGCTAATACCAAACATCCTTGATGTAGTGTCACAACCGGTAATAGCATGTAGAAAAAGTAGGTGTCGAGAGCAATCGGGACCTATTATATTTTGTACATTAGTTACGTCCCAAATCTTCTTCTTCAGATCTATCTTTTTGTCAGATCTAAAATATATGCTGTGTCTTTCTGGCTTGGAATGATACAACAAAAGAACTAAAATGTCTGTGTCTTCACCCACAACTACAACCTTCCTGTGTAGAGACTCTTCGACGGCGGTTTGCACAATGAGAAAATCTGCATCTTCATCAGAGCGTTTAACAATGCAGCCTTTATTCGTTAAATGAATGTCAAGTAATGTCCATTAACATTTTCTTCATGTAGACACTGCTGTATGCTTGCTCTTCACCACATATGTCTTTCATTTTGTCTACAAGATCAGACACAGTTACTTGGATTTCACAATTATCTTCAAGGAAATGAACGATTTCATGAAAAGCAGCAGTTGCATTTTGTCTGGAAGGCCGACCTCTTTTGACTTCAACATTCAGCTCAGATGATTCAGACTGGAATTGTTTTGGAATGTTATAACCAGACCTGAAATTTGATGAACAGGTCTGATGGTACCGTGCTTCTACAGCTGGCAAATCTTGGGCATAGTTTAGTCGCCCCAGTATCAGGCTTGCCCATTCATCTCGTCTAGTTTTACAAATGTCAGCTATGGTTTTCTGGAAATCCAGTGTGATTACTGGGTGAACATCTGGCCCGCGCTTTCCAGTGTCATATTTGGCATTCTTACCACAAAACAAACATTTGTTTTTAAAGTCAAACACTTCCTCTGTACTTTTTCTCGTCTTGGCGATGGCGGGATGAAGGTTTGTTCAACCTGCTTGCGCTGACTGTTGGGGTGACAGAACTTCTTTCTGCACATCGAATGCACTGCCTGTCCGGGGGAGACTTCAAGGCTCTGGCCTTAAATGTAAAAACACAATTTTTTTATATTAATTATTATTTTTATTATTCTTTTATTATTACTATTATTTATTATTATTACTTCAATGTGGTCTACAAGTATTAAAAAACTCTGAAAACATGAATACATTAACATCACTTTATAAAGCGTAAAGCAGATGTTCATCCAGTCATCACACTGCATATTTATGTATTTTTATTTTAACAATATAGGAAAATATACTGTAGTCCCTGTTTTTAAAACACACATGCCTAAATATGTATAAAAGTATAATACTATTTAAAAAGAAAATACCCAATAAAACTTATTATACTAATAAAGATCATCAAATCAACTACATATGCAATGACGTACCACTTATAGTACTGGGTAATTTAAAACTACATAATGTTAAATCAAATCATTTAAACAATTTGAATAAAAGGCATCTGTTTCAATCAAAATAAAAGAAACATATTAAGTTTTCAGTATTCAATTGTTAACTACCTCTAACTGATGCTGCTGCAATTAAGCCCGAACATCCTTTTGGTGTAAGTTTTACTGTCTCCAAATTGTTGTCCTCACCACATAGAAAACATACATGTTGAGACGTTTCCTTAGGCACTTTATCGGATTCAGCCTACAACAAAAAGAGCATAAAAATATATCATTCAACAGTTTTACTTTAAAAAATCGAAATATTTAATGTATTAAGATGAAAAAGTAATATGACATTATTAGTTGTTAAGACCCTAATGGCCTTCCGTAGTTTTAATTCTCCCCGCGAAATATACAGTTGTTACAGTTATTTTGCGCATGTTTTATGGCATTATTTGGTGTAATAATGATTTAAATATTGTTTCTGTATTTCTAGTGGTGAAATATTACGTAATTTTAATCAGTAACACAAATTAAACCAGATCTTTCTATAATTACCAAAAATCGTCTGCTTGCATCAAAACATAAATATGAGGCACTTTTCTGCGCAGTAAAATAAAATATTTCTGTAAATAACTATCTAAATACAATAAATGAAAAGTGATCTTACCATATTGCTGAGTATATCACGAGATTAACCGATAGTTCCTGTTTCTTGACACAAAAAATAATGCCATACATGTAAACATCGTGACCAGAAATGACATCATGGAGCGAAAAATATAATGTATGGTGGACAGTTAAAGGCAGAAAATAAAACAAAAAGTATAAAACTTTTAAAAGCTATTATTTACATTAAAACAGGAAATATTTCTGAGGACTTTTTTTTACAATATCTTTATATTATACACTACTGATAAACATCAAAATCTCTTGTGAAGGAATTTGTTTTACCTAAATATTTATATTTACTGGACTAAGAAGCGACATGTCAAGAGTGCATACATTTAATAGTAATCGTTATAACATTTATACAAGTTTTGTTGAATAAATGCTTTATAGACCTACAGAGATATTACTAATAACATTACCAGCTTGCATCAATTCTGTAAATTTTGGTTAATGTGGTATTTGCCAGTAATACTGCTAAGGCAAAACAAAATTATGAATTGTTTCTCAGGCACTTTTTCCAAAAAATCAGGAGGGAGGGCGAATTTCTTTTAATTGAAGTATTTTTTTTTTCCTACTCTTTCCTATTGGCACTATGAAACGGCCTATTAAAACAAGTACAGATTAAAGACAATTTTAAGTTTTAATTACCACATAAGCATCCCTTTCAATACAATTTTACATATAGATGTATTAATCACTAACTGTCCTTTATGCAAGATGACTTAAAAGGCAATCAATTTGAATGTTCATAATTAACATGAGTGCCTTCAAATTGATATACCATCATCATTAAAGTACTTCTATTTATAGAATTTAACTTTTCGTAATTCATATTTTTATAACTGTCAATAACATGAATTATTTTGCAATAAATCACATATAATTTTTGGAGAGGAAAACACTTGTCAATGCAGCGGGCATTTTCGTTTGTTTCCATAGGACTTACATTGACACAGAATTTCTTCAAAAAAACATAGAATGCTATTACACAAGCAAAAGCATCTACGAAACAAAAGTTTAAATCAACAAATAGACGATATTTATAAAGGTTCCTAATCGAATATGACATGGGTTTTTTCCTTCAAAATTTACAAAGTATTTCACAATTTGTGTATATCCAATTTATATAATTAAATCACACAGGAAGAACGTTACTGGAAATACCAAAATATCTACCGGGTTCCTTTTCTTCCGCTATGTTAAAATGCGGATTCGTTTACTTTGAAGCCGCTGTCTAATTTTAGTAATAGTTCTCAAATGTTTATGGTGTTTATTCATCCAAAATCTGTTTCTAAAACCCCTGTCACAGTGGAAACGCGGTATGTGTGGCAGGGGTATTATTTATGAAAGGCATTGTTCAAAAGCGCTCGGTACGAACGGAATATACAATAATGTATATAATGGGTTACTCCAGACTCATCAGAAAAATAGACGAAATCAAGTTACCAAACGTTAATAAGAGACATATTTCAATGCGTACCTTTTGTAATTTGTTCGGTAACATGGCCATTAGAAACACTTTTTATAGTTTTATTTTTATTAACATTTTTTTGGACTGCTCCTTTAAAACCCGGGCGCGATCGTCAAAAAATAGTTACCGGTAATATAAATTTTTTTGGCATTAAATCAAATTCGTGGCGGGTCGTAAAAAACGTTGCGGCGCTGCCTGAGAAACAAATCATTAATTTTTATCAACAGCCGACATGGGCATACGTTTTGCTGAACGATTTATTGGCGGCCGGTAGAAAATAACAAACGCCGTAAGGCCTTGTTGGTACATATGTTCCATATGGGACATATGATTCTAGGCTAGATGACGTTCGGTTGATAATAATATTATACTCGTATGGGTGTTCAGATGCTCAAAAGCTTGTTCGTTACCTTTACTTTGCAGTTTTGTAAAATATTGTTTATTAAATAATGTATCATGACAAGTGTATGCTCCAAGAATACAAATGTCAGGCCCGAAACAGTCTTTGGGTTTTACACTAATGCGGGTTGCAAAGGGTTCGGTTTCACTGTAATAGCATAAACACGCGGAATCCGTATATACCGCCTGTTTTCGTTTCAAACCCTTCAAATGGTTACTAATAAACAATAAAACACACCGTTTATAAATATAGAAATATACACCAAAAGTGCAGTAAGCTCTACTAGTATATCTTACTTAACTTCTTACTTGTTTTTCTTTTTCTTAAAAACTTAATTTATTTGAGAAACGTGTTTCAATATTTCTTAATATACGGTAGACATATGAAAACGACCTAACCCAAAACAAGGTTGTATAAACTGGACAATCTTGACATTTTCGTTCATTATTCCTCTAAAAGCAGTTATTTTCCGAACTGAATCAAACAAAGATCGTTTTGGACGCTGGAGTCATACAGGGGTAGGTACTTAGTCCAGTTTTATTTTGTTTTGTTTTTCACAGTGACATATTAAATACCATTTATTTCATTAAATATTTTAAGACACAATTCAATGTTCATCAAACGTAACATATACTGCGACTGACTCGCATGCTGTACATGAACATCACTGCGTACAGAACCAAAATATGGCATGCCACAGATTGTTGTGATATGTATACACGAGGCGATTCGGTGAGTTATACTGTTGTCACACTCGCCGGCTAGCACCAGTTTCCTGTCCCTCTAGTGTCATAACTGGCAACAGCGGATGCTAATGACCCTACTGCGTTTGCTATAAATAGTATCAACGTATAGGCACTGAACATACAACACAAAACTAATAACTCAGGTAAGTTTGAATAGATTTTTCTTTTGCAATAATATCAACTGTTTAAAACGCATTAATAAGACATGTAATAACTTAAATTATATACAATTCAGATTGTGAGGGAACAAAATGCATAATGTTGTAAATGAACAATAATACATAATATTGTATACACCTGTACGAAAATAAATACAGTAAAATGTTAGTTATTGAACGCAGCTTATTGGATTCATCCACTATTTAAAGACCTGTTTCAAAAAATACAAAATATATATAACTGTAATACAATATAATAAACAGCAAAATCGTATGATATTTATTATTGTTTTAATATACTATTTTCAGTGTGGAAGACATTTGCTATTCAGCATGAAATATACAGTTGTGTGTGCAGTGATAGTGTCTGTCGTCTTCATGACCATGGCTGATGAGAGTAAGTTTGACATTATTTTGACTCTTGTTAATAACTTGAATCATTTTATTAAACACTAATGGCAAATATATACAATGAATAAAAGAACGTTTTAGACGCGCTTCATAACATTACAACCAAAGATATTTCCTATCGAAACAAAATTATTTTGATGCATTATGTTTGGTGTGTGGGTGTTGTTTTTTAACGGTAAAACAAGCCTAACATACTTGTGTTATAATCATGTTCTACTATACTTGTAATATTTCTATTAATATTGAATACTTCATAGTTTGTATCGCGTGCATGCACCATAAATGTAATTTTTAAGCGCCTTTTATTAAATGACAAATTACAGCGATTTGTTATATTATGAATAAAAGCTATTTAAATGTTGTCTATTTACTGTAACACAAACCAAACGCACACGTTCTATAATGATATTGTATAAAACAAGCAATATTTATAAACGGTATTATGACGATGATGTACCATCGATATATACTTTACGTTTTACACGTCCGATATTACATTTTGCGAACTACTGCATGCGAATTGCTTTTTTTCAACACTTTTGTAAGATGGATTATGTTGTTGTTGTTTGTTTCGTGATAACACACGATCTAGATACAGTGTGATTTTATTCATGAAGAAAACAAGTCAAACATATTATTGCAATAGTTCTGATGCAATTTATGTGACCCACTGAATCCTAGTAAATCTTGTTTTCCCATATGCCTGCATGGTGTATTGCTCGTGTACTCTGTATCTTGTCTTCGGTGCAAACCGTTAAATAACACTTATATTTGTAATCAGGGCCGTGCAAGGACGATAATGGAAACGAACACAAGCACGGCACGTCCTTCATTGCCACCGACGGCTGTAACAGGTGCTTCTGTGCCGACGGCAACATAGGATGCACACTGATGGCCTGTGTACCACCGCCGCCAGAGGGAGGTGTGTCGTGTATAAATGATTACGCAATCTTACCTTGCAACCGTGTGCTCATTATTTAAATATATGCTATTTGACACGGAATTCAAACCTAATTTGTAGGAAAATGACGTACTGTGTTGCTTTTATGGTGCCTGTACGCATAACGGATGACATTTTAACCTCACACGCTATTAAACAGACTCTGTGTTGATAAAGGTTTTACATGGTTAGCAGCATTTAATTCGGATTAAGAAAACCTTGAAAAATCTATTGTAATATGTAATATTTAGCAGTAAGATTTGTAACATTGTTTTATTTATTTGTTGAATTTGAACAAGAATGAGATGTTTGTAATATTTATGGTATGGTATGCCAAATGGGGGTTTGGAAGCTTTAGCGTACACTTTAGTGCAATCCAATCTTAACTCTGGCGTGTCAAAGCACACAGTTACTAAAATCCAATGTTAATGTTAGCACGTAGTAAATCTGTTTGGAATGAAATTGGAATCAAGATATAATGGAAAATATACGAAATAATAATAAACCAAAACCAAGAATAAAAACGAAACAAATACTTTTTATTAATACAATGTAGACAAAAATACAGCTTACACATAAGAATAGTAATTGTATTTCTTAAGCAAACATTATTAAAATTAAATAATATATATATTAAGCACCCGCTAATGACATTCACTTTAATAATGTTAAATGCTTGTATTAAATTGTAATAGAACGACTTAGATGTAAGAATATTCAAATACAACAGAATCAAATAGTGTAATAGATGGCTTATGTAAATAGATTGTAAGAGAAATAATATTCGTGGATACACTAAATAGATGCAGACGTGCCTGAATCTTACACGAAACAATGATACAATTATCGGATAAAATAAATCGTTTTTACGCAAAATACTAGACAATTGGTAAATATATTGGTATATATGTTTAAAATATAAATATTGAATATTAAAATATTTGTACCTAAAATTTCCGTTAATGCTCAACCAATCTTAATTACTTCACTAACAGTATTATGTGATTAATGTAAATGGAGAATGAAATATACTATTGCTCTTCGTTATCTTCTAGTTTGCCCACAGCATTGTTGCTTAACATATTTCCTTCTATACAATTTGACATCTACCAACTTCCCTGTGAATATGTCTTTTACCATAACAATAATTCCATCAAATAATACCAACATGAACGATGTGTAGCAATGAAAATCTTATACACTTTTTTTTTTTTTACTTTTTGTAATACTGATGTATTCGAATATAAGCGTCCGTAGCATTTTGTCCCTACAATTACTAGTAAGCAATGCTTTGATTAAACATTTAATCTTGTAAATTTTTCACCTAATTAATTAAGTCCGAGTACAATGCCAAAACGTACAATGTTGAATTCAACTAACTATTTACCAAAATATTAACAATGATTGCCTGATTTCAGTGTGTGAGTACAATGGCAAAACGTACAATGCCGGCGACAGCTTCATGGACGCCGATGGCTGCAACAGGTGTACCTGCCAGGAGAACGGCATGGCGGCCTGTACCCTCAGGTTCTGTCAACCTGAATAAACTGCACAACACTGCAAACATACTACTTTGTTTATTGTCCTGTACGTTATAAGCCTGTCATCCTGAATAAACCCATCAATATTTGTTACAGACGTGTTTCACCAGGTACTATCCAAACGAATAACACGTACCTGTGTATTGTCATTAGTTATAGGCATGTACCAACAAGTATTGTCCCTAGTAGAAGAATAAACTGTACAATATGCAAGACTTGATTATTGTCGTAAGTTATAAGCATGTACCATATTTTGTCTCCCTATAGAAGAATAAACTGCAATCCACTGTAACGCACTGACGTGTGTTTTGTCAATAGTTAAAGGCCTGTATCACCAAGTGCTGTCACCCTGAATAAACTAGACAACACACTAATTGTGTATGGTCATTATTAATAAATAATAAAAAGGTTTAAACTAATAAGCCTGCAACTTAGCACACAACTAAAAGAAATACATATTTTGTACATGTTTCACTAGTGTAATGCTTTTCATGAAATTTGATAAAGTGTGATAGTGGTGGTTGACTGCTCAATTTTCACATTATAATATATTAAACTATTCATGTACCAATCTTGACCTCACATACCACTCTTTGTATCTAGTAAATTATAAGAAATGGAAGTTATAAACTGAACAATTAGTCACGATAAATATGTTCATTGCGCATTGTTGCACATTTATATACCTAAACAATATGTTTAAAAAAAAAATTGATAACACACGCGTCTTTCATTTATCATTATCACATTATCACCACCATCATCAACAATCTTCATCATCATCGTCTTAATCATCATAACCATCATCATCACCTTCTTCTTCTTCTTCTTCTTCAGCAGCAGCAGCAGCAATAGTAGCATCATCATCAGCAGCAACATTTTCCATAAACTTGACACGCACAAGTCCATGATGTGCCTCTTCAAATTCAAGGCTACTAAGATCAGGCATGTTAACAATTATCTCGGTCGGACAAGTCTGAGAAAATGACCACGGCTTACACTGGCATTCAAAGCCTGTAATCAACGAGTTGCATTTATCATAAAATACACTTTTAACTGTGTTGTCTATAACCACCATTACGAAGTGTTCATCTGCCAACATCACAGTATTTCCTTCAAAAGCTACGAGCGGCTTTCGTAGATGCAGATCAACAAGTGTCTTTCTGACTGTATCTCTTAATTGTTCTGCACGATCTGTCTCCGTGTCTGCGTCTGAACTCATTTGAGTTTCATCATAAACAGCTTCTTTGATATGCAAAGCGTTTCTCAACTCTAAGATACTATTTTCGAATGTACTACTTTCAATGCATTTAAAGCCCGACTTGGAACATTTTTTGTTCATGTCCTCTGCGGCTCTTTGCAGTCGGACCACAGCCTCTTGTTGAAGTTTTCGTTCCATAAGAAAGATATGCTCTTTTGATCCGAATTGTTCAACTTTTTCCACGAAGGATGTCTGGCTTTGAACTTCGTTCAGAAATTCATGAAGATTTGTTGTTTGTCTGTCTATACTGACTTGATTATGCTTCTTCTTTTCAGCAATCGACGAGAGTACTTTCTTTTCAAGATTTTCATACGCCTCAATGAGTTTCTCTTTAATTTGTTTGAGTTGACACTTCGCCTGTATTTCTGTTTCATTAAGTAGTCCTTTATGTTTACTTTCATGTTCTAAAAGAAGGTGACCTTTCTTATTTAGTTCCTGTAAAATGTTCTTCAACCCGACACCTTCTGTATTCAAACTTGATCGCATATCAGCGAGCACTCGAACTTCATCACACTTCCTGTGGTCAGCAATCACACACTGGCTACAGCATGCCACCTCATGATCTTTACACAGGTAGACTACGTCCTCATTGTCGTGATTTGGGCAGACACTTAACCTCTTCAAGAGTTCGGCGATTTCAATGGGAGGTAACTCCGCTATATCACGTAACCTGTGATTCTTCAATAACTTTACTAAACCATGTTCTTGTTGACATTCCTCGCACAATGGCGCCTCACAAACAGTGCAGTATACAACAGCCACTTTGTTTTCATCCTTACACGGTCCACAAACATACCTCGTAGAAGCCATTTTCGTAGCGAACTCTCACCGGATTTGATGTATTTCCCTATCCTAAATCGAAAGTTGGCGATATTTACATTAATTGCTCATAGATTGTCTTATACACTCTGTATTTATCGTTAAAACCAAATCGTTGTTGTAGTTTTCAGCACGGAATTTTTTAATGTATCACTTATCCAACGCTTTGTTTTCAGCATGTCCATAGATATTATTTTAGTTTTTACGATGTCAATCGCTTTAACTGATGACAGTATATCACTGTCCTAAATCGAAAGTAGGTGATGTTGACTTAGCTTACTGTACATATTATCACCCTGTTTACTCGGTAAAACACAATAATGATATTATAGTTTTCAGAATAAAATTGTAAATACTAAACTTCCACTTATCAAGCGCTTGTTTTATTCTGTCCACAAACTTTCTTTTTTAAACACATTTTCGTAGCAAATTATCGTCTCAATGAATGACAGTATTTCATTATACTTAATCAAAATAAGGTTTAATTTACATAGTTTATTTATAAATAGGCCGGTCACTTGAACACTGTATTGTTGCAAGTGTCCTGGCTGTTTATCTAAATTAAACAATAAATATATTTTAAAAGGATATTTGTTCGGCGTCTATGGTAAGTTTGAAAATAACGAATGTCAGTTGAACTTGCTACATAAATAATCAAAATATCCAAAACTGATATATGTGTAACTTATGCATTTTTAATTTACTTATCTATCGCATGTAGGACTAGATCAGTACAGTACAGAATTATTTGATGTTTTACTTTTAAAACATTTAAAATAAATATGTGTGCTAATCAGTTGTTAAGGACACTTAAATAAGGATTATCTAAGAAAGATAATCAGGGTAAAGAGAGCAGCACAGAAAATAATGCGTAGAAGGCAATAACTGCATCGAGTAAAGATATTTACTCTATGTGCATTTTTTAAGTCTTCTTCAGATCAACTAAAGCATTTTGCAGAAGGACAAAATAATTCATACGCTGGTCTTTTTTGATCCAGATATGTATTATTTGGATCAAAACTAGTCCACATGATCCAAAGGGAAATTTTGGATTTGAATACCATGCAGAAATCTCCGTACATTTTTATTTGTTGGTTTTTGTCAATTAATTGTATTAATTGTATTAGATAAACTAAAGCATTTTGCAGACGGACAAAATAATTCATACGCCGGTCTTTTTTGATCCAGATATGTATTATTTGGATCAAAACTAGTGTACATGATCCAGAGGGAAAATTTGGATTTGAATACCATGCAGAAATCTCCGTACATTTTTATTTGTTGGTTTTTATCAATTAATTGTATTAATTAAATGTTGCTTTTTAATGGAATGTGGTTGCAATAAGCGACTGCACATCTGTCTCATGTGATAGCTATGAAATACATGTTCTAAACCAAAATATAAGAAAATAGTCGTGAGCGTTTATGGAAACCACATATATATATCCCAGCCTCCCATAATGTTTCATTAAATACCTGTTGTTAAATTGCAGCAACAAAAACAAACAAAAACAGAACACGAAATGCATTTATAGTAATAGACATAAGAAGCTGGATTTGGTATTTTGATATGTTGTTAGATATAAATAAAGATTAATTTTTATTCAAAATGAACTAATCAAATTAAATAATTAAAAAAACAGATGTAAAAAATCATCAAAACGTTACTACAGTAGCGTCATCTAATTCTACTCGTTGTCTTTAGTAACGTGCGTGACCACTTCTTTCACTTCATCCCGACTTGCTATTGAACATCGCACTTCTTTTGAATGTAGGTTACATTTAATTATTAACTGACACAAGTTTTCATGTACATGGTTTTTATTAGGTGTATTAGTTTCCCTAAAGATTGCTTTATATGTTATGTGCAAAATAACTTCACAAATTAGACTTTTTGGACTTCGAGATATATGGTTACTATTAATAATTAAAACATGAAGGGCATCGTTATCATATCTCTTGCCTTCATATAATCTTTACTTCAAGAAACGGTTGCAATATGGTAATAACGCTTTGTTTGCTGTTAATAACCAGAATCGGCGGCTATTCGTCCGTTTCAGATGACGAAGATGAAATACATTGTAAAGGAAAGCATTAAAGCTCTTACATCTGAGGTACACCGGCTAAAGGCAAAAGTCGATTAGAAATCTGTTGCCAAACGGCATTTGGAAACGAACGAAACTGTTTTTAGAGGTAACATTGTAATATCGATTGATGTATTATTTGCAGATGGTATTCCATTTACATAAGTGGAATTTTGAGTATTATGGTTATTCGGCTTGACACCAAGTATTGCAGCCTCTGTAGCATGATAATGATTTGAGATTTCAACTATCCGAGTATGTATCTTACAATCGTGTTGACGCGAAGAGGAGTTGATACTCGAGTAAACTTTGACAAATGAGTAATTGTTATCGGATAACATACTGTTTTCTCGTTATTGCTTATTTATTTAAATAACAACTTTGATAAGGTTATTTTGAATTTGTATTTTTACGTATTGTGAGTATTAATGGGCCAAATGTACATTTCGGCGCGCCTTTTAAGCGGGTTCCACCCAGTGAGTTTTGCATTTACGATACCTACGCGGTGACCCCGTTTTTCATGTTTTGTTGTTGCGTGTATGCTATGTTGCAGCAATTTTCGATTTCGATTCAGATGTTATTTGTAACACTTATATTTCATCATATATCTTAATGTCAGCAACTGCATTGCGATTGTGTTCTTTTTATCAGGTCGCAGACAAACGGAATCCATCTCATTTGTTGCTACAAAAACAACAGGTTTCCCCGGGCTCTATCATCACATTTGAAGCAGTCTATAGTAACATGGGAAACGTGTATAATACTCACACGGGCATTGGTACAATTAATGGTTGATGGTTCTGTGACGGTAGCAGGAGTTATAGATCCGAAGAATTATTCTCAACAATCCGGGAACACCGCTGCTCTTCATGTAACACAGGGTCAGTCCGTTTGGGTTGAATCAGCATTCAGCGGAAGGGTTAATTCTGGAGAATACACTTCCTTCACAGGAGTATTTCTTCACTAGATATTGTTTAACCCGTATATCAAACTTACTTTTTAATAAATCTTCAGTGGTTCATAGTGTATTACTTTATGTATCTGCTCTATTAAATCACCATATATATATGCTCTATACGAACTGAAAAAAAGCCCTTGTTTTTTAAATGTAAACAATTCTGTATTTATTTGCATATCGGTGAGTACCGCTAATCTTGTATCTATAATGTATGCAACGTAACTAATGTCTCGCCAAAGTGAATACACTGTTTTAAAAGATAAATCATCAAAATCGTGGAATTATATGTAAATGCCTGTTTAAAAAAATGGTTTATAAGTAATTTTCCATGAAGCGTTCGTTAACTGAAAGAGGATTCATATATGTGCGCCATATACTGTAAACTAAAAATGGTGAAGCGTATGTAACAACAACTAACATTTGCAAAAATGAAACCTGTTAAAGGCGTTTATGTTATTTCAGGTTCTAAAGTGATACTCGCTAATTTTTCTGAAGACAAAAACAAATTTATCGTTGTTTAACTACCCAATGAACAACAAAGAAGTTCCGATTCTGAGCACAAACTAGTAAAAAGTAGTTCCAATTATAATTGCAAAATATATGTGAAATCATGTTAGAATCGAAATAAATTTCGCATTATCGTTGTTTAACGGCCAATAAACAACTCTTTGTCGTTCTGATGCGTGGCTATTAAACAACTCGGGTTAACGCCCTCGTGGTTAAATTCCTACGCATCAGAACTCGTTTTTATTGGCCGATAAACAACGATAAATCGAAAAGTATTTCTTAATTAAATACGTCAATGGACTTGTTAACTATATATAAGCCAAAACAAGCAGAAAAACAACACGAAAAAAACTCATCAATACATCACAAAATCCAATGGAACATATTGGTATGAACATAAACATAGTATATGTAATTCATTGCTGTATGAATTATGAATGACTTTTTGAATAGCTTCAACGAGATGATTAATGGTTATGTAAATCTGTACGAAAAGTATATTGTTTGCAAAAGCTGATTGGATTAAAAAATGTACTCATTAATTGCATGCGTCTGGAATAATTGCACACGGCTAACACTCTTCAGGTACAAGATATATGTTATAAAATTACCGATATACCTAAGTTTACATTGCAAAGCAAGGAGGGCAAGAGGAAGAGTAATGAGCATGTAATACTTTTATGTTGTTCGTACAGTATACGTAGTCTTATAAAATAGTGGTCAAAATATATTCATTCACGAGGCAATGCGAAACGAATTATTAAGGAGCATAATTATATATTTATGTTCTTTATGTTAAAAAATAAAATCACGTATATCACTTACATAACGTGAACAGTTTCCCGAGTTAGCGTGACAAACTTTGATCCGTAGTTCATAGATTCGGACCTAAGTGGACACAAACTGTCTCTTGATTGTGCATGATTTCCTTAAAATCATAGAATATTTGCCTTTTTAAATCTATATGCTATAGTTATAGGAGTTAAGACATGAAAGAACAATTTTCAAAAATACGAAAATCGATTAACACAAATTTGTAACTATAATTTCAGATATCTGTTAAAACACGCATCTAGAACACACATGTATATAACGTGCACGCACAAAAGACACAAGATACAAGAAGCTTTATTTAAAGTCGGATACATTATAACACACAACATTAGCTCGATGAGCTATTTCCCGACATGTAACAAAGCTTAACAAATAGTTAACAAATAGTTGTTTAGCTGAAAAATAAAATTCAATTAGTTAGTTAAGCTGAAAATAAAATCATATATTATTCTAAGTTACAATTCTATAAAAGACATAGATATTGCATACTAAAACATAATAAGTCTACAATCTCAGAATTAATAGCTAAATACAGATGAGATCAAATAAAATATTAAAATTTATAAAATGTTAAACACAAGTATAATTTAAGACAAACTATATAAGACAGAAATATATTTATTACATGCTATACCTTGTTTCCCGTGTAACACAACCATTACGAATATTTATATCTTACATATGTGTAAGATAACAGTTTGAGCGTTTTCGTTGGCTGCATATTCCTTCTTATTCTTTTGGTGAAATGACGTCGTCAACATGAAATGACGTCACTCAGTACACAACTTTTTGGATTTTATCAACATGTTTTGATAAAATTAGAAGATTTGTGTTTCGTTTAAAAGCATGTGATAAAAACGATCTGACACTAGTTGTCATTTTATACCATATTTTATAAAACTCGTCCAGGAAATTCGTTAGTAAGCTCGCCAAAGGCTCGCTTACTAACAAACTTCCTGAACTCGTTTAATAAAATATGGTATGAAATGACAACTCGTGTCAGATCCTATATGTATTTAATAACCTCGACAGGGTCTCAGTATACATGAATAAACAAAAGCATATAATCTGTACTACACAAGCTTTTAAGTAATACTATTCAAGAGTTTAAGCATATATCAAAGGCTTATAACACAAATACAGGTGGCAACACTGACATCACAGTTAAGCAAAATGGCAGATATGACATGCATGCAAAGAATTATACAATGTTAAATGAAGATTCAGGGTAGTTCAAATCTAATGACAATTGTTAGATAAAGATACATCAAACATCAGGACATGTTCTAGTACTTCTGATCTATTTCATGTTACCTAAGTCATGCAAGTCATATATAACATTGTCAAACACAATTGATTCTGCAAAAAGCGAGAGGGATCATTTACAAAATGAGCACGTTGGTCCTGTTAATAACAGCTGTCTTCTTTGCCTTGATTGTTTCGGCAACAACAGATGAAATGGCTATGTTAAAGCATAGCATAAACGATTTGAAATCTGAGATGAAGACAGAACTTGGTAGGCTAGAATCTGTCATTAAGAAGCAGTCAGCTGTCATTCGCCAGTTGGAAACCGCTACTGACAGCCATTTGAGAGGTATTTATTAATCTACGATGTAACTTTATTGTATATTATTATATACCTGTTTAAAATCTTAACAAAATACATGCTGTATCAATCGGTGAAATACGTGTCGTCAGAAACAAAACGCCGTATTATGCTACTCGCTATTTTTCCAATCCCGTATTACCTTACTAGCCGGACTACTTTTTTAATGGCGTCATCATAGAGTTATGTAAACAAATATAATCTATATCTATAATGATTAGTCATTTTTGTAGTTTTTCATCAAATGAAATAAGGTAAATGCCCATTTGAAGTTTATCGTGGTGTATAATAAAAGGAATATTACGTTAGTCCATTGTTCCAAGAATATGTATTAATCTTGTGGCTTGCGTTATTTCGTTTCACACTCGAGCCACTTGACTAATACATACTCTTGGAACAATGGACCAGCAAAATATTCCGTATTTATTAAAATGTCCAATTCAATATTTAAGACAAGATTTGGATATCGTTTATATCGATCGTTTCGTTCTTATTTCAGCCCGAAAGACAAGCCTTGTCTTATTCGTTCACTGCGTACTTGGAGTATGATGGCATTATACATTCTGGAAATATCATTAAATGTAATCGTATCCTAAACAAGGACGGAAACATGTACAACGTATATACGGGAATCGTCACTATACCAGTCACCGGAACCTACATCTTTTCATTTTCATTCGAAGACTACCAACCAGGCGTGCAGTTGGTAGCCAGTCTGAAGGTGGACGGTGTCAATCAAGTCGACGCTATTATAAATCATGGAACAGGAAGCGAGCAGGCTGGTAACACGGCCATTTTGTCCCTCAGCCAAGGCCAGTCCGTATGGGTGGAAATTGACAAGGACGCACAGATCTACGGAAGTGATACAGAGCGTCTTACATCCTTCACCAGTGCACTGCTAATAGAGCGTTGACATGTAAATGTTTGACTTATAATTCACGTACTTGCATGTTGAAGACATTTGTTTCAGCAAAACCAGAAATATGTTAACAGGTAAAGGACAGTGTTAGAATCGTTTTCGACGTCACCGCGCGTCAACGACGTCAGCTGGCGTGGCCTTGATGGTGCGGTTTTGCAGGGTTCCATGGTCCCAACAAACGTGCCAAGTTTCATCAACCTGACTGTTATACTTGTCCATATGTCACGCAAAAACGATTCCCTGTATGAGAGATGGGCGTGTGACGTCACTACGGGCGCTATGCATTGTACGCGTTTTACCGGTACTCACATATATGCAAATAAATACAGAATTGTTTACATTTAAAAAACAAGGGCTTTTTTTCAGTTCGTATAGAGCATATATGCAGACAAGTATACAATGGGCTCTACAAACGTTCCAAGTTTCAAGGCGCTAGCCCCAGGCGTTGACCTTCTGTATTGTTCGTTGACCTCAAGCGTTGATGCGTTCGTAGACGTCGAAAAAGCCATCAACAAGTCAAATTTGACCCTGTTTATTAAGGTCGTTTATGAATTCTTATCGCCGAGACCGGTGCCAAACGGGGCGCCCCGATGGGCTGTACAAACGTGCCAAGTAACAAGGAGCTAGCCCCAGGCGTTTGCGTATGGCACCGGTAAAACGCGTACAATGCATAGCGCCAGTAGTGACGTCACACGCCCATCTCTCATATAGGGAATCGTTTTTGCGTGACATACGGACAAGTATAACAGTCAGGTTGATGAAACTTGGCACGTTTGTTGGGACAATGGAACCCTGCAAAACAGAACCATCGCGGCCACGCCAGCTGACGTCGTTGACGCGCGGTGACGTCGAAAACGACGTAAACGCGTCACAGTTTACCCTGTTCATTAAGGTCGTTTATGAATTCTTATCGCCGAGACCGGTGCAACACTGGTCGCCCCAATGGGCTGTACAAACGTGCCAAGTTACAACGCGCTAGCCCCAGGCGTTGACGCGCGGCGACGTCGGCAAGGACGTCAACGCGTCACATTTGACCCTGCATATTTAGGTCGTTTATGAATTCTTATCGCCGAGACCGGTGCCAAACGGGGCGCCCCGATGGGCAGTACAAACGTGCCAAGTAACAAGGAGCTAGCCCCACGCGTTTGCGTATGGCACCGGTAAAACGCGTACAATGCATAGCGCCCGTAGTGACGTCACACGCCCATCTCTCATACAGGGAATCGTTTTTGCGTGACATACGGACAAGTATAACAGTCAGGTTGATGAAACTTGGCACGTTTGTTGGAACAATGGAACCCTGCAAAACCGCACCGTCGCGGCCACGCCAGCTGACGTCGTTGATGCGCGGTGACGTCGAAAACGACGTAAACGCGTCACGTTTTACCCTGTTCATTAAGGCCGTTTATGAATTCTTATCGCCGAGACCGGTGCCAAACGGGTCGCCCAAATGGGCTCTACAAAGGTGCCAAGTTTCAAGGCGCTAGCCGCAGGCGTTGACCTTCTGCATTGTTCGTTGACCTCAAGCGTTGATGCGTTCGTAGACGTCGAAAAAGCCATCAACAAGTCAAATTTGACCCTGTTTATTAAAGTCGTTTATGAATTCTTATTGCCGAGACAGGTGCCAAACGGGGCGCTCCGATGGGCAGTACAAACGTGCCAAGTAACAAGGAGCTAGCCCCAGGCGTTTGCGTATGGCACCGGTAAAACGCGTACAATGCATAGCGCCCGTAGTGACGTCACACGCCCATCTCTCATACAGGGAATCGTTTTTGCGTGACATACGGACAAGTATAACAGTCAGGTTGATGAAACTTGGCAAGTTTGTTGGGACCATGGAACCCTGCAAAACCGCACCGTCGCGGCCACGCCAGCTGACGTCGTTGACGCGCGGTGACGTCGAAAACGACGTAAACGCATCAGGTTTTACCCTGTTCATTAAGGTCGTTTATGAATTCTTATCGCCGAGATCGGTGCCAAACTGGTCGCCCCAACGGGCTGTACAAACGTGCCAAGTTACAAGGCGCTAGCCCCAGGCGTGACGCGCGGCGACGTCGGAAAGGACGTCAACGCGTCAAATTTGACTCTCAATATTTAGGTCGTTTATGAATTCTTATCGCCGAGATCGGTGCCAAACGTGGCGCCCCGATGGGAAGTACAAACGAGCCAAGTATCAAGGAGGTAACCCCAGGCGTTTGCGTATGGCACCGGTAAAACGCGTACAATGCATAGCGCCCGAAGTGACGTCACACGCCCATCTCTCATACAGGGAATCGTTTTTGCGTGACATACGGACACGTATAACAGTCAGGTTGATGAAACTAGGCACGTTTATTGGGACCATGTAACCCTGCAAAACCGCACCGTCGGGGCCACGCCGGCTGACGTCGTTGACAGGCGGTGACGTCGAAAACGACGAAAACGCGTCACGTTTTACCCTGTTCATTAAGGTCGTTTATGAATTCTTATCGCCGAGACCGGTGCCAAACGGGTCGCACCAATGGGCTCTTCAAACGTGCCAGGTTTCAAGGCGCTAACCCCAGGCGTTGACCTTCTGTATTGTTCGTTGACCTCTGGCGTTGATGCGTTCTTAGACGTCGAAAAACCCATCAACAAGTCAAATTTGACCCTCTTTATTAAGGTCGTTTATGAATTCTTATCGCCGAGACCGGTGATAAACGGGGCGCCCCGATGGGCAGTACAAAAACGTGCCAGGTAACAAGGAGCTAGCCCCAGGCGTTTGCGTATGGCACCGGTAAAACGCGTACAATGCATAGCGCCCGTTAAGAGGTCACACGCCCATCTCTCATACAGGGAATCGTTTTTGCGAGACATACGGACAAGTATAACAGTCAGGTTGATTAAACTTGGCACGTTTGTTGGGACCATGGAACCCTGCAAAACCTCACCGTCGCGGCCACGCCAGCTGACGTCGTAGACGCGCGGTGACGTCGAAAACGACGTAAACGCATCAGGTTTTACCCTGTTCATTAAGGTCGTTTATGAATTCTTATCGCCGAGACCGGTGCCAAACTAGTCGCCACAACGGGCTGTACAAACGTGCCAAGTTACAAGGCGCTAGCCCCAGGCGTGGCGCGCGGCGACGTCGGAAAGAACGTCAACGCGTCACATTTGACCCTGAATAGGTCGTTTATGAATTCTTATCGCCGAGACCGGTGCCAAACGGGGCGCCCCGATGGGCAGTACAAACGTGCCAAGTATCAAGGAGCTAGCCCCAGGAGTTTGCGTATGGCACCGGTAAAACGCGTACAATGCATCGCGCCCATAGTGACGTCACACGCCCATTTCTCATACAGGCAATCGTTTTTGCGTGACATACGGACAAATATAACACTCAGGTTGTTGAAACTTGGCACGTTTGTTGGGACAATGGAACCCTGCAAAACCGCACCGTCGCGGCCACGCCAGCTGACGTCGTTGACGCGCGGTGACGTCGAAAACGACGTAAACACGTCACGTTTTACCCTGTTCATTATGGTCGTTTATGAATTCTTATCGCCGAGACCGATGACAAACGAGTCGCCCCAATGGGCTCTACAAACGTGCCAAGTTTCATGGCGTTAGCCCCAGGCGTTGACCTTCTGTATTGTTCGTTGACCTCAAGTGTTGATGCGTTCGAAGACGTCGAAAAAGCCATCAACAAGTCAAATTTTACCCTGTTTATTAAGGTCGTTTATGAATTCTTATCGCCGAGACCGGTGCCAAACGGGGCGCCCGGATGGGCAGTACAAACGTGTCAAGTAACAAGGATCTAGCCCCAGGCGTTTGCGTATGGCACCGGTAAAACGCGTACAATGCATAGCGCCCGTAGTGACGTCACACGCCCATCTCTCATACAGGGAATCGTTTTTGCGTAACAAACGGACATGTATAACAGTCAGGTTGATGAAACTTGGTACGTTTGTTGGGACCATGGAACCCTGCAAAACCGCACCGTCGCGGCCACGTCATCTGACGTCGTTGACGCGCGGTGACGTCGAAAACGACGTAAACGCGTCACGTTTTACCCTGTTCATTAAGGTCGTTTATGAATTGTTATCGCCGAGACCGGTGCCAAACTGGTCGCCCCAACGGACTGTACAAACGAGCCAAGCTACAAAGCGCTTGCCCCAGGCGTTGACGCGCGGCGACGTCGGAATTTACGTCAACGCGTCACATTTGACCCTGAATATTTAGGTCGTTTATGAATTCTTATCGCCGAGACCGGTGCCAAACGGGACGCACCGATGGGCAGTACAAACGTGCCAAGTATCAAGGAGCTGGCACCAGGCGATTGCGTATGGCACCGGTAAAACGCGTACAATGCATAGCGCCCGTAGTGACGTCACACGCCCATCTCTCATACATGGAATCGTTTTTGCGTGACATTCGGACAAGTATAACAGTCAGGTTGATGAAACTTGGCACGTTTGTTGGGACAATGGAACCCTGCAAAACCGCACCGTCGCGGCCACGCCAGCTGACGTCGTTGACGCGCGGTGACGTCAAAATCGACGTAAACGCGTCAGGTTTTACCCTGTTCATTAAGGCCGTTTATGAATTCTATTCGCCGAAACCGGTGCCAAACGGGTCGCCCCAATGGGCTCTACAAACGTGCCAAGTTTCAAGGCGCTAGCCCCAGGCGTTGACCTTCTGTATTGTTCGTTGACCTCAAGCGTTGATGCGTTCGTAGACGTCGAAAAAGCCATCAACAAGTCAAATTTGACCCTGTTTATTAAGGTCGTTTATCTCTTATCGCCGAGACCGGTGCCAAACGGGCCGCCCCGATGGGCAGTACAAACGTGCCAACTAACAAGAAGCAAACCCCAGGCGATGACGCGCGGCGACGTCGGAAAGGACGTCAACGCGTCACATTTGACCCTGAATATTTAGGTCGTTTATGAATTCTTATCGCCGAGACCGGTGCCAAACGGGACGCACCGATGGGCAGTACAAACGTGCCAAGTATCAAGGAGCTGGCACCAGGCGATTGCGTATGGCACCGGTAAAACGCGTACAATGCATAGCGCCCGTAGTGACGTCACACGCCCATCTCTCATACATGGAATCGTTTTTGCGTGACATACGGACAAGTATAACAGTCAGGTTGATGAAACTTGGCACGTTTGTTGGGACATTGGAACCCTGCAAAACCGCACCGTCGCGGCCACGTCAGCTGACGTTGTTGACGCGCGGTGACGTCGAAAACTTCGTAAACGCCTCACGTTTTTACCCTGTTCATTAAGGTCGTTTATTAATATTTAGATCGTTTATGAATTCTTATCGCCGAGACCGGTGCTAAACGGGGCGCCCCGATGGGCAGTACAAACGTGCCAACTATCAAGGAGCTAGCCCAAGGCGCTTGGGTATGGCATCGGTAAAACGCGTACAATGCATAGCGCCCGTAGTGACGTCACAGGCCCATCTCTCATACAGGGAATCGTTTTTGAGTGACATACGGACAAGTATAACAGTCAGGTTGATGGAACTTGGCACGTTTGTTGGGACAATGAAACCCTGCAAAACCGCACCGTCGCGGCCACGCCAGCTGACGTAATTGACCCGCGGTGACGTCGTAAACGACTTAAACGCGTCACGTTTTACTCTGTTCATTAATGTCGTTTATGAATTCTTATCGCCGAGACCGGTACCAAACGGGTCGCCCCAATGGGCTCTACAAACGTGCCAAGTTTCAAGGCGCTAACCACAGGCGTTGACATTCTGTACTGTTCGTTGACCTCAAGCGTTGATGCGTTCGTAGACGTCGAAAACGCCAGCAACAAGTCAAATTTGACCCTGTTTATTAAGGTCGTTTATGAACTCTTATCGCCGAGACCGGTGCCAAACGGGGCGCCCCGATGGGCAGTACAAAGGTGCCAAGTAACAAGGAGCTAGCGCCAGGCGTTTGCGTATGGCACCGGTAAAACGCGTACAATGCATAGCGCCCGTTAATACGTCACACGCCCATCTCTCATACAGGGAATCGTTTTTGCGTGACATACGGACAAGTATAACAGTCAGATTGATGAAAGTTTGCACGTTTGTTGGTACCATGGAACCCTGCAAAACCGCACCGTCGCGGCCACGCCAGCTGACGTCGTAGACGCGCGGTGACGTCGAAAACGACGTAAACGCATCAGGTTTTACCCTGTTCATTAAGGTCGTTTATGAATTCTTATCGCCGAGACCGGTGCCAAACTAGTCGCCACAACGGGCTGTACAAACGTGCCAAGTTACAAGGTGCTAGCCCCAGGCGTCGCGCGCGGCGACGCCGGAAAGGACGTCAACGCGTCACATTTGACCCTGAATATTTAGGTCGTTTATGAATTCTTATCTCCGAGACTGGTGCCAAACATGGCGCCCCGATGGGCAGTACAAAAGTACCAAGTATCAAGGAGCTAGCCCCAGGAATTTGCGTATGGCACCGGTAAATCGCGTACAATGCATAGCGCCCGTAGTGACGTCACACGCCCATCTCTCATACACAGAATCGTTTTTGCGTGACATACGGACAAGTATAACAGTCAGGTTGTTGAAACTTGGCACGTTTGTTGGGACCATGGAACCCTGCAAAACCGCACCGTCGCGGCCACGCCAGCTGACGTCGTTGACGCACGGTGACGTCGAAAACGACGTAAACGCGTCACGTTTTACCCTATTCATTAAGGTCGTTTATGAATTCTTATCGCCGAGACCGGTGCCAAACGGGTCGCCCTAATGGGCTCTACAAACGTGCCAAGTTTCAAGGCGCTAGCCCCAGGCGTTGACCTTCTGTATTGTTTTTTGACATCAAGTGTTGATGCGTTGACAGACGTCGAAAAAGCCATCAACAAGTCAAATTTGACCCTGTTTATTAAGGTCGTTTATGAATTCTTATTGCCGAGACCGGTGCCAAACGTGGCGCACCGATGGGCAGAACAAACGTGCCAAGTAAGAAGGAGCAAGCCCCAGGCAGTTGCGTATGGCACCGGTAAAACGCGTACAATGCATAGCGCCCGTTAAGACGTCACACGCCCATCTCTCATACAGGGAATCGTTTTTGCGTGACATACGGACAAGTATAACAGTCAGGTTGATGAAACTTGGCACGTTTGTTGGGACCATGGAACCCTGCAAAACCGCACCATCGCGGCCACGCCAGCTGACGTCGTTGACGCGCGGCGACGTCGAAAACGACGTAAACGCATCAGGTTTTACCCTGTTCATTAAGGTCGTTTATGAATTCTTATCGCCGAGACCGGTGCCAAACTAGTCGCCACAACGGGCTGTACAAACGTGCCAAGTCACAAGGCGCTAGCCCCAGGCGTCGGAAATGACGTCAACGCGTCAGCTTTGACCCTGAATATTTAGGTCGTTTATGAATTCTTATCGCCGAGACCGGTTCCAAACGGGGCGCCCCGATGGGCAGTACAAACGTGCCAAGTATCAAGGAGCTAGCCCCAGGCGTTTTCGTATGGCACCGGTAAAACGCGTACAATGCATAGCGCCCGTAGTGACGTCACACGCCCATCTCTCATACAGGGAATCGTTTTTGTTCGTTGACCTCAAGCGTTGATGCGTTCGTAGACGTCGAAAAAGCCATCAACAAGTCAAATTTGACCCTGTTTATTAAGGTCGTTTATGAATTCTTATCGCCGAGACTGGTGCCAAACGGGGCGCCCCGAGGGGCAGTACAAACGTGCCAAGTAACAAGGAGCTAGCCCCAGGCGTTTGCGTATGGCACCGGCAAAACGCGTACAATGCATAGCCCCCGCAGTGACGTCACACGCCCATCTCTCATACAGGGAATCGTTTTTGCGAGACATACGGACAAGTGTAACAGTCAGGTTGATGAAACTTGGCACGTTTGTTGGGACCATGGAACACTGCAAAACCGCACCGTCGCGGCCACGCCAGCTGACGTCGTAGACGCGCGGTGACGTCGAAAACGACGTAAACGCGTCGCGTTTTACCCTGTTCATTTAGGTCGTTTATGAATTCTTATCGCCGAGACCTGTGCCAAACTGGTCGCCCCAACGGGCTGTACAAACGTACCAATTTACAAGGCGCAAGCCCCAGGCATGGACGCGCGGCGACGTCGGAAATTACGTCAACGCGTCAGATTTGACCCTGAATATTTAGGTCGTTTATGAATTATTATCGCCGAGACCCGTGCCAAACGGGGCGCCCCGATGGGCAGTACAAACGTGCCAAGTATCAAGGAGCTAGCCCCAGGCGTTTGCGTATGGCACCGGTAAAACACGTCCAATGCATAGCGCCCGTAGTGACGTCACACGCTCATCTCTCATACAGGGAATCGTTTTTGCGTGACATACGGACAAGTATAACAGTCAGGGTGATGAAACTTGGCACGTTTGTTGGGACCATGGAACCCTGCAAAACCGCACCGTCGCGGACACGCCAGCTGACGTCGTAGACGCGCGGTGACGTCGTAAACGACCTAAACGCGTCACGATTTACCCTATTCATTTAGATCGTTTATGAATTCTTATCGCCGAATCCGGTGCCAAACGGGTCGCTCCAATGGGCTCTACAAACGTGCCAAGTTTCAAGGCGCTAGCCCCAGGCGTTGACCTTCTGTATTGTTCGTTGACCTCAAGCGTTGATGCGTTCGTAGACGTCGAAAAAGCCATCAACAAGTCAAATTTGACCCTGTTTATTAAGGTCGTTTATGAACTCTTATCGCCGAGACCGGTGCCAAACGGGGCGCCCCGATGGGCAGTACTATGGTGCCAAGTAACAAGGAGCTAGCCCCAGGCGTTTGCGTATGGCGCCGGCAAAACGCGTACAATGCAGAGCGCCTGTAGTGACGTCACACGCCCATCTCTCATACAGGGAATCGTTTTTGCGAGACATTTGGACAAGTATAACAGTCAGGTTGATGAAACTTGGCACGTTTGTTGGGACCATGGAACCTTGCAAAACCGCACCGTCGCGGCCACGCCAGCTGACGTCGTCGAAAACGACGTAAACGCGTCATATTTTACCATATTCATTAAGGTCGTTTATGAATTCTTATCGCCGAGTCCGGTGCCAAACGGATCGCCCCAATGGGCTCTACAAACGTGCCAAGTTTCAAGGCGCTAGCCCCAGGCGTTGACCTTCTGTATTGTTCGTTGACCTCAAGCGTTGATGCGTTCGTAGACGTCGAAAAAGCCATCAACAAGTCAAATTTGACCCTGTTTATTAAGGTCGTTTATGAACTCTTCTCGCCGAGACCGGTGCCAAACGGGGCGCCCCGATGGGCAGTACAAACGTGCCAAGTAACAAGGAGCTAGCCCCAGGCGTTTGCGTATGGCACCGGCAAAACGCGTACAATGCATAGCGCCCGTAGTGACGTCACACGCCCATCTCTCATACAGGGAATCGTTTGTGCGAGACATTCGGACAAGTATAACAGTCAGGTTGATTAAACTTGGCACGTTTGTTGGGACCATGGAACCCTGCAAAACCGCACCGTCGCGGCCACGCCAGCTGACGTCGTCGAAAACGACGTAAACGCGTCACGTTTTACCCTGTTCATTAAGGTCGTTTATGAATTCTTATCGCCGAGACCGGTGCCAAACGGGTCGCCCCAATGGGCTCTACAAACGTACCACGTTTCAAGGCGCTAGCCCCAGGCGTTGACCTTCTGTATTGTTCGTTGACCTCAAGTTGATGCATTTGTAGACGTCGAAATAGCCATCAACAAGTCAAATTTGACCCTGTTTATTAAGGTCGTTTATGAATTCTTATCGCCGAGACCGGTGCCAAACGGGGCGCCCCGAGGGGCAGTACAAACGTGCCAAGTAACAAGGCGCTAGCCCCAGGCGTTTGCGAATGGCACCGGTAAAACGCGTACAATGCATAGCGCCCGTAGTGACGTCACACGCCCATCTCTCATACAGGGAATCGTTTTTGCGTGACATACGGACAGGTATAACAGTCAGGTTGATGAAACTTGGCACGTTTGTTGGGACCATGGAACCCTGCAAAACCGCACCGTCGCGGCCACGCCAGCTGACGTCGTTGACGCGCGGTGACGTCGAAAACGACGTAAACGCGTCACGTTTTACCCTGTTCATTAAGGTCGTTTATGAATTCTTATGGCCGAGACCGGTGCCAAACGGGTCACCCCAATGGGCTCTACAAAGACACAAGATTAGCGGTAGGTTACATTTAATTATTAACTGACACAAGTTTTCATGTACATGGTTTTTATTAGGTGTATTAGTTGCCTTAAAGATTGCTTTATCTGTTATGTGCAAAATAACTTCACAAATTAGACTTTTTAGACTTCGAGATATATGGTTACTATTAATAATTAAAACACGAAGGGCATCTTTATCATATCTCTTGACGTAATATAAATACCGGAGACACGAGGGAGAAATCTTTTCTTCAAGCAACGGTTGCAATATGGTAATAACGCTTTGTTTGCTGTTAATAACCGGAATCGACGGCTATTCGTTCGTTTTAGACGACGAAGATGAAATACATTGTTTAAAGGAAAGCATTAAAGCACTTACATCTGAGGTACAACAGCTAAAGGCAAAAGTCGATTAGAAATCTGTTGCCAAACGGCATTTGGAAACGAACGAAACTGTTTTTAGATGTAACATTGTAATATCGATTGATGTATTATTTGCAGATGGTATTCCATTTACATAAGTGGAATTTTGAGTATTATGGTTATTCGGCTTGACACCAAGTATTGCAGCCTCTGTAGCATGATAATGATCTGAGATTTCAACTATCCGATGTATGTATCTTAAAATCGTGTTGACGCGAAGAGGAGTTGATACTCGAGTAAACTTTGACAAATGAGTAATTGTTATCGGATAACGTACTGTTTTCTCGTTATTGCTTATTTATTTAAATAACAACTTTGATAAGGTTATTTTGAATTTGTATTTTTACGTATTGTCAGTATTAATGGGCCAAATGTACATTTCGGCGCGCCTTTTAAGCGGGTTCAACCCAGTGAGTTTTGCATTTACGATACCTACGCGGTGACACCGTTTTTCATGTTTTGTTGTTGCGTGTATGCTATGTTGCAGCAATTTTCGATTTCGATTCAGATGTTATTTGTAACACTTATATTTCATCATATGTCTTAATGTCAGCAACTGCATTGCGATTGTTTTCTTTTTATCTGGTCGCAGACAAACGGAATCCATCTCATTTGTTGCTACAAAAACAATAGGTTTCCCCGGGCTCTATCATCACAATTGAAGCAGTCTATAGTAACATGGGAAACGTGTATAATACTCACACGGGCATTGGTATAATTAATGGTTGATGGTTCTGTGACGGTAGCAGGAGTTATAGATCCGAAGAATTATTCTCAACAATCCGGGAACACCGCTGCTCTTCATGTAAGGGTCAGTCCGTTTGGGTTGAATCAGCATCCAGCGGAAGGGTTAATTCTGGGGAATACACTTCGTTCACAGGAGTATTTCTTCACTAGATATTGTTTAACCCGTATATCAAACTTACTTTTTAATAAATCTTCAGTGGTTCATAGTGTATTACTTTATGTTACTGTTCTATTAAATCACCATATATATATGCTCTATACGAACTGAAAAAAAGCCTTTGTTTTTTTTAATGTAAACAATTCTGTATTTATTTGCATATAGGTGAGTACCGCTAATCTTGTATCTATAATGTATGCAACGAAACTAACGTCTTGCCAAAGTGAATACAATGTTTTAAAAGATAAATCATCAAAATCGTGGAATTATATGTAAATGCCTGTTTAAAAAAATGGTTTATAAGTAATTTTCCATGAAGCGTTCGTTAACTGAAAGAGGATTCATATATGTGCGCCATATACTGTAAACTAAAAATGGTGAAGCGTATGTAACAACAACTAACATTTGCAAAAATGAAACCCGTTAAAGGCGTTTATGTTATTTCAGGTTTTAACGTGATACTCGCTAATTTTTCTGAAGACAAAAACAAATTTATCGTTGTTTAACTACCCAATGAACAACAAAGAAGTTCCGATTCTGAGCACAAACTAGTAAAAAGTAGTTCCAATTATAATTGCAAAATATATGTGAAATCATGTTAGAATCGAAATAAATTTCGCATTATCGTTGTTTACCGGCCAATAAACAACTCTTTGTCGTTCTGATGCGTTGCTATTAAACAACTCGGGTTAACGCCCTCGTGGGTAAATTCCTACGCATCAGAACTCGTTTTTATTGGCCGATAAACAACGATAACTCGAAAAGTATTTCTTAATTAAATACGTCAATGGACTTGTTAACTATATATAAGCCAAAACAAGCAGAAAAACAACACGAAAAAACCTCATCAATACATCACAAAATCCAATGGAACATATTGGTATGAACATAAACATAGTATATGTAATTCATTGCTGTATGAATTATGAATGACTTGAATAGCTTCAACGAGATGATTAATGGTTATGTAAATCTGTACGAATAGTATATTGTTTGCAAAAGCTGATTGGATTAAAAAAAAGGAATCAGTAATTGCATGCGTCTGGAATAATTGCACACGGCTAACACTCGTCAGGTACCAGATAAATGTTTTAAAATTACCGATATACCTAAGTTTACACTGCAAAGCAAGGAGGGCAAGAGGAAGAGTAATGAGCATGTAATACTTTTATGTTGTTCGTACAGTATACGTAGTCTTATAAAATATTGGTCAAAATATATTCATTCACTGTGCAATGCGAAACGAATTATTAAGGAGCATAATTATATATTTATGTTCTTTATGTTAAAAAATAAAATCATGTGTATCACTTACATAACGTGAACAGTTTCCCGAGTTAGCGTGACAAACTTTGATCCGTAGTTCATAGATTCGGACCTAAGTGGACACAAAATGTCTCTTGATTGTGTATGATTTCCTTAAAATCATAGAATATTTGCCTTTTTAAATATAAATGCTATAGTTATAGGAGCTAAGACATGAAAGAACAATTTTCAAAAATACGAAAATCGATTAACACAAATTTGTAACTTTAATTTCAGATATCTGTTAAAACACGCATCTAGAACACACATGTATATAACATGCACGCACACAAGACACAAGATACAAGAAGCTTTATTTAAAGTCGGATACATTATAACACACAACATTAGCTCGATGAGCTATTTCCCGACATGTAACAAAGCTTAACAAATAGTTAACAAATAGTTGTTTAGCTGAAAAAATAAAATTTAATTAGTTAGTTAAGCTGAAAATAAAATCATATATTATTCTAAGTTACAATTATATAAAAGACATAGATATTGCATACTAAAACATAATAAGTCTACAATCTCAGAATTAATAGCTAAATACAGATGAGATCAAATAAAATATTAAAATTTATAAAATGTTAAACACAAGTATAATTTAAGACAAACTATATAAGACAGAAATATATTTATTACATGCTATACCTTGTTTCCCGTGTAACACAACCATTACGAATAATTATATCTTACACATGTGTTAGATAACAGTTTGAGCGTTTTCGTTGGCTACCTTCTATATACCTTCTTATTCTTTTGGTGAAATGACGTCGTCAACATGAAATGACGTCACGTCAGTACACAACTTTTTGGATTTTATCAACATGTTTTGATAAAATTAGAAGATTTGTGTTTCGTTTAAAAGCATGTGATAAAAAAGATCTGACACTCGTTGTCATTTTATACCATATTTTATCAAACTCGTCCAGGAAATTCGTTAGTAAGCTCGCCAAAGACTCGCTTACTAACAAAATTCCTGAACTCGTTTAATAAAATATGGTATGAAATGACAACTCGTGTCAGATCCTATATGTATTTATTAATCTCGACAGGGTCTCCGTATACATGAATAAACAAAAGCATATAATCTGTACTACACAAGCTTTTAAGTAATACTATTCAAGTGTTTAAGCATATATCAAAGGCTTATAACACAAATACAGGTGGCAACACTGACATCACAGTTAAGCACAATGGCAGATATGGCATGCATGCAAAGAATTATACAATGTTAAATGAAGATTCAGGTTAGTTCAAATCTAATGACAATTGTTAGATAAAGATACATCAAACATTAGGACATATTCTAGTACTTCTGATCTATTTCATGTTACCTAAGTCATGCAAGTTATATATAACATTGTCAAACACAATTGATTCTGCAAGCGAGAGGGATCATTTTCAAAATGAGCACTTTGGTCCTGTTAATAACAGCTGTCTTCTTTGCCTTGATTGTTTCGGCAACAACAGATGAAATGGCTATGTTAAAGCAAAGTATAAACGATTTGAAATCTGAGATGAAGACAGAACTTGGTAGGCTAGAATCTGTCATTAAGAAGCAGTCAGCTGTCATTCGCCAGTTGGAAACCGCTACGGACAGCCATTTGAGAGGTATTTATTAATCTACGATGTAACTTTATTGTATATTATTATATACCTGTTTAAAATCTTAACAAAATACATGCTGCATCAATCGGTGAAATACGTGTCGTCAGAAACAAAACGCCGTATTATGCTACTCGCTATTTTTCCAATCCCGTATTACCTTACTAGCCGGACTACTTTTTTAATGGCGTCATCATAGAGTTATGTAAACAAATATAATCTATATCTACAATGATTAATCATTTTTGTACTTTTTCATCAATTGAAATAAAGTAAATGCACATTTGAAGTTTATCGTGGTGTATAATAAAAGGAATATTACGCGAGTCCATTGTTCCAAGAATATGTATTAATCTTGTGGCTTGCGTTATTTCGTTTCACACTCGAGGCTCCGCCTCTCGTGTGATACTTCATCACACAAGCCACTCGACTAATACATACTCTTGAAACAATGGACCAGCAAAATATTCCGTATTTATTAAAATGACCAATTCAATATTTAAGACAAGATTTGGATATCGTTGATATCGATCGTTTCGATCTTATTTCAGCCCGAAAGTCAAGCCTTGTCTTATTCGTTCACTGCGTACTTGGAGTATGATGGCATTATACATTCTGGAAATATCATTAAATGTAATCGTTTCCTAAACAAGGACGGGAACATGTACAACGTATATACGGGAATCGTCACTATACCAGTCACCGGAACCTACATCTTTTCATTTTCATTCGAAGACTACCAACCAGGCGTGCAGTTGGTAGCCAGTCTGAAGGTGGACGGTGTCAATCAAGTCGACGCTATTATAAATCATGGAACAGGAAGCGAGCAGGCTGGTAACACGGCCATTTTGTCACTCAGACAAGGCCAGTCCGTATGGGTGGAAATTGACAAGGACGCACAGATCTACGGAAGTGATACAGAGCGTCTTACATCCTTCACCGGTGCACTGCTAATAGAGCGTTGACATGTAAATGTTTGACTTATAATTCACGTACTTGCATGTTGAAGACATTTGTTTCAGCAAAACCAGTCACAATTTCATCATTTCATTGTTATCTCCCTTGTTCTTCTATAGTTGTTTTAACCCTATATTGTGTTCAGTTTCTTTCCTTTAATTGTTTCTCTTTGGGGTTAGCGCCTTCCCGCTTGTGCAGGAGGTTTTCATGATTTGAAGACAGAGGACGTGTTTTTATTGAATCCAAGTCTATAAGTTGTTTTGAAGTGGTATTAACATCACAGAGTGACAGAGTGAGTTTGAGAAAGAACAACCATTCCTTAAATGGTAAGCTAAAACAAACGAATTATTATAGGCAATTTTTGTATCAGTCATAATATGTTTTTAAACCAGGGTCATTTATATTGTTTTACTGTTATCTAAGCAGTATCGTTGCTAGCCTGCCAGGTATTTTATCACCGGATTTGGCCAACCGGCCATCGTGGAATCTCAACCGTTTTGGCGTGTCGTTGCATCTACGGGTGTGGCCAAGCGGCCATGGTTAAGTCGCTGGCTGTGCTGTAAGTTCATCCGAACTTGGGAAGCGAACATTTTGTGGGTACTGTGCTCACATTTCAACTTTCCAATACTGTCTTCTAGATCATCACATCGGACCATCGAAGAACCTTAGGACTAATTTTTTTAATTTGTGAACAGTGAGAACATTGGTGCATCTAGTGGCAATTAAAAAAAAAAAGAAAAAAAAAAAGGGATGTGTCCTGTTCAACTGAGCGTGAGTACAATTTTGGTATGAAAGATTCACTGGCATGATAAATTAATAGTAATCGGTTGAGGTTTATCTCTCTTTTAAGTTTACATCACTAACTTTGCATTTGCACGCTATGATTCATTGGAAATGCTGCTATTCCTTTTTTTTTTTTAAATGCAAATTTAATTCAATTAAGGCTCTGGGCAATCATGAGGTACCTTTAAGTTGTCATTTGGAATTGTTTTCCATGAAAATTGGTTTATTCCAGTTCAGCAGTGGTTTGACCCAGTGTTGACCTTGGTCAAGATTTTTCAGTGGACAATTTGGTGGATACTTTTAGTGTCCAGTGACATCACAGGGTTGTCCCACAGTTCATTGGTTGACCTTATCAATGACCTTTAATGACCTTTCACTGTGTTGTAGTAGCATTGCCTTATATGGAAGAAGTAGTAAATTCCAATGTAGTGTAGTATAGAGTACATGAAAGCAATGAATGGTAGTTAATAGATTGGTGAAAAGTGTTTATCTTGCCAAGGTATTGCATTACAGTTGGATAAATAAGGTAAGTGATTGTGGATATTTTATTTAGCAATTAATTTAAAATAGTCGGTGATCTTGTTGAATCCCAACAACAACAACAGTTAACAGCAATAACATCGGCAGCATTAACCACAATAACAACAACAACAGTTAACAACAATAACGGCAACAACAAACAACAACAAGGTGGATCAACAACAACAACATGAATCAACAACAACAACAATTAACAACAATAAACAACAATAAACCGCAACATAAGAACAAATTATTTATTTATTCTATTTAATTCCGGTTATTCAAGTCTGAGTTGATTTGAATTTGATCTTAAATAATTGCATTTTATCTTGATAGTTATTTAAATGTTTGAACTTGGACTTTTGAAATGACTTGGCATTTATGTTGCTGGAAGGGAATTTGCATGTTGAAGGGACATAGTTATTTGTGTTTGAGTTGAATCGTATGCTTGTATTGGGAAAGTGTGTATTTTAGCGAACAATATTGGAATACATTTTTGTGATGACGTCTTTGTGTGTTGGATATTACACAGTGAAATTAACTTCAGCGCCAAGTCTATAGACAACAGATGTGCTAATTATCATTGGATATTTGTGGACATTTGTGAAAAGAAAATATGTAACATGTTGAACATTTGTGATTAGTGTATGTTTATGAACAATTAAAAGTGATTACTTAAGTGACAATTGGTGACATTTGTGTTGAAACACTTGAAGTGAACATTATACTGTGAAAGTGCTTATTGAATTGTAGTGTTTATTGTGACCATTTTTAAAATTGACAATTTTTGATATTGAAAAGGGATTTTAATTTTTTTGTTTGAAGTTATTTGTGTACATTGATATCTATAATGGAGGATTTCAAGTCGAATGAAGCCTCAGGTGGTGTGCAAGTAACTGATGCACAATTGAAGTTATTAAAAGCGTTTGAAGAACTCCATGTTGGAGCAGACATACAGTCAGCAGCTGACTTAGCTGCTTTTATGCACGGGTACAGTGATGTAAAGCCAAAATCAACAGTTAAGAAGGTTTCACTAGACCACATGCAAAATGAAAGTGAATTTGTAAACCAAAGCAATGTTCACTTGGCACCATTGCCATCGTTTCATTACCCTAAATTACAGAATTTTAGTGGTGAACAAGCCAAAGGAGAAACATCATGGCAATGTTTCAAATTTGAAATTGAATCGTTACTGGCTGAGGGCTTGTTTAGTCAAGAACAGATCTTACATGGTGTTAGGAGAGCTGCAAAAGGTAATGCAGCAGAGTGCATTAGGAGGTTAGGTGTTGGGGTAAGTATGCAGCAAGTCATGGCAAAACTAGATTCTATATATGGAAATATTGAAACAAAGGAAATAATTATGAGAAGTTTGTACAATTGCACACAAAAACCCAATGAATCAGTGTCTTCTTTGGCATCACGAATTGAAGATCTTTTCGACAGAGCAGTCACTGTAGGAGGTGTGAAGAAAAATGATAACGAGATTTTGAAAGGTATTTTGTATCAGGGCTTGCGAAAAGAACTGAAACATATGGCTGCATATAAACATGAAACCGTAAGCAACTATGATACTTTTAAAATCGAATTAAGGAAACTTGAATTAGATTTGAAAGAGGACAAAGATGAGGAATCGAAACCTTGCAAACCAGTTGTCTCTACGGGAACATCTGAAATGAATAAACCTGTTGGCACATCAGGAACATCGGAACTGAGTGAAATTAAGAATCTCTTACATAAGTTAAATGAAAGAATTGATAAACTAGAAAATGAAAAACAAACCGGTAGATATGGAACTTATCAATATCAGCCATACACTAGTAGGGGTGACAGGAGGGGACGTTTTCCTCCAAATCGGGAACAAAGTCGTGGATTTCGAGGCCAGATGGGTAGAAATTTTAGACCCTCTAGGCCAGCATCAAGTTTTACATTTGCCAGAATGTGTTACAAGTGTGGCCAGACTGGACATTTTCAGGGTGAGTGCCCAAACTAGATTGTGCTCCAGTTAGGGGATCGAACCTGAGCACGAAATCTGTTAAAGATCCCAATTTAGTGGGTGATGTCAGCGAGGTAAGTATTCAATTAAACAACATCAGTACCAGAGCGTTGTTAGACACTGGATCTTGCGTAAGTATAATTTCTGAAAGCTTTTACAATAATAATTTTAAAGACATTAACTTGGAACCATTAACTGAATTGTTGAATATTGAATGTGCAGACGGTAAAAATTTACCATATTTGGGTTTTATTGGACTCGAGGTCAAGATCAGTGAAGGACTTGATAGTTCGAAACCCAGTTGTTGTTTGTTTTTAGTGTCACCAGACACCAAATACTCTTCAAAGGTACCAGTAATTCTGGGAACAAATATTTTAAACAGATTACTGGCAGAGTGCCGTGACAAATTTGGTGAACAGTTTTTACAGAAAGCAAAGTTACATACACCATGGTACTTGAGCTTTAGAGCTATTTCATTAAGAGAAAAGTCTTTGAAAAGAAATAAGGGTAGAATTGCAATAGTCAGAAGTATGAATAAAGATACTGTGTTGTTGAAACCAAATGAAGTGAGAAGTTTTAAATGTTACACGGATAAACCAATTGCTTATCCGGGTTCAAATGTCATGACTGTGCCTTGTGTTGATGCACATATTCCAGAGTTTATAGATGTTACACCGGCTGTGAGTACTTATGAATTTGGGAAATTTAATGAAATATATGTTACATTGTCAAATGTGACAACAAACACAGTTGCTATTCAACCCAAAGCAGTATTATGTGAATTGCAACCAGTTACCATAGCAAGAGGAATGATGAATGAACAAGAAAATGAATTGGATCAGAAAAGAAAAGAGATTGTGGACAATATTATCATTGAAAATAATGACTTACTAACACCAGAACAAATTTGTGAAGTTAAGACTCTATTGTTTAAACATAGAGACATTTTTTCTCTATGTGATACAGACATTGGTCAATGTTCTGAAGTAAAACACAGAATTGATTTGTCAAATGACACACCTTTTAAATTGCGTCATAGGCGTATACCGCCTGGCATGGTGGATGAAGTGCGTGAGCACTTAGAACAGTTACACTCTTGTGGTGTACTAAGACCTTCAAAGGCACCATTTGCTTCACCAATTGTTTTAGTGAGAAAACGCACAGGAAAATTAAGAATGTGTGTCGATTATAGAACTTTAAATGAAAGAACAATAAAAGATTCTTATGCTTTGCCAAGACTTGAGGAGGTATTTGATTGTTTACATGGAGCTCAATATTTTACTACATTGGACATGAAATCGGGTTATCATCAGATTGAAATTGAAGAATCACATAAACAAAGAACAGCATTTACTTTAGGACCTTTTGGACTTTGGGAATTTAACAAAATGGCTTTTGGATTAACAAATTCCCCTGCTACTTATCAAAGAGCAATGACTGAATGCCTTGGTGAATTAAATATGAAAATTTGTGTTGTATTTATTGACGACATAATTATTTTTAGCAAGAATTACCAGGAGCATCTTGATAACATCGAAAAGGTTTTTGAACGACTTAAATCATGGAATTTGAAACTTGCACCGGAAAAGTGTAAATTTTTTAGAAAACATGTTTCATTTTTAGGCCATGTTGTGGGCAGTGATGGTGTTAAAACAGACCCAGAAAAAATAGATAAAGTTAAAAACTGGCCTACACCTTCAAATCCTGATGAGCTTAGAAGTTTTCGGGCATTCGCTGGATATTACCGTAGATTTGTCAAGGATTTTAGTAAATTGACCCGTTGCCTGGCTGATTTGTTGCCACCCACTAACAGCAAGAAAGGTAAATGGAAGTCTTCAACAGAATGGAAATGGGGTGAGGAACAACAGAAGTGTTTTGAACAATTGAAACAAATGTTAACTTCACCTCCTGTGCTAGCTTATCCAAATTTTACTATTCCATTTGAGCTGCATACTGATGCTTCTACAAAAGGTTTGGGTGCTGTGTTGTACCAGCAACAAGATGGTTTTAAACGCGTAATTTCTTACGCCAGTCGATCACTCTCAAAGTCTGAGAAAAACTATTCTGCTTTTAAATTAGAGTTTTTAGCTCTCAAATGGGCAGTAACCGAAAAGTTTTCGGATTACTTAACCAATTGTCATTTTCAGGTTTTAACGGATAATAACCCGTTAACATATATTCTTTCAACGGCAAAATTAGATGCCACAGGGCAACGTTGGGTCTCAGCGCTTAGTCCATATTCTTTTGACATTAAATACCGAAGTGGTATTAATAACAAGGATGCAGACGGGATGAGTAGATATCCCCATGAAAAAGTCAATGATGACTATATGAATATTGACAGTGATACTGTTAGAGCCATTTGTACATGTATGACAACACCATTTGCTGAAACTTTGCCTTCTTTTAATTTGAACATTGTTGATGTAACTGAGGAGATTGGAAAGCCTATGGCACAGATTGAACTGAGAGAAATCAGAAAGCAACAAAGACTAGATATTTTAATTGATAAATGGAGAATTGCTACTATAGATAAAGTTGTTCCCCAATCTTATTTTAAAGAAGATCCTACTATGAGGAAACAGTTCAATAATTTTGTTATTAAAAGAGGAATTTTATTCAGACAAATAAAGGACAATGATGTCACAATTGAACAGCTTGTATTACCCAGAGTGTATCGAGAGCCAGTTCTCGAAGGTTTACATAATGCTGTTGGTCATCCTGGCCGTGACAGAACAATGCGTTTGTTACATGAAAGGTTTTATTGGCCTGGGATGTCAAAAGATGTTGACAACTGGATATCTAACTGTGAGAGATGTTTACACAGGAAAAGTTCTGTAAATTCTAGAGCACCTTTGGTAAGTGTCAACACGACCTACCCGTTGGAACTAGTTTGTATGGATTTCTTGAGTTTAGAACCTTGTAAAGGTGGATATTCAAACATACTTGTGATCACTGATCATTTTTCCAAATTTGCAATGGCTATACCAGCAAAGAACCAAACTGCAAAAACCACAGCAGAAGTTTTTTACAATAATTTCATATTGAACTATGGCATTCCTACTAGACTTCATAGTGACCAAGGAGCCAATTTTGAGTCAGAAATTATAAAAGAATTGTGTAATCTTACAAACATGAAAAAGTCTCACACTTCAGTCTATCATCCTCAGGGAAATGCAGGCCCTGAGCGTTTTAATAGAACTTTGTTGGATATGCTGGGAACTCTTGAAAATTCACAGAAACAAGATTGGAAAAAATATGTTAATTCGTTGGTGTATGCGTACAACTGCACACCACACGAGTGTACTAAATTTGCACCCTTTGAACTTATGTTTGGTCGGAAACCAAAACTTTTGATTGATTCTGTCTTCGAAAAAGCAAATCCAGACTCTGTGAACAGAAATCTACCGGAATATATTGAAGATTTGAAGGAGAGAATGATTAAGACAAAAGAAATAGTATCTAAACATGTAGAGAAAGCCAAAAGTAAACAGAAACAATTTTATGACATTAAAGCTAGAGCTGCAAAGATTGAAATTGGAGACAAAGTTTTGGTTAGAATTCTAGCATTTAAAGGGAAACACAAGATTGCTGATAAGTTCGAAGAAGGAACATATACAGTTATTGACCAGGTGAATAAAAATGTACCTGGGTACAAGGTAAAAGGAGATCAGTCGGATTGTGTAAAAACTCTGCACAGAAATCACTTGTTCTTGGTTAGAAACCAAGATGATGAAGGTGGAGGAATTGAAAATGTAATTAAACCGGTACCGTCTACAGATAGTAGTAAAGATGCAGAGCAAAGTAAATTGCCTGTGGTAGAAGTAGAGAGTGACGTCACTGAATCTGATGATGAAACAGAGGAAGTTGTAATATTTGGGGACGCCCAAAATATACCCGTAGTAGCTACGGAGGAACGAGTTGAGGAAGTGGAGGTTGGACATTCAGTGGATAGTCCAAGTGTAGATGCAGAAGAGCAGAATATAAGTGCAGATGTGGATAACAAGGTGAATGGTGATACAAATATGTCTGTCATTCAGGATGACAGATTGGATAGTGAAAGTGTTGAGGAGGAGCAAGAAGAAAGCAGTGGAAGTGCACATGATATTACAGTTGAGAATCAAGAGTCAGAAAGCTTGGGGACTGATCAAAATCAAAATGTTGACATAGGTAATCAGGATTCAGTAGTTGAACCAGGTAGTGAGTTAAGGCAGAGAGTGGAAGAACAGGATACTAGAGATATTCCTAAACCAGCACCTAGAAGGTCAGATAGGATGAGAAAGTTACCTGAAAGATACAAAGATTTTCAGATGAATGCATGTATTAATCTGCCAAATTTACCTTGTGATTCCAGATTCATTGTTCTGAATGAATTCATGAATAGTGGAATGCTAAAAACAATGAGTCCAGATATGGCAAAGAGAGTAATTGGTAGTATTTTACGGTAGATATTGTATGTACAAGTGAAATTATACTGTCTTAATCTATGCGAATAAGTATAATATGATATTTACCTGTAGCTCAGTATATTTTTTATGAAAAGTTATTTTTGTGTTGTATGTACAGTATTTGTATAATTTCAGTGTTGTTGTTGTGCAAAAGTTGCATCGGAAATATCATTGATGAGGGTGGTATTGAAATAATTATTGCAACACTTGTTTTTATATTGAGACAGTTTATTACTGATGGTTGGAAATGTGTTTTATGATTTGTATTGTAATTTAAATTTGTACTGATCCTATTGTGGGGACACAAGTTCAGTCAGGGGAGAGCAAAATGTGTAGTTACACGGTAAGTATAAAGGTAAAAGCGTAGTCAGTAAGTAGTAGTTCCTTAATATGTTTAGTTATAGAAGTATAGTTTGAGTAGAGGTTGGTGTCATCTATATAGAGTAGCATATTGATGAAAGTTGGGAGTACTGAATGTTTAGTTATTGTGCTGTATAGCATTGTACGGTATTATAGTATGTACATGTATTATGTATGTCATTGGGTATAGTACTATATGACGAGATGAGAACATGACTTGCTATGACGTTTAGCATGGGTATTTGGGACACGAGACATGTATGATGAGGACATCATTTTAGAGCTGGGGGAAGTGTGTAACCAGTCACAATTTCATCATTTCATTGTTATCTCCCTTGTTCTTCTATAGTTGTTTTAACCCTATATTGTGTTCAGTTTCTTTCCTTTAATTGTTTCTCTTTGGGGTTAGAGCCTTCCCGCTTGTGCAGGAGGTTTTCATGATTTGAAGAGAGAGGACGTGTTTTTATTGAATCCAAGTCTATAAGTTGTTTTGAAGTGGTATTAACATCACAGAGTGACAGAGTGAGTTTGAGAAAGAACAACCATTCCTTAAATGGTAAGCTAAAACAAACGAATTATTATATGCAATTTTTGTATCAGTCATAATATGTTTTTAAACCAGTGTCATTTATATTGTTTTACTGTTATCTATGTAAGCCACTAGATGACGGACTTGCGTTTTATATAATGTTTATTATTTATGATATAAATAGGTTGATATGAATGTACCTATTATATTATTATGTATTTATGAGTTATGATGTTAACTGGTATATTTAGTAAAATATGTTTATTGTTCATTTCAGGTTGTTAAACAGATTTAAACAACTCTACATAGCTTTAAACTAAATGAATATATATATAGCACTAATTAAATAAAGACAAATTAACTTACAAGTGACTTGTTTTAACTCCAGCAGTTTATTCGAAGAACCCACAGCACTTGTGGAACTATAATATTTCAATTTTACTTATAAAAGAACCACAGTGTTACAATATGTTAACAGGTAAAGGACAGTGTTAGAATCGTTTTCGACGTCACCGCGCGTCAACGACGTCAGCTGGCGTGGCCGCGACGGTGCGGTTTTGCAGGGTTCCATGGTCCCAACAAACGTGCCAAGTTTCATCAACCTGACTGTTATACTTGTCCGTATGTCACGCAAAAACGATTCCCTGTATGAGAGATGGGCGTGTGACGTCACTACGGGCGCTATGCATTGTACGCGTTTTACCGGTACTCACCTATATGCAAATAAATACAGAATTGTTTACATTTAAAAACCAACGGCTTTTTTTCAGTTCGTATAGAGCATATATGCAGACAAGTATACAATGGGCTCTACAAACGTTCCAAGTTTCAAGGCGCTAGCCCCAGGCGTTGACCTTCTGTATTGTTCGTTGACCTAAAGCGTTGATGCGTTCGTAGACGACGAAAAAGCCATCAACAAGTCAAATTTGACCCTGTTTATTAAGGTCGTTTATGAATTCTTATTGCCGAGACCGCTGCCAAACGGGGCGCCCCGATGGGCAGTACAAACGTGCCAAGTAACAAGGAGCTAGCCCCACGCGTTTGCGTATGGCACCGGTAAAACGCGTACAATGCATAGCGCCCGTAGTGACGTCACACGCCCATCTCTCATACAGGGAATCGTTTTTGCGTGACATATGGACAAGTATAACAGTCAGGTTGATGAAACTTGGCACGTTTGTTGGGTCCATGGAACCCTGCAAAACCGCACCGTCGCGGCCACGTCAGCTGACGTCGTTGACGCGCGGCGACGTCGAAAACGACGAAAACGCGTCACGTTTTACCCTGTTCATTAAGGTCGTTTATGAATTCTTATCGCCGAGACCGGTGCCAAACTGGTCGCCCCAACGGGCTGTATAAACGTTTCAAGTTACAAGGCGCTAGCCCCAGGCGTGACGCGCGGCGACGTCGGCAAGGACGTCAACGCGTCATATTTGACCCTGAATATTTAGGTAGTTTATGAATTCTTATCGCCGAGACCGGTGCCAAACGGGGCGCCCCGATGGGCTGTACAAACGTGCCAAGTAACAAGGAGCTAGCCCCAGGCGTTTGCGTATGGCATCGGTAAAACGCGTACAATGCATCGCGCCAGTAGTGACGTCACACGCCCATCTCTCATATAGGGAATCGTTTTTGCGTGACATACGGACAAGTATAACAGTCAGGTTGATGAAACTTGGCACGTTTGTTGGGACAATGGAACCCTGCAAAACCGAACCATCGCGGCCACGCCAGCTGACGTCGTTGACGCGCGGTGATTTCGAAAACGACGTAAACGCGTCACGGTTTACACTGTTCATTAAGGTCGTTTATGAATTCTTATCGCCGAGACCGGTGCAACACTGGTCGCCCCAATGGGCTCTACAAACGTGCCAAGTTACAAGGCGCTAGCCCCAGGCGATGACGCGCGGCGACGTCGGAAAGGACGTCAACGCGTCACATTTGACCCTGCATATTTAGGTCGTTTATGAATTCTTATCGCCGAGACCGGTGCCAAACGGGGCGCCCCGATGGTCAGTACAAACGTGCCAGGTGACAAGGAGCTAGCCCCACGCGTTTGCGTATGGTACCGGTAAAACGCGTACAGTGCATAGCGCCCGTAGTGACGTCACACGCCCATCTCTCGTGCAGGGAATCGTTTTTGCGTGACATACGGACAAGTATAACAGTCAGGTTGATGAAACTTGGCACGTTTGTTGGGACCATGGAACCCTGCAAAACCGCACCGTCAAGGCCACGCCAACTGACGTCGTTGACGCGCGGTGACGTCGAAAACGACGTAAACGCGTCACGTTTTACCCTGTTCATTAAGGCCGTTTATGAATTCTTATCGCCGAGACCGGTGCCAAACGGGTCGCCCAAAAGGACTCTACAAAGGTGCCAAGTTTCAAGGCGCTAGCCGCAGGCGTTGACCTTCTGAATTGTTCGTTGACCTCAAGCGTTGATGCGTTCGTAGACGTCGAAAAAGCCATCAACAAGTCAAATTTGACCGTGTTTATTAAGGTCGTTTATGAATTTTTATCGCCGAGACCGGTGCCAAACGGGGCGCCCAGATGGGCAGTACAAACATGCCAAGTAACAAGGAGCTAGCCCCAGGCGTTTGCGTATTGCACCGGTAAAACGCGTACAATGCATAGCGCCCCGTAGTGACGTCACACGCCCATCTCTCATACAGGGAATCGTTTTTGCGTGACATACGGACAAGTATAACAGTCAGCTTGATGAAACTTGGCAAGTTTGTTGGGACCATGGAACCCTGCAAAACCGCACCGTCGCGGCCACGCCAGCTGACGTCGTTGACGCGCGGTGACGTCGAAAACGACGTAAACGCATCAGGTTTTACCCTGTTCATTAAGGTCGTTTATGAATTCTTATCGCCGAGCTCGGTGCCAAACTGGTCGCCCGAACGGGCTGTACAAACGTGCCAAGTTACAAGGCGCTAGCCCCAGACGTGACGCGCGGCGACGTCGGAAAGGACGTCAACGCGTCAAATTTGACCCTCAATATTTAGGTCGTTTATATTCTTATCGCCGAGACCGGTGCCAAACGTGGCGCCCCGATGGGAAGTACAAACGTGCCAAGTATCAAGGAGGTAGCCCCAGGCGTTTGCGTATGGCACCGGTAAAACGCGTACAATGCATAGCGCCCGTAGTGACGTCACACGCCATCTCTCATACAGGGAATCGTTTTTGCGTGACATACGGACAAGTATAACAGTCAGGTTGATGAAACTAGGCACGTTTGTTGGGACCATGTAACCCTGCAAAACCGCACCGTCGCGGCCACGCCAGCTGACGTCGTTGACGCGCGGTGATTTCGAAAACGACGTAAACGCATCAGGTTTTACCCTGTTCATTAAGGTCGTTTATGAATTCTTATCGCCGAGACCGGTGCCAAACTAGTCGCCACAACGGGCTGTACAAACGTGCCAAGTTACAAGGCGCTAGCCCCAGGCGTGGCGCGCGGCGACGTCGGAAAGGACGTCAACGCGTCAGATTTGACCCTGAATATTTAGGTCGTTTATGAATTCTTATCGCCGAGACCGGTGCCAAACCTGGCGCCCCGATGGGCAGCACAAACGTGCCAAGTATCAAGGAGCTAGCCCCAGGAGTTTGCGTATGGCACCGGTAAAACGCGTACAATGCATAGCGCCCGTAGTGACGTCACACGCCCATCTCTCGTACAGGGAATCGTTTTTGCGTGATATACGGACAAGTATAACAGTCAGGTTGATGAAACTTGGCACGTTTGTTGGGACCATGGAACCCTGCAAAACCGCACCGTCGCGGCCACGCCAGCTGACGTCGTTGACGCGCGGTGACGCCGAAAACGACGTAAACGCGTCACGTTTTACCCTGTTCATTTAGGTCGTTTATGAATTCTTATCGCCGAGACCTGTGCCAAACGGGTCGCCCCAATGGGCTCTACAAACGTGCCAAGTTTCAAGGCGCTAGCCCCGGGTGTTGACCTTCTGTATTGTTCGTTGACCTCATGTGTGATGCTTTCGTAGACGTCGAAAAAGCCATCAACAAGTCAAATTTTACCCTGTTTATTAAGGTCGTTTATGAATTCTTATCGCCGAGACCGGTGCCAAACGGGGCGCCACGATGGGCAGTACAAACGTGCCAAGTAACAAGGAGCTAAACCTAGGCGTTTGCGAATGCACCGGTAAAACGCGTACAATGCATAGCGCCCGTAGTGACGTCACACGCCCATCTCTCATACAGGGAATCGTTTTGGCGAGACATTCGGACAAGTATAACAGTCAGGTTGATGAAATTTGGCACGTTTGTTGGGACCATGGAACCCTGCCAAACCGTTTCGTCACGGCCACGCCAGCTGAAGTCGTAGACGCGCGTTGACGTCGAAAACGACATAAACGCGTCACGTTTTACCCTGTTCATTTAGGTCGTTTATGAATTGTTATCGCCGAGACCGGTGCCAAACTGGTCGCCCCAACGGGCTGTACAAACGAGCCAAGTTACAAGGCGCTATCCCCAGGAGTTGACCTTCTGTATTGTTCGTTGACCTCAAGCGTTGATGCGTTCGTAGACGTCGGAAAAGCCATCAACAAGTCAAATTTGACCCTGTTTATTAAGGTCGTTTATGAACTCTTCTCGCCGAGACCGGTGCCAAACGGGGCGCCGCGATGGGCAGTACAAACGTGCCAAGTAACAAGGAGCTAGCCCCAGGCGTTTGCGTATGGCACCGGCAAAACGTATACAATGCATAGCGCCCGTAGTGACGTCACACGCCCATCTCTCATACAGGGAATAGTTTGTGCGAGACATTCGGACAAGTATATCAGTCAGGTTGATTAAACTTGGCACGTTTGTTGGGACCATGGAACCCTGCAAAACCGCACCGTCGCGGCCACGCCAGCAGACGTCGTCGAAAACGACGTAAACGCGTCACGTTTTACCCTGTTCATTTAGGTCGTTTATGAATTCTTATCGCCGAGACCGGTGCCAAACGGGTCGCCCCAATGGGCTCTACAAAGATACAAGATTAGCGGTAGGTTACATTTAATTATTAACTGACACAAGTTTTCATGTACATGGTTTTTATTAGGTGTATTAGTTGCCTTAAAGATTTCTTTATCTGTTATGTGCAAAATAACTTCACAAATTAGACTTTTTAGACTTCGAGATATATGGTTACTATTAATAATTAAAACACGAAGGGCATCTTTATCATATCTCTTGACGTAATATAAATACCGGAGACACGAGGGAGAAATCTTTTCTTCAAGCAACGGTTGCAATATGGTAATAACGCTTTGTTTGCTGTTAATAACCGGAATCGACGGCTATTCGTTCGTTTTAGATGACGAAGATGAAATACATTGTTTAAAGGAAAGCATTAAAGCACTTACATCTGAGGTACAACGGCTAAAGGCAAAAGTCGATTAGAAATCTGTTGCCAAACGGCATTTGGAAACGAACGAAACTGTTTTTAGAGGTAACATTGTAATATCGATTGATGTATTATTTGCAGATGGTATTCCATTTACATAAGTGGAATTTTGAGTATTATGGTTATTCGGCTTGACACCAAGTATTGCAGCCTCTGTAGCATGATAATGATCTGAGATTTCAACTATCCGATGTATGTATCTTAAAATCGTGTTGACGCGAAGAGGAGTTGATACTCGAGTAAACTTTGACAAATGAGTAATTGTTATCGGATAACGTACTGTTTTCTCGTTATTGCTTATTTATTTAAATAACAACTTTTATAACGTTATTTTGAATTTGTATTTTTACGTATTGTCAGTATTAATGGGCCAAATGTACATTTCGGCGCGCCTTTTAAGCGGGTTCCACCCAGTGAGTTTTGCATTTACGATACCTACGCGGTGACACCGTTTTTCATGTTTTGTTGTTGCGTGTATGCTATGTTGCAGCAATTTTCGATTTCGATTCAGATGTTATTTTTAACACTTATATTTCATCATATGTCTTAATGTCAGCAACTGCATTGCGATTGTTTTCTTTTTATCAGGTCGCAGACAAACGGAATCCATCTCATTTGTTGCTACAAAAACAATAGGTTTCCCCGGGCTCTGTCATCACATTTGAAGCAGTCTATAGTAACATGGGAAACGTGTATAATACTCACACGGGCATTGGTACAATTAATGGTTGATGGTTCTGTGACGGTAGCAGGAGTTATAGATCCGAAGAATTATTCTCAACAATCCGGGAACACCGCTGCTCTTCATGTAAGGGTCAGTCCGTTTGGGTTGAATCAGCATCCAGCGGAAGGGTTAATTCTGGAGAATACACTTCGTTCACAGGAGTATTTCTTCACTAGATATTGTTTAACCCGTATATCAAACTTACTTTTTAATAAATCTTCAGTGGTTCATAGTGTATTACTTTATGTTACTGTTCTATTAAATCACCATATATATATGCTCTATACGAACTGAAAAAAAGCCCTTGTTTTTTTAATGTAAACAATTCTGTATTTATTTGCATATAGGTGAGTACCGCTAATCTTGTATCTATAATGTATGCAACGAAACTAACGTCTTGCCAACGTGAATACAATGTTTTAAAAGATAAATCATCAAAATCGTGGAATTATATGTAAATGCCTGTTTTAAAAAATGGTTTATAAGTAATTTTCCATGAAGCGTTCGTTAACTGAAAGAGGATTCATATATGTGCGCCATATACTGTAAACTAAAAATGGTGAAGCGTATGTAACAACAACTAACATTTGCAAAAATGAAACCCGTTAAAGGCGTTTATGTTATTTCAGGTTTTAACGTGATACTCGCTAATTTTTCTGAAGACAAAAACAAATTTATCGTTGTTTAACTACCCAATGAACAACAAAGAAGTTCCGATTCTGAGCACAAACTATTAAAAAGTAGTTCCAATTATAATTGCAAAATATATGTGAAATCATGTTAGAATCGAAATAAATTTCGCATTATCGTTGTTTACCGGCCAATAAACAACTCTTTGTCGTTCTGATGCGTTGCTATTAAACAACTCGGGTTAACGCCCTCGTGGTTAAATTCCTACGCATCAGAACTCGTTTTTATTGGCCGATAAACAACGATAAATCGAAAAGTATTTCTTAATTAAATACGTCAATGGACTTGTTAACTATATATAAGCCAAAACAAGCAGAAAAACAACACGAAAAAACCTCATCAATACATCACAAAATCCAATGGAACATATTGGTATGAACATAAACATAGTATATGTAATTCATTGCTGTATGAATTATGAATGACTTGAATAGCTTCAACGAGATGATGAATGGTTATGTAAATCTGTACGAATAGTATATTGTTTGCAAAAGCTGATTGGATTAAACAAAAAGGAATCATTAATTGCATGCGTCTGGAATAATTGCACACGGCTAACACTCGTCAGGTACCAGATAAATGTTTTAAAATTACCGATATACCTAAGTTTACACTGCAAAGCAAGGAGGGCAAGAGGAAGAGTAATGAGCATGTAATACTTTTATGTTGTTCGTACAGTATACGTAGTCTTATAAAATATTGGTCAAAATATATTCATTCACTGTGCAATGCGAAACGAATTATTAAGGAGCATAATTATATATTTATGTTCTTTATGTTAAAAAATAAAATCACGTGTATCACTTACATAACGTGAACAGTTTCCCGAGTTAGCGTGACAAACTTTGATCCGTAGTTCATAGATTCGGACCTAAGTGGACACAAAATGTCTCTTGATTGTGTATGATTTCCTTAAAATCATAGAATATTTGCCATTTTAAATATAAATGCTATAGTTATAGGAGTTAAGACATGAAAGAACAATTTTCAAAAATACGAAAATCGATTAACACAAATGTGTAACTTTAATTTCAGATATCTGTTAAAACACGCATCTAGAACACACATGTATATAACATGCACGCACACAAGACACAAGATACAAGAAGCTTTATTTAAAGTCGGATACATTATAACACACAACATTAGCTCGATGAGCTATTTCCCGACATGTAACAAAGCTTAACAAATAGTTAACAAATAGTTGTTTAGCGGAAAAAATAAAATTTAATTAGTTAGTTAAGCTGAAAATAAAATCATATATTATTCTAAGTTACAATTCTATAAAAGACATAGATATTGCATACTAAAACATAATAAGTCTACAATCTCAGAATTAATAGCTAAATACAGATGAGATCAAATAAAATATTAAAATTTATAAAATGTTAAACACAAGTATAATTTAAGACAAACTATATAAGACAGAAATATATTTATCACATGCTATACGTTGTTTCCCGTGTAACACAACCATTACGAATAATTATATCTTACACATGTGTAAGATAACAGTTTGAGCGTTTTCGTTGGCTACCTTCTATATACCTTCTTATTCTTTTGGTGAAATGACGTCGTCAACATGAAATGACGTCACGTCAGTACACAACTTTTTGGATTTTATCAACATGTTTTGATAAAATTTGAAGATTTGTGTTTCGTTTAAAAGCATGTGATATAAAAGATCTGACACTCGTTGTCATTTTATACCATATTTTATCAAACTCGTCCAGGAAATTCGTTAGAAAGCTCGCCAAAGGCTCGCTTACTAACAAAATTCCTGAACTCGTTTAATAAAATATGGTATGAAATGACAACTCGTGTCAGATCCTATATGTATTTATTAATCTCGACAGGGTCTCCGTATACATGAATAAACAAAAGCATATAATCTGTACTACACAAGCTTTTAATTAATACTATTCAAGTGTTTAAGCATATATCAAAGGCTTATAACACAAATACAGGTGGCAACACTGACATCACAGTTAAGCAAAATGGCAGATATGGCATGCATGCAAAGAATTATACAATGTTAAATGAAGATTCAGGTTAGTCCAAATCTAATGACAATTGTTAGATAAAGATACATCAAACATCAGGACATATTCTAGTACTTCTGATCTATTTCATGTTACCTAAGTCATGCAAGTTATATATAACATTGTCAAACACAATTGATTCTGCAAGCGAGAGGGATCATTTTCAAAATGAGCACTTTGGTCCTGTTAATAACAGCTGTCTTCTTTGCCTTGATTGTTTCGGCAACAACAGATGAAATGGCTATGTTAAAGCAAAGCATAAACGATTTGAAATCTGAGATGAACACAGAACTTGGTAGGCTAGAATCTGTCATTAAGAAGCAGTCAGCTGTCATTCGCCAGTTGGAAACCGCTACTGACAGCCATTTGAGAGGTATTTATTAATCTACGATGTAACTTTATTGTATATTATTATATACCTGTTTAAAATCTTAACAAAATACATGCTGTATCAATCGGTGAAATACGTGTCGTCAGAAACAAAACGCCGTATTATGCTACTCGCTATTTTTCCAATCCCGTATTACCTTACTAGCCGGACTACTTTTTTTAATGGCGTCATCATAGAGTTATGTAAACAAATATAATATATATCTACAATGATTAATCATTTTTGTAGTTTTTCATCAATTGAAATAAAGTAAATGCACATTTGAAGTTTATCGTGGTGTATAATAAAAGGAATATTACGCTAGTCCATTGTTCCAAGAATATGTATTAATCTTGTGGCTTGCGTTATTTCGTTTCACACTCGAGGCTGCGCCTCTCGTGTGATACTTCATCACACAAGCCACTCGACTAATACATACTCTTGAAACAATGGACCAGCAAAATATTCCGTATTTATTAAAATGTCCAATTCAATATTTAAGACAAGATTTTGATATCGTTGATATCGATCGTTTCGATCTTATTTCAGCCCGAAAGACAAGCCTTGTCTTATTCGTTCACTGCGTACTTGGAGTATGATGGCATTATACATTCTGGAAATATCATTAAATGTAATCGTTTCCTAAACAAGGACGGGAACATGTACAACGTATATACGGGAATCGTCACTTTACCAGTCACCGGAACCTACATCTTTTCATTTTCATTCGAAGACTACCACCCAGGCGTGCAGTTGGTAGCCAGTCTGAAGGTGGACGGTGTCAATGAAGTCGACGCCATTATAAATCATGGAACAGGAAGCGAGCAGGCTGGTAACACGGCCATTTTGTCCCTCAGACAAGGACAGTCCGTATGGGTGGAAATTGACAAGGACGCACAGATCTACGGAAGTGATACAGAGCGTCTTACATCCTTCACCGGTGCACTGCTAATAGAGCGTTGACATGTAAATGTTTGACTTATAATTCACGTACTTGCATGTTGAAGACATTTGTTTCAGCAAAACCAGAAATATGTTAACAGGTAAAGGACAGTGTTAGAATCGTGTAATAAATTAAGAAATAAAGTTGCTTGTACGTAATTTCTTTGTTTCAGCAATTTAGAAATACTGTTAATATATCCCATATCAAATGTTGGATTCCTGTTTTAATTATTTTACTAGAAGAAATGTAAGGCATAATTATTAGCCAAATAGTGTATTGAACAGAATTTCGGCAATTCAGTCAAATGTGAACATATGCAGCTGCATTTAGCATGAAAAGTAAATGATATTTGCATTTTTACTATTACTTACGATGTCGTATTATCAATGATTGACTTTAATCTTCAAATGTCCGTTGGGCCATTAGCTGTGTTGACCAATTCTAGTGATTTTTAACGTTGTTGCAAACATTTGTTCTAACTAAGGAACTTTAAAGGGATTTATTTTTGAAAATCGTGATATGTCTACATCTACACACGTGTACATGGTCAAGATGGTGTCTACATGTACATACGTGTACATGGTCAACATGGTGTTCTCTAAGCTCGTACGTTATGAGACAAACCATAATGACAGACAATGCAATAATGACAATAAAACCTGACATTATCTCCTTATACTGAATATTTAATTGATAAAGTTATTATTGATGAAGCCAGCTCCAACCTTGTATGGATTAGATCACATAACTTTCGTGTATTTATGATCGAGTAAATTAATTAAAATAATGAAAACGCATACATTGAATTTATAACTGAAATAAGTCAATTGATCATATATTTGGACGTGATAAATGGGATATTTACGGAAAACTTACTTTTGCCTAGCCCAACAACAATACTACAATCCATAATACAACTGTCTTTACTAGTAAAGTGGAGCATATTTTAAATAACACAACAATCACAACCATCCAGCACCAATGTCTAATCACAACCATCCAGCACCAATGTCTATTGGTTATTGCTCAATGTCATTGGTTATTGATCAATGTCATTGGTTATTGATCAATGTCATTGCTTATTGCTCTTCACATTGGATGACAATCCACATGATAAACAGAAATAAGTTATTTAAATAACACATGCTGCTGATAAAATAAAAACTCGCTAATCAAACGCAATGATTTAATTATAAGGTATGTTTTATCGGTAACCAAAGAACAATGAATATGTAAACATTTAAGTATGCCTACGGTTTTACATATCGATTGTGTACATAACTTGGCATCTGTTAGTGATGTGTAACCCAAATCAAATGTATGTGAGTTTTCGAATGTATAGTAAAAAGTATATTTCTTGATATATTACTGATCTATTATTCATTTTGCAGTAAATGTTCGAGATTTTTCTTCCATTAAGAATAAAAGTAAATATTGTGTGATAATTATATTTTCTTAATGAGTTACATGTAATTACTTCCTACCATTATTTCTAATGTCTACACTAATTTCTTAAAAATGATTACAATATTATATATCAAATCATGTTTATCCTTACTTATTTTAACTAACACATATATCGGTATACATCAATCTATGTATTAACGGCTATGACAAAAAACTACACTGCAATTTGATACATCCAACATGCGAGAGTAGTGTCCCCTTACAACATGGACGTATTTTATAGTCTCGTGCAATTTATCGCTATTTATTGACAATGGGAATAGACACCGCGCTATGGAGAATGCGAATCGGTTGTTTTAGCCAACCAAAGAAATGTGCGTGTAGAATAAAAGTGCTTGTACTTCCAAAAAGTGTAAAATGCGGGATTGTAACTAGTTTTCGCCTTGCCACGTGCATTGCCGCCATAATTCTTGCATGCGGCGACGTGGAGTCTAACCCCGGTCCGCCAAAAGACGGAGGTGTTCGACGCAAAACCTATCCCTCCAGTCAAGTTGTATCCGCGGGAGAGCGGGAGGGCGAGATTCCGAGTCGTCCTATGACTCGTGCACATGGAGCCTCTGGGGCGGCGCCCGTCGATGGTGCTCACAGTCGAACCACCAACCAGCTAGCACCTGACCCCAAACAAAGACGCATATCATCGTACGCCACAAGCATCAAATCGCCACCCAATCAACCTAACCCCCCACAAAGTATGACCACCGGGGACGAAAATAGGTCAGTAAATTCTGATATTATTGATATGTTGTCGTCAATAAAAAGCGATATGAACAAACAACTTCGCCAAGTTTCTTCTGACATCACAAATTTAAATTCGAAAATGGACACTATTATGTCTACTATAAGTGACCTGAAATCTGACAACGAACGTCTGATGCAGGATAATGTGATCCTAAAACAGCAAGTAAACTCAATGCAACAGAAGTTAGATCAGATCGAAAATCAATCACGACGAAATAACCTTAGATTTAACGGTATATCTGGAAGTATTCATGAACAGTGGGAGATTACTGAACAAAAACTTCGGAATTTTATGAAAATCAACTTGGGTCTCGGCGATCAAGCGGATATCATTGACATAGACCGAGCACACAGAGTCAAGTCTCGTAACACAAGTGCATGTACAATAATAGCTCGTTTCCCGAGGTTCAAGGACTGTGACCATATTTTCAACAAAGCTAAATCTGTTTTTACATCAAATTCACCATTCTCAGTGCAGAGGGATTTTTCAGCTAGGGTTAAGCGACATCGACAAAAGCTTGGTGAACGCATGATTACTGAAAGGAATAACGGCAATTATGCATCTATGCGATTTGACAAGCTGTACATAAACAGTGACATATATAAATTCAACGATGAAACGCAGTCTATCGAACGCATCGGTACACGTAGGAACTTTCAACCACGTGCTCACCAACCACGTGGGTTTGACCAAAACAACGATGACAGAAATCGATTGGCTATACACCAGAATGGATTAGCACGTGGTATTTCCGAAAGTGACAATTCGCCAGTATTATTCGTCACCGAAAATGATGGAAACGCCTACCGAACGTCCGGATTTGAATCGAACAACTCCGATGACAACTACGAAAATGACGTCACGCAGAGCCAATCACTATTCGGGTAGGAATTAGGCCAAGGTCAACACACTGACAGTTTTGAAAGCTACAGTATTTTCTCGTGGAACATTGCTGGGTTAAATAAACACCAAGACAATAACGAGTTGAGATGTTATTTACAAGCTTTTGACATTATTAATTTGTGTGAAACATGGGGTAATTTTTCAGGTGAATTTAAAGATTTATTAAATGGATTTAGCTGTTACGATTATGTTAGAAAGCGTAACCCAATTCAATTAGAAATAGTGGTGGTATAAGTGTGTTTATACGTAATACATCAGAATCGCGTAACATTGTTAAACAGATTTACTGCGAATTTATTGATTGTGTTGTACTTTATTTTTCGTTTTCAAGATTGTACAATATGAACGATGTTATTATGTATTTTACCTATGTATCTCCTGAAGGGTCACCGATCTACATAAATAGCGATTATCACGACGGTATAGCAAAAATTAATGATGATTTAGAAAAAATCAGATTAGATTATCAAAATGCATCACTTTTTCTGACCGGTGACTTTAATAGCAGAACCAAAGATTATCTCGATTACATACCATGCGATAACTTGGATTATATTTATGGGGATACTGAGTATGAAAGAAGCAATTTTGAAATTCTAAGACAAAATAAAGATACTATCGGAAATAATTTTGGACGATCTCTTTCTAATCTCTGTAGTATATTCGATTTCCACATATTAAATGGTCGATTTGATTCAGATAAAATGGGTGAATTTACATGTTTTTCCAATGATGGATCAAGCGTAGTGGATTATATGCTTGCATCGCCTGAACTTTTTTATATCATCATAAAGAACTTCACTGTACTAGATAGGGATGAGTCGGATCATTTTCCTATAACTTGCAATCTTGAATTACCAAAAATATGTCCCAAAGAACGCACAAATATTTCATGTATTAGTACCAACCATTTTAGTCGTCTTAAATGGCGCGAAAGTAAAATAACTGAATTCCTGTCAAATTTTAAACGTACGCTGTATACAAATGGTGATATTATAAGAAATTATATTAATGCTAATATTGACGAGGCAATAAAACACATAACATCATTGTATACGAATGCAGGCGAGCATATGAAAGTTAGATCATTCGCATCTAATACATCACAACCCGACTGGTGGGACTCAGAATTTGATGAAAACAAAGTATTAAATACGTTGCGCTACGCAAATTTAGACAATCTAACATAGAAAACCACTTACGTGAGTATAAAGAAAAAAGAAACGATTTTAAAAACACTTGTAAAACAAAGATAGTAAATTACCAAATTCGGGAAAGAAAAGCTTTATATGAAACTAGAAATAATGCTAAGAATTTTTGGAAAATGATTAAACGTGCTAACGTAAAGCCTTGCTTAGATTCAGTTATTTCTCCCGATGAGTGGCAATCACACTTCTCTAAATTACTGTTTGATGAAAACGCGACGGGAATTGATATCAATTACAATAATGACTTCATCGACGAAACTGCTGGAGAATTAAATGAACCTTTTACTTTGCAAGAAATAAAACAATCATTGTTAAAACTTCTTAATAATAAAAGTTGTGGTATTGATGGAATACCATCGGAATTTTATAAATATACTGCTACAGATATTGCGCCATATTTCTGTGTACTATTTAACAAAATTTTAGAAAGTGGATATTTCCCACAGTCATGGGGTACAAGTGTTATCTGCCCCATATTTAAATCGGGATCACTTAACGACGCAGGTAACTACAGGGGCATATCAATTACAAACACAATGTACAAAATATTTTCTGAAATTATTAATAAACGACTATATACATGGGCCGAGAACTACAATAAATTTGATGAATCGCAAGCAGGTTTCGACATGGGTATTCGGCAATTGATAATATATTCTGTCTACAAGCTATGATACAAAAATACCTATCCAAAAAGAAAGGCAGGTTTTATTGTTTGTATGTTGACTTCCGTAAAGCATTTGATAAAATTGACCACTTTAAATTATTTTAAGTGTTTGGAAAGAAAAGGCCTACATGGCAACTTCTTAAGTACTCTAAAAGCAATGTATAGTAACTTAAAATCTTGTGTTAAATTATCTAACAAAAATATTATGTCCGATTGTGATAACTAAAACGGTGAGCACGTGGTAACTAGTTGGTTTCCATGTAACATCGGGACCCGTCAGGGAGATAAGACAAGTTCGACAATTTTTGCTCTTTTTATCGATGAGTTATCTACCCTTTTACGTGAAAAATGTGGTACCGGCATCTTTATTACAAATGAAATCCCCGATATTATTTGTTTAATGTTTGCTGACGATATTGCTAATTGCGCAGAAACTGTACAAAAGCTGCAACAGCAGCTAAATTATATTGATATTTTTTGTCAGGACACTGGTATGGAAGTTAATTTTGATAACACTGAGATAATAGTTTTTCGCAATGGTGGACCACTTAAGAATATTGAAAATAGGTATTTTCGTGGAAAACAAGTAAAAATAACATCCTGTTGTAAATACATGGGACTTTTGTTTACTCCCTCCCTATCATGGACCTTAGCACTTAATAAGTTAGCTGTTCAGGCACAAAAGGGTATCTTTTCAATTTACAAATTTCAAAAGCCATTTGGTCATTTTCCACTAAATGAAATGTTTCAATTATTTGACTCGATGATTACGCCAATACTTTGTTATGGGTCACAAATATGGGGGTTTGAATATGAACAGACTGTCGAATCTATTCACCTTATGTTTTGTAAACGGTACCTTAAACTAAAGAAGACCACAAACAATTGTATAGTTCTGGGTGAATGCGGTAGATTACCACTATGTGTAACCTATTATACAAATTGTATACGATATTGGTGTAGTTTACTTCAAATGCCCTCTCATCGTTATACTAGAAATTGCTATTTATTACTTAAATCTCTTGATGAATCTGGTCGGACATGTTGGGCAACGAAAAATCGACATTTATTATTTATATATGGGTTTGGATATGTTTGGATTAGCCAGGATGTTGGAGATAAAAACATATTTCTATCAAATTTTAAACAACGTGTAATTGATTGCTGTACACAAAAATGGCACGATGATGTATCAAACTCAAGTCGATGTCATTATTATAAACATTATAAAAGCTTACTTAATACAGAAAAATATCTAATAATTGATACACCAAGAAAATATAAAATTGCTATGTCAAAATTTCGATCTTCAAACCACAAGTTATCAATCGAATTGGGCAGACATAATAATATACTAAAAGAAAATAGAATATGCAACCTCTGTTCAACCGATGAAAATCATGTTTTGGATTGCGAATATCATGCCTTTTTTCATTGCAATAAATATAATGAAATAAGATTAAGATATTTATCTTCATGGTATAGAGCTGGTAATTCGATACATGATTTTTTTAATATAATGGGTTCTAATGACGAAGCAAAAATAAAACAAGTATCATGTTATATATATCATCTCCTACAAATTGTTAACTCTCAAAATACTTAATATTTTGTTACTATTTTTCCTATTCAACTGAAACTGTTTATTACATTTTGATTGTATTGCATTATACATGAACGTGACACAACTCTCCTACTTATCGTATTATGTTATTATATTGACATGTATTTTGGGCCGGAGGCCTTTGTTTACGAATGGAAATAAGCTTGTAAACTTGTAAACTTGTAAACTTGTAAACTTGTAAACTTGTAAACTTGTAAACTTGTAAACTTGTAAACTTGTAGACTACATCTCAGTTATCTGAAATAAACACACAACAAAGAAAACAAACAAATAAATTATGAAGTTTGTCTTGAACATAAAGTAGTTCATAAAAAGAATGGTTTTATTTAATTATTATAATTATAAATACATTATTTCATATTTTGATCTCGCAAAATGACGGATTCAGAGACACTTGTGCCTGAAATGGAGGTATTTGTAAACACCACGACACGGGTCTCCAATGACCTCATTACTTGCTTCTACTACGCATGTGGACCTGTTCTCACACAGTGTTTGTACCGTTTCCAGGTTTGAAAGGCTTTGCACATACCAGTTGGGTCGTTAGTTGTATGTGATGCACTGTTATCCTCACCACACATGGTCCAGTTTTTATTAGAAGTTTCGTATCACCCCAACATTTTATTGTGACTGTTTAATCCTAACAAAAACGTTATAAATATTAACACATGCTCTCTTGTTTGATAAAAATTACTTACGAGTAATATTTCAAAAACGAATACAATCTTAAAAATCAAATATAAGTGATTCGTGTGTTTCTTTAGCAGTCTGCTAGATTGTTGCAACGCCAAGCACACTGCAGCTTACTGTCATTGACCACTGTCAGTAAGGGATCTCCACTCGGACAGGAGTCGATCTCATGGAAGGACTGTACAGATGTGAGGCCAAAGATCACATAAAGTACTACAAATAATAATAAGTCGTGTACTAATTGAAAACTGTATAGAACACATGTCACACAAATATGTTTACATGTTTTGGTATAGAAGCTAAATTCAGAGAACATTTGATTATGAATAGATATATATCTATCTTTATTATACCTCACTTAGTTTTCACATTGTAAAGTCCCATATACCCATCCCTGCATAATTATAATATGTCATGGCGTTGGAAAGTAATATACACCGAGCGGGGTATAATTTTTAATATACCCCGCGCGTGACTAAAATATACCCCGCGCGTGGGCCTAAAAATAGCAACTCGGGTTTTCCGATAAATCCGTATTAGCTAATGATCAGTAGGCGCTTATTAAAATTTATTTTAAAAAATCAATGTCAATGATTTAGCAACAATAAACTTTAGTTTACAATGTAGGACTAGTTTGTTCTTTGAATTACAGTATTTTTGTTCGGTGTAATAAAATAAATATCACAAGCATGTTGAGGGGTATAGTAAATATTGCCCTCACTCTCCTCGGGGTGCAATATCTACTATACCCCTCAACTGCCTATGATATTTATATAATTTATAAACACACAGCTATTGTTTTATCCGTGTACCTATACTATGTTTGGTAAATAGAAGAATATTTGTGGATGCCTGTCTTATTATCTGATATACAAGATTTCAAACATAGCTTTATTTTTCTGTGTAAATATATATTAAACAAACGTGACACAGGTTAAAGAGCAAAATATATAGCTTTAGTAAAATGACAATCTACCTACAATAAATGAATCAAGATATGTTTCCGTTAAAGGGATTTTTTCACAGATTGGCAAACAGGCAATTTTCTAAAAAGGTTTATCATACATCCCCCAAAAGAAAGTATGCATTCTATAAAAACAAGCGAAATAACACTCATGACTAAACAATAAATTGGAAATATCGTTTCGTTTTACTATGGATAATCATTAATCGAAAAGGATAAAATTATGAAGCGTTTGTAACGATTTTCATCGAAATTTTGGAAAACACGTGTAACACTTACATAGCATTAATAATACACGACAAAAGCTACAACGATTTTCATCGGTTTTTAAAAAAACACGTGTATCACTTACATATCGTTAAAAATACACGATAAACGCTATAAGTCTGACTGCCGGGGAAGTTAGCTATGAGATTTTTGATACCGAAGGTCCTGGTTTCGAGTCCGGGCGAAAGCAATTGTTTTAATTTACCTTGTTTTCTTTATATAATATGTGTTTTAGATTATTTCAGATGGTGTAGTTTTGGAAGTTAAGATATTTAATGACTTTTTTCTTAAATTACGAAAATATGTGAAAAAGTCCATTTAATTTCATATTTTGCTTGCAATCCGGTTGCGCAATTTTATGGTAATGAACGATGTCGCCAAAGTATCAGCATCATTCATGACTTGATGGCCGATAAATGTATTTTCATTTGTATTAATTATACATAAACACTAACACATGTATGCTGTTTTACTTATATATATTAACACAAGATGCTAATACCGTTTTTTGATTCGGCGCCCAACGACTTTTTCAATATTGTTATAGTACTAACAAGAGTTTTGATTCATGAATCCATAAGCAGAATTACAAGCGCTGGCCATTAGCCAATAGGTTCTCAACTAAGACCAGTTCATCACATTTGTAAACCCATTTATATATTTAATTTTAGCTAGTTGCTTTTGAAGTGCAAGCAACTTCAAAAGAAACAAAAACAAACATCTAGTGCAGCTATCAGATATACACGTTAATGTGGTAATTAACAACAACAACAACGATTGTTTTTTTTATACGTCCAGAAATTCGATAGGACTTCAATAGACAAAACGAGAATACGCTTCAAAATACTATCAACCAAAGTATGAACACGCCATATAAGACAGGACAAGATGCATATAATTAAATGATTATCAAAAGCAATCAAAATCGTCTTTATAGCTCTCACCATTTATTTCAATAAAATAATTTATTTACATTGCAATGTTTCAATCATAGCTAATTTCAAAGAATAAGTGCAAATGAACAAATATTTCAAGAGATAAGTACTTCTGCAGAAAGTGTATTTTAACGCTGTAAATATTCATCTAAAATAACAGTTTAATAATTTTTGTTATAAGCTATGTTATTGCGTATAACATTAATGTTTAACTGCATAAACCCAAGACGAATCGACAGGAGAAAACCCGTATTATCATCTGCTAGCAGGGGCGTAGCTTGGGTTGTTGTAGTCAGGGGCGTAGCTTGGGTTTAAAAAATGTACAGGAACAATAGGCGGGATCTACAAAATGACGCTGTAAGCGAAAATTTGGGCCAGGAGTGTTTATACTCGTATGTGGCTACACACAACTAACTTCAGCTAAACCCCGCTTCTACAAAAAAAATGTAAACTGAGCCTGTGTTTCATGAAATTTATTTCATAGTGACGTTATCGAGTCGTTAAACAGTGAAGTATCAACACAGCCAAGAAATATCCCCTCATCCCCCCTCTTGTTTTTATTGCGGTTTTGGCATATTTAAATTTTTCATCTCTGGAAAAAATGTATAGGCACGTGCCCATAGTGCCTATAGTGACTAAAGGAAGCTTCTGGCTGGTCCTTTATTAAAGATTATCAAGTGACCATTTGCCAATACAACGCAGCACAATACGCAAAACACAAAACCAGCACAAAACAAAAACGTTATTCAAACTGATATCGCTTTCTTAGAACGGTCAATGCTTAGCATTAAGTGTTGAAACCGGTTTAAAGTTATGCCTAACCTCACACCAAGAATTAATAATAGTATGCTTAAATATTAATGCAAATTATTTTCATAGCCTTGCTGATCAAATTAAATATAAAAAAATAAATAAATAAATAAATAAATAATGATAATAATAATAATAGGAGAATACATCATTCATTTAAGTTACAATTTAATTACTAAATGAATCAAACTGTAGTAACATAGATTCTGTCTACAATTATTAAATGTCCACTCTGTGATTATTCAGCTACATTAAATCATAATTCATTACAAATCTTAAAATACATATTCAATAGCCTATAAGTAAATAATTAAATAAAGTGTATATGTCAATTAGAAGTGCAATTCTGTATAATGATTCGTATCGTTGTCATCCAGGAAGACGGTACTACTGGAGTCTTCCACCTCGACTTCATCTCCCACTCCGCTTGTGTGAACGCTGTTGCATTCGTCATCTAGGTTAAACGCATTGTTGATGAACTCAAGGACGTTCATGATACCGTCACTCTCTGATGCAGTGAGAACTTTATTCCTACTTTCTCTTTCAAACAACGCAATTTTGCCTGCGAAACTGAGCTCTTCGTGGTCATCGGTACTGGATCGTTGGCTCGTTTCCCCCTTGGTTTCATCCGTACGTGTTATATATTGTTGGAAATCGCCTTCAATAGATTCATTTTGAGTTTCATCTTCATTACTTATTGAAGAAGGAGGTGGTGGAAAGGGCAGATCCAAGCTATCGACAGTGCCGTTGTGTGAAGCATTTTCTGAATCTACAGTGGCGTTTTTTTGCTGATCGTGTATAAGGTATCGCCTTTGAATTGTTTGAGTGTTGCTCAGTCCAATGGCGATTTCTCCGTCGCACGACACTGTTGTTCCATCGTCCGTATTAGCCGACGCATTCGCTGCTTTGTCTAGATCATAAACTGCCTGTATTGGACCACTGTCTTCCCCATCACTATCTTTATCGTTAAGATATCCACGTTTAGATTTCATAACTTTTGCGTATGGGTATGCTTCCTCAAAGTTGTCATTATCGTTATTATTTACGGTAACTCCAGAATCAGAAATGAAATTCTCAATCGAAAAAATAGGCTCTCTTAAACTCTCATCGGTGGTAGTGGTGCATATATTCTCATCCAGTACCGCATCGTCTTCCATAGAAATAGGAGGTTGATTAGTAACTTCATGGTTTAAAACGAACTTAATTTTATTGTTTTCATCTATCGATGCTACGTTGATTTTACTCTCGTCTTCCGCTAGGACATCATCTCCGTCCTCTGCAAGTGTCTTGTAATCATTCACAGTGTTGTGCTCACTGTATTTACACCAATACACCAGACACGTTACAGTCAGGATAGCTGTAACGACACCAGAGACTAGGCCACCAATAACCGCTCTTTGTCCGTATTTCCATAGTAACGATTCGTAATCTGGCAACAATTGGATCCTGAGTGAGTGAACCAGATATATCGAGTTGTCCCATAGGACCACACAGTAGTAGTCACCAAAGTCATTTTCTTCTAGATTTCCGATGGATAAGTTGAATGTTGGCCATTCACCGACAGTGTATTTATCGTCAGGTTTGTGATTCCATTCCAGCATCGTCCCGTTGGGAATAACCCAGTATTTCTTGAATGTAATATACGGGAGACCAAGTGTTTTGTCGTCACAGTGCAGCGTTGTATTACCATAGTACTCTCCATGGAAATCAATGGTGATTGCATTAGTACAGTGTATGGTAATACTGCGGATGATGAAGAATAAATTGATAATCATGATTTTTGTCAGAGAAATCTGCAAGTAAAAAATAATATATATGTAACCGAATACTACCGCTAATAATAATAGTACTAACAATACTACTCATACTACTACTACTACTACTACTACTACTAATAATAATAATAATAATAATACAATAAATTATACTAATTATAATGATAATGATGATGATGATGATGATGATGATGATGATGATGATTATGATGATAATAATAATAATAATAATAATAGTAATAATAATAATAATAATAGAAGAATAATAATAAGAAAAACAAGAAGAAAGAAAATTAGAAGAACGATAATAAAGAGGTGATAACGATGATGGTGAAGATAATGGTGATGGGAACGTCAAAGTAAAATAAAGAAATGTATTGTATCGTAAAAAAAAGTATTAAAGTAAAAACTATTATTAAAAAATTAACGTACTTACTTTCACTAGACTAAGTGACAAACGTTTGCTATTTCACTGTCAACTAGTATACAGTATATGCCTCTCAGATATTCATTTGGAGTAGTTTGTTTTCGTTCGATGTGACTAATCTTTGTTTAACAAAACTAATACAACCTTTACATGTTTTAGAAACGACCTTATTTATTTAAACCTTAACGCTCATCGAAGATAAATAACTATGAAGAAATTACAACATATTCGCCCAAGAAAGCTAAAGGAAAATTGTTTGTTTGAAACCTAATCTTGTTGACAGAAAGTATTAGTAAGGTATAGAAAGTATTAGTAAGATATTCATAAACAATAGTGTATTGACTTAGGAAACCACCTAACGCGATTGTTGAAATATGAAATCACAGATGACGGGACACGCTGACAATTAACTGAACGCCGTCATACTTGATATATCAACATTTTTAATGGCATAAAGGATGTGTAATAACATGGTATTTTATATAAGACACGTGACCAACTGTCTATACCACGCTATACAGACAATACGGACCGAACCCGGGCGCTAAACGACGCAGGGTTGCCTCTGGGACGGAGCTTCTCGTTGCTCTCACCCCCGTAACTAAACTAAGAAGGTGATGGCCTTATCGCAGAGAATTCCGGTTCACACAATAAATACATACCAAAAACACGCGAGACAAGATTATATTTTTATATTATAAATAAAATGTGTCAAGCAACATGTTGATTTAGTTTAATTGAAGTATTTGTAAATCCAAATTTTTTCAAATCAGTATTACTATGGATTACATTCTAAGTTACGCATTTATCTTGTAATTCGTGTAATGGTAACTTCGTGCAAGGAACGGAAATTAAATTTTACATTGTATTAATGTTAATGAAATAATTCAGAAATAGAAAAACATGATTCTAATTAATTCGCCTCATTTATGTCATATTGTATATATTTGTACATTAACTATTATCTGTTTAAGATGAAATATTTACCTATAACAAAATACAATTTATTTTCTTGCAGATGTTGAAAGATTCTGTAGCCCTGTGAAAATTGACGACGGAAACGATTGTATGCGAGTCGTGCTATCAGACAAACCGGGGACGACATGCTACTGTGACGCGGACCTTTGCAACGGTACAGGATTCCCGTTTCTGTTGTATTTGTTTTATCATTAAAAACGTTGTGTTTGTGTGACATACATTGAAATGGTTCTGGAATGCAGGGCAATATTTTACATACACACGGTTAATGTTGTTGTATACTGTCCTTAATTTGGTGTATATAATAATTCTGTTTCCCGCGCATTTGGTTGAGTGCCAGAAGTGTAGAACTTTGGTTTTGCTCTTGTTGCGCATTGATTTTAATTTTAAACTGAATACAGAGCTTGTTACTCGTGTTTATTGTTGTGTAGTTCATGACTGATGAAACGTAAGTTATGTGTATATCCATTATGTGATTTAGTATAATGATTCTAACATAATCTTAAGCAAAGGTAATTTTAGTAAATAGTTGTTAACTAGTTTATTTGTCTTCATTTTCGTAATTATTATCGTCGAGTAATATAAGAAACGGAATCATCGTTGATAAAATACCATTCCGTTTTAAATCCGATTTAGTAACAAACAGTTTTCTACATAATTCAATGTAACACATGTATTGTGAAAGTAGCATGTGTGCATAGTACTATGGCAGTTATATGTTTGGATTTTATTTCGATACGTTTAAACAAATACTATCTTATTTTTGTGAAAATCATACTTGTGTATTTGAGTCAGTGGTACCTGCATAGAAATATTCATGTCTGTGTTTTTCATTCGGCAAACTAAATTCGTATAAGCCGCGACGCTAACATTGAACTCAAGTTATCATTAGGCATTGTGTTTCCCTCTCGTTCCTCGTTCGGACATGACGATCGTTTCAAACCACCCACAATCTTAGTTTTCTGCACCTGGCAAAGGATATTATACTGTCCACGGAGTAAAGCAGAGGATTGCCACGTTTACTTGATTTACTATTCTGAATGGGGACCCACTTATTAGCACAAGCATTTAAGAATGCTCTACGTTTGCATATCTTTAAAGGTAGTTTGTAATTGTTTGTAGCCTAATGGAAATGGATATAGCCGTATTTCATATCATATACATTTTATTTATAGCTCAAATCGAATCCCTGCCGTCATAAAAACACACTTGGATGATCAAGTAAAATCTTCTAGTTGTTATTAATGGTTTTAATAAGTATTTTTCTTGTCCTTTTTTGACTGTAATTGACATCTAACAGGGGCGGTTCCAGGATTTAGGGTTGGGGGGCGTAAACTTTTGATCTTGCAGTTATAACCCTTTTATGTTGTCTATGGGTCTGCAGTGATCAGCTACAGATCCTTATCAAAGATATATAATAAATTTATGCACATAATAATAATAATAATAATAATCATCATCATCATCATCATCATCAAATGCACGTTGTTTCACTAAATAAAGTCATAATTCACCTTATTATGTTTGAAAGTCATGTTGGTTCATCTGTATGTCATCCACCTGTTTGGCAATAAGTGGCCCTTGTTGGAAGTGTCTGTCCACTAAATACGTATTTGACGTTCAATGTTATATATCGGGACAATCTTTCAACATGTAAAATCCGTAGCTGACTACATTTAAACACATACGCATCAAGAATAATTTATATTATTCATTTAAGCCCCGGTGACGCTGTAACGGTTTTGGCTACGACTGCCCACGATTTTACGAAATCTTGGTGATGCGTGGTAAATCGTGAACACATACGTACTGGCATCTGTGTGAATCTTGAAGATTCTTGGGTGATCCTTATCGATCGGGTAGCGCTACGACAGTTTTGAACATGTTCAAAACATTCGTGGCTGATCGTAGCGCCGCCACGATTTTTCCAAAGCGTAGGACAATCCTAGTGCCATCGTATCACAATCGGGCTTATTCTTACAGCCATCGTAGAGGCATTTGTGGCCTTTCGTGCTTTGTTGTGATTAATCGTGACTCATTTTATGACATATCTATTACAAGACTTTACTACGTTATGGTACGTTTTGCTACGTATATGGTACGGATTTCTACGCTTGCCTACGGTTCAGTTACGATTCCAGTAAGATCTTTAGCGGCGACTATCAAGACTATTCACGAATATATACGATGGACCACGACAACGCGACGATTGGGTCGAGTTGCCTGCACGGTTGATGGCGATGTTACTACGCACTCTCTACGTTTGCCTACGTTGGTGCCACGATTATGCACGAGGCATCGTGATGTCCAAATCGCCTTGAAGCCTAGTGAAGCGTAATAATTATTGGCTGCTCGTAGGTTTATCGTAATGAATCTTCTTTCATCCTACTACAATCTTAGGAGAAACGTTAACAATCTTCTGGTACCGCTAGCGTATTACAACCGTAGCAGGTCGTATCATATCTTGGTGAAACCATGGTGAATCGGCTGTGGTAACCTGCAAGTGTCGTTGATATTCGTAGTCTCCACCTACAACAACCTTAGGTATACGTAGAAAGATATAATCGGGACACGGTGCATCCCGACTTATCACGATTAACACGTCCTCGATCAATCGTGTGCTATCGTAGCCAATATTGTGACAGTGTGACTGGGGCTTTACCGAAGTGTACTGGTGTCTTTTCAAAGTGAATGTCATTATCTAACTCACACGTTCACAGTCATGCTTATCTTGTCTTCAAATGTGTTATGCACTGTGTTTTATTTTCCATAGAAACGAACTAACGGACTGACAATCGAACATGTTTTACACGAAATATTATGAAAGATACTCGTATGATAGCGTTGTTAACTAATAAGGCAAGTGATTCCGACTCTGTGTCAATTTCGCAGACATATGGTGCCGGGAAAATATGAAATCGCCATGTATTGTAGTCAACGTTGTTGACACCCCTCTACTTTTACCAGGTTCGGCGTAAAAAAAAAATATGTTTGTTTCAGGTTACCCGACCTACCCTAAAAAAACGCCCTGACTCAAGAAAAATTATTGAGTGGGTCAGATATTTTTGGTTTATTTTACTGTTTTCGAATAATTAAAGGCTTTCGAAAAAATAAGTGGTTTTTTATAGCATCCACTTCAAAACAATGTTTTATGATATTATAAACATGTTTTGAATATTCATTCAGTTTTAGAATCTTCTAGTTGACCATTTACCAAATTAAAAAAATAATAACAAATAATTCCCTACCTACCTACCCTAATTTTGTTTGGCATATAACCTGAAACAAACATAATTTTTCTTACGCCTTGTATCTTTCTTATGAATTCATCAGACAATATGAAATTTGGTGTGATTGCTTAGGGAACATTGAACAAAAAGTTAGGCGATTTCGATTTTTGGGAACTAAATTATTTATTGAGACAAGTAGACTCGAACGTAGTCATTGATTGAGTTTTAAACCTATTTATTTTAGCTCGATTACATCGAAAGCCGAAGGAAATTGAGACGCTCGCGAGTCCGTTTCCTGGGTAGAACCAGTACTTGCTGTCTTTGGGGGATATCTTGAGAACGCTCCCAGAGTGGGGATCGAGCCCGGGACCTCCCGATCGCTAGGCGTACACCATATCCACAACGCCATGGCAACCTCATTGCTTGGACTTGAAATTTGGCTTTAGATCATATTTATTTAAAAAGTATACATTTCTTGTGTGTGGTATCCTGAGCCAATGGTGTGTTGCAGTTAACATCTTTATATTATATATGAATTTATAGCAGAAGACAATATCATCCACAAATATAGGTATATATACCCATTGTCTGCATATATTATATATGAATTCAAAGCAGAAGACAATATCATCCACAAATATAGGTATATATACCCATTGTCTACATATATTATATATGAATTTATAGCAGAAGACAATATCATCCACAAATATAGGTATATATACCCATTGTCTACATATATTATATATGAATTTATAGCAGAAGACAATATCATCCACAAATATAGGTATATATACCCATTGTCTACATATATTATATATGAATTTATAGCAGAAGACAATATCATCCACAAATATAGGTATATATACCCATTGTCTACATATATTATATATGAATTTATAGCAGAAGACAATATCATCCACAAATATAGGTATATATACCCATTGTCTACATATATTATAATGAATTTATAGCAGAAGACAATATCATCCACAAATATAGGTATATATACCCATTGTCTACATATATTATATATGAATTTATAGCAGAAGACAATATCATCCACAAATATAGGTATATATACCCATTGTCTGCATATATTATATATGAATTTATAGCAGAAGACAATATCATCCACAAATATAGGTATATATACCCATTGTCTGCATATATTATATATGAATTTATAACAGAAGACAATATCATCCACAAATATAGGTATATATACCCATTGTCTGCATATATTATATATGAATTTACAGCAGAAGACAATATCATCCACAAATATAGGTATATATACCCATTGTCTACATATATTATATATGAATTTATAGCAGAAGACAATATCATCCACAAATATAGGTATATATACCCATTGTCTGCATATATTATATATGAATTTATAGCAGAAGACAATATCATCCACAAGTATAGGTATATATACCCATTGTCTGCATATATTATATATGAATTTATAGCAGAAGACAATATCATCCACAAATATAGGTATATATACCCATTGTCTACATATATTATATATGAATTTATAGCAGAAGACAATATCATCCACAAATATAGGTATATATACCCATTGTCTACATATATTATAATGAATTTATAGCAGAAGACAATATCATCCAGAAATATAGGTATATATACCCATTGTCTACATATATTATATATGAATTTATAGCAGAAGACAATATCATCCACAAATATAGGTATATATACCCATTGTCTGCATATATTATATATGAATTTATAGCAGAAGACAATATCATCCACAAATATAGGTATATATACCCATTGTCTGCATATATTATATATGAATTTATAACAGAAGACAATATCATCCACAAATATAGGTATATATACCCATTGTCTGCATATATTATATATGAATTTACAGCAGAAGACAATATCATCCACAAATATAGGTATATATACCCATTGTCTACATATATTATATATGAATTTATAGCAGAAGACAATATCATCCACAAATATAGGTATATATACCCATTGTCTACATATATTATATATGAATTTATAGCAGAAGACAATATCATCCACAAATATAGGTATATATACCCATTGTCTACATATATTATATATGAATTTATAACAGAAGACAATATCATCCACAAATATAGGTATATATACCCATTGTCTACATATATTATATATGAATTTATAACAGAAGACAATATTATCCACAAATATAGGTATATATACCCATTGTCTACATATATTATATATGAATTTATAGCAGAAGACAATATCATCCACAAATATAGGTATATATACCCATTGTCTGCATATATTATATATGAATTTATAGCAGAAGACAATATCATCCACAAATATAGGTATATATACCCATTGTCTGCATATATTATATATGAATTTATAACAGAAGACAATATCATCCACAAATATAGGTATATATACCCATTGTCTGCATATATTATATATGAATTTATAGCAGAAGACAATATCATCCACAAATATAGGTATATATACCCATTGTCTACATATATTATATATGAATTTATAGCAGAAGACAATATCATCCACAAATATAGGTATATATACCCATTGTCTACATATATTATATATGAATTTATAGCAGAAGACAATATCATCCACAAATATAGGTATATATACCCATTGTCTACATATATTATATATGAATTTATAACAGAAGACAATATCATCCACAAATATAGGTATATATACCCATTGTCTACATATATTATATATGAATTTATAACAGAAGACAATATTATCCACAAATATAGGTATATATACCCATTGTCTACATATATTATATATGAATTTATAACAGAAGACAATATCATACACAAATATAGGTATATATACCCATTGTCTACATATATTATATATGAATTTATAGCAGAAGACAATATCATCCACAAATATAGGTATATATACCCATTGTCTACATATATTATATATGAATTTATAGCAGAAGACAATATCATCCACAAATATAGGTATATATACCCATTGTCTACATATATTATATATGAATTTATAGCAGAAGACAATATCATCCACAAATATAGGTATATATACCCATTGTCTACATATATTATATATGAATTCATAGCAGAAGACAATATCATCCACAAATATAGGTATATATACCCATTGTCTACATATATTATATATGAATTTATAGCAGAAGACAATATCATCCACAAATATAGGTATATATACCCATTGTCTACATATATTATATATGAATTCATAGCAGAAGACAATATCATCCACAAATATAGGTATATATACCCATTGTCTACATATATTATATATGAATTCATAGCAGAAGACAATATCATCCACAAATATAGGTATATATACCCATTGTCTACATATATTATATATGAATTTATAGCAGAAGACAATATCATCCACAAATATAGGTATATATACCCATTGTCTACATATATTATATATGAATTTATAGCAGAAGACAATATCATCCACAAATATAGGTATATATACCCATTGTCTACATATATTATATATGAATTCATAGCAGAAGACAATATCATCCACAAATATAGGTATATATACCCATTGTCTACATATATTATATATGAATTCATAGCAGAAGACAATATCATCCACAAATATAGGTATATATACCCATTGTCTACATATATTATATATGAATTCATAGCAGAATACAATATCATCCACAAATATAGGTATATATACCCATTGTCTACATATATTATATATGAATTTATAGCAGAAGACAATATCATCCACAAATATAGGTATATATACCCATTGTCTACATATATTATATATGAATTCATAGCAGAAGACAATATCATCCACAAATATAGGTATATATACCCATTGTCTACATATATTATATATGAATTTATAGCAGAAGACAATATCATCCACAAATATAGGTATATATACCCATTGTCTACATATATTATAGTTTTCGCTGAACTTTGGCGCCGGTACTACAATGTACGTAAGAAATCTTTGGGGGCAGGCTAGGTCTGGTATGTTTTACTGAAGTTAATGTTTATGTTTTACAGAACAAAGCGAGAGAAAGAACAATAGCATAATTTATCAAGTTTTTGTCGTTTTATATAAGCCCATATATACGTGGTCCGGGAGTTTTAGGGTGGGGGGGGGGGATCCGCTAGTGATATATAAAGTCCAATTATGTAGAAATTCGAACTGACTTGCATTAAATAAGTAAAAGTAAACAAAAACTTTATCATTCCGGATCAGAGAGGATTTTACTTGATGGCAGTGGTAACTGTTTACCAATAAGGGAAGTAACCATTGTGAGGAGTTAAGTTAGTTTAGTTAGTTTCAAGTTAGTTTCATGCACCTTTTCACTCAACCTAAACCGGATGTTGTTCTGGTTGTAAAGAAATGCAGACGATTGCCACGTTTGAAAAATTCATGGAGTTTCGAATGGGGCCGAACTTATTAGCACACATATTTAACAATGCATAGTATTTGCCATTTACTTCATACTTTTTGATGCAGCGGTTTCATTCACTTTGACAACTCCTGTGGTTGTAATGTGGGTAGGCAATCATTATTTAAACAGAAATGATAAATACAGTTTTATATCTATTTCAACATAGACCTTAATTTGTACATCATTTCCCCTCATACATTTGTACATCATTTTCCCTCATACATTTGTACATCATTTTCCCTCATACATTTGTACATCATTTTCCCTCATACATTTGTACATCATTTTCCCTCATACAGCTACATGAAACGTGTGCGTGACGTTATAAGCCTACTCAAATGCGTTCACTTCCACTCGGACACCATATCCACTCCGTCACCGCGATTCTGACTTTCAATCATAGGAGTGGATTTTTAACACTGTGTAATACACGTTCTCCAAAATACCGATGAAAAGCGTTGCATACGCTTTATAATTTTGTCCATTACAATTGATGATTTTAAAAAATCGACGCTATATTTCCAATATATTTTTTTGAGTATTGTTATTCGCTTGTTTATGTATAATGTTATTTTTTATTTTTGGGATCCATGACAAAAATAATAGAAATGATCAATTTGCTAATCTGTGAACAGGTCGCTTTTAAACGAGTAAATAGCATTTCTATGATTCTTAAATGAAAAAACGAGTAAATAGCATTTCTATGATTCTTAAATGAAAAAACGAGTAAATAGCATTTCTATGATTCTTAAATGAAAAAACGAGTAAATAGCATTTCTATGATTCTTAAATGAAACATTTGTTTACACAACAGTAATAGTGCTAATATGATTTGTACAAAATGTTTCACAAAGAACAAGGACGATGAGCAGCATTAAATGCGGACATCTGCCTGTTTTAATTTGATTTAGTGTTATTCCATGACGGATTGAGCCAGGCTCGAGTGAAATCCCAGGGCTAACCTGGTAGCTGGTTTAATAGGATGGGCAACTGAAAGGCACGAGATAGATGGAAAGGAAAGGTTAAATAAACTGTTATTTACGCGTCCTGTTAATGACTTAAACGCGGATATTGAGCAGTAATATTTAATGCAGACATCCGGCTGTTTTATTTTGATTCAGTACTGCTATCCCACGATAGAATGAGAAAGGTTGGAGAGAAACCCCAGTAGACCATGGGCTGGCGTCGTAGCTGGTTTAATAGGGTGGGCATCTGAAAGGCATGAGATAGATGGAAAGGAAAGCTTAAATAAACTGTTAATGTTCATTTTTCCTGATAATGGACTAAGCGTATAAATAACGTTGAACGCAGGGATGACACATGAACTATGGCATGAAATAATCTGCACGACCTGGTTGGATTTTTTCGACAATAAATAAATAACAGTTAAAAACTAGACATGTGTACGTAGGACACGGATGGCCCCACATTCCGCTGGTTGTCACAAAAACTCTGCTGATGGAAAAATGCACCAAAATACCCAGGTGCACAAGTTCACATGCTGATGAATATGTTTCTAAAGTTTTATCAGTGAAGCAGTTATACTTTTTGAGTTACTCGCGACACACATTCAAAAATGTCATTTTTTGCTAAAAAGGGATCATAACTCCACTGATGGCGGAAAAAACTGCACCAAAATATCCGGGTGCACAAGTTCACATACTGATTAATATGTTTGTAAAGTTCCATCACTCTAGCAATAATAATTTTTGAGTTACACGCGACATAAGTCCAAAAATGTCATTTTTTGCTAAAAAAAGGGCCATATCTCCGCTGATGTCCGAAAAAACTGCACCAAAATACCCAGGTGCACAAGTTCACATGCTGAGTAATAAGTATATAAAGTTTCATCACTGTAGCAGTAATACTGTTTGAGTTATGTGCGACACAAGTCCAAATATGTCATTTTTTGCTAACAAAAGGGCCATAACTCGACTGATGTCTATAAAAACTGCACCAAATTACACAGGTGCACAAGTTCACATGTTGATTAATAAGTATATAAAGTTTCATCACCCTAGCAGTAATACTTTTTGAGTTATGTGCGACACGAGCCCAAAAATGTCATTCTTGCTTTAAAAAAACGGGCCATAACTCCGCTGATGACGGGAAAACTGCACCAAAATACCCAGCTGCACAAGTTCACATGCTGATTAATATACTTGTTAAGTTTCAACACTCTAGCAGCAATACTTTTTGAGTAACGCGCGACACAAGTCCAAAAATATCATTTTTTGCTAAAAAGCTGATGTCGGAAAAACAAAATGCACCAAAATACCCCGGTGCACAAGCCCTGATGCCGATGAAAATGCTTATAAAGTTTCATCACTCTAGCAGTTATATTTTTTGAATTGTGAGCGACACAAAAATTCGACGGACGGACGGGCGGAAGGACGGACGGACGGACAAGGGCGAATCTATATGCACCCCCCCCCCCTCAAAGGTGGGGGCATAAAAACTAATTTGCAAGGAACCATATAACAATACAACGCAAAGACACTACTCACCGTATCTACATAGTGATGGGTTACAGACACCACACTGCAGATCATTTCACTTTCCATAGGTATGGATACCAAAGACAACGTGTATGTCGGGGACCAGTGCAACGCAATCCTCCGAGTTGTGTGAGGACGTGCTATATCTTGCCGGGTACCAGTTTTGGTACGTGAATGGGTAACCTGCAGTCACAACAGTTCAAGTTTCCACAAAGCACAGTTCAAGTTTCCACAAAGCACAGTTCAAGTTTCCACAAAGCACCGTTCAAGTTTCCACAAAGCACAGTTCAAGAGTTCAAGTTTCCACAAAGCACAGTTCAAGAATTCAAGTTTCCACAAAGCACAGTTCAAGTTTCCACAAAGCACAGTTCAAGTTTCCACAAAGCACAGTTCAAGTTTCCACAAAGCAGTCATGTTATCATAGGAATGATAAATTGACATTCTTTGGCATGTCAATAATATTTATTTAGAATTTAACATGTAAAACCTAGAATGAATACCAAAATTGCAGCAGACATAATCTTTACACAATCTAACTAAAACATAAAGTACGAGAGTACGTATTAGATCTATTAATAACATTTTCACGCACGCACATAGTCCAAAACAAAACAAAAAAGTGACGATTTTTGTATGGGGAGTGCAGTGAAATGTTGTTTAAGTATCATATTGTTTTCAATTATATTTGAGTATCAAAACAAACGATGCAATGTGGTCATATATTTATGGATACCAGAAGACTAAATGTACACTAAAATACTGTTGATGGCTAAGAACCTTCATACTCACAACGGTTTTCGTCTCGTTTGTTCACAGTTATTTTATTTTAATTTTTAATTTTTAATTTATTTTTGTTATTAATACATTAATATACTTAAATAACTTTTCTTTTAAAATAAGTAAAAAGAAAAAAGAAAAAAAGAAAGAAAGAACACACTCCAAATCACGCAGCATTTCGACTTTAATAAGTCTTCATGAGGTAACTTTTCTATCTAATGTCTTTTAAACTCTTCATATGTGTCGTCTGTTTAAGGTAACTAACCTGGTAACACCTATAAAAATATCGTAGTACATACGACCATTGTAGGAGGCGTTGACTTTTTATTCTATGAAACATTAATATGTCCTAATCTAACAACTGTATATATTACCAATACAAACAATGATGACTATGATGCTTTGTTATTTTCTAACAAGGCCGTTTAATTAGCGTTTCAAGCTTCTTTCCTTGTGCCAAACATGTTTTCAGTGCTTTATACTCACCAGACGACCAGGTAAAGTGTTCTTCCTGACCCTGGTCTGACAGTCCAACCCATACGGATTGTTTGAACCTTTCTTTATACAGGAAGGTCATGACTGAGTTCTCCTCCGCTTGATTGGTGATGTACGCCAGATGACCGCCATTGGCGTTGCAATGATGTTCAGCTTCATGCCACGTCATTGGTTGGGACACGATTTCAAAACAGCTGTCGCCCTCGTCCTGGACGTGTCCACCGTGAAGTAACGCGTACATGGCGGCATTCATCGGGCATTTGTATGCTTAAATATAACATTAAATGTGTTGTAAATATCAAAGAAAAAGCGTGCAAATGATCACTAAATCCGGATGACCGAACGTAGTGCCATCATAGATTTAGAAAAGAGTTCATTGAAATATTTTATATCAGATTTTTTGTGAGCGTGCAAGGCCCTGTCACACTGCAGCGAATTTGAGCTTTTACTTTTGGACGAGTTCTGGCGATTTATAACTCGTCGTTATGTGGACGAGTTTGTGCTGGAATTGTTTCAAGTCGACATTTGCTCGAGTTCTCTTCGGCATATTAGTACGATATGCGTACGTACGATATATTTTTGACAATCGAAGACTTGTCTTCGAGAATGTATGGGTGTGGACGAGTCTGCACGAGCAGATGGCATAGGCAAGTCTCCCAAACTCGCAGCAAACTCGTGTTATGTCATAGAACAATAATATACGGCGAAACGCTACGACACGGGAAGAAATGTATACGGAATTTGTTCGAGAGTGCGCGAGATTCATTCGACATGTCTTCGCCATGAAGCGGCGCTAATTTCGAACGGTTTAACAATCTCGCCGCTACTTGGCAGGTTCTGGCGATATAAGAAGACATAAGAATAAATCACTGCCACATAGAACGACAATTTATCTTCCAAATTTACTTAGAACAGATTACAGTACGATACAAAGTCCAGACTATAATGGTCACTATACTAGTGCAAACATTCCTCATACAAGCCCAAATCTTCGCTACGTAACTACGTCTCGGCTCTCACGTCTGGTCTATCAGCAAATTAAATACTGGTACTAGTATGTTGTCCCAACTTCTTATGGCTGTGTATATGGCCCGTTGCCATTTAGACCTTGCATAATACTCAAATCAATACGACCATTGTATGTCGTCCTATGATAAAAATGTAAAATGTAAATTACATGTTTTATGAGTGTGTTATTGATCTATGTCACAACATTTCCAACTGTGCTCTTCAAGATACCCCGTCCAATAATGGAATGGTCTGGTGTCTCAGGACGAGTTGATTCCGTTCCTAGTGCTAATGACGTCACTATCGACCTATGACTATCGTCTACAAAATAGCAACAAACATGTACCTACTAAAGTTTACACTGTTATTAAACATGAATTGAACATTTAACTCAGTTATATTAAACATTTTATTATATTGATTGTAATGTAAAAACCTTAATCATAGTTGATAATTCGCAAAAAAATAATTCGCCTGACAGTATAACTTTTCAGATACAGCGAATACTCAATTCCGTCCAATTGGTGACTTCTTAAAAAAAACGAAAACATATATCTTCATTCCGGAATGCCTGGACAATAAAGTTAATTGAATACACATATAATAATATACTAGTACTTCGCGAAGCATTACATCAATGATAAATATTATACATCATACAATAACTTGTGCATAATAATTTGCCTTATATTTTATTAAATTATTTAATTACAAATATACGATATTTTAATAATGAAGATAATACATATAATGCATTTTAAATCCATATTCCAATGCTTTTTAACCAGACAATCATATTGAGTGTCAGAGCTGGTGTTGAAGATGTATTCATTGTCAGAGATCGTGTTAAAGATGTAGTGATTGTCATAGATTGAAGTGTTGAAGAAGTATTCATTGTCGAAGATGGGGTTGTTTGTTGGTTTACATCATATCCTCACTGAAAAAATCAATATCACAACTCAATAAAAAAAGGTTGTCAATTAGAATCGAGATCAATAAAAAATATACTTCAAAAATTACAGTGATTGTGTGCTTTACTGATGCTCAAATAAATTAAGATAGTCGTTTTAAAGACGTTCGCAACAATTGTGTCCATTTTTTTCCGACTACAGATTTCTTACAAATTTGCACAAACATGTGTCAATGTATCCTAAAACTAAAACAGTCTTAAAAAATAGGGGTCACCTGCCGTGTTCCGGAAATATTGGGGTTTTAATACGGTACCTGTCGAAGCCTTTTTTCAGTTTGTGTGACTAGCCATGTTTAATTATATAATGCGTTCATATTTAAACAAGGACGGAGGTTTTTAAATGCATCTTTTTTAATGTTTTGTTTGGAAATATACAAGTGCAGTTTAATGATAAAGCAAACGCGCTATAAACCAGTGTATTTTGGTAATAAACGCTTTACCTACATTTACTGTTAAAAAATGAATTTGACTAGACATTTAAATAGGTCAAATGGGTACTAATAATAATACCTTCTGAAACGTCATTTATTATGCATCAATATATTTTGTTCCAAACGACAGATTTTCCTAAATTTTCGCACATACATGCACCAATGAATACTTTCTCCAAAACATTAATAAAAAGAGTGGGTCACTGAACTTGTTTGGGAAATATTGGACTTTAAAGGTTACGCATGCGCAAATAAATTCCTTCTTTGTTACATATAAAATATTCAAAATTTGATCTCACTTTTCACCATGACCAAGCTACTTTCCAATATATCACCATACATTGTTGGAAAGATGAGGACATAACCTTTTGAAAAATAGCATGTCAAAAAAGTATATGTGTTGTAACTCAAAATATTTACCTTAGAAAAAACACACCGGTTTTGACGGGCATGGAGGCTGCCATTTTGCGCATGAATACATGGGCCAAAAGTTATGAAGCTGGGAACCACTAGACAAAATGTAGTGCACAAAACAACATTTTTTCTTACTGCTTACATATATACCTTTAAAATGATACCAAAGCATATCATTTAAACTGTATTTTACAAATTATATGCATCCTGCACTCAACCACATGTGCTTATTATCTAACTGACAGCTAAATGTAACCCTGAGGATGTGATTTCCGTTTTGGGGTAATTAGACCTAAATAGGGTACCTGTGTAGCCTTCTTCATTGTTCGTGTTTACGTAAACAACGTATTAATTTGCAAAATAGAATGGAGATGTTTAATGGATCTTCTTTTGAACTAATTTGTTTTGCAATACATTATTGTATACGTGTATTTTTTATTATTACAATGCTTTATGAATTTTCAACCATTGACTGGAAATTGATGACTTACAAATACTTTATTGATTGACAATAGTATATTGTAACCTATATACAATAAAGAAATAATGAAGCAAAGGGAGAAATTAACCCAATTATTTTCTTTTTGTTGCGAACGTCTTTAAGCAAATTTAAGAACTTGGAAAAATTAATTGACTATTTTATTAATATATATAAAGGCTCGATATTATATCAATACAATCAACACGTATTTGTTCAATGAAAATTCTATAACGATATTTAATTCCTTACTTGGTATTCCAAATCGAACGCGGCCCAGTCACCGGCAGTCGCAGAAAAAACGTTTCGTGCATGTAAAAAATCGTTTTATCCGCATAGTAGTAATTGCACATTAAATGAACCTCTCTGAAACTTTCCAATAACTTTCCTGGTTTAGCAACACACCACAGTCATTGGCATTTTATATTTATAGGGTCCTATATATCATAGTTCATTCACAGTACAAAAACTCGTATATGTTTAGTTTTTACTTAATCAACTGTTTTATCTCTAGTATTAAGATGTTATCATAATAAACACTAGCATTTAATTTTTTTTAATCTTATAATTTTACACAGAGATTCAAATCTAAACCAGGAAATTTATCATTTAAATAAAAGTTTCTTCAATACTTTTGGCTGTTAGTCAGACTTGAGAGGATAAAAAACGAGGCTTTCGTACATTGTATACATAAACAGAAAATATAAATAAAATAGAACATTAAACTATTGCACAAAAAGCACATATGTAATAATAATATATCAGACCAGGAAAAATAAAGGACATATTCAAGACCAGGATTAAATAAGCATCATCTCCATCATTTAAAACATATTTCTTACTTGAATAAAATAATAATACATATTCAACGGTAGAAATAGGTAACCGTATGTATCCGAGGTTTGAAAATGTATAAATGGCAATGGACATTACATTGGCGATACAGTGCTGCTCCCAAATTTAATACCGGTCCAAAGCTGTTTAAAAACGGCTAGAACAACATCCTAAAGCAACGATCATGTTTCAACCATTATTATAGTTCGGACACATTACCTGACACTCACACCTAAGGCATAGTACACACATGTATGACATAATACACCACACATTAAACGTAATTCAAATAACGTAAGGCAAAATGGCGTCCGTACATAGAATGTTCTTTCAACCAATTAAGTTTCAATACATAATTTCAATACCTATACCATTTTTGCTTTCCAAAGAAGCACTGCCAGCCTCCACTTTGTTAACTAGATCTTTACATGCCACAATATTTAACGCGTTTCAAATAACTCTAACATAAGACGTAACACTTAATACATCAGACATAAAACGTAACATAACTCAAACTCAAAACACGTAACACAAAAGGACCTAAACGGCTTCCGTACTTTTGAATAAAACAAATGATTTATTTACTTAATCCAATTTCTACAAGTGTAACACAATACAGTTCTTTACAAAAGCACATCCGAACAACAACTATTAACAGTCATTCATTATGGCCCGACATACATGGATATCAATTAAGTATCGTGCTTGTGGCAATTACGACTAACTCCGCACCTCCATGTGCCAGAGGTTTTTAATCCGATTCACGTTCATGGTTAAACATGTTTTAAATTTCTGGTTGCAAGGAGATTTATTATCATTTAATATTGCACACATATAAATCAAATGTAGTTTAGTTTGTTTTAAATCGCATGTTTATATTATCAAAAAAGAATCCGGCAGCTCTGTGTAATCTGGTTTTGTACATTCAGTATTGGGACTTCTTCCTATACAGCATGAGTTTGGAGTTCGTTCTTTTTCATTTATTTAAGTGATGATGATAAAGTTACATACTATGTACGGGGATTATGCACCTATCAATATTTTCCCCCCGGGGGAGGGGAGGGGGAGCGGCGGGATGACCCAGGAAAATTTGAAAAATTTATTGTTTTGGTGTCTAATTCCCCACCCTAGAGGTGCCAAGCATATTTGTCTAAATCCCCTCAGTGGGAGATGCTATATGTCTATCAAATGGCCCAGATTAAGTTGATAGTAACATTTTATAGCATACTACTGTGCCTAAGAAGGTTGAAATTATGTTGCCCTGGTCGTATTCCAGAAACATCTTAAGTGAAATCTTATCCTTAGCCTTAAAGTCGTCATTTTTCTTAAGCATTTTATTCCATGTATAAAAGAAATTCTGCTAAATGTTCACCTATTATAAACATTTACTGAACTAACATTTGCTTAACTGTCAATGGATCCATTCATGTATGTGTCTTTTTTAAAAGATTACCTTACAAAAATTGGTACTTAAGTGAAACTATTTAAAGATAAACGTAAGGTGTTTCTGGAATATGGCCCCTGATTAACGTTCAAGAAATTAAATGGCTATTTCAGTTGAATTATTCAAACACCTCTTATTAATCAGTATTGTTTAAATGACGCATTACCCGTCAAATATCATATAAATCAAGAACAGCATGAATAATAATAATCAAATAAAGTCAAAATTTCTCTTTCATATTCTGAAAACAAACAATGTTACTCTGTTTTTGTCCTCAAGTATAATTATGCTTTGGCGTATGTTTTGAGTTTTTAAGACACATTGAGTGATTATGACAAAATTGTGTTTTTACGCTGACCTTGTGATTTGATTTGTATAAGACGATGCAAAATGGCATTAAACTCATGTAGATCTATTTAAATATTGTATTGTCGTCAACTATAACGAGGCCAACCGTTCATTGTACATCTTGATTAAAATCTTTAAAATCCTCGAATACTTATATACCGATTATAATGTCTAGTAAATAGGAAATGGCTTTGGTAAATGGTCAATATTTGCGGTCACATTATCCAATTAATTAAGGTGGAATAGCGAAGAAACCAGTAGTCATGGTGGTGGATACAGCATAAATAGGATGCGCATATGAAACGATTAAAGAAGAATGTGGTTAACAACATCAAGTTTTAATTACAGGCCCGTACTTTGTAATAAAAAGAGTTTTCAATAAATATGAATTTATTATAAGCAATAAATATGAATTCATTATACGCAACAAATATGAATTCATTATAAGCAAAATGCACGAAAATCCTACTAAACACCGTTCATGCTTCGTGCTTCATTGTTTGGCCAATGCCGTTCTAGCAGCTTTCGACAAATATCCATGCGCGCTTGTTGTGTTTTGGTGACGTCACATGTTATTGTAAGTGTATTGCTATCTTAAGTTTCAATACAATACACACCCACACCAATTGATCAGACTCGACAATAAGTCCGAGAAAATAGCTGTTCTATTATTATGTACGATTGCTATTTTAAAATTATATATTATAGAGTATTTCATATGCCTTCTAATATTCATTAAGTTGTAAATAAACAATTACTAGATAGTGTTTTTACAGGGTATTTCATAATATATGTTACACTTTCAACCCTATTTAAAATATATTATTGATAAAGATAACACAACAAAATTTATACCGTGTAACATGTACAAGAATACAGGTTAATAAAATGTACTGTATGTAAGGTTACATTAAACAGCAAGAGCCGCCAGCACCTTTAAAACGTGTTTACATCAAATGTTCGAAAGTACGTCCATTTTGACGGCTCACTGCAAGCAGTCTCTTCATCAAATTGGCTATCACAGATCTGCACGTCTGGGATGTTATCAGTTTCATTTCACGAGTAATTGATGCCTTAAGATCCTCTGTAGACATAGACGGATTCTGTACACATTGTCTTTGAGGAGACCCCTCAGAAAAACATCCAATAGACGAGATGACTCTTTAATCTAAGTTTTTTTCATACCATTAAAATACGCAAAACGTTGTGTGCGGTGTTGCACCATCCTACTGGAATCATATATTTCTAGTTCAATTCCTTCTCGACGAATTGCAGGAAAGAACTCACGCCTTTCATCTCCTCAACATTTTCTATGCTACGCGCTGTCCGGAGACGTCCCTGGTTATTGCGCCTTTGATCCAGTACTGATCCTGTCGCATCAAATGTCTTTATTATTCTGTTTACTTGCATTCTGCTGATTCTCTTTTCCTATGAATACAGTGTTTTTCATTCTTCGTATTACCAAAATTACTGATTTTCTTTCAAAATACAACTTTAAAATTTCCTGACACTTTGATGACGTCACAAATGGCGTCAGGACGTCAACGTTTTCCAAAACAAAAGTGATGGAGAAAAAAACAACATTTTCTGACCTTTAATATGAGGTTTGATATAAAGTCAATTTCATTCTTTGTATTTGCAATACATAGTTTTGAAAGTGTAACATATTTTGAAATTTCTCAAACATTATCAAATACGGTTGAAAATCTTGGTACAAATGGCCTCGTTAAAGATATTTGACCAATCACTTTTAAAATAAGCTATAGTTTGATAAAAACTGACAAAAATGCACAATAAGTGCACGGTTGTATGGGACTTTAACAACAGTGAAAAAAGATTTAACCACTCGAGACGGAGCACACAGACCACGCGGACAAAGCGCTCTGCGTGCTGTCAACTAAAGAAAGTGTTTCCAAAGGTGGGCCTATAGTTTATCCGACCATGTGGGCGTGTTCCGGCCTTTGATATATTTGATATATTTTAGGTGGCAACCAGAGGAAAAACAACACATATTGTATTAAGACAATAAAACAACGCCGCAGATTCCTAACGGTGTCAGTAAGAAACCAAAGCAAGTGAAAGGTAAACATGAAAATTAAAATTTTAAAAAGGTTGTATTTTGTTGTTGTTGTTTTGCTGGATACATTTAACATTAAATGTGTGTTTCGTTTCTTTGTTTCTTTTTAGATGGATAAACACAAATACTAGTCACTTTAAACACGACTACCTTTTGCAGGCATCGTAGTCGGAGAATTGACGTTTGTCCTAGACGCTTCCGGCGGCGTAACTAAGCAGTATCCATTGTCGACGCTGAAGTCGTCGACGGCCATGTCCCCGAGATAACCGTCACCTATGACACCTTCCAGGATAATCTGTAAATACGAATGGAAAATGTATATGGATTGTAAGTACCACATGTCACAATGCGCGAAAATTGCGCAGTCTGACTAGGCTATAAACACATATTCACCTTTACCGTAACTATATGCACCATGCATGCTACACACATGTAGTTATTTTTAGATGTTAATTTACAATTACATAAGCAAACACCGGCATAATTTCGCCAGTTACCAACCCGGAAATTTTGATGTGCAAGCAGCGGGACCTGAGCCTGTCGCCATTGGTCCCCGTATTGGGTGGATGACGTCACGCCATACAAGGGTACCAGGCCGGGGACCATTGTGATGCTGTTACATGCTCAGGTTACCCATGCTATCGCCAAATTTGTGGTACCAAAACTGGAAGCACACAACGGATTGTCCGAGGACTTTTATTTCCGGGCTCTCTAACCACGCCTTTTCGTCTAGAGCTCTTGACGCGCTTGATTCGATGAAGGCATAGGTACCTGGAAAGCGCTTACGTGGAATGCTTGCAATAAATTAGATATGTCCATATAAGGTTGGAAACCAGTAAATCAATTCTACATCGGTGCCAACAATTACCGGTAAATAACAAAATCCCATGTCTTTATTAGTTTCTTTCCTATGTAATTATTTAAGATTTTTTCAACTCAACTCAACTCAACACAGTTTATTAAAGTAAATTAAGACCACCGGCCCAACAATACACAATATACAAATACACAATTTTGAATTACATAGTTGCCTCTTAAACATGTTTGTAGTCAAGAATGTATGTTGTTTAAAAGAAAAGATGATACACAAAAATTGTTACTTTATGGATAATTTCATCGTTTGTTGCTCCCATTAAAGAATAAAAATCATGAACAGAATTTCCACCATTGTACCAATTAAGAAGGTACCGAGTAAGGACTTCCCTATGTTTTAAACAATGGAAAAAAGAATGGTATTCACAGTCAATAACAGAAATATTATTTTAATTGCGACAAAAAGTACATAGTCTTTCATCGAACGCAATATTTGAATGTCATCCTACCTCAACATTTAATTTATGATTAGAGCATCTAAATTTAGAAGAAGCAATTTTATGTTTGAATGGTATATGTTCTAAATTTAAGTATCGTTCTGTATTTAGCAGTGTTTTATAGTACTTGTAATGGTGACAATGAGACGAATTGTTTTATCACTTTGCCAGTTTTGAATACAACAGTCAATTATGCGTTGACGGAAAGTACTTAAAAATATATCTACGTCACCAATATTCTGATTTATCCATACGTATCCAAAACCATAACTAAATAACAATGATTTAACTTTTGAAGCCCAACAGTTTCATCCAGAGTCATCTAGTGTTTTTAACATATAATAACATTGTTTAGGATATCTATGATTAGGCATAGTCAATAACTTACACCAATATGTTATACAATTTACAAAGTAGGTAACACATAATGGAAGACGTCCACATTCACCAAGAACAAGGCCTGTATTAGTAGAATTTTTAACACATACAATTCTTTTACAAAATGTCTTATGTACTGCTTCAATGGTGTCACTATACTCATAACCCCAAATGTGTGATCCATAACATAGACTCGGCTTAATCATACTATCAAAAAGTATAAATAATTCTTTAGTTGGAAAGTATCCAAACGACTTTTTATAACTATAAATGACAAAAATTGATTTTTGCGCGTGTGCACTGAGCTTTTCATGTGTTGCGCTCCAAAATAATTTCGAGGTAAACATTAATCCCATGTATTTATAAATGGAAGCAATATTTATTTGTGTGCCACGGAAACTCCAGTGTTCCTTATTTCTTAAAGGACCGCCATTTCTAAAAACAATTATTTCTGTTTTACTAAGATTAATCTCCATTCTAGTTCTTACACAAAAGTCATCTACAACATTTAAACGCTGTTGCAATTTGTTGGCTGCACAACTAGCTATGTCATCGGCGATCATAAGACAAATAATATCGTGAATTTCATTTGTTATGAATATACCAGATCCGCATTTTTCACGTAACATCGTAGATAAATCATCAATAAATAGTGCAAAAATGGTCGAGCTTGTCTTATTACCCTCTTTGGTACCAACGTTGCATTTAAAAAAACTCAGTAACTTTTATTTGAAAAGTATTATTTAAAGCCTGTCAGTGGGATTGGGTTTCTCTACTTTGAATTTTAACACATGAATAAAGTGAATTATACATTATTAATAATACATGTAAACATTTACCACTAATTCCTTTTCTTTGTAGGGATTCGAATAATACGTGGTGGTTAATTTTATCAAAGGCCTTACGAAAATCATTATATAAACAGTTAAATCTACCCCCCTTTCCAAAAAGATATTGTTGAGCGAAAGCTTGAAGACAAAAAAATATTATCAATTGCTGAATAACCAGCGCGAAAACCTGACTGTGATTCGTCAATTTTATTATTGGATTCAGCCCATTCGTATAATCTTTTATTTATTATACCAGAGAAAATTGCATACATTGTATTTGTTGGTGATATTCCACGATAGTTTCCTGGAATATGTGTGGGTCCAGACTTATAAATGGGACAAATAATATATTCTCTTTCCCCATGTATTCAGAAATTCTGCGGATTCAAAAAGTTTGTTAAAAATCTAAAGTAAGTACGGTGCAAAGGTTTCGAGTGTAGATTTATAATATCCAGAAGGAATTCCGCCTATTCCGCAACTCTTACCATTCGCTAATTTTCGAATAGCATCTTTAACTCTGATAACACAAATGGTTCGTTAAGAGATAAAGTATTTATAAAGGGTGTCATCATCAGCACCAACATTTTGAGAAATTGGTGGTGCTTCATTATCATATAGCTAATTTGAAAAGTAATCCAGCCATTCTTTTGGATTAATACTAGTATCTGTAAATGGTTTTGGCTTAGCTTGTTTTATTTTTGTCCACAAAATATTGGGATTATTACGATTTTTAATCAATTCATGTCAATTTTTTGTTTGAAAATCTCGAATTTTGATATTGCAGTAGTTTTTAAATGCATTTCTATGGTTTTTATACTCCCTGAGATCTGCCGATGAATTGGAAGACCGGAACTTCGTAGATACTTATACTTCTGCATTTAACAATGTTACATTGTTCGTCCCACCATTTTGGTTGCTGTTCTCTTACATAGCTCGGACACTGTGACATTACGTCACCAGCTTTGTGATACAATAATGTAATTTTTTCAATTGCTAAATTAATGTTTTCATCTATGGTTCTCATAATATATTAACTATTTTCAATAAACAATGTTTTAAGCGATCACGGAAAATGTCTTCAAACTGGGTTTTCCATTTATATTTTTCAAAATGTGATATTCTACTTTGATCGTCAGTATGATCATTAATATACTCCATATTAATCTGACACGTTAATGGAAAATGGTCAGATTCGCAACGGTTAAGAACTTTAAAATCGGTTATATTCTCGAATAATTCTGAAGACGCGATCATATAATCCACAACACTAGCTCTATCATTCGATATAGAAGTAAAATGGCCATCACTATCGCCTGAAAATCTTCCATTTAATATGTGTGTATCAAAAACGCAACATAAGTGAACTAAAGATTTACCAAAATTGTTTCCTCGTAGCGTATCTCTGTTTGATCGTGGTATGTCAAAATTACTACCTTAGTGTTCAATTTCTCCAAAAATGTAATCTAAATTATCATAAGGTATATAATCCATGTAAGTTTTTGTTCTTGCATTAAAATCCCCAGCTAACACTATCAGAGTGTTTGGATAAGTGACTTTGAACTCCTCAAAATTTTAGAATAAATTCAATATACCATTCTTATCCTTTTGTACATCGTATACAGGCGACCCTTCTGGTGAAACATAGGTAAAATACATGATAATGTCATTTGACTTAAATACAGTCGAACATTTGAAATATAATACAATACAATCAGAAAATGAACTCTTAATACGTGACACAATATTCAGCTTCATTAATTACTCTTTACAAAACCGCACACTCCGCCGCTATTCCACATACTATTTAAGTGTAAAGGCCTAACATGATCGAAGCATACATATGATTCCAATAATGTATTAAATTCGCCTAGATTTTTACCCCATGTTTCACATAAATGAACTATATCAAAGGACATTAAAAAAGATTTTAATTCTGCATTATTTATATGCTTACTTAGACCAGCAATGTTCCAACTGACAAAACTAAAACTAAATTGTCTCTCACTATTGTTCACAATGTTTATATGGCCTCGGCCAATTTCCTAGTCCATAACAGACTCGTCAGAAAACGTATCGTCATCGGCTAAGTCCGTATTGTCTTCAATTGGTCGGATTCTATCCCGAGTAGTTCCTCGTGCGTATTTTCTGGTTGAAAATATGCTTTCGTCCAAATTCAGTGCGTAAATATTAACAATGTTACGTTACAGTACTTTAAAAACAATGCATCTCAATTACATGGTAATCCGTAATAAACATTGTTTGATTACCCGAATTCGATATGAGCGTTGACTCCCTATGAATCATAGGCGCTTGGTTGTTTTACAAATAACAAATAATCCTATTCCCTATATTATAAATATACAAAAGGTAGCTCACTCGCCATTTTCTATCTTAACGGAAGTTAATTGACTGGTTTTTATTTTAAGACGTACCCGATCCTATATGCATGGGCTACGTAGATTTTTGGAACCAAACATGTAATTTTATAAATTGAAACCAGCCAATCATTGCCAATCGACTTCCGTTACAATAGAAAATGGCGAGTGAGCTACTGAGTTTCAAATCATACACTTAAATTAAAACGTTTAGGTGAACTGGAACTTTCCCTTTTAGAAAGCAGTTATCCAAAATCAGGTATAAATAAAGGAATTCAGAAAGCGCGTTCAATCCCTAGAAATGAATTACTTTCAAACTCAACAAAAGACAATAATTATATTATTCCATTTATTTCAACACATAATCCGAAGAATAAAGAAATATTTGGCGTGCTAAAAAACAACATAGACATTTTAAAAACGGACTCTGTTATGAACGAAATTATTTCAGATAATAGAATAATAAAATGCAAAAGTCAGCCACCAGATTTAAACGTCTACTGACAATCTAGCTTTTCCTCTCAAGAACCTAAAGTAACCAAACGTAGTGACCCTTGATGTGCGCTCTTTAACTATATTATTGAAAGAAATTCATTTAATTTTAATGGTAAACTGTTTAATATAAAAACTAATATGTCGTGTGATGTTAAAAACGTTATTTATGTATTAGTTTGCAATGGATGCAAGAAATTTTATATTGGACAATCTGGCGATAAACTTAGACATAGAAGATCAGTTCATGAACAACAAATGCGAGAACCCTCAACAAGACAGATGCCTTTAAGTAAACACCTGGATGAGTGTTCTACATGTGAACCAAACTTTCAAATTCTTCCTTTTAAAAAACTGTTTTTGGACAGTGTTTCAGCTAGGTTAGCGAAAGAGCAATATTTTATTCATATAGTTAAACCACAATTAAAATTAATAATATATAAAGTCCTGAAAACTCACGCACCGAGTAATGGATGCTTCCACAAATGTCAATCAGATTCAAATTAATCTGCAATATTATCCAATGATCGCACTTGGATATCACGTGTTTAGCGATTAATCTAGTTCATACAACAGAGCACGTGCATATTGTCTGATATTCAAAAGAGCGCGTGGTAATGTTTGTGATTTTCGATAAATGGAAATTAATCTTTTCACAATAGCTGGGGAGGAGTTTAAATTATTCGGGCAAAACCCGGATCGGTCTATTGTGAGTTAACATACACAAAGCGCATATCAGACACACCGTTTACATTAAGCAATCATCATGACCAGAGTCCGCCATTGTGACTGAAGCTATTAGAAGTTTCCACTAACCTCAGTCATTTGAAAAACTATTGTCTTATCCAATCATTGCACTTATTTGTTAAACTCGATGCATGGAAATTTATCAGTTTAAAATAGCTGTGGAGGAGTTTTATATTTTAGAGGCAAAACCTGGACAGATCTATAACGATCACGTGAACGGTGTATGTGTCAACATTGCTACCGTACCGTTCTCCGACCCCGTGGTGGTCAACACTGGGATTCGTTTCGTCAGTGGGAGTGGAGCCCAAATGTAACAGCCAATCAAAATCGTCCCCACCAGGCACGTTGCTCCACGAGCACAACGTGTTTGCTTTGGAATCACACGTGTTATCCTGGCTTTCTGCAAGGTTTTGATATTTTCATATTTTAATTTTATATAATTACTTATGTAACAATATTGTCTTAATTATACATGTATTATTTATATTTATTGTATGAGCGGTTCGTCGTTATTTTGACAAATTAATATAATATTGTTGTTCTGCTGATGCTGCTTTTGAAGAAAAATATTAGTACATTATATACTGATTTGTTTATAAATGTTTATGTACACATTTTAGTAATACATAATGATTCTTCGATACATATCTTCTTGCGTGCTGCCAATCATAAAGTGATTTTAAAACAGACATGTGTTTGACTTCACGCATGGACAGTGAACTTGGATTCGGTTTCTTCACCTATGTATTTGAATGAATTTTACACTGTGATGTACATGTACTTTTATGTTAATGTGAAACATGGTATTGCCTTAGTAAAACTGGCATATATACATGTATCAAACATGTTATCAAGTTTGCTATAGAAACAGTGTATGAAACTTCCAGATTCCAAAGTCTTAATATTTGTATGTGGTTTTGTTAACATAAGTAAGTATTATACCCAAGGACCCCATCGGAAATAAGCTATCGGGCTTTCATGGCCCATCCTATGTTACTATACACTTTACATTAATTGATTCTTACAAATGTTATTTAATTTGCCTCGAAATTGTTGTTTCTATAGCATATTAAATTTGAGTAAATTCTAGTCGTATTGCTATTGATAGTTTTATAAACCACATGTTAGCTATACCATTGTTCCAGATCTTTAATTCGAATATGTCTTGTGATGTAAACTTGTGTGTTTTAACCTGAATAAATCTATATCTGGGGGACGTATACACTTACACACAATATGCCACATGCCTATATGTACTTACAATAAGAGGAACGTTTACGTGTACAGATACTATACCGAATTTCTACACATGCACTATAGCGGAGGTTTACATTTACGTATAGCTAACATGTGGTTAACATTTGTAAGAATCAATTAATGTAAAGTGTATAGTAACATAGGGTATAATACTATAAGCCATGTAGTTGGTCGGGCGGGTGGGCGGCCTTCAAATAGGGTTCTCTTCTGCTCTCGCAACTGAAGTTTCGCTTTGGTTTCTTTACATTTTCATACATAAATACCTTATATCTAGACCTCGCTTGGGATTGCATATGGGTTGGTGGGGTGAATGTCAATGTAACTAAAATAGAAAAACGGTTTCTGCCCAATACATCAAGAACGAATTAAGTAATTGTAATGAAACTTAATGCATTTAACGTCTTGTGTGGATTCAATATTGTGATTCTTACAAATAATATTGAAGTTTACAACTTGATTTAATTTACGTGTTGAGCCCAAAATTACAAATTCCGATTTTTCCAAGATGTTAAGACAATTTGTTGTCCACCAGCCAGGACGTACATCATTCTCAAACATTACTGAGTTTCTTTGAGATAACATCTGAATTGTTATGGGCAGATAAATTAGCACTATCATCTGCATATAAAACTAATTTAAAATTAGGATTAAAACAAATAATCATATCATTTTTATAGCATATAAACTAAACTTGTCCCAAAATACTACCCTGGGGGATTCCACAGGTTACAGATTTGAAGTCAGAAAAGGCATTGTTTAAAATTACTTTCGACCTTATCTTATTGACGTATATGTGGTTCATAAACAAGTATAATGGAATGTCTCGCCCCTGGCTGCCATGTTAAGTATAAAAGAGAAATCGCTAAGAAAGTAGTCAGTGATGAGTATGGAACGATCTAAGATGTTAGAGACAGGTTAAACATACAAACAATAAGTTGTGAAACGGATTGAGTTTAAATTGTATTTTGTTGGTAACGTTATTATATGGAGGCACGGTTATTAATTACGCGCTAACCTTGCAGATTGATATCAATGGAGTATTGCAAAAATAAAATTAAAAGGCATTGTTTTCAAATGTTTTCTGTGAATTTTGCAATGAAGTACAATCGAATGAAAAAGCGGATACGTTTGTATTTTTTCTTACACGTATTGACATTGTTAAGTCTAGTATGCAACGACATGGTATATAATGAATTTGAAACTGATGACCGTTTTAGTTAGTCGTATTAACACCAAGATCAATTCTAACAGTAGACCCTAAGCCAGTCGTTGAGCCATATGTACTGGACAGGCTAAAATAATTATTAATTGTGCGTTAAGTTTTTGATACGTTGGCCAGGCTTAAAGCAGCGCAGCCACAGGCAATACGTCAGACAATTTTGTCATATCAGCGAAGATTTTGGGTCCCATTTGTTTGACCGAAGGTTAAATCGAGTTGACCCGTTATTAACGATTGAGTTGTTTGCAAAATTACGTTATAAATGTACTCTTGAGTGTCATTTATCGGTCGACATGGTTAACCCTTGAAACGTTTCATACAGTCCCATGGCCTATACTATTACTTAAAAGCCTAGTTTAATCCTTCTTTATTAGACCCCCCACCCCTCTCAAGTCTGGGGTATAGTACCTCTGTGTATTTGCATCCTGCTGTGGTCACAGTGTGGCGACCCTTATTAGCTGATATCAATACACTGCTGCAGAGAAACAGTACACTTAACCATTCCTACATCAACTGAGAGAAAAGGTTGGAGATAATGATAAGAGATTTCATGGTGGACCAATGCACAGAGTGGAATACACCATGGAGACGCCAGATATTCCTTAAACTAGGCCTTTAAAATACTCAAGTATTTTAGTTAAAGGGACTTTTTCGAAGATTTTCGTATATTTCAGTGTCGAAAATATATATAAAAAAACTCAGATCAGCTCTAACCAAGCCGGCAAATAGTCTATGAAGAAAAGAATCAAAGAAATACACACACATTCTTCCGCCGTTCGATGAACGGCTAACGTAGCAAATGTCTGTCACGCTAACCCCATGGCCAGACGAACTTATGTACTATTACGTGAATTTTAAAGTCGCAGCCCATGTAATATAATTCAATACATCTTAAAGTGGCATTAGTTCTTATACACGTTAATGGCGTTTATTCGATTGAAAGCTGTTTCTTATTTAGGAAAGACATTTTATATTGTCTATATTCGAAAACGCTTGATACAAACGGAACATACACTAATGTACATGCTGATTTACTCCAGAGGCATCACCAGCTATCGCATACCGATAACTATACGATAAAAAAAAATTTGTATTTTGATCGGTAATATGTCCATTAGAAACGATTTCTGCAAAGTTATATTTTAGGAACATATTTCTGGACTGCTGCTTTAAAACTATGTATGTGTTAAATATTATCAACGAAAAGCGTTTGAAAACGCTTTATAATTTTAACAATTTCAGTTGATAATTATTCATAAAATGACACAGTATTTCCCGTAAAGTTTTAAGATGGGCGTGTTATTTCGCTTCTTTACACATAACGTACTTTTCTTTGTGGAATCTGTGACAAAACGTTTACTACATGTATGTATACTGTCACTAGTTGCACCGCATGTTAGTATTTTGCATATTTTAATACTGTTTAACCTTATGTTGTTAAAAATAAAATGACACAGTATTTCCCGTAAAGTTTTAAGATGGGCGTGTTATTTCGCTTCTTTACACATAACGTACTTTTCTTTGTGGAATCTGTGACAAAACGTTTACTACATGTATGTATACTGTCACTAGTTGCACCGCATGTTAGTATTTTGCATATTTTAATACTGTTTAACCTTATGTTGTTGTTGAATATAGACCATGTAGTAAATAAACATGCACTATTATCAATCCTTAGCCAGTATCCTCTTTCCGCGGGTTGACCTAAAAAAAAAAATTATTTTGTAATTAGATCAACCACAGACCGGAATGTTCACCCTCTGTTATCACTAAATTAGAATCTCCATATTTTGTTCACAATAATTGAAAACTTCCGATGGTAAATCCATCCTTATTTCGTTTTCGTTTTTCTTTTAAATAACCGTAATCTGAAACGTCCATGACTATACCTTATCAATCATTTTAAACCTTTAATAAAAACATATGATTGTTACCTTTGGATAATTATTATTAATCATATTCGATGATAAAGTCATATCAAACAGAAATATACATTTACGACGTATGCACGGATACATGTGTAAACTTGTAAATATATTAGTCAATGACTAGATAGTTGCACACAGGTACTTCTATATAAGCAAATATATTTGACAGATTCTAATAAAGAAGATGTAACTCTGTACATGTTAAAACAGAATATAATTATGTATATTTGACACTTTCTAATATAGATGCTGTAACTGTTACATGTTAAAACAAACTGTATTAAAATCTTCTGATTGAAAACCACACATATTACGAAATTGCATTGTTGAACATGCTGATTATCATGTAACTACATATTAATATGGTAACAAGAATTATATTATTTCCTCTATTTTAGATGCAAGATATGTACGTTAATTATTAACATGCTTAGCAATATTGTTACACAATACTTTAACTTCAGACTGTAATAATATAATACTTATAATTGTACTTTAACACTGTCTGCATGCTAGAAAATGTTAGTATGTACCATGCAATTATTTAATTTTTAAATATAAATGAAATTGAACAATAGCTTTCTATTAAATATTCAATAGTTGTTATATGTCATGGCCGTACATCACTCTTGTTATTATGTAAACATGTATCATACAATTGTATAACGATGTGACATTACATTCGATGAATATGAATGCATGTAGTAAACAATAAGTAAGTGCACGCAAACACACGCGCACACACACGCATACATACACACACACACACAATCCAAAAATGACATTTAATATATGTTCCTTAAACGTCGAAGGGCTTATTAACAAAGAAAAACGAAATACAGTTTTCAAATGGTTACATGACAAAACATACAACATTTACCTGCTTCAAGAAAGTCACTTAACTGTTAACTTAAAAGAGATGTTAAAGAAAGAGTGGGATGGATAAAGCTTGATCAGCGGAGAACACACAAATAAATTAGGTATTTCCTTCTAAATAGGAAACAGGGAGGGGTTAAACGTTCTAAAATTTAATGAAATTACGCCAGGAAGATTTGCATACATTGAAATCGAACTCCATACCACTATGATTACTATCGTTAACATTAATGGCCCCAACATTGATGAGGAGTCTTTCTATGAACAGTTACAAACATTCTTGCAAGATAACACTGACAAAAATATAATTATTGGAGGCGATTTTAACACCGTACTCAATCCTTCAATAGATAAAAAGAATGGTAACATAAATACACACCCAAAATGCAGAAAAAGCATAAATAGCATAATGCAGGACCTAAACTTTAACGACATATGGCGAAATTTGAATCCTGAAGAATACAAATTTACCTGGCATTCAAACTCTAAGCCAAAAATATTCTGCAGACTCGACTATTTTTTAACTTCAGACTCATTATCAAATTTAATACACTCCTCTTATATTAAACCTGGCTTCATGACAGAGCATTCAGTAGTGATATTAACACTTAATACATTTCAAGCTGAGAGAGGCCCAGGCTATTTCAAACTGCACAACAGCATTCTGTTAGAATCAAACTATCAGGAGCAAATAAAAGAAACAATATCGAATACAGTTAGCAACAATAAAGACGCAAATCCTAATACTCTTTGGGAAGTTATCAAAGGCAATATAAGAAATACCACTAGAAAATATACCTCAAACAAACAAAAAAAGAATTAAACTAATTGGAATTAAATACTATCACAGAAATTGAGAACATAGAGAAACAATTAAATAATAATAATAATAATACTAATAATAATAATAATAATAATAATAATAACACTACTACTACTACTACTACTACAACAACTATTACTACTACTACTACTACTACTACTACTACTACTACTACTACTACTACCACTACTACTTATAATAATAATAATAATAATAATAAAAACAATCATTACAGTAAAGACGAAGACATTGAAATTAGATTCATGGCCAAAAACGAATACTAGAAGAAATATACCATGACAAACTTAATGGAATCCTATTAAGAGGTAAAGCCAAACATGTTGAACATAACGAAAAAAAAAAACAACACAAAGTATTTCGCAAACATGGCAAAAAGACGCGCTGAACAAAAAAGTTTCATAAATTAATAATCAACAATGTTGAAATCACTAACAGAGAAGATATCTTAGAAGAACAACGATTATTCTACCAAAATCTATATAAAAAACGAACCGTTGAAACAGACAACCTATTTGATTTTCCTTTTAACACTCTGAATGAAAACGAAAAAGATTCATGTAATGGTATATTAACAGAATATGAATGTAACTGTCGCTTAACGAAATGGAAAATAACAAAAACCCAGGCTCTGAGGGTATAACAATAGAATTTAACAAAAAAAAATTGGAATGAATTTAAAAATACTTAATAGACTCACTTAATTATTCGCATAACATTGGAGAACTTACCGTGTTACGAAAACAAGGACTTATTTCATTAATACCAAAACCAAGTAAAATTTAGATTCACTTTCGAATTGGCGCTCAATTAGTTTATTCAATACTGACTATAAAATTGCTACAAAATATATAGCAAACAGAATTAACAAGATACTACATCTCTTATTTCCAACTCCCAGTCAGGCTTTGTAAAGGGAAGATATATTGGTGAAAAACTTAGACTTATACAAAAATGCATACATTTTTGCAACAAATCAAACAAACATGGTCCAGTATTCTTTGCAGATATCGAAAAGGCTTTTGATTATCTAGACCACTCATTCATGTTTGCATGTCTGGAAAAATCGAACTTTGGTAAAAGTCTTATAAAATGGGTAAAATTATTTTACAAAAATATAAACAGTTTAATAACTTACAATGGTGTTTTTTCTAACAGCTTCAAAATAGAAAGAGGAGTACGACAGGGATGTCCATTATCTTCTTCCCTATTTATTTTATGCATTGAATTTTTATCGCAACATATGCAATCTAATGAGTCTATAAAAGGTATACAAATACAACCAGGAGTCGAAATTAAACAATCTCTTTTTGCTGATGATAACCCAGACTCGTTCAAAAAATTAATATCATCGTTAATATCATTTGGACAATCATCGGGTCTTAATTTAAATAAATGTAAATGTACTGTGTTAAGACTAGGGAAATTTAAAAATACTAACATCGAATTAATGAAGGAATTAACATTTCTATGGACTTCCAGTTAAGCCACGGCACTAGGAATAACGTTTACACATAATGAAACTGAAACAATACTTAAAGCATAATACCAAAATTACAAAACTTCAATAATTGTCTAAAAAGTTGGCAACATCGCAAACTCATCCCTTTAAGGCAAAGTGACAGTATTAAAAACTTTTGCACTTCAAAAACTAATTTACGTACTAACAGTTCTTCCAAATCCATTTGAAGACATTTTTAAAACCGGATAAAATAAAAGGAAGCACTTTAATACAACCAGTTGAACTAGGAGGCATAAAACTTACTAACATAAAAGCATTTATCAAATCAATAAAGTCCAGCTGGGTAAAATGTTTATTAGATAAATCAAATAGTGGACATTGGAAATGGTTTTATAACAATTTATAGCAAAAATTCGGAGAATATTTAATATTTCAATGCAATATTAACAACACAAGCATACTGAATATATGTAAAGAAAACAAATTCTTACATGGCGTATTAGAAGAATGGACTAATACTACAAATAACCTCAACAAGAATTACAATAGTAAAGTTATACTTTGGAACAACAAAGATATACGAGTTAATAACACGACATTTTTCTACAGAGAATGGTTCGAACGAGGTATTAAATATGTTGATCAATTATATGACTTGAGAGTACAAGACTTCTATTCATTTGAAAATAAATGTTACTTATACGACCCAATCAATAACTTCCTTATGTATTACACATTGAAAAACAAGTATACTGACTAATATAAAATCTCAAATAAACATTGAAAATAAACCATGTACGCAAACTGCTTTTCTAGAAACAAAAGTGATATCAATAAACAAACCAAAAGTTTATATATGAACTGCACATCCCAAAATCAAACGAAATAACAAAAGCACAACAAAAATGGGAACATATATTCCAGAGGGGGTAATCACGTGATGATCAAAAGGGAATCAAAATGGCGACGTTCTCGCAGAAACAGGTATTTTTTTGCCTTTTTATACTCTTTAATGGTGTGCTTTAATATTCTAATGCCGTCCACTTTCTAGCCATATCAGTTAGAAAGTGTTTAACGTTTGTTTCGTTTATGTCCTCGCCCTAGATCTTGACTTTACTCGGTGCACATTTTCTAAGCGGGGACTATTTTCCATGTAATTTGTGATCGTTACCGGGTTTCACGAAGGGCATTCCTCTCTCAGCATGAAAGTAGATAAATTGCAAAAACAAAAATGTGTTCGGAATATTCCTTCAATGTGTATAAATGTGTTTTGCTGGGGTCAGGCATGTCAGAATCTTTATTCAAGTTGTACGCACAAACAAAATGTTTTATGATCGAAACGGGTCCCACATCTAATATGATCACAATGGGGTCCCGTTTTATGTCAGAAAACAGAGAAACTCTTTTAAAACTGTTCTGATCTAAATTGAAACCTGAATTCATGCTCTAGGCGAGGTATCTAATGTCTAGGACGAGAACTGTCGAATCTAAACCAAATAAGAAGCAAGTGCTCTTTTGTAACATGAATGTGACATTTGATATGTATGTCATTTCTTGCCATAATACCGCATATACATAGTTTTAGAATTTAATTTGTTTTCAATTTTCCAGTGCTACATTGCATCACCAGATGACAAGCATTACTACTATACACAGTCCTGTGGTATGTAATGACTTGATTTGCTTCCATGTAGATTCCATTATCGCCCGTACTTTATGATGCTTCTTAAGTACAAATAAACAAAAGTGTTCATGCTTTAACATATTTTTTGTCTATTTCTTAAATACATTTACATGCGTTTCTGTTTAAAAATAATATCACATTAAACAAACAAGTATAGATAAAAACGTTTTAAATCTGAAAAGCCATATTATTTCAGAAGGGAAAATTATTTATGTTTATAATTATATGATAAAAATTTAATTGCTTTAAAAATGTGAATTCAATGCAATCACTTTGTATTTTATATTGCAGTGACCACACATATAAATTTTCCGATGATATGAATTTGTATTCTCTAATAGTATTTATACAGAATTAACTTAGTTTGTAAACATTTGTTCAAGAGAAAACATAAGACAACATTTTTAATAATCTTATTCAGATTCTGGTGTGCTTCGATCAGACTGGTGCAGCATTGGGAAAGACCTGACAAGATGTGTTGTCTACTGCAAAGCTACATAGCCACTGACTCATCTCTTATTCAAGATACTGCACAAATATAAGATGCCGGATTTAAATAAAAGTTGTGAGACTAAATATTTACAATGTGGTGGTAAATCAAATGTCTCAAACAAGTAATACAACTAATTTAAGATTAAAAGTACTCGCATTGCATTGTAAAGAATGATGTTAAACTGTATGACAGAGTGATTTAAAGTGATCTATTAATGTGAATAAGTTATAAATTTTACCATGTATATTAGTCAGCACTTATTTTACTTTGTCTAAGTGAAAACATTATTTATCACTCATATTTTATACTTAAGGTATTAATAAAAATATCCTCTCGATGTATATATTTATTTGAAGTAAACACATATTTAGCTGTTTGTAAAAGGTATGGTTGCATATTGTGTTTAAGCAATGTTGTATTTAAGCATTACTATTGTCAATTTTGAATAGTTGTACTCTCATGGCATATGCTAAATAAACATTACATGTGGCATTATGTTTGGTTGTTTTAATGTATTTATCATAAATATGTATTTTCAAGGTCAGCTACTTATAAAGCTATATCCATGTTGAAAAGAAATTAATGTTTTTCAACGTTTTTTCGCTATTTTTCAACGTTGATGAAATTACCCGTACTCCTTATTGACCAATTGTGACTTGTCAATCAAGGATTGAGTTGACCAATTAACGGTAACCAATCAGTGGTAAATAATCGCACATGGTTGCATAATCCAATCAATTGACTTCAAATCCTTGGACAAGCAACCTACGACAAACAGAAAATCGGAGCGTTCTATGATCTTGCAACTGATCAATTCATTGTTGTTTCAATGTTGCTGTGCACTGCTCGGTTAAGTCATTGCAGATATGAGGTGTGTCTCAAAATATAGATTATAGTACACAATAAGTGTAATTTCAATAAGTGCGCGTTAGATACTTGTCAAGAAATGAAGTCACTGGAAGTTTTATAGCCGGTATTTTATTTCTTATGACACATCATAACACATGATAATATATCAATAACAAGGCACGAGAGATCTGAACAATAATTGAGTGTCATTGGTGTTCAATTGCACAATCGAATTTTAGATCGAAGCTTTAAATCACACTAATCTATGTATATGAGATCAAAATTAATATTACAGAGTAAAAATATAAACACGCGAGATCAAACATGGAGCATACAATCACTTGTAGCGTTGTAAGAAATCTGAAACAATTGCAATAATCAGTTGCAATAAGACACACATGATTTGTGATTGAAATGATTGCTTCATTATCAACTTGAACACATTAATGAACCTTCAAAGGCAGACAAACAGATTTTTTAATGGATCCTGCTTATATATTCTATGCTATCCAGATAACAAGATTATGCTGAGAGTTCAAGTATTACACACTCTGTGTACACGTAAAAAGTCAAGCGTATCTATCGTTACTATACGTAAATAAGGTATTAATATCTCAACCGCATATGTCTACCACGTTGACATTTTTATAATAGAATAATTGTAAGAGCAAAAGACTAATACTCATATACGTATATAAAATGTGTGCAAAGTCGTGCTTTTATTTATTCTAAACAATGGTTTATTGCCTAGAATATAGATTAAATTTGTAATAAAATCTGCTTTAATTTCTACATGTAATAAACGAGCATTACTATCATATCATAGAATATAACACAACATGCTGACATATTACTAAATGAGTAGTGAAACTTTCAACAGCATATGTAACTACGAATTTTAAAAAAAGATAGTGATTATAAATGTTGACTATTGTTCAGCTTCATAACGACTAGATGGGCATCAATTATTCCTATATAATGATTCCAAAAAAACAACTAAAACATGATATGCGAATTAATAGAAATTGAGATTACGAAATGCCTGTTAATGCACCATACACTCAACTTTGTCTAGCAAAGTATTGTTTGAAACCTGTGCACTATAACCTTGTCATTGTCGAAAAACATTTTCCCACAACACCTGTAAGGTGCGTATGCTTTGTACCGTCTGACATGGCGGCTGTAGCCACTTCTTAACCTAAATTCTTGGCCACACTCCGATCATAGTCTAGTAGCAATGGCGGTTGTATCTGTATCTGTCTGAAAATGAAATAGCATAAACATTATTTAATATAACAAACACATATCAAAACGCACTATTCAATGATTATACTTTTATGACTTCAAAATTGAATAAAATGTTTCAGCACCGAGCAAGATACAATTCCAACTTAGGAAGACATGTGAATGTCGCCAAACCAACTAAATATTTATTAATGTCAAAACATCCACTGATATAGATATATTTGAGAAGGTGGTCTTTCTTATTATTTTATATTTTCCTATTTAGCTTAGTTCTCTTTAATGTATGCATTATAATGCCTATGAAATAAGGTTAAATAAAGAGTGTTTACAGGAAACACATACATGTGCATGTCTAATAATGGTTTGAACGTTCAAAGTTTCAAACTTTACCAGATAAGCTTCAATTGAGGTTTTCCGAAATAAAACAGGACCCCTTTTTGATCAAACCAGATGTGGGACCCATTTAGATCATAAAACTATATTGTTGCGTACAACTTGAAAAACAATTTTGAGACGTCTGCTCCATACCAAACCCTTGTATAAACACCCACAGAATACTCCTAACACATTTTTAATATAACATTTTCTCTCATTTCATGCTGAGAGAGCGATTTCCTTAGTGAAACCCAGTAATGATAACAAATAACATGGAAAACAGTCCCCGCTTAGAAAATGTGCACCGAGTAATGTTGAGATCTAGAGTGAAGACAGACACGAAATAAACGCTAAACACTTTCAAACGAATGTGGCTGGAAAGTGGGCGGCATTAAAAAAATTTAAGCAAATAATAAAAGGGTATAAAAATGCATAAAATACCTGTTTTGCGAGGACGTCGCCATTTTGATTCCCTTTTGATCACCACGTGATCACCCCCCTCTGATATTCAACAACAGTAATATGAACTGGAAACTAATTTTTACAAAGCAACAATAGACACAAAATTAAGAAACTTTCAATATAAATATATAAACAGAATTATCGCAACAAATAAATATCTCTTTAAATGCAAATAATCAAATACGAACCTATGCGATCTATGTTGCGAACATGTTGAATCAATTGAACATATATTCTGGGAATGTAGACACATTCAAAACATATGGCATCAGTTATCAACTACTCGAAATAGCAAATCTTTCAATATCACATTTACATATTATACCATAAGCTTTGAAATTCAAGAAACATTCAAGTGTACTTGTAAATATCTTGTAAATGTCTTTCTGTATAATTTTCTTCCCCACTTTTTATATATCATAACCACTCATAAGAATCCCAAGCATCTGATATACACATCACCAATTATAATATTGTTACGATTAAAGTGCATATGTTGTAACATGTATGTTTTTGTATATTATATTGAATAAAAAAAGAAGTTCCTGTTGTAAATAACATTGAATGTCAGATGAACCAACATATCTTTCGAACACAATACGGTGAAGTATTAATTTATTTAGTGTTACGAAGTGTATTTGATAAATTATAATGATTATGATGATTATTATTTCACGCCCCCTCCCCCAACCCGAAATCCTGGAACCGCCCGTGAAAAACATGAACAAAACAAAACATATATTAATTTTCAATAAAACAAACATAGCTAGAATGTGCAGCTATGGCATAACACTCATCATATATATATTGGCTTTCTCATAGCACGTAAATTAGGTTAGTAGATTACCCCATTTCCAAATATTATGCTGTACAGAAAATGTGTGCATGTTCACATGTACAAGACGAAAGTCAAACATAAGCAGAATGTGAAACTTCTGCTGTTAGACACCAAATAACATTAATCATGCATGTCTTTAGTACAGAACCACTTTTAATCATCTGTAACTGATATTCGAAGGGAGATAACTAATTTCATATTGTGATTAAAACTTATGCAAATTGTCTCCCCTGCATGTTATTGAAACGTTGACTAATGCTGGCGTGGATTATGAGTAATCTTTCTATGTTTGTTAACAGAGGCGTAAATACGCATACTCATACGCACGTGTGTATAAATAAGAACGCTTTAAAGGTATTCAAATGTAAGAAGAAAAACATTAAACAACTTTGTCAAAACAAACCGCAGACAATCAACACTATCTGATTGACAAAACTGTGTCATTTTATATTAATGAAAACAGTGCTAAACACTTTTTATTTGGCTTAGGTACGCCCCTGGATACAGAAGGCTGCAGAGGCGGTGTACATTTTACTCTTATATGACCAAAACCGAGGGCGTCTCAGACACATCAACCCCAAGACAGATAGGGCCCAACAACCGTTCTTGTTTTTGCGAAGGCGGCGGTTAATGGGGCGGTATAATTATAGTTCCAAAATAGTTAAGATCATACTCTTAAAAGAATGTCATCACGCGAACGCGGCCTGGTGTAAAGGTATTAACGCAATGCAGTGGTTCACTGTTTTTTTTTTATATATTTCCGGTCAATGTTATGACCGCGTGACCGGTACACAGCGTGGTGAAAATAAAACGACGATGGTTTCCGGTTGTCACGTGGTAGAAACACGGGAACCGCACAATCTATCGTAACCACTCGGCCTATCCCGCCAAGGAGAGATACATTTTCCCTGAAAATAAAGTTAAACTGTACCTTCCGCTTGTCGGAAGTGACCGATGAGTTCAGAGTGCCCCACAATTAGAGATCGGGCGGGACTTTAGTACATGTACATTTTAAAATAGCGGTTCTGCAGTAGGTGTTTTTATACAGACTACGATTTTTCAGTAAACGTGACTAACAGTCATATGACCATTGTTTACTGTTGAATTCGCCGGGAATTCTGTTTTTAGTGTACTAGCTTATGTATTTCGTAACCACGTGTATACGTCGTTTCGAAGAGCAAATAGATCGCCATTTTTGTGTCGACCCAATATCAATGGAATCTGAGTAACCACATACGAAGTCTTTACAACGTATTTAATTGGTCGACTATATATAAATGTTGTACCCGTTATATCCAGTCGCAGACAATCCTATAACAAGTTCTGTTGAACATTTCAGGCATGCTACCGCACATGATTTGTTTAACAATAAAAACCTGATTCACAATTATAAATATTCACTGAAGTCCTACGTTTTTAAAACGTTTAATCAATGAAGCTCAAGAGTATATTCATCGCGTTTGACAATTCGGGTTTTTACTTCACTTTGGGAAACCAGTTTGTAATGTCCTATTTTAGTCACGTTTAAAAATAGCAATATCGCAAAACCAGGACGCGTGTTATAGATAGCCTACGCCAACCGTTTAAAGCTATTTTACAATCTTATGAAATCCACAAAGCCAAAATCGTTTCAATGAGAGAGGTACTGCGCTCTTACTTACTTTCTTACTACATATTACGTTTTACAGGTTCAATATTTTCTTTTCATTTACTGGTTAATTTAATATAATTTTTTACAATTTTATTATAAGTGTAATAGATTCATGTATAAAAAAGATATATATATTTTATTTGTATTTATTCATTTATTTATTTATTATTATTATTATTATTATTATTATTATTATCGTCGTTACTAAGAATAAGAAATACTATTTTTACAGAAAAATGCTTTACCAGCGACAGAATTCGCAGCTTAACGTCTACTTTACGATGAGTGACGACACAACTGCCCCAGTTGTGCCGACCTTTCTTACCAATATGGACTTCAACAGTTTCGGGGATTTTACACACAGTGGAAAAGAAACACCTAACTATGGAGCTGAATCCATGTGTGCTTCTGCTGCCACGACAACCAGTGGAGGACATTACACGTCCGTTTCGGGGCCGGTCTCAGGTCCCTCTGCCACGACGGACGTGGGCAGTTTAGATTTTCTGACGCAAGATGACGTAACGTCAGAAACGCAAAGCGCGTTACTGCCCAAGGGTTTAACGCCGTATATCAAAGAGGAACTGAAATACACGATTCAGTCCAAACGCATGAAAGAGGGCAAACAAGAGCTGAAAGTTGAATTTACGGACCCTGAGCCATGCATAGTAAGTACATTGGGTATTTCATCATTCATATTCGTGTTTGCATTTCAAACCATTTGCAATAATATTGTGTGCATTTTGTTGCCAAATTTCCAACACGTTATGTGAAGTAAATTGTGCAAGTTTTGATATATTTTGAAAAGTCAACGGAAGAGTAATAAACTGAGAATAGGGGCCTGGTTAATTACAAAATATCTTATATATTTTGTATGTTTTTATCGCAAACTATATTTCTGATTCGAATGGACAATTGTACAACTGGTGAACGTTGAAGACTCAGAATTATTAAGAGATGATGTCTTAATTATTCTATGTTATTAAACGAAAAAAGCTAATATAATACATGTAATCTGTTGTATATCAACGTTTGGTATACATTTGTACACTGTCTTTAGTAAATTGCATTTTATACGTATAGTTTACAGCAAACTTTTTAACAGTTAACATTTGATATGTTGTGTATATATAGTTAAATAGCAACAGTACTTTATAATGAGACAATAAGACATGTGTATTTATAATTAAAAGATGTCGGCATGTTTTTAAATATATACAATATATTAAACCCGTACGACGCGGTGATATATTTTCATTATATATAAGTCTTAGTTAATCCGGATTCATTAGACATCATTTTATATACATATTTATAGTATAGAAACGACAGCAAATCCTTATAATAGTCATTTTTCTTTTTTATATAAAAGCATTTTATTTCATGTAGACATACAATTCTGATAAATGTTCACTAATTATCAACCTATTATTAACTATATTTACTTAACTGTTATTGGATTCATTAATTTATGTGTATTTAAAAACATTACTTTACAAAAATACTTTAAGATACGCTTAAGATGTTTCTGGAATATGGCCCCTCGACTTTAAACGTGTTATTGTGTCAAGGGGTGCCTCCTCGAAAACAGCTGTATTAATCCCTACCCCCCTACCCTCCCAATTCCTACCCGTTCTCCTTATTATGTTAAAATGCTCAAGGTCGACATTTTAAACCGTACAGTATACATGTATGCTTATTTCCGTGTAACACTTAATGTGATTCATATTGTATTTTAATAGTTTCATATTTGTATAAACCGTAGAGTAAATGATCAGCATTTTCAGCATGTTTGTAAATCATTCACTATCTGTGTAAACATAAGTCACGTCAGGTGTTTGTTTACTCCTCGATTTCCGTATTTCATTCAAGTATTAGTTTTACCTGCATTTTCATGTTATTAACAAGTCTTTCACTATCCGTCAACACAAGCCGCGCCAGATTCTCATTGGCTCGTTGATTCACGTGTTTCATGCTACTTTCTACTCGTTTCAGTTGACACCGGAAGAGGAAGAGAAAGTGGAGAAACGGAGAGTCCAGAACCGCCTAGCAGCCCGCCGCTTCCGGGACCGACAGAAGTCGCAGACGCACGTGCTCCAGAAGGTAGATATACAATAATCACTTGACATAAATAATCTCTGTTGCTTATGTGAAAGCTATGTGGGGGTGATATCCCTAGGCCAGAATCCACCAACACAGACTTAAGAATAAAGAATATTCTTTAACCTTTTATATTCTAAGAACGCTGTTAATGATAAATTTAATTCTTACTTGATATTCACTAACGCAAATTTTAGCATTCTTTATTTATAAAGATAAATTAATAACAAAAGCGACACTGGTACTCTGCATATCTGCAAACACACAAGTATTTTGCATGAGCCTAAGTCTATTCTTTATTCTTAAGTCTAAGAATGGGTTGGTGAGTACGAGCCCAATTCAGGGGCCGTTTTCCAGAAACATCTTAAGAGTATCGTTAAATAGTTCAATAAAGTTGAAAATTTCAAAATATTATATTTTACAAACTACATGTATGTATACATTTGTGAATCTCTTATACAAAGTTAAATGAGATGTTGATTTAATGTTAACGATAAGATATTATTTAAGATGTTTCTGACATACTGTCCCTGGTCTATAATCAATCCTTAGGAAAAAGAACTATAACGTATTTATCTGTATACAGGTAATTATGTCCTATATTTAACTTTAGGTCCTATATTTAAGTTTGTGTTGCGTCGTGGGAAAACCGGGCTTAATGCATGTGCGTAAAGTGTCGTCCCGGATTAGCCTGTGCAGTCCGCACAGGCTAATCCAGGACGGCACTTCCCGCCTACAGTGGATTTATGTTTAGAAGAGACTTCCTTGAAACAGAAAATATCATAAAAGCGGAAAGTTCCGTCCTGGATTAGCCTGTGCGGACTGCACAGGCTAATCCGGGACGACACTTTACGCACATGCATTAAGTCCGGTTTTCCCACGACGGGCCTAGTTTATATTTTGCAACAGTCGCTTTTGATAGTGAAGTGAATTAATAGCATAATTGTATAGGTTTCACTCCATTTAGGACACACACACAAATTGGGTGTTTCGTGCAACGGTCTCAAAAAAGTTAGGTACAGTCGAGATTAAGTTGGGGTTTTTTTTAAAGACACATTTCGGTAAAAAAAACTTTGGAAATTATCTAAAGTCTGACGAATACGGATTTCACGGAAAACAATCGTCGCTAAAAATGACAGGGCTGGGGGTTTTTCGCTAGGTAGGGTCGAGTTGCCCGAAACACAGAAATTTGTTGTTGGCCGTAATAAAGTCACTTATTGCAGTAATTCCAGTTGAAACCGAATAAACAATTTTATGCGACTGTTACAAAATATAAACTAAAAGGGGGGACATAATTATATAAATAAATACCTTATAGTTCTTTTATTTGATTAAATCTGAATATAAAATGTTGTATATTTTGTATTGAAAAGGAACGTTACTAATAATTAAATAATAAATATATTATATAAATATATTAAATAAATACACATGTCAACGTAATAATAATCAAAGTCATCAGTTTGTTTAAAAAAAATAGGGAAACAATTCCAATATGTTCGGTGATTTTTGTCGGAACATATAAAAAAAAGTATTATTTAGACACGTGCTTGAGGTTTAATTGGTTGCAAGAAAAAGATTTTCGTCGAAACCAGTATTTTGGGTTCTTTTATAATAATTTTTGGCAATAATCTGGGTTTATCCAGCATTGAATAATAATTGGGTTAATTTGTCCTATTTTCCAACTACATAAACCTACCTGATAATTATATTGGCCAATAAAAGGTTCATTTTGTTCATTTCTTCTGTTGGTTTTTTACAACAGTATATAACTTCCTGACACGTAGGCCAGCACGAGTTCTTGTTTATTTGAACGATTTATTCTGTTGGGGTTTTACACCACAATATATATTCACCTGACCTGATTTGACAATGGCAGTATACGCTCGCTACATTATGATACATACCTTAACCGGGTACAACATTAATTGTAACTTGAAATATATGGATTGTCCGTAGTAAATTATTTAGGCGTAAAAAAAATGTTTGTTTCAGGTTACCCGACCTACTATAAAAATGCCCCGATCCTAGAACATTTAATTGAGTTTGTCAGATATTTTTTGTTTTATTTGCCTTATTCCAATAATTAGAAGTTTCATGGATAAATAAGTGTTTTGTTTTGATAGCATCCACTTCAAAACAATGTTTAAGGATATTACCGATATGTTTTGAATATTTGTTTAGTTTTAGAATCTAAAAGTTAACCATTTACAAAATAAAAGAATTATTTAAAAAAAAAAAAAAAATCTCTACCTACCTACCCTAATTGTTTGGGCATGTAGCCTGAAACAAACATAATTTTGTACGCTTTCGAATACACTAAGTTTAAAGTTCGACTTATTGTTTAAATAGTTTGGTTTCATCATTAAATATGTATGAAACGCATTAACATTTCTATTACGGACACCTGTGTCATTGAATTAGTCGTGTGCAAATTTGATAACATTTTCTTGGATTAGGGTTGGGGGTAGGGTTATCCTTGAACATAATGCATTTTATCACGAATTTTGTAAAAGTGTTAGGTTTATAGGAGTGCTGTTCGGAGTAGTGTCACGGAAAACGCAACAATTAAAAATATGTATCAAACATTAGGCAACATTGGCCTTTAACGTCATTCAATATTCATTTATGACTTAAATAAATTTATTTATTTATTTTCAAATCTGATAGGCATTGAACGTTTGAATGTTTTTTAATCCTTATATTCGTAAACATGTGATACAAAATACAGAGTTAAAAGAGATAAAGACCACATATTAGAAATAATTACATAATATAAAGACTACCATGATATAACTATGTTCATAGAACATATTTCCTCAGGTAATTTAGGGCAACAACCAACACGTAAAAATCGTTCTACTTTTTGTCATTCACATAAATATCTAGAACATTTCTTCTTTTCATTGTTGGAAACCATTGCACACATTTTTACAATAGCGTAATAATATTGAATAGCAATATCCACCCACACACCTAGAATCGATATCTTGTTGTATTTCGTAGGAGTGTCGGCGATTAGAAAACGCGCAGGCGCAGTTGAGGAACGAACTAGCACAGGTACGAAAGGAAAGGGACGAAATGCGCCAGTTACTGGAGATACACATGGTGTCCTGTCCACAGCAGTTCCCCGCGCTTTTCCACGTGAACTTTCCCGGAGTAACTGGCAGCAGCTGACAAAGGGAACACTGCGTATTCAGTTACGCATGCTCATGGCGGACCTATGGCAATATAATATATTATTTATTATTATTTATACACGTGTATTGTTAACAGGTAAACAGTCGTTTCATGTGTATGTGTACATCACATATATAGTGTAACTGTCGTCTGCCTCAAATCTAGTCTACCTCCATTAATTCATCTGCAGGGAAAATAGGAAATCACTTTTACTAAGACTTAGGCCAAAAAAATAGTTCCGTTTCTGGTCTCCTACCCCCAAAAATAAGGGTCGGTAGGTAGGGATTTTATTTTATTTTATTATATTTTTTTATGATGGGAGAATGGTTTGTGTTGTGCACGGTAACAGTCTTTTTCAGTCTTTATTATTTTTGGACCAAAAATATGTAGGGTCGGCAGCAAAAGTAAAGGGTCGGTCGGGAGACCAGAAACGGGACTTTTTTTGGGTGGGTGGGGGTGGGGGGCTTACTCGCAGAAGATAAACATAATTGAGGTGTGTCGTGAGAAAAACCCGGGCTTACTGCACAAGCTAATCCGGGACAATATTTGACGCACATGCATTAAGCCAGATTTTCTCACGACACGTCTCCTTTATTTTAAATGTATACACATTACTTTACCAGGGGCCATATTTGTTGCTTTCTTGTTAGAATCCATGACATCAGTTTTATTAATTGTCAATATATATTCAATCAGTGAACATGTCCCTATAAGAAGTTAGACTTGTGAAACCTGGCTACTTGTTCACACAAGTAATTGTGAAGCAAGTCTCGTTATTCATGTGGTTTTCATTTTGTGTGCCATTCTGTGATATTAAAAAAGACAAAAAAGGCGTGAAAATAACCCAAAGTCAAATGACACATTTAGATACGGAGCCGACATGGGTCCGTGTGCACACAGCTCCTAAGGAAAATATTAACTTAAGTTGTACTTAAGTCAACGTTTTAGATACTATTTTTTGTATGTGAAAATCACTATTTTATATTTTATATATGGTAAAATTAGAAGCATCTGTTGATTCTGAACCATAACTCCTTGACACATTAATTGGAATGTTATAGTAAAAGTAAATGAGATAGCGTTTACATATATAGAGGATGACAGTGAACAAAATACAATGCAAACAAGAAAATAATATACTAACTAAAAGTTTTCTGCGTTTCACCTTACCCGCTTTTTCATTCGGAAAATAAGAAATGGAAAACTGTTAAGTAGTAAGGTTCTTAAAAGGAATCATGACAAAGCTAAACTGTGTTATCAAACGTGGCAAACACTCCAAAAAATTAACTTAACAAAATGGCCAGTTTTCTTGTGGAATACGTCGATCTGCAAATTACATTTCATTTCGCAAATTTTATACCGTATGATATAACTAGACGAATATGGTTTCATTATTTATGATAAGTCTTAAATTGAACGATTATCTTATACGTTTTAGATTTTACTTATAAAATAGTTACTGGAATGTACATGTAAATGAGTTTTTCTAGCTGGTAAACTTGAGTAATTGTAAAAAGAAAACCACAACAACGTTAACTGTTACTTATGTATATGTAAAATATAAGGAATCTCTAGCCTACTTATGCATGTTAACATCTGAAATTTATTATTTTTACATGGTCGTTTTCATAATATAATTTTTGTATACCGTTATGCTGTACTTGTTTTGATGTGGGTTTTTCTGTTGTTTTTGTTGTTGTTTTTAATTCTTTGTCGACTACGTGTTTTATATTCAATAAAAAAACAAAACATGTGATATTACTGTTGTTGTTAATAATGTATTCATTCAGTTTTGTTAGTTAAAAAATCAAAATGTCTGAGTTGACAAATGAGAAACATAGACGACCAAACCACAACGATGAACTCAAACGCGAACTTATTTTATAGCAGTATATACAGTGCAATAAGCATTCATGAACATGTACATGTATGTTGCGTTTTAATATAGTTATTACAAATAGTGGAATTAAAAACTTGGTCGAAAAAACGTAAATATTGTGTGGGTGTTCTATATAATAGAACATGACGAATTGTTTGGATAAAAAACTTCCCAAAATTTTCGAAAACTACCTAGGCTGATTACGTCATTTCTCATTTTTTGTGTCGCGTTACAGACACGGAGGTGCAGCGGTATGATCACGTGACCAGTGTGTGTGCGAGCTGGTGTGCGTGTGTGTGTGTGTGTGTGTGTGTGTCTGGTGAATTTTGCACCTGGATTCTCTCACTATTGGCCACCGCCACCAGAAATCTTGTTGGCTGGGTTACGGGGGATAGTGCATGATACAGGAGACACCCCGTTCCAGAGGCGACCATGGGTCCTTTAGTACCCGGTGTAAAGCACCTAGTACACTGAACCTCGGTTTAATGTCTCCTGGGAAAGACGAGTTAGTAGTTTAGGGTGTAGCGGGGACTCGAACCTGCGACCCTGGGTTGTGAAGCCAGTGCTTTACCACTAGACCACAGATCCGCTGCTGACACCGCTGCAATTAGGTACATCATGCAGGAATATGCATGCAGTAGCGGATCCGTGGTCTCGTGCAACAGTTCCAAAATCATCCCTGACACCTCAGGACAACAGTTTTAACTGTGACCATAACGCGCCTATGAAATAACTATATATTGTTGTTACAGGACGACCATTTATTATCTTTATCTGTTGCTATATACCCATGTTAAAGCAAAGGCTGCGTGACCAATCTGTACAGATATGGTCGGAAATTGTGAATTCTCAAAACAAATTAGAGTATTATAAAAAAAAATAAAACTGGTTTTAGGCATGAAACATATTTAGATGCTATTGATCATGATAAGTATAGAGTTGCATTGACTAGGTTACGATTATGTTCACATCTCTTGAGATTAAAACAGGAAGATACAATAATGTGGATAGAATTAATAGACAAACAGGAAGATACAATAATGTGGATAAAATTAATAGACTATGTAAACTATGCAATTACGATGCTGTTGAGTCAGAATTCCACTTTCTACTCTGCTGTCCCCTGTATCATGACTTAAGGCAAAAATATAAAATTTCAAATGCTTTTAATACTATTAATAAATTTGTTAATCTCATGTCATCTGAAAAAATTGGTTTGTTAAGACGCCTTTCAAAATTGGCGTACTTTCCAATGTTAGGACGTTCCCAAACCCTAGATAGTGTTGCTTCTTCACCTATTTATGAAATGAGTTAATCAATCCACTTTATAGATAGATATGTTTTTGTACAATATGTTTATAATATACAATTATATGTGTTTTGAACTTGTAATGCTGCTAATGGCCATCTTTCATTATGGGTTTTGTAAATGGCCAAAGGCATTGCTCATGCCGATTTGCCAAATAAACCAGTATAAACCAGTATATTATATTTATCAGTAATTCAGTACAAATACCTATGTTACAGCTACTACTTAGTGGTAATGCGTAATTTATCAGATATACATTAAATTATACAAATGAACAATTATTATAAAACTCATTAAAAAACGGGTGACTTTTTCAAATACATGTATACCGGTACACGTGCAAGTTCTGATAATAATGTGGTTGATGAAAAGCACGTTACTCACCTGGGACCCGTCTTATTAAACATCGTAGGGCATATTTACGTTACGATACAATTTTCGAAGAAGAATAAATGCTAAGCACCAACATATATGATTACTATATTTCAGTAATTCTATTCATTTCCTTGCTATCTTTCACATGTCCTTTATTTCGGGAACATACTGATCATAAATGTCTATTTTTTTAACTACAAAATTCAGTCGTAACTTAAACATGTCGTAAGATCTTTAATAAGACAGGGCCCAGGGGCGTGGCTTGAGTATAAAAATGTAAGGCCCAATAGGCTTTTGACAATTGACATATAATACCAGGGGTGTTTATCTATGGTTGCAAACAACTATAGTTTAACTGATAAAACAGAAAAAAAAATACAACAAACGCGTGTTTCTATTAATGAAACTTATTAAAATTATTGCAGTTTTTGGCGTTTTTTTTGTATATTTTCATCTTCGGTAAAAATGTATAATGCACGTGCAAGCCTATAGTTGCTAAAGGAAGCTACGGTATTGTACAAATAAGGTAATGAACAAATCCACAACTACATGAGTAACGTTATATTTCGTAATTAACGTGCATGTGCCATGTATATATGCATCTTCCATCTTCCTTTGTTCCTTATGTATTAGTAACGCCTCCTTTTATTTATTACTTATCACATACAGTCAAGTTGAGTTCAGCGACAAGAGTTTATATCAACTAAAAACCAAGTGTTCATCCATGCATGTATACGTACAGTAAATAGTGTTCTTTGTTTCCTTTACTGACCTCATTTCATATGATATCATAATTTTGTAAAGAAGGAGAATAATAAGGAACACTTTAGCACATCTAAAGATTCTCTGATCAATGACACAGTTCATTTTGTCCTAATAACTTACATGTGAACTAGAACAATGCGGTCCACACAATAAGTACTTTGACGATCAAGAGATCATAATTATGTTCTTATCAACAATGGATGAGAATACAAGAATTACTGAATTCTCATTCAGGAAATATTCAAGGACATCGTGTTAAAAATATGCGATTCACTGTCACATAAAATAATTACGAACAGTATGTTGAGATAAGGCCAGAGTTGATTGATTTTTAGTTTCTCGGGTCCGCAAACTTGAAAGTTTTTAAAATATGAAACATATAAAATTTGGCACACAACCATTCTAAATATAATAAACCAAAATTAGAAAAAAAACACATTCATTTGTACCCGATTCCGTATTTTCTAAGGACGTTAATAGTTGTCAACTCACGTTATGTTATTGAACACAGTGTAATATTATTTCAATTGTTCATTGTATATGCATGCTTAAATAACAAACGTTGCATCGAATTATTAGTGTTATTGTCATGTGTTTTGCGAAAAAGTTTGGTTTTTATTTTAAAGAATTTTATTTTTTATTTCAGCTGGACAGTTTTCCAAAAATGTCAGAGATACTTAACATTTATATATATGTATATGGCCTAAATCATGCAGAGATTCCTGGGATAGGGACGGATTCCGGTTTGCATGTTATCCGTTAAGAGAAGGTCCCGGGAATGGCAACGATGTCATTTAGAGGGTAACTTAAATAAATAACCAATTTCCAACGCAATAGTGTACATGCAAATCAAGTTTTGACTGAATGTTGGTTAAACAGTGCCTCGCTGCAATATCTAGAACCAAGGTGTCACAGTAATTGACTCCGTTGACGAACAGCGACCGAGGACGTCTAAGAAAAAAACACCCAAAAGCCAAGAAAGAAAGGATATTTAAAAGAAATGACAATAGCCATCTAAGTCGTAAAAAAAATATATGTTTGTTTCAGGTTACCCGACCTACCCTAATCACAACCTAACCTAGAACATTCTATTGAGTGGGTCAGATATGTTTTGTTTTATTTTACTTTTTTCCAATAATTAAATGTTCTTTGGATAAATAAGTGTTTGGTTTTGATAACACCAACTTCAAAACAATGATTTATGATATTAGAGACATGTTTGAATATTCATTCAGTTTTAGAATCTTCAAGTTGACCATTTACCAAGAAAATAATAAATAATACTAACAATTCCCTACCTACCTACCTACCCTAATTGTGTTGTGCATGTAACCTGAAACAAACATAATTTTCTTTACGCCTAAGCTCATTTTTTAGACATTCTCCCTGCGAGGCTTTAATTTAAAACAAGTTTTTGGCAATTTTAAAATGTCTAATATTTTTTTCATGCAACTTGTGTACGCACATGCGTATGCCAATTCGGGCCTTTGTCACGTTAATTAATGTGTTTCTTGATAACGCTACCTAATGCCACGGTACTTTCTATAATAAGTTTTGACACACAATAAAATTACATTTTTATAAATCGAGTTCAAAAATCTATTGCTGTTAAACTTAACAATAATACGGCAGTTCTAAAGGGAATATTTATACGAACATGTGATCGCATTCAGCAATTTTAATGCTATTATTTTTTATCACATATTATACTTTGTTTCCCGTGTAATACAACCATTACGAATAATTCTATCTTACATTATGTGTGAGATAACATTTTGAGCGTTTTCATGGGCTATATATTCTTTGACTGACCAATCGCATGACGTTATTTTGGTGAAATGACGTCGTCAACATGAAATGACGTCATGTCAATACACAACTTTAAGGATTTATCGACATGTTTTGGTAAAATAAGAAGGGTTTTTTTTTTCGTTTAAAAGCATGTGATAAAAACGATCTAACACTCGTTGTCATTTCAAACCATAGTTTATTAAACTCGTCCAGGAAATTCGTTAGTAAGCTCGCCAGCGGCTCGCTTACTCGTGTCAGATCCTATATATAGAAATAATCAATATAAAGACGTATACAATAAATTAAGTATTCACGAATAATTTGCTACATTTTGAGATCTGAGATAAAACAAATAAACAAGAATACTTATTAAGAAAAGAAAACCCAGCTTGTATGTCGAACCCACGACGTCAAAATCGTAGAAACAAATGACAAATAACACAGGGCCCAGTTGCATAAAACTTTAACGGCCAATTAAGCTAACGGCCGGTTAACTTTAAATGTAAATAAAATTTATTTTACAAGCAACTGGCTTATAAAACATTTCGAAATTAATTAAGAATAGCAATGTGTTTAGAATAAACTTACAATTTCAATTTTGACGTTTAATTTACATAAATAACTTCATCCAAAAGGTAGCGGCTGTTAGCTTAATTGGCCTTTAAAGTTTTGAGCACCTGGCCCCAGGATCCAGTTGCTCAAAACTTTAACGGTCGGTTAAGCGAACGGCCTGTTAACTTTAGATGTTAATTAAACTAATATTACAAGCACTTTCGCGTATGAAACATTTGTCTATTATTTGAGCATATGAATTTATTTAAAATAAATGCAATTTTTTAAATTTTAACATTTAATTTACAGCAAAAACTTCATCCAAAAGTTAACGGCTGTTAGCTTAATTGGCCGTTAAAGTTTTGAGCAACTGGGCCCTGCAGAGCATTAAACTATGGAAGCGTTCTGGTGCCTCAGTCGATATTATTTTTGTATTCCATTATCTCATAAAGGAGATACTAAGCCCTAATTAGGAGATAGTAAGTCCTAATTAGGAGATACTAACTCCTAATTAGGTGATACTAACTTCTAAGGGTTATTCTGCGCTATTTTGGCTTACGAAAATATACCCGCATACTACGGTTACATGCATTTAATCCTAATATATATAAGTCTGACGTCAACATGTAAACAAAAAAGGACCGAACTCACACCTTCTAAATGTATATTTCAAGAAGCTTATTCTCTGTTTTTAAACAATGTACGTTCGTTTTTAAAACCATTATTTATTTCAAATGTTTTAGGGCAGGGCTGGTATTCGCAAAGCATGTTAAGTTAATTTGTATCCTTATCCTTAAATTTGGAAATATCCTTAACAGTATAATTCCATAAAGCAACAGTTTAGCACTTAGTAACACTTTAAAATAGCATCATCATGGAAGTATTATTTGAGGAAAATCAACAACGTATGCATCTGTTTATTAAGTAAAGAAATATAATACATTCAAATTTTGCACTTAAGTGAAACTATTTAAGAAATTACTTAAGATGCTTTGTGAATACCAGCCCAGTACTATAGTTTTCCATCTTAGGCCCTTTTTCGGTATATTGGGGTTGCAAGGTGTATTGTCTAAAAGCGTTGTTTGTCACACAACTAGGTGATAGCATGTGATGTGCGTATCTGTTCAAGTGCCAGTGCTCAAAATATATGTCGCTTCGAATAATCCGGAAAAAATATGAAGTGCGAACAGCACATATATGAATCGCACACGAATTAAGTGAATGTATTACTGGCCATTTGGATTTCCGGACATGTGAAGGCCTTGTTCTTATTTGTTTCAAAATAAAACAAGAACTGTGAGTGTCACAATTATGACTCGGCAACAAGCGAGTCGTACCAATTTATAATTAAATGACTGAAGTGCTCCGGACCTAGAGTTAGCAGGCTCATAAGCAAAATGGCAGTGATGCATTTTGGCTTGGTAATGTGACTTACAATAGGATATTAAGCACTGAGTCGTCTCCTGCGTATATGATCTGCTTCAACTTTAAGTACACCAGGTGCCCTACTTGCTATGCCGTACTAAGAAATCGGTCTTCCGACAAAATTGCGTGAGAAGTATCTTAACATGTTCCCTTCTAAATGTGGCGTGTCGTAGGAATATCGGGCTTGATGCATGTGCGTCAAGTGTCGGCCCGGATTAGCACAGGCTAATCCGGGACGACACTTTCCGCCTACAGTAGATTTATGTTAAGAAGAGAGTTAATTGAAGCAGAAAATACCATAATAGCGGAAAGTGTCGTCCTGGATCTGCCTGTGCGGACTGCACAGGCTACCGTAATCCGGGACGACACTGCACGCACATGCATTAAGCCCGGGTTTCCCACGGCAAGCCTCAAATCCATTTACATTTGCCGCATCGTAGTCATGTTTAACAAATACGCAGATACATGCTCTACATGTGTTTGTTATACTTGCAAATATACCGACTCATACTTTTACAAAATGTGATTATATAATAAATGCGCATTAACATACTTCTATGCAAAGTCAGAGATATATTTAAAGTTTGTTGCCAGAACTGCGATGCGCTGGTCTCCGCTTTTAGAAATGACTTAACTAGTGTACCAAATATAGCAATCTTGTGAACTTAATACGCAATATGGGATCTACGAAATTGTATCAACAGACATTTGACCAAACATACATTCAGGACAGTATTGTTGGAAATAGTGACCCAAACAATTCTTATCATGTGCAGCATCCTTGAAATCAGATGCAGTGGGTATTGTATTAAACAATAGAAGGATCTGTCAATACCGTCAAAAAATATCGTTAACCGGGCGACTGTGTATTGATTAATACAAACAAGAAATAACGTTAACATGGTATTCGGCGTTGGTGGTAATAGTCACATGTGAAAAAAATGCGTATAATGAATTCTGTAAAAAAAAAATAAAAAAAAAAAACAGACTACTTCGCATGTGGTGACGTTTTCTTTCTTGAACATATTTCATTTAGCCCAAATACCAGATACTTATTTTTTGGATTGATTCGTTCGGGGCTACTCCCTATAGTTCATCCACGTATCTGATTAAATTATTCATTTGGTCAAAAGTTGATACATGCTTGCCAGACATTTAAAGTACGCCGAAAAAAATCATGTTATGTTCACTGTCCTGCATTAATTGACAATAAAAGAAAAAATGTCCTGTAAAACAAGTTTGACACAACTTAAAATTAAAAAAAAATGTTACAAAATAAACAACTAGTCCACATTCGATAATGAAATCCAGAAGAGCCAAAACGTTTGATGACTCATAATATTACACAAGGAATTTGGAGGCCGGGAAACCGTAAGAACCTTTGCGGTTTTTCCTATAACACCCACATATATAGTGTCGACACATAATCGCTGTCGGTTACGTTTCAATGTTTATTTTCTCTATACAAATGTAGTTAAATGTGCGATGTTTGACCGATCTCGCGCTCAACAAGATATTTAGTGGGAAGTAGCCTTTATAACGACAAGCGCTTCCGACACATTTTAGATAACGTGCTACACTGCGGTACTCACAAAATCAGCTCTATAAAAAACGCCGCAAGCCTATGTTGCATTAGAAAACAACGTCATCTGAATTCAATAAATATTCAATGCATATTTTATCAACTTATCGATATAAAACAGCGTTATAAGATTGACCATTTGGGTATTTATAAAAACGCTTGCAATAGATACACGAATAAGTTAAATGTTCAATCACAGAGCTAAATGTATGTGAGATTTTTGTTTTATATCATTAGTTCTACATTATTTTAATAATAGAATAGTAAGCGACATGTACAAAAATATCTGCTTATTTCTATCTTGATTAACGAATGTAAAAGACTAAATTTTATGTGTTTACTCCGGAAGATACCATAATAGCTGAATATGATATCGTATTTTAGTACGCATATAGGCAAGCGTTTAATGATACAGAAAAAATGTTGCACAAAACTTTGAAATAATTTATTTTTATTAATATTTACTAAATACACCCATATTGTCAACTTTAGGTAAGCATTTGGATATGAAAATGGATTTTTTTAAAAATTCAAATCTAAATATTAGTGCTTTTGTTCATCAATTTGTTTTAAATTTAGTCTATTGGATAGACTAATCTCAGTATTTACTAAATACACCCATATTGTCAACTTTAGGTAAGCATTTGGATATGAAAATGGATTTTTTTTTTATTCAAATCTAAATATTAGTGCTTTTGTTCATCAATTTGTTTTAAATTTAGTCTATTGGATAGACTAGTCTCAGGGTAGCATCTAGCATAACAAGTTAGGCCCTGTGCCAATATTGAGCTACTTTTTATATGGGAAATATTGGCGGGGCCTAACCAGGGAAAGACCAATTCTGTGGTGGAAATTTCTCCCTATAGAGTAGCGACATGACTTTTGTCGCTACTTTCATGCGCTGTAATGGCATGATTAGCATTAATATTTCTTGATAAAATTTACATACTTGCAAAGAGAATTTATTCCTCAATAATGTTTCATAAATATTTGTACGATAGCACTTCCATTTTGGATGCAATATCAATTTAAACCTACAAACTATTGCATTTTCAACACATCTCGCTGTCCTCCACTGTGTCAACTTTAATCGATATTCTGCTACACTTGAACGATTGCGTCATTTCGATTGGTCATTCAATTCTGTCGTTCATCATCCGATTGGTTGAAGCATATTTGAAGGGTTGAACAAGGAAAGGTAAACATGGTGGACTGTACATTAATGTAGATTTATTCACAAGTTTAAATCGGAATTAAACACATGTTCTAGGTAAATTTCGGCACATGTTAAGCAGTTTAGGTGTTGTTTAAGTAAAATACGTTGATTTATAACTTTATATTCCATTAACAAATAATGGAAATTCATGAAAATTTAAACTTTTAGGTTTCCACCACATAAATGGTCTTTCTGCGATGAGACGTTCCAGCGAATTTAGCCCTATATAAAAAGTAACACTAAATTCGCAGCATGTCTCATGAATTACACTAGGTACCGTCTACTGGTGTATACTGTCTATCGGTGTAATCCGATATCGGAGATATGCCCAGTATGGTCGAGGCGGGGCAGTCATTTATAATGTCCCCATTGCTCTTAATAGGCTGTTATTATTTGGCAAGATTACGAAAGACTGTGATAGTTTTAGTCTGTGATAGAAGAAGTACTGTAGATTTGTGAATTGATTACATGAGATATTGTCATATTGTTCATAACTATAAATTATAATTATGTGTATCTGATTTTGATGTACCGGTATATTTATATATATATCATCCTGATTATACCTTGAAAAAATAGAAAAAGCAAAGTCAAATATATTCAAAAACAATGTTTTGTGTTTGTCAATAATAGCTTTCAGACAAGTCCTATAAACGAAAGGTTTAGTACAGCAGCTGATCATGAAACAAGTAAAATAATTACAGTTGCACCGGTAATTGGTACATTCGTCGTAAAACAAAAAAACCAACCCTATTTTCAACAAAGAGGTCACTGTCGCACTTTCGAAATATAAAATCATACGAAAGTGCCAAATTATGAGCGGTAACATTATTATCGAAAATATCATTAACTATTGTACAATATAAATATGATTTTAGTCATATTTAATCATGTTTTAAAGCTTAATACACCGGTAGATGGTACACCCAGTATACTTAACAAAATTCTTAATCTTAGTTATTAGTTTTCAGTAGACAGAGTAGTCTAATTCATGTGACTTGCAGCAAATTTAGTGTTACTTTTTATATAGGGCTAAATTCACTGAAACATCTTATCGCCGAAAGACTATTTATGTGGTGGAAACCTAAAAGTTTAAATTTTGATAAATTTCCATTATCCCTAATTCTTCAGATACCGTTCTATCTTAGATACCGTTTCTTCACAAGATACTCTAGAATAACAATATGTTCGGTATCCTTACAATCTGGTGACATATGCTTTTATGCAGAAATCGTCTTTCAGTAAACACAAACAACAAAATCATGTTAATTCAGCAAAATAATCACTCTTTTAATGCGCTACTTTCATATTCTGCTCAAGTATTTGACAGCAGTGCTAGTACCCCTTTTCCATCAAGATTACACGATTTTTCGAACTTAAACTGAAAAGTATTTCACTAAAATTGTGATTACAATAGATTGCTCAGTAAGTTTGGAAAGAACATTGGCGCGTGCACCAGCCTTAGATGACGTCATAACCCAAATAAAGACAAGAAACGGTATCGAAAGACACTTGTTTTTTTATGGGATATCATTATGGTTGACCTGTTCTGACTGCTGTCATTTGTTTATAAAGTGAGATTTTACAGATTTTGTATTTTAAAATTAAAGTTATATGTTTTTTTCATGTTTAATATGTTTTAAGAACGAGTATGGTCAAACCTATTTTAAGTACAATTTCATAGTGTCATTACGAGGAACTGTATCTAAAGAACAGAGCATATTTGCGACAATAAAGTTATATATCAACGTATTTTACTTAAACAACACCTAAACTGCTTAACATGTGCCGAAATTTACCTAGGACATTCCGATTTAAACTTTCATATAAATCTACATTCATGTACAATCCACCATGTTTACCTTGCCTTGTTTAACGCTTCAAATATGCTTCAACCAAATGAATGATAGAATTGAATGACCAATTGAAATTACGCAATCGTTTCAGTGTAGCAGAAAATCGATTAAAGTTGACACAGTGGAGGACAGCGAGATGTGTTGAAAATGCAATAGTGTGGAGGTTTAAATTGGTGTTGCATCCAAAATGGAAGTGTTATCGTACAAATATTTATGAAACATTATTGAGGAATAAATTCTCTGTTCAGGTATGTAGAGTGTATTAAGAAATATTAATGCTAACCATGCCATTTCAGCGTATGAAAGTAGCGACGAAAATCCTGTCGCTACTCAATAGACATATAGGGAGAAATTTCCACCACAGAATTGGTCTTTGCCCGGTTAGGCCCTCCGGCCAATATTTCCCATATAAAAAGTAGCTCGATATTGGCACAGGGCCTAACATGTTATGATATAGTTGTAAGGAGATTTGTAATCTGGTTTCAGGAACATCATGTCGGAGGAGCAGCTGTTTGGTGGAGCATTCACTGTCATCTTACCCCTGGCCAGGAATGATCTGAGGTCAGATGTCGATAGAAGAGTTATTTCACCAAAGCTAAAGAGAACCTTTTCACAGAATTGCAAATTGAACATTTCAAAAAATGTGACCAATCCAGAAATGAACCTACGCTATATAATTATAAAAGGAGCGCAATAAAACTCGTGATACAGAAATGTACTCGAAATAATGTTTTGTTTATTAATAAACATCGATTCAAATGGCAAAATAATGACGCCTTTTAATAATAATTTTTGAAACACGTTTATCACTACATAGTGTTAAAATTACACATCAAAATTACCAGCCCCTTTCGCCTAGTGGTTAGCGTATCCGACTTTTGATCCGGTCGTTGGTTCAAGCCCTAACAGAGGCATATTTTTTTCTCTTTTTAGTGCTTTTTTGACAGAGGATATATAGGATTGTTAGTCCAGATGCTTTAGTAATTGAAGTTTGACATTTTAATACTTTTCATAAAAATTACAGATGGCAATAAATAGCAAATCAGTAACCGGTTTGGGTATTCAAGCGGTTAACTGGAAATCATTTAATAGATTTAAAACAAACAATTATAAGCTTAGGAGTCCCAAACACCTATTTGATTATATACATATACGCAACGCTTAGAGATGTTTTTATAGCTGTAATTCTCCAATGTTTTGTTTTGTAAAATTAAAAGCTGATTTCTTGTCGGAATGATATTAAACGAATCCAGGCATCTGACGATGCAATCATTTTGATTCTCATAGAGTGGCACTGACACACTATTATGTGAAGTTGGAATAACACATCAAACTTTGAATGGTCATGATTTTTTTCATTTTTCACATAAAACTGAGCGTTTCATGTTGTTTATGTATGTTTGTTATATTCCGTCAATACTTTTGGTATAATTAGCATTTTTACTTGACTTTTTCATTAAAACTGATTGTGATTTTGATCATTTTTACTGTATTTATAAACTGTGTTCATGCACGTATGGACACAGTTCAATTTTTTTATGAATTTTTTTTTACTATTTACAAGTATATATTTGTGGCAAAATCAATTTTACTGATGCAGTTATATATGCAGGTGTCTATTGCACCAATTACTCTGCAAAATTCTGAAATTACAAATGGTGAACATATAAAACATTGTTGTAATAAAACAGTTTATTTTATGTTTGACGTCTTATTCCAACTTCACATTATAGTGTGTTCACTTATTAATACTAATAGGATACTGTTATAATGTTAACAAGTTGATAATAAACGTTATACTTGCTGATTGCTTATTGTTCCTAGTTATTTTATAGAACATGATTGAGATGGCAAATATATGTGTGCTAATTGACAAGAGTACGGTTCTATTTAGTAGTTTAATTGGTCTACAGTTGCAAATAAATTGGGCACAACACAGTGCAAATTGACAAACAAATCTCATTGTAGGTGGCAGTTGCAATATATATATGATCTAATACAAGTTGTCATTTCATACCATATTTTATTAAACGAGCTCAGGAATTTTGAAAGGCTCGCTTAGTAACTAACTTCCAGGACGAGTTTAATAAAATATGGTATGAAATGACAACGAGTGTCGGATCTTTTTTTATCGTCAGCTTTTAAATAAACAAAATAAAACCCTTCTAATTTTACCAAAATAAGGCGGTAAACCCTCAAAGTTGTGTACTGACGTGACATAATTTCAGGTTGACGATGTCATTTCACCAGAATAACGTCATGCGATTGGTCAGTTTAACAATATGTAGCCAATGAAAGCACTCAAAATTTTATCTTACGCATTTGAAAGATACAAATATTGGTAATGGCTGTATTACACAGAAAACAAGGTATAGCATGTGAAGTGATGTGATAAAAGAGGTGTTTGCTCCATATAAGGCACACAGTTTTTTTTTCACCTTTGGGAGATAAATGAATAACTGGTTAACCGTTGCCATCTCTTCTTAAAATATGAGAACAAGTCCCTTTAATAGAAATTTGAACGATTCCACTTGTATTTAGATGGAAGAATTATGTCATAGAAAGTCATTGTAGTCAAAGAAATCCTGGAAAGTCATTGAGTCCGTTAAAATGCAAGAGTCACTGTGTCAGCGCAAGCCACTGTATCAGGGCTGTATACAGTGTAGGACAAATGTTTAACCTCAGGAAAGAAGCCACATTGGAATTGAAACAGATTTGACAAATGGAAATAACAAACATCAGTACATCCTTCTTTTATTGATAGGTGGCTAGCTCACATTTTACTTCGTTGGTTTTGCTATGAAGCAGGTATTATGGATTTCAATGAAATTAATGATTAGTTAATGTCTTCAATGACTTGTGACCATAGCGATGAAGCTCCACGGTTAAAACTAGTTAAATTTAAGTCCAATGTTAATTATTGATTTTCACAGGGCAAATTGGACCTGAATATTTCACTTACGTACAATGTATATCTGCAGTTAGAAATGTACTAAGAACCATTATGAAAACAGGCCCTGTTTCACTAAATTCCTCTTATTTACAGTATTTGATACCTGATGAAGACTATTAAAGTTGAAACGCGTAGTGAATTGGAGTTTTCGTCCTTTTTTACTTCATTTAAATCTTATTTACAGCGTAATCCGACAGATACCTGACAACCAAGAGGTGTTTGCCCACTCCGGCACAGACCAGAGTCTGATCATAGAACTCATGGAGGCAGTGGACTCACAGCAGCCAGATGAATATGCAGTCAGGTGAGAAGTGCTGTAATATAATCATTGTGTTGGATTACTTTGACAAAATGTGTGGCGCATCGTGAGAAAACTGGACTTAATGCATGTGCGTAAAGTGTCGTCCCGGATTAGCCTGTGCAGTCCACACAGGCTAATCCGGGACGGCACTTTCCACCTACAGTGTATTTATGTTTAGAAGAGACTTCCTTGAAACAGAAAATGCCATAAAAGCGGAAAGTGCCATCCTGGATTAGCCTGTGCGGACTGCACAGGATTATCCGTGACGTCACTTTACGCACATGCATTAAGTCCGGTTTTCCCACGGCGCGCCTCATATGTAAATATCGGATCTTGTATAAGCACAGACTAAACTGAAAACACCATGAGGGCCCGTATTCATCTACCGATTCTTATACTTAAGTCTTAAGAATAAAGAACATTCCTGAAACTACTCGGTTCTTATAACGAAGTTGGTCTGAATCTTACTTTGTATTCCATTGACTCCTTTGCCAACTCTAGATATTGCATTCATTATTGATTTTTAATGATATAAATGATGTTGGTACCCGGCATATTTGTAAACGGACATGTATTATTTCTTGAATCTAAGTCTGTTGTTGTCAGTTACTGGCATAAGTATGTGCACTTAGTACTGGTAAATCAGCTTACCCAGGAAAAGTGTGAGTAGGTTAACTGACCGCCGTTATATGACTGAAATACTGTTGAAACGGTGAAAAATCCAAACAAACAAAAAACAAACAAACAAAAACTATTCTTTATTCTTAAGTCTAAGAATGGGTTGGTGAATGCGGGCCCAGGTAAGAAGTGGTGTTCTGTTGTAATTATGGGTAGGCATACAATTCTTGCATTTTGGGTTTGTGCTTATTTTATGTTATACATTGTATACATACTGGTTATATATTGTTTGTGTCGGATATTTCTTAATTACATATTCCAACATACATCTGTGTTAGGTACTTTCTCTATTTAAGTCATTTGTAACATGTTCCTTAAAACATATACTTGTTCAGCATATTATATATTGGGAGAATCCTTCCTGTTGACATTTTCTTGAACTACACAACAAACCCTACATCAAATCCATTTACTAACTGTTTTTTCTAGGACCCACTTTGAAGACCTTGCCACTGTAAATGGCGGTGCGGGAGATTCGAGGATCGTTCATATGGAGCAGATACCACTGGAGAACACCAGTCTAAGAGAGTGAGTAGGTGTGGATGTGTGGATTAAATCCCTGAGTTGTAATAATGAGACCACAAAAAAAATTGTGTGTTTCGGGAAACGGTCTCAAAAAGTTAGGTAAGGTCGGGATTTAGTTTTTTTTATGGCCCCAGCATCTTGATACGGGAGGCATATAGTGATTGTCCTGTCCGTCCGTGACAAGGTTTAGTAGATTTTATCATTTCGTCTAGCACCAACACCGCTTACTGCAACACTTCAACACTTACACAGTTGCTCCTTATGACCATTGCCTATCCACCCATATCACCCAACCTTACCGTGACCTTGCCTAATTTGCACTAAGAATAATTCAAAAGGGCTGTTTCTTGGTTAACTAGGTTTTACTGTTTCATCTAGCACCAACACCGCTTGCTACAACACTTGATACTTACACAGTTGTTGCTTATGACCATCCCCAATCTACCCATATCACCCAACCTCACTTGGACCTTGACCTTATTTGGATTTATAATAATTCAAAAGTGCCATTTCTTGGTTAACTAGATTTTACCGTTTCGTCTAGCACCAACACCGCTTGCTACAGCACTTGGATATTAACACAGTTGTTACTTATGACCGTTCCCAAGTCACCCATATCACCCAACATCACTTTGACCTTGACCTAATTTGGACTAAGAAATGGGCTATCCAGCACCAACTGGGGGCATGTGTGTTTATCAAACACAGAATCTTGTTTACATTTTGGTAAAAAAACATTGAAAATTATATAAAATCTGAAGAATATGGATTTGTCGGAAAACAATCGTTGCTAAAACCGTTTGGGTCGGGGTTTTTTCGCTAGGTAGGGTAGGGTTGCTCGAAACACAGAAATTGTTTTTTCGCCTAACCTTAAAGGCACTATGTCATCTAAAAGGGCCTGAAGGGGGCAATTTCTTTAAAACATTCTTTAATTTAGATATTAATATTGGCATATAATAATGGTTAAAACAGGGTATATATAATGGGAAAAGAATGTACGCATTCTGAGATAAAAATCAGTTTATAATATGGGTTGTGTTTGTTCAGCCCTTTTCTTGTTTACATTTTGACTTCACAATTGTGAGCATTTTGTTTACAAACGACTCCTTAACAAGCATTATAGCGCAGTTGATTAAAGCATTGTCTACTGTCATTTCTTCGTATGGCTCGTGAGTTCGATACCTGCTTGGGTTTTTTATTTTGTCTGGCTTTTTTGCTATTTTTTTTTTTTATAAAATATCTTATTGTGTATTATATTATTTTTATGTATTTAATGCACATGTCTTAGTAAAGCGCATTTCTATAAAATAAAGTTATGTATAGTCACTAAGTGCAATAGGAAGCCAATTTTTTGTTGACATAGTTCCTTTAAACAGTATGCATCTTTCCACTGTCCGTTTAGTGGCCAAGGAATACTCGGTTTGCATGGAGACAGCACTTACAAATACAAAGTTCTGTATGAAATTCTCTGCTTTGGACCCAACTCTCACCTAAAGTTTAAGTAAATAATGTATAGTTTCATTTCCTACCTTTAACTTACGGGTAGTTGAAACCTATTTAATTTAGCTCTGTTGGTTTGAAAGCCTGAGGCTTATGGAGACACTTTCTCATTAGAACCAGTACTAGGTGTTTTGTGAAATCTCCATCATAATGACCAACCAATATCTACTACATAAATTGTATTATAAGCTTGCCATGATCTCAACTGTCACTCACCAATTACTAAACATATACATAAACCCACATAAACATTGCATAATATTGACTTATAAACAATTATTATTAGATCTTTGACCAAGTCGAGAACAAATTACGTCATCGATATCGTAGGATATTGTTTGGTCACATTACTTCTGTCAATTGAGAAAACTAATTTGCACGCTCTTCGAATAGGGATATGGTAGACACCATATCGGTTCCACCACTGTAACTCTCATTTTAACCTCTAATGTTTCAGAGCCGAGTCGTGCTGGTACGCGCTGGGGGAGCAGAACATTTCCAAGTTCAACGAGGTTGCTAAGAACGTGGTGGAGATCCACGTGGGACTGTTCCGAGTGCCAAAGTATGCTACGGACATCCTGATCACCTTCAACGATCCAATCAACATCAGGTAATGTAAGAGAAATATTGACTATCTGGGAAAGGTAATATCAAGGATCTAAGAAAGGAAAATATCTAGGTACTAACAAACGGAAATGTCGGGGATCTAGGAAAAAGAAATATCAAGTATTTAGAAAAGAGAAATACGTGTATTTACTATCTTGGTACGGAAAATATTTATGATCTAGGAAAGGGAAATATCAAGGATTATGGCAAGGGAAATATCTAGGATCTAGAAAAGGGAAATATCAAGGATCTAGGCAAAGGAAATATCTAGGATCTAGAAAAGGGAAAAATCAAGGACCTTTGAAAGGGAAATATCAAGGATCTAGGCAAGAGAAATATCTAGGATCTTGGGATGGGAAATATCAAGGATCTAGGCAAAGGAAATATCTAGGATCTAGAAAAGGGAAAAATCAAGGACCTTGGAAAGGGAATTATCAAGGATCTAGGCAAGAGAAATATCTAGGATCTTGGGAAGGGAAATATCAAGGATCTAGGCAAAGGAAATATCTAGGATCTAGAAAAGGGAAAAATCAAGGACCATGGAAAGGGAAATATCAAGGATCTAGGCAAGAGAAATATCTAGGATCTTGGGACGGGAAATATCTAGGATCTAGGCAAAGGAAATATCTAGGATCTAGAAAAGGGAAATTGTTCTTTCCCATAAACAGCATTTAATGTACAGTGTACATTTATAGCAATTTGATAACCCTTTTAACATGGTAAGCAGAGGACTTTTATTGAAGTACTCAATATTGTAAAGGTGATGATGTCATTAATTAATCAAGTTGGTTCTTTGAAGAATAATCTAATAAGATAGTATCTATCCTTTTCATCCGTTTTCTGAACATATTAATAACTTGTGACTGTACATGTTGTTTCAGTTATGTGCAAATGTTGTCATGACAAAAAATGGTTTACTTAATGTGTGGTTTGGTGATAAACAAATCACAGTGCAAGTATGTTGTCATCATTCATAATCAAGTTTGAAGTAAAATTGTCGTATAATATGCTGTTTTTTGTGCCCCCAAAGGAGGGCATATCGTAGGCACACCGTCCGTCTGTGGGTGGGTCCGTCCATCCAGACTTTGTTTCCGCTCTGTAACTTTTTAATGCCTGGATGGATTTTAATATAACTGAAGATTATTATTCCCCATGACTAGACGATGTGTCGCGTACATCTCCCACGCTCGTCAATCAAAAGTCAAGGTCACAATTCAAGGTCAAAGGTCATGAATTTTCGTTTCCACTCCATATGTTCTAAACGCCTGCAGTGCTACAGATAATTGTTCAGGCAAACAGTTCTTCACTCGTTTTTTTACTGACCACCTTCAAGACTAATTAGTTTTTATCAATTTCTCAAATAGTTTTCAGTCTGTAGTTTACAATTTAAAAATCAGTTTTTGTTTCGTCCATTACACTTTTTCTTGTTGAAAAGCTGTATAATTTAATTCACTATTTCATAAATGGTTGCAAATTACTGTAATAAATGGAGAATTTGGCCTTTGAACAATATTTAAATTACAAAATCAACGTTGATAGACAAGGTTTGTTTTTGATTTTCAATTCAACAATGTTTTTCTTTCAATACTGGTTCCAAGTCAAAACGGTAACACGTCTGGTTCCCCATTCTTATAACTTACACTCTACCCTGAATATCTGGTTGATAATGACGCAAAAGTAGGGAACCAGACAAGTCAAAACGGTCTCTATTTTGATGCGGTGCTATAGTAATTATTAACTCGGGCAAATAATCATTGTAAACAAAAACAATAAAAATGTGGTTGCAACTCGTTTTTTGAAATATTAGATTTTTAACAATAACTTTTAAGAGTTAAATCATTTTTCTAGAAAATCAATTCGTTTTAACGAAAAAACGATGCTTATCTGTAGCACTGACGCCTGGATGGATTTTAATATAACTTCAGATTTATTATTCCACATGACCAGACGATGTGTCGCGTGCAACTCCCATACTCGTTGGTCAGAGGTCAAGGTCACAATTCAAGGTCAAAGGTCACGAATTTTCCGCTCCATAACTTCTAAACGCCTGGATGGATTTTAATATAACTTATTAGTATTATTACCCATGACCAGACGATGTTTCGCGTACAACTCCCATGCTCGTCGGTCACAAGTTAAGGGCAAAGGTCATGAATTGTTGTTTCCGCTCTGTAACTTCTTAACGCCTGGAAGGATTTTAATATAACTTGAGATTATTATTCCCCATGACCAGACAATCTGTAGCGTACAACTTCCATTATGGTCGGTAAAAGGTCAAGGTCACAATTCAAGGTCAAAGGTCAATTATTTTTGTTTCCACTTAATAACTTCTAGTTGTCTGGAGGGATTTAAATGTTACTTCAGATTATTATTCTCTATGACCAGACAATGTGTCGCATACAACTCGTCTGTCAAGGTCACAATTCAAGGTCAAAGGTCAAGGATTTCTGTTTCTCCACCATAACTTCTAAACGTTTGGAAGAATTTTAATATTACTTCAGATTATTATTTCCCATGACCAGGCGATGTGTCGTGTACAACTTCCGTGGTCCTCATTGAAAGGTCAAGGTCACAATTCATGGTCAAATGTCAAGGAATTTTCTTTCTGCTCTATAATTTCGAAAATCCTTTAAGGCAGTGTGTCACAACAACAAACAGCTGTGTTGCTGAAATCTCAAGATATTTGTCCAGGGCATAATATTGTACTCTGACATTGTTTTGCCTTCTTCTGACAAGCATATGCTTCGGGGGCATATGTCACATCCTGTGACGAGCCTTGTTACAAATAAAATGTACATTATGGTGCTTCAATGAACCTACATAAGTATGAAAAAATCATTTCCGTTCTTGATATCAATCAGATGCTATCATAAATAAATCACATATGGTGCTGTGATAAACACGTATTATATACTGGTATTGATTATTCCATTCACAGCCTGGATAGCAGCAGTCACCAGCCCATGGCTACGTCCACCGTGCGCTGGCACTCCGGAGACTTCCGCACCGCGCTCACCACCCTCACACTACAGGATCCGGGCATCTTCGGAGTCTGAGGTGGTCATGCAGACCAATGTGTGCCGTGCGGCTATGATGTCATGATGTCTTGTTCGTTAAGATTTCCCAGCAGGGCTTCCTCCGCGATTCGCCAAATTAGCCAGTGTCTGCAGACATGGCGAAAGACCGTCGGCCCGTCGGACATTGCCGACGAAAATTTTAAAAGGCCGACGGTGAAATCCAATATCGTCGGACTTACTGTCCGGTAATTTTTTTGTTTCCATTTCCAAAGTTTGTAACCTCTTCGCAGTTTTCACAACAAAATTATTTCGCAGTTACCTGTTCCTGTGTATTCGGATTCGTTGCCATACGTAAACAAGTGAGTTTTTAATACGAACAGTGTGTGTTTTGCGAAAATATTTATCGAAATCTATCGTACATTTTCGGTGATATTCAAGTGTTATAAGTACAAACCATGAGTGCCTTCGACAAATTAAAATATGTTAAGGGGGCAATGCCGAATAAAAAAACAACTGCTCCGTCAGATAAAACGCATTCCCCACCCACCAAAGTCACCAAATACTAACGTAAATTTCAATCTTCATGGTGTGAAGGGCGTCCAAAGGATTTGACACAAACTTGTGATTCCTCATTGTACTGGAGGTGTACTATATTCTATAAAGTGATGAAAAATGTTCAATTTTGTGTATGTCATTATATTGAAAAAATAAAAGTAAAGTTAAATATTGGCACATTAAAATTTAAGAATAAAAACTCTTAAGTGGTGAATGTTAAATACCAAAAGTTGAGGCCTGTGAAGTTCACAACTGGCCTGTAAATTTTTCCTCTCCGTAGGACAGTCTGGCCTGTAAATTGTGACGGTCTTTCGCCATGTCTGTGTCTGCAAGGTTGAACTTTTGGCCGAAGAAATTTCTTGCCTTGCCTTAACTTTTTCTTCACAATGTCATTTATCGAACACCCAAAATGAGCAGTACCTCAACACAGTTTTGTAGGTAAATTTGGATAAAGAAATGTTAAGCCAGGGAGCCCTGCACTGTAACCATTTGAATAGATGTTGCCCTCAGTTTTGTAGTCATGGTTTTGTATTTCTGACATTTATGTGGCCAATTTGTCATGGGTGCATGTATTTGAAGACTTTTGCTGTTGGTAAGATGTTAGCAAGCTGTTCAGACAATATATACACGTGTATCATTGTGCACTGTGTATTACCAAAAAGACTTGTGATATCAGTTATCATTTGTGTAACAGCATTATTTGCATCTGCTTCGGACTGCACCAGTGTCATTGACATCGTCAAAGTAAAGTTTCGTTAGGGATTTAGATATATAGGACAAAAAAGGTGGGTGTCTGAAAAGATCTATACATGTGACACTCCCAGTTGATATTGTAGGCTAGTTTGACTATAATTTGATGAGGTTTTACTACTGTATTATCGAACATATTAGTTTCATGCATCAGGATTTAACCATAATACTTGAAAAAGAGCTAACAATATTAAATTAATGATTGTTGATTTGTGATGGATTCATACTTCAGTGGATTTATGAGATATCTTAATAATGTGCCAGTCAGGTAAATGGAAAGTTATGAATAAAATGTCCTCATTCAGATTATTGATCGAAGGTTCTCAACCATGGTTACTTTCCATACATGTAATGTTGTTATTGACTGAACTTCACTGAAGTATACATGTGAATTGTTAAAATGATTTGCTAATATTCCATATTGTTGTTATTGACTGAACTTCACAGAAGTATACATGTAAATTGTTAAAATGATTTGCTGATATTCCATATTGTTGTTATTGACTGAACTTCACTGAAGTATACATGTAAATTGTTAAACCGATTTGCTGATAATGTCAGACTTCAACGTTAGCTATAAGACATCATGTTCCTGATTGCACTCGAGTTCTGAAGTGTTATGCACACATTAATATGGCCATGTGTTTTGAAATTATCAATAAAATATCTAAATATTATATTGCTGTAGTTACTTACTAACTTTGCTACACATATGTTTTGGTCCCTCAGTGTTATTTGTGACTGTACGCAGGTGTTCGTACACCTTGAGGATCCGTCTGTCCGTGTCCGCCTGCGTCCGTTCATCTGACTGTCTGTGTGTCGGTCAGTAAAGGACAACGCTTACTTCGACTTCGACAATGCACTACATGTATACTGCTTATTATGCAATTAATTATCTAACATGAATTGAACTTAGTAAAAGAAGCATATAAATATAATTGTGATAGTCTCAACGTCTTCTAAGTAACGTCTTGAACGGTCTTGACAATGCGATTTGATTGACAATGCTTTTAATCCATTCCGAAAACTGGACTTCATTTTTTGACAAATATCTCTTGTACGAGTATAAAACCATCGTTTTCTGCAAACGGTGCTTGACGGAGATTGTCCTGAGTAGGCTTGGTTATATATTAAACAGCGGTCCGTCAAGTACTAGATTATATTTGGAACATTAATGGAAGCGCAACTAGGGCACGTACATTTATCCAAATGTTTAATACATGTGCTTGTATGATTCATCATGCTTTATTTCAACAACAACACGATCCGCAACGCCAAAGTTACTCGGCCAGTATCCTCTCCTCTTCCAGCGACTGTGGAGTGAACGCCATGGGCAGCAGATCTCGCAGAGTCACCTTCCGGTACGTCATATCCGGTTTGGTGAGGTACATGTCCATGTCCAAGTTGAACTCTGCCAGCACCTGGCGGCAGACACCGCACGGACCCTTGAAGTCGCCTTTGATGTCGCTGAAATTATTGTATGACAGATTTCTTTTATTTTCTCATAATATATTAACCCCAGCCCGGCCACATAACTTGTGTGGGGATTGGTCATGAAATTTTTTCTACGGCCATTCTCCCTCTACCTTTGATTCAAGTAGGGCAGTTGTCAGTTACTGGCATAGGTATGTGCACTTAGTGCTGGTAAACCGCTTAGATCGGCTAAGCTTGCCAAGGAAAAGTGAGTAGGTTAACTGACCGCAGTTATATGACTGAAATACTGTTAAAAACTGCGAAAAATCCAATCCAACAAACAAACAAACAAAATCATAATATATACATACACGCACGTGCATATTTTGAGATTGATGACCATACACATATGTTAACTAAGAACTCGTGCCCCATATAATATTCATAGTCCATACTTCGCAATCGCATATTCATTCACACCTGTATGTATGTTATTAATTGTCTACAATGTGTCCTATAGTTTAAAAAATAATGAATTTAACAACAAAAAGTAAACATGAAATACAGAATATTGTGTTGAATATAAATCGCATCGAATATATATGATATAAGACTATATTTTGATATATGATTTAAAAATCTACTTGGGGTAGATTTTTCTTTACGCAATCGTATTAAGCTATAGCAATTGCTTCCGCTCGTTCTAATAGACATTTCCAACGTTTGCCGAATCCGATGTGGAAAACTTAATCCGATAAGCAGTACGTAAATTTGGGGGTTTTCTCAATATTTTTGTCAAATTAAACGACGCAATATTTATTCTATGATATCCCGCCATCTAGTTTGGTGTTTCACATATGCCCACAACATACTAGTACGCACCACTTCGTACTTACTCTGTCTGAAGAACATATGTTTCTATAATTTATTTCAATACGCGATACATAACAAGACGTTTCGCGTATTATACATACCGTTTTTTTTGCTTGATACAGTTTGTATGCGAAGCACGCGTATGTCGTGCTTTATGGTAACCTAATGTTTATTTATATATGAGTTTAAATTTGAAAGAAATATTGTTAAAGTAATAAATGGTTAAGCAATATACACTTACATTCTATGTTTTGTTTATTTTTCTTTAACACGTTCTTGTAGTTTATTAACTTTAGTATTTTAAATACACAATGAATTGTATACATCAGTATTTTACCATCGTTCGTTTTATCCACACGATGTAACGGTAATGCAACTTTACACGATATACACGTGATTCTTAAAATCAACAATAAGCATGTGCGTAGCAGTGTAGTACTAGAGATAGTTCTGTAGTTGTTTCTTATGTTTCCATAGACATATTTTAACACACTGATTATTGTGGACTATATATAGACATTTTCCCTGCTTTTTTGAAATTATAGTGTGCACCACTTGGGGAAGATCCTAACAAACCTACAACATGTTGATCATTTTATTTAACGTTTAACAATTAATAATATAGCAACCTTTCTTGTTCCCCTATTCCAAAACTAGGTAGCGGCCTAGACATTTTCCCTGCTTTTTGGAAATTATAGTGTGCACCACTTGGGGAAGATCTTTACAAACCTACATGTTGATCATTTTATTTAACGTTTCACAATTAATAATATAGCAACCTTTCTTGTTCCCCTGCTCCAAAACTAGGTAGCGGCCTATATCAAATGACCAACGTTTCAAGAATGGAATACTATGCGAGGTCAGTGTGACAAATTATTGACGTAACATAACAATCCAGCACATAACTTAAAACATAAAAATATATTATTCCGAGTAAGATTTACAGTTCTTCTATGTTTTTCGGTGTGATGAAATATATCCAAACATATATCAATTGATGACACGTATTAATTTGACAATATTGTGCGTGTGTTAAACAAACGAAACGAGATGTAGGATAACTTAGAGTTGTCGGATCCCAATGGAAGCGTCACCGTCATTTCATATGATTGAAGTGTTTCTTAACAGTATTTTTTTTTATAGACAAACCACCGAGAAACGTAATAAACTGAAATATGTATTTGTTTCAGTCCCTTTTCAAATAGTAATTTTATAAACATACATGTATAGCAAGATAGTATTGCTACGCCTTTGACTTGAAATAATTATGCTCGTTCTGAGACGACCCCTGAAATAACCGTTCTATCGGATTCGGATTCAACATCGGCAAACTTTGGAAATGTCTAATAACATTACCACTGACAAGAATAATAGCGAAAAAACGAACTTAACAAAACATGCGTCAACGGTTTCTATATAAAACGTGGATGTCAACGAAAATTAGGTACTGCTGTCCTCTCTTATTTAAAAATGCAAAACGCGATTGGCTGCAATTTCTCATACTCGGTACTGACATAACTAGATTCTTACCATGACACTGCGATCGCCTGGATGTCCCGACGTCCGTGTGTGACGGCGTTCGTGACGGCAACGCGTTCTGCACAGACGGTGAGGCCGTAACTAGCGTTCTCTACGTTGCAGCCTGGAACAACATCACTCTTTCGCAGTCATTACGTAGAAAAAAACTTAATTTGTGAGTGCGTGTTTTGTTATCAAAAGCATGTTTTACGTATGTACGAGATCCATGCGTACGTGATCTTTCTTTAACGCAACAGTGTTTTAAAACTCACTTATATTTATGTGCACCACGACACCATTTTCCGCGTATTCCGCCGCTCCAATCAAACATAAAGCACACGCCCCTTCATCTCCTTATATAGCCCCTAAATATGTACCCGTATGTATGGAGCCGTCCCTGCACAGCACGGCGGACCCCACCCGGAAGTTGCTGTAGGGGCAATAAGCGTTCTTCTTCACCGCCACCGCGGCCTCTACCAGCTCCCGCAGCTTCGTATCTGCAAAACAGAAAACGATTAAGCAAAACTGTAGAAACGTCGTTTTCCTAAAGAACTACAGGGCACACACACTCAACAAAAGATATAACGCACCCAATGGAAATAAATGGAAATAAATGGACATTGTTGTATTTTCTTTATTGATACAAATTTCAGCTTAAAATTTCAGCTATGGTTTATTTGAGTTATACATGCATGTGTTCATACCATTCAATTTTTGGAAAAAGTACGAAAGAATTTCGTGTTTACCATGGCGCAGCTACGGAATTCGGTTAGGCCACATTGAATGTCGACTGTCGCCCTCAAAACACACGACAATTAACGCGACATACAACAAGACGCACGACATTGCAACGCGACACACGACACGACAATGAATGATACACTACAAATCAACGCGACACACGACAACAAACGACAATCAACGCGACACACGACACTCAACGCGACACTCAACGCGACACGCAACATTGCAACGCGATACACGAAACGAAAAACGACAATCAACGCGACACACGACACGACAAACGACAGTCAACGCGACACATGACAATCAACGCGACATACGGCAAGACAAACGACAATCAACGCAACACACGACAATCAACGCGACACTCAACGCGACACAGGACATTGCAACGCGATACACGACACGACAAACGACAATCAACGCGACACACGACTCGACAAATGACAATCAACGCGACACACGACAATCAACGCGACAAACGACACGACGCACGACATTGCAACGCGACACACGACAATCAACGCGACACACGACACGACGCACGACATTGCAACGCGACACACGACACTCAACGCGACACACGGCAATCGACGCGATACACGACACGACGCACGACATTGCAACGCGACACACGACAATTAACGCGACACACGACATTGCAACGCGACGCACGACAATGTACAACAACGCACGACATTTGAACGCTTGAACGTCTCATTGTCAAAAAAACGCAGCTGACATTCTAATACTTTAGGCAAATGTTATTACGCACCACGGACTAAAGAGCAATGCAACTTTTCAATTACGTATTTTAGCTGCGCCATGGTAAGCACGAAATTCTTTCGTGTTTTTCCCAATATTTTGGTATGAACACATGCTTGTGTCAACTCAAATAATCATAGTGAGGTTTCAAGCTAAAATTCTTATAAAGAAAGAAAATACAAAACCCATTTGGTGCGTTATAACGCCTGTTGAGTGTATACAACAATCTCAATATGAACTTACCTAGTTTAGAAACCTCCATTGTCTCACGTGGAAACTGAAATCAAACTACTTGAGATAGACCTAACTCGTGTCTGTGTGTGTTTATCTAATCCAGGTCAATAGACCTAACTCGTGTGTGTGTGTGTGCTTATCTAATCCAGGTCAATAGACCTAACTCGTGTGTGTGTGTGTGTGTGTGTGTGTGTGCGCGCGTGTGCGTGTGTGTGTGTGTGTGTGTGTTTATCTAATCCAGGTCAATAGACCTTACTCGTGTGTATGTGTTTATCTAATCCAGGTCATCTCAAAACCCACGTGTTAGAGGCCAAGATACTCGCTCAGGGGGTTTCAAGGCACCAATCCCGATTTCAAAAGATTTTATTTGTTATCTGAATCGCTAGTCATTGATTCAGACAGTCTTGTGTAATTGAATGTGTAGATGTATGTTAAACGCCTTCAACCTTTTACGGTGTTCCGATAGGCCCACTCGTTATTTCGTACTTTCGACCTATGATTTACAAGCGCGAGAACGCGAGAACGCGATACGAAGTAGCGAAATCACGATGCGAGATTACGATGCGATATTGCGAAATTAATATCGCGATCTCGCATCGTAATCTCGCGCCCTCGCATCGTGTTTTCGCGTTTTCGCCCTTGTATATCCAAAGGTCGAGATGCGAAAACACGATGCGAGGTTGCGAAATTAATATCGCGATCTCGCATCGTATTCTCGCAATTTCGCATCGTATTCTCGCGATCTCGCATCATAGTCTCGCGATTTCGCATCGTGATTTCGCAATCTCGACCTGTGGATTACAAGCGCGAGAATGCGAGAACACGATACGAAGTAGCGAACGCACGATGCGAGGTTGCGAGATTACGATGCGAGATCGCGAAATTAATATCGCGATCTTGCATCGCGTTTTCGCTTGAGCATAGGTAGTTGAACAACGATAATTGTGTTTTTTGTCTATAGACAATTTAGAGAGTATCATGTTAGAATAATGATTGTGTTGTTGTTAAACAAATTAGGACTAATGGGCGATTTGCTGAATAGCCAGATTGAATAAATGAGAAGCATATAATGCATTGTTATGATTTTATTATGGAAGACCCTCCCAACAAACATGCCCACATCGGCCCGATATTGGCTAGATGATGGCATATCGGTAGAAGTTTGCCGATGTTGGGCCGACATCGGACCGACATGTCTGTAAAACACACATTATTTTGTTAAGAGTTAAGACCCTTTTTGCAATGTTCTATTTTAGTTAATCCATCTGGTTTAATAACGTTTGAATAGGTTGCATATTATAAAATTGATATTTATAGGACAATGTCGACCCGATGTCGGCCCGTTGTTATAAAAATATTTATAACTCGACAGTTTAAAATATGATATCGGCCCAACATAGGCCCGATATCATAATTAACACTCAAGAGAAAAGGTAACTTTGATTATTTTCTTTTTAATTACTTGTTGCATTAAATTGTATATGTCTGTTTTAAAACTGTGAATGATACTTGGTATAAAATAAAAATATAATGGTGTGTCAAGGGAGAGTAACAGTTGTCAAATGGAATTACCCTGGTTGTTTCCTTGGCATGTTTGCAGTGAATCGAGATCTGTCCCGGCGTTGGAAGTAACCAAAATAAATTATGTAAACCATCTAAATTTATATTACATAATATTATAAAATACCTTTCATTTAATTAATATAGTTTTCAAATTATTTTTTCTTTAAATATGCGTTTGAAATATTTTACTTTAAAATATATTCAGTCCTGTATGATCATAAAAATAGGCGGGACAAAGCTGCATTGATTCACTTTAATATTATCAAGGTAAAAACACTCTGCCCTGAACTCTTTTAGCTATTTATGTTAGGAATCAATTTTAATTGTTTATCCACAAGATTTGACACTTTTTGTGAGTGCTGTTTCTCTGAAATTGTTATCTGTCATTAAATGTCACATGTTTTCGCGACGTTTACTGTTTGTTTAATTTCATTAATAAATGGCTAGTCAGCTATTGGTTGTTTAAGTAAATTATTTTTAATAAATTTTGGTGAAACTGGAACATTCCGTGTAAGTATTATATTAGCAATGTCAAAATCAAGGGATAAAACATACTGGAAATCATACCGACAGGTAAAAAAAAATGTTTCTAGACACATAAATCATGTTTACAATGCTGAGTAATGTTCCAGTACACCCGATGCAACAGGCAATTTTGTCTCTTTTATTTCCAAACATCCAGTCAGCGATCATAGTGGTACTGAACTTGCTATTAGCACAGATTCACAGGAAATAAATTTTTTGTTACATACATCAATTTTATACAACAAACAAACTTTCACTGTCGTGCAAATATGGACAGTTATTGTTTTAAGCAACTTTCAGGCAGACAGCTAATCATGCAAATAACCACATCAGACAATGCTTTTGCTGCTTAATCAAATTATAATACAAACATTTGAATGAATGCAAGAAAGCATGTAAGACATAATTACCAGCTTGAAGGCTAACAGTCTGAAACTATTTTCTTAGGATAATTGGGGTATTTTTACTTCTACTATACATAGATGGTGACATCACTGTGTTATTATTATCTCTACAACACAACAGTCCCCCATGCGGGGGAATTATTTTGAGACTGACACAAAAAAAACAATGTGTAGGAATCATGATTTTTGTATAAACTAGAGATGGCATTGAATACCAAAATTGATATTCGAATAATCGCATTTTCATTCAATCAAATATTCGAATATTCACATACATTATTTAAAATTATTTGACCTCTGTAGCCTGTCTATATTATTTGTTCATCATAAACTTTTAGTGCTGATAATTAGGCAGTTTTATTTTGGTATAATTATTTAATTTATTAATCATTTGTACTTTTCTATTTATAAAACAATACATACAAAGCTAAAATCTAATATGTTCAATTATTAACAAATCAAAACTTCATACACATATCGGTGAACATTAATACTTAAAGCAACAGTTATTAGCTGTATTAAATACTGAATATGTGATCACGCCTTTGGAAGTTATTAATCTGTATGCTTCAAATTGGTCTACTCTTCAAGGTCCGTTATTAAAACAAACTAATTAACAGTAATTCTGACCACACACTGCCCAATCCACTTTTTGTGTGTATTTCTATCGTTAGCCAAATTGCCATTAACACTTTCCTGTGTGTTAAATATCAATATGGCCTGACACGTAACCTCTCTGCAGAGAATGTTGTTTTTACGAGTAACTGGTGATTTTGTGACGTATGCCATACTATCATCAAATTGATAATTTTATATAAACTTAAAAATTGTGACTATTCGAAGGCAATTACACTATTCAAATAGTTATCATTCAATCGAATAGTCGAATGATTTTGCCATCTCTAGTATAAACACTTGCTGCATGCTGTCAAAAAATATTCAAAAGATTCACGTTTTATAATCAACGTAAATGGCCGAGTAAACTACATGAACTTGGAAATGCTCTTAGAATGACACATGGTTATTTTTTTATTTTACCTTGTCTCTTTCTTATACATAACTCTAGTTTAAAAAGGTCAGTAAGACTGGTATGGACACAATTTTGAGATATGCAGAACAATAAGTTTGCATTTAATTTTATATTCTAAAGCTTGTTTTTTTTCCAATGCAGCTCATACATCATGTTCGGTTACATCTGTCCTATCTGCAGTATTGAACTCTAATGAAACGGAAACTACAACAGAATCTGCACAGACTCGCAACACTGTTGGTATGTTGTTTATAGAATCTGTTATGGTAGATCGAATTGGATTATTAAGAGCTGCAATTATTAATTTAATTAACTTGTAATGTAATTATTTTAATAAAAATATCAAACATCTTTTTTTTATGCCTTGCATATTTAATTAATACTATTTGATAGTTTAAAAAGGCTGCAAATTCAGGTCTGCAAATAACATCTCAACATATTATTTTCCAGCCAGAGACATTCAGATCTTCACAATGTTGGAGAAGGTACTCCAGCAACAATCGGCCATGCAGGATACCTTAGGCCAGGTCATGGGTATTGTACGCACCCTTGCTGCTGGCTCGGTTGTGGACCAGACCACACTGCCAGAAAGAGTAAATCTGCCTGTTAACTCCATGGAGGAAATGACCGTGCTGAATGAGCAGCTTATGGAAGAAACAACATTTGATGCCCTGGTATGTGGTTTGTTGTAACTTATTTATACCTTGTTAATACAAATTGCATTTTAAAATTTAGGTAAATGCTAATTGTTCTTTTAATATACAACAGAAATTAATGAACTGACAACTGTGTACAGATGCTTTGTGTTTCTATTCAGGTAAACCATTTGTCTGTATTGGGTGGCCAAAACCACGCTGATGTGTGCCGGCGCATTCTGAGGCATTGCATGTTAAATGAGGTCGCTAAGCAGTATAACTGGCATGGAAAGAAACAAAAGGCAGCTTTTGGAAAACTTCGATTGGCTGTTGCTGTGCAGAGTAAGTTGTCACAGTATGTGTGAAAAGACTAGGTCTCAGTTCAAAATATATATATACACAAAATTACATCTGGCTTTTTTCTTTTTTCAGAAAAAAAATAGTCTTCATTGTAATGTAAAAAGTGTAAAGAAGTGCTATTGGTTTAACTGCCCAGTATCGTTAATTCTTGCAACCCTGTTTGAACATAGAATGAATCTCCTAATAATATGAGCCTACGTTGCATTACCATTTTCAGAAGCTGTCATGCGTTCCTTGAAATGCACAGCTGCAGAAGTTGAAATTGAGTGCAGAGAATGGTTTCGAACAGCCTCTGATCGTGACGGTGGCAGAAAAACGAGGGCGGACAAGAAACATGATGAAGCGTCGCAATGAATTATAACTCGTGTGTTTAAACTGTGAATTAAGTCTTCTACTGGAATCATTTATTATGTAAAGGTCTCTTTGTACTTGTAATTACTGATTTTACACAACTTTTCTTTGAATATGCATAATGATGGAAGCAGTGTTTTTTTGTGGCCTTTATTACCTAAATAGCTTTAATTGTGTATGTGTTACTTTTCAACATATTCTTGTTCTAATCATTTTAATTTGTCATTTTGTAAGAAAACAAGTTTCATGTAGTTTGTATGAACATTGAAGACAATTTTCTTGTATCATTGTCTTTTCAAGCATTCTAGAAATGCCCATAATTTATGTCTAAGTTCAGGGGACATACAAGGGGTTTATTTCCGAAAATACTCAATTATAAAACCCCATTTCCTCAATTCATTTTGAATTTGATAAGTGACAATACTCAATTATGTTTATTTTCAATTGATCGTTTCATGGTGAAAATAAATGAGAATTTTAATAGATGTTAGTTTAAGGTATTTATAACCATAAATGTAAATAAGTCCCAGCAAACGTATTCCATTATATATCACTCAGCAATCTATTGCTCTGTCCTACTGCAATGTATTCATTAACAAATACTGCCTGCTTTATACTGCATAAAATGATTACTTATCTTAAAAGGAATGATCTGACTTTAGGGCTTTTTTTCAGCATTTTGGGAATGTGACCCACACCCATGATATCAGGAAATTTTGTGTCTATATATATTTACCTGCAGTTGGGAAAAAGTAAAACTGATGATTAAATTTTGAAAGGTTAACTACAACTTTTAAGTCTTATTCCACATTTGACAGCTATTGTTTCCAATCTAAGACTATTCAACAATTTTGAATTGCTTGACTGGATTTGGGGGAAAAAGATGTGTTCTGCCATTTGGAACATGACCCAATACCTTAAAGTGAGATTCTAGTCACTTGTACATTTATATTTTGTGCCAATACTATGTTGTTGTGTTTTTGCTGGATAGTCTTACTTGTTTACTATTTTTTTGTGTATCGTATAACTACTGTATTTTTTGTGTATCGTATGACTACTATGTTCTCTTTTGCTGACTAGTCTTACTTGTGTACTATTTTTTTGTGTATGGTCTGGCAACTATGTTTTCCTTTTGCTGACTAGTCTTACTTGTTACTATTTTTGTGTGTATCGTATGACTACTATGTTCTCTTTTGCTGACTAGTCTTACTTGTTTACTATTTTTTTGTGTATGGTATGACTACTATGTTCTCTTTTGCTGACTAGTCTTACTTGTTTACTTTTTTTTTTTGTATGGTATGACTACTATGTTCTCTTTTGCTGACTAGTCTTACTTGTTTACTATTTTTGTGTGTATGGTATGACTACTATGTTTTCCTTTTGCTGACTAGTCTTACTTGTTTACTATTTTTTTGTGTATGGTATGACTACTATGTTCTATTTTGCTGACTAGTCTTACTTGTTTACTATTTTTTTGTGTATGGTATGACTACTATGTTCTCTTTTGCTGACTAGTCTTACTTGTTTACTATTTTTTTGTGTATGGTATGACTACTATGTTTTCCTTTTGCTGACTAGTCTTACTTGTTTACTATTTTTTTGTGTATGGTATGACTACTATGTTCTATTTTGCTGACTAGTCTTACTTGTTTACTATTTTTTTGTGTATGGTATGGCTACTATGTTTTCCTTTTGCTGACTAGTCTTACTTGTTACTATTTTTTGTGTATGGTATGACTATGTTCTCTTTTGCTGACTAGTCTTACTGCATGTTTGATACGTTCGTTTTTTTTTGCATAATTCTCTATTCTATTTACATTTGCTGAATATTCCATTACCAAAATACAATACTCAGTCTGTTTCTCATTTAACATTTTGTTTAAATATGTTAATTTTTTCAGTTTCTGTACCAGTATAATTATATAGACAGTTTAAATAATTTGTTTTACATTTGTTGTTAGTCAGTGTATATATTAATTAGTTTTACACCATTAGAATAAAAAATGTTGAAATGAATCAGTATATTATTTTACACTTTCAGTTTTAAGTCAGTAGTATCATAAACTAATTCTTTGTTCCAGTTTGGTTGAAAAGAATGTTAAAATAAAAGTTTGAAGAACGTTTTCTTTCATTTATTTAAGGGTTTAATGGTAGGGCCTTAACACTACCAACAACAATTAAAAATAATTGAGGCTAGACAGGGACTGAGGAATGGTTAAAAGTATGTCGGCACCACGCTGGCTCAAGAACGGTATCGCCGATATCGGGCCGACATCGAGCCGTGTTGCACATCCGACCTCGGGCCGATATAAACACCGATGTCGGGCCGATATTGAAATAAATGTCGGACCGATATGAAATGTTTGCTGGGCTGTGCCATTCAATAACTTTATTCTAATAAATGACCAGTATAAACTCATACAAACTGCTAAAAATGTAATCAAACTATTTCAAATTGCTTTTTAATTTTATCACGGTGGGGCTATAATTGGATAATTAATCACATCTCTGTGTGGGGCCTGTACTCCAAGGTTTACATAAATGGAACATGCTCTATCCCAAGAATGTGTCGTACACGTCCAGAAACGTTTATAAAGCAGTGCAGTAGACAAATATACACGGAGCACTTTGATTAATAAATCAAGCTTTATAAACCAAGGTTTACCCTGTAGAGGGCCATTAACTGTTGAGAAGCAGTATCCTGACATCTTGGATTTCCCTTGTACAGTGCAGTGAGTGTGGCTGGGAACATAATTATATTGTTCAATGTTTAAATACTAAAATGTCATGTAAATATTCAACTACATCATGCGTATGAAGTCTTGCAATGGGTAGAAAACATGATTGTCATTCCATTGATTTCGAAGTCATACACATGTTCCAAAAATACATGTTGTTGTTTTTTTTGTTTGTTTTTTTTAAATATAAATTGAGCATTATAAAAGGATAAAAAAAAATCTTGCATTTTAATATTTTCCTCAAATGTTATTGTTAAATTTGCCAAAAGTATTTCATCGTGGCATCCAATTCGTCCTCCATTTTGATTCTTTGTTATGTGCAACCTCCGAAATGACTTGCCTGCGCATATCCAACAGGAAGGCGAGAGTACGATGTGACTATCGTTGTTTCGCGATTTTGACCTATGCTCAAGCGAACACGTACGCGAAAACACGATGCGAGATCGCGATATTAATTTTACGATCTCGCATGGTAATCTCGCAACCTCGCAAAGTGATTTCGCTACTTCGTATTGTGTGCTCGCGTTCTCGCGCTTGTGATCCACAGGTCGAGATTGCGAAACCACGATGCGAAATCGCGACACTACGATGCGAGATCGCGAGAATACGACGCGATATTAATTTCGCAGTCTCGCATCGTGTTTTCGCATTCTCGACCTTTGGATATACTAGGGCGAGAACGCGAAAACACGATGCGAGGGCGCGAGATTACGATGCGAGATCGCGATATTAATTTCGCAATCTCGCATCGTGATTTCGCTACTACGTATCGTCTTCTCGCGTTCTCGCGCTTGAAATCCAAAGGTCGAGAATGCGAAACAACGAGTGGCCCTAACGGAACACCGTAACCTTTCGACCGGTAAATGGCCCTCTTCACGGTAAACCTTGGTTTATAAAACTTGATTTGTAAATCAACGTTTTCCGTGTATATTTGTCTACTCACTGGTTTATAAACTTTTCTGGAGGTGTCCGACACATTTTTTGGGATAGAGCATGCTCTATTTCTGTAAACGTTGGAGTACAGGCCCCACACAGAGATGTGATTCATTATCCAATTATAGCCCCACCTGAATAAAATTCCAGGGCAATTTGATCTTGTTAGATTATATTTTAAGCACTTTGTATGAGTTTATACTGGTCAACATTCAACAATGGCTTTGCCTTGGAACGTAAGTGATGCTGCAAATAAATTTATGTTTATTATAATAAAGTTTTTGAATGACACATGGTCTTCCATATTAAAATGCATTATCAAATTATGCACCTATTAAATTAAATCTGGCTATTCGGTCTTCCTACCATGTTATTCATTCTTATTTGTTAAACAACAACACAAATCATTAATAAACTAACACAGCAATATGTCTTTCTTAAAGATGCCGTTGTTAAAAGGAAGGGAAATAACAGTGTTTCATAAACCGTGGTTTACCATATAAATGGGCGTGATGTACTCCTTCTGAATCGTACATCCTGTGCTTTATAAATCAAGGTGTATCTTGTACACGGGCCTTAAGAGATGCACGTTTTTAATAATGTCCCTAAATGTACTTCATGATTATTAGCTCACCTGAGCACAAAGTGCTCATGGTGAGCTTTTGTGATCGCCCGTTGTCCGTCATGCGTGCGTGTGTGCGTGCGTGTGTGCGTGGTCAACTTTTCATTCAAACAACATCTCCTCCTAATCCGCTTGGCAGATTTTCACCAAACTTCATAGGAATGATCCTTGGGTGGACCTCTTTCAAAGTTGTTCAAATCTTTCCGGTCCGCAGAATATGTAGGTCACCAGAGCTAAAAATAGATTTAAAAAGTGAAAACTTTAAAAAATCTTCTTCTATGAAACCGCAAGGCTCAGACCTTTCATATTTGATATGTGACACCCTCTAGAGGTCCTCTACAAAGATTGTTCAAATTATGCCCCAGGGATCAAAACGGGCCACGCGCCGGGGGTCACATGGTTTATATAGAATATATAGCAAAATGACTTTAAAAATCTTCTCTGAAACCACAAAGCCCAGAGGTTTCATATTTGGTATGTAACATCCTTTAGTGGTCCTCTATAAAGATTGTTCAACTTATGCCCCTGGGGTCAAAACTGGCCACGCCCCGGGGGTCTCATGGTTTATATAGAATATATAGCAAAATGACTTAAAAAATCTTCTTCTCTGAAACCGCAAGGCCCAGAGGTTTCATATTTGATATGTAACATCCTTTAGTGGTCCTTTACAAAGATTGTTCAAATTATGCCCCTGGGGTCAAAACTGGCCACGCCCCGGGGGTCACATGGTTTATATAGAATATATAGCAAAATGACTTTAAAACTCTTCTCCTCTGAAACCACAAGGCCCAGAGGTTTCATATTTGGTATGTAACATCCTATAGTGGTCCTCTACAAAGATTGTTCAACTTATGCCCCTGGGGTCAAAACTGGCCACGCCCCGGGGGTCTCATGGTTTATATAGAATATATAGCCAAATGACTTTTAAAATCTTCTCCTCTGAAATTGCAAGGCCCAGAGGTTTCATATTTGGTATGTAACATCCTTTAGTGGTCCTTTACAAAGTTTGTTAAAATTATGCCCATGGGGTCAAAACGGGCCACACCCCGGGGGTCACATGGTTTATATAGAATATATAGCAAAGTGACTTTTAAAATCTCCTCGTCTGAAACCACAAGGCCCAGAGGTTTCATATTTGATATGTAACATCGTATAGTGGTCCTCTATAAAGATTGTTCAAATTATGCCCCTGGGGTCAAAACTGGCCACGCCCAGGGGGTCACATGCTTTATATAAACTTAAATAGCAAAATGTCTTAAAATCTTCTTCTCTGAAACCGCAAGGCCCAGAGGTTTTGTATTTGGTATTTAACATCCTATAGTGGTACTCTACAAAGATTGTTCAAATTATGCCCCATGGGTCAAAACACACCCCATTCGTCACATCGTTAATATAGACTTAAATAGCAAAATTACTTTAAAATTGTTCTCCTCTGAAACCGCAAGGCTTAGAGGTTTCATATTTGGTATGCAACATTGTATAGTGGTCCTCTACAAAGATTGTTCAAATTATGCCCCTGAGGTTAAAACTGGTCACGCCCGCGGGGGGGGGGGGGGGGGGGTCAAATGGTTTATATAGACTTAAATAGCAACATGACTTTAAAAATCTTCTCCTCTGAAACGGCAAGGCCCACAGCTTTCCTATATTTGTTAGTAACATTGCATAGTGGTCCTCTCCAAAGTTTGTTCAAATTATGCCCCTGGGATCAAATCTGGCCACCCCCCGAGGGGTCACATGGTTTATATAGACTTAAATAGCAAAATGACTTAAAAAAATCTTTACCTGAAATCGCAAGGCCCACAGCTTTCCTATATTTGGTACTAACATTGCATAGTGGTCCTCTCCAAAGATTGTTCACATTATGCCCTTGGGGTCACATCTGGCCACCCCCCCCCCCGAGGGGTCACATGGTTTATATAGACTTAAATAGCAAAATGACTTAAAAATCTTTACCTGAAACCACAAGGCCCATAGGTTTGTTCAAGGTTGTTCAACTTTTGCCCCTGCGGATGCAAATTCCAAATGGGTTACAAGGTCTAAGGTGAGCGTCCTAGGGCCCTCATGGCCCTCTTGTTTTTTTCAACGCACTTCATTTCCTATATATGTTTTATGAGCAGATGAGTGTGTATTCGCTCCTTTGTATGTAATATGCAATGCGCTCCATTTTGGATTCGGTGACAAAAACTAAACTGTCAATTTCCCAATCCGCGAAAATGCCCTTTTAAAGATATTTTAAATATTTTTAAGTAATACAAACCGCATTTTATAGCATCAGAGATTTAGAAACTACAAGATCGAGCAATGAAACTGCATGTAACTATAAATGTAATGTAAGCAACAAATTAAATTGCCTTTTTCAATTGTATACATGAGGCGTGTCGTGGGAAAACCGGGCCTAATGCATGTGGACAGTGCGTAAAGTGTCGTCTTGGATCAGTCTGTACAGTCCGCAAAGGCTAATCCGGGACGAAACTTTTCGCTTTTATTGTAGTTGCAAAATATCAGTACCATTTAGTATGTAAACATTGGAAATGCCACGTTGTAATTTGATATGTCATTTACAATGTACATAAGCGATGTTTGTGACTGTTCGGCGTTCGGTGTGGCCGGCAAGATCACGTAATCTCTATTTTGTTAGCAACAACTGAAGATTTGTAAGGGTATCCGACGTTGAGTTACCCCCTGGTACACGACGTTAAATTACCCGCTGTCACCTCACAACGGCTGTCACCTACGTTGAATTACTCCCGTGAACCCGACGTTGAATTATTCCCGGGTACCCGACGTTGAATTACCCGCGGGTATCCGATGTTCAATTACCTCCGGGTGCCCGACATTGAATTCCCCCCCGGGTACCTGACGTAGAACTGTCCGCGGGTATCCGACTTCGAATTTGTGTGCATGTATGTCTCAAACAGAAATCAACAAACAAAACAACTTAATTATTGTACATCTGTGTAAAAAGTAAGAGAAAGCATACAATATGATGCACATAACTCTATTTGGAGACAGAAAATCTATTTTGAACACACCTTCTCAGCGACGCAGGCCTAACTGGGCAAACTATATATAAGAGAACTATGGCCAGAAAAAATAACATATCAGGTTGACCATAACGTTTCGGCTAGTGGCAAGAATAGTTAAAAGCATTTAAGATGTTAGCATTATATGATAGGAAAAATAGAAATACACAGTTCAAAGAGAGCGTGCATAAGAAATAGCACCCAGACTGCGTCGGTTCCTTAGCGTCAGCGACTTCTAATGCATAATTGAAATACTCACCTGTCTTTCTTTTTGAACGTTTAATACATTTTACTATTCCGTTTATACACTCAAAGTATTCCCTTTTTGTTAAATATTCATAATTTATTTAAGCATTAAATCTACAAACAAGCAAACTGGATAGTTCACCGGAATGTACTGGTAGAGCGACCAAATCAGATGCCGACTTATAATAAACTCGCCGGTCGAAAGATCCCGGATGAAGTCACCATTTCTGTTTTCGCCTTCTTCCGGTTTGTAGCTTAGTCGCCCTAGTTGAAACGCCGTTGAAGCTATATAAATGGTAAGAAATATGATGACACTTAACAATACACATTAATATTCATCTATAATTTAATTTATGTTTATTTCATGGTATTCGCTGCAATCGATTCCGTGCAAATTTGATGATAACTGACGCGGAAGTGATTTTTGTCCAGTTATTTAACTTATTGTTGGTTTCATGTGGGTGGGGCATGTTGAAACAGAAATTTACGTAAATTTATTTGTAAAATGTCAATTTCAGTTGCATTTAAACGTGAAAAGAAGATTATGCTAATAATAACAAGTGTTGACTTTTGTGAACACTTAAAAATCCAGCATATTTTTTGACCTAGATCAGTGTGTGATAAAAGGAAATAAATGGTCTGCTGTCACTACTGTTGACTCTGTTATACATGTTGACTTTTTTTATTCAGAATGGGTAGTCAGATTCAGTTTTGAATACTAGAAACATTAAAAAAAAACACGAAGTGACTGCAATATTGTCTTCATTGTACATGTTCTGTAAAATAAATGACTCTTAGGCCATTTTCAGATTTAGGCGCTTGGTTGTTTAATAAATAAAAAATCCTAGTCCTATAAACAGTGAAACCTGTCCAAACCTAACCCTGTGAAAACCGAATCCCTGTCAAAACCGAACGGCTGTGTCGGTCCGGATATTTTTCCTTCTGATTTTATATATCAAATAACCATAATAAACCGAACCCTGTCCAAACCAAAAACCAAACGATTCACAAATTTGATCTCATTTAACCTCAAAAAACTTGAATAAACCAAACGGTGTATCTTGTTAGGTGTCACTTCGCGATACTGCTGAAGAGTGAACCCGATAATTGGTGACACAATTACACACAAAGGGCATACTCGCTGTGATGATAATGGGGCAGTAGTGCAAGAAGCGTTCAGCAAGTTGGTGCATACAACAATATTCAACTTGTGACAAACAGATTATTCGGTCGTGTTTTATGTTGAAATTTATGTACACTGTAAAATTTTTGTTTCACAATAATGTAGTTAATTTATACATATTATAAATTCTGGCATTGATCTCTTTAATCCTAAGGCTTTCGATATAATCAAGCTAAAATAAATATGTTCAAACTAATCAAAGTAGGCAACAATTGGTGATTTCTTTAAACAGATGTAAATAAGTTGTACGTTAAATACATTCATGAACTTGTTTGATTGATGATTTGAGTGTCATTTTATGTACAAATACACATTTTTTACTTGCAAATAACAAAAATAAACAATTATAAAAGTGTAAACATTAACATGTTGTGTTGTCTTATTATATACTCGAATAAACGATGTATAATAGAACATACATTTTTAAAGGAAAATGACATGTAATAACAAACCTGGGTAAACCGAACACCTCTGAAAACCGAACAATCAACCTGGTCCCAATGCCGTTAGGTTTAGACAGGTTCTACTGTACATAAAAGTACACAAGGTAGCTCACTCACCATTTTCTATCGTAATAGAAGTCAAAATTCCCAATTTTGTTCCCCAAATCAGTGACATCGTGATTGTGCATGCATTTTGGCCAGGTGCTTTTCAATGCAACATCACTTCCGTTACGATAGGAAATGGCGAGTGAGTTACGTTGTGTTAATTTATTTCTAATATAAGGATAAATATTTTTTATTTGTTAAACAACCAAGCGTTTATGATCCTTTTGGGTTTGCAAAACTGATCTGAAATGTACCAGATATCTCAAATAATGAAACAAAAATTAAAATAGTCAATATATGACTTATAAATGTAACGTGTTTACCACAGTGTTCAAATTTCTTGTAAACTTTTGTGTATCTCACCTGAGCTCAGAACTTACCAGGCAAATATACAAGCAAAATATTGGACAATTTCCTAGCGGTCCTAAAACATTCTTTTTTTTTCACTGAAAAATCTGCCTTTCAACACCTTCATTCTTGAAACGGCTTGCATTCGTGCAAAAGTATGCTCAGCAAGTCTTTTCATGTTCTTAATCAAGTTAATGTAGCTCCGTTTAAGACAAAATTACTGTTTTGTGCTTTTTTATACTGATGTTCAGCAACTGCCATCTGGTGATATAATGTTTATTTCTTCATTCAATATGTCAATTACAGGCAGATCAGTTGGATTGTGCCCTGGATTTGATGAGAAGATTGCCTCCACAACAGATAGAGCAGAACCTTACCGACCTTATAGACTTGGTATGGGTAGCAGGACAGTAGCAAGCTGATTAAAAGTGTAGGGAAAGATCTAGAACGAAATATTTCCTTTTGTGGTTCCTCCCTGCTGCATCTCTGGGCTGGTCAACACAGAAATGTTGAACATCTTTTGAAATTCAACATATGTTTGCAAATATTCAATGACAGATAAACAGGGATTTCAGTAGATTTTGAAAACCAGGAGTCAAATGACCCCTAGATTGAAATTTTGAGGGGTCAAACTGAAATTTTAGTTGTCAAAATACTGAAGTCACATGAATATTTTAGATGCATATATATTTTGTAAAATGCTCTGCAAATGGTAATATGTGTTAATAATGGTTAGGAACTTTGCAAAAAAAACCATTTGTAATAGTATGATAACAAATATTATTTTCTAGTGCTTTTGAAGTTGGCAAATGGAAAATGAGTGCATCAAAGTGATGCAAGGCAGCTTATTTTATTGAGTCAAGAATGAGTAAAAATGCAATATGCTTGCATCAAAAAGCAGGATTCTGCATCTATTGAAATCCCTTAGTAAATATGCTAGGCTTTAAAACCTTAATCAGAAACATTAGATTCATGAAATACCTGGATTTAGGTAATAAATGGAAAAAATTCAACAAACTGGTCCGGTTTTCCACGCTGCTCTTTTTTTGCAGCACAGTGTACCTTTTTTTGGTACTAGATCTTTCCCAAAAAGTGCACAGTTTGTCAAAGCTAGACATCTTGTAACATTTTGTATCTGACTGTTTTTATTATGACAAAAAACAACAACCAAGTGCACGCTTGCACATTTAAATAGCAAACATAGATACTTCACAAACTTAATTGCCTGTAGATGTTAGTTTGACAACTGTCATAAATGATTTGTCTAGCTTGAAGACTAAAAGAATCTTGAATAAGTATTTGTTTGGAGTTAGGTTTCTGACACTTGTTCCTTTCACTGTTTTATATCTAGACCTGACCTATGAAAAGATCCGAGTGCTATAAAAAAAGCACTGTGCAAAGAAAAATGGGGCAGGCCAATCACCCGAGCAAAATATGAAACAAAACATCAAAAGGCTCTTATTTGTATGTTGTTCATAGTGGTTACTTGAACTTTCAGGTCCCAGACCTCTGTGAGGAGCTGCTATCGTCTGTCGACCAGCCGTTGAAGATTGCACGGTGTAAAACCACTGGCAAGGACTACCTTCTGTGTGACTATAACAGAGATGGTGACTCATTCAGGTATATAAACACAGATTTTATAACAGGGTATTTTCACATTGTCACAGGATGAAAATTGGTATAATCCCCTAGCAATAATTGTTATAAAATCACGTACTTTTCCTCAAAAGTGTTTACTTTACACATGGATTCTTTGTTCCCATTTATCCAACTGGTTGCAATAATTTCTCTCATGACCTAAAGCCTAGGCCTCATCATCGGCCTCTGAAAAACAGCTGTGGATGAACAGGGATTTGTTCACCAATCGCTAGTGACCATTTAAGTTGACCTCACCAAAAAACAGTTTGTCAGTATCTAATTCCCTTTATTGTGCTTATAGAAACCTGGACAATACTTACTGGTATTCTGTTATAACACATTTAAAACTAACCAACTAAAATGGTGTTATGCAAGTTTTCAGAGTGTCAAATATCACTTGCTAGTAGCTTTCTTACTGACTTATAGCCATTTTGACCTGTCATTAGTCAGGTGGCATCCTCTAAGATATTCTGTGGAGAACGTAAATGTAGTTTTCCAAATACATTGTATTCAAATAGGAAGTTTCTCAGAAACCTTAATTTCTGGAGTTCTCTGAAGAAATTTAAAATATTGTGGATAACTTTAACATATGGCTGTATCACTGCTTATTGAACAAGTCTCACTGGCTGAACATGTCGTTTAGCAATATTTATTTACAAATTTCAATCTTATTTAACCCAATGCAGTCCCTAAGGTATTATTTATGAAGAGAAAGTTGTAGCCAGATATAATATCGGTAAGAAAAAATGTTGAATTTTGTAGCCATTGTCAGATTTTGGGGATGGCAGAGTGAGTCTGGAATTGTGAACTGTGTTGTTATTTCGAATCCCCAGTTGTCCATGATTGTATTATTACAGATCTCCATGGAGTAACAGCTACGATCCTCCAATGGACGATGGCACCACTCCATCAGAAAAGCTACGTAAACTAGAAATAGATGCCAATTCTGCTTTTGACCAATTTAGAGAGATGTAAGTAGAACAGGAAGTAACTGTGAACACAAGGAACCAAAATAAAATGAAGAAAAAACTATGTAAGAAAGAAATGCCACTAACTATGCATTTCAGATGTAAGTGTAACAGATTAGGCTGTTTGCATAAATATGTTTATCTTTTGGTGAAACTTTGCATTTATACTCATATTTTTATAGGCCATAATAAGAGAAAAATATCCTCCTATCACATGCTTATAATTGTAGACTACAGTATCATATTGCTTCCTTTTCAAAGAACATGTGATTTTTATTATGTTAACTGTGTTGGGTAACCAATAAAACATAAGATACACTGTAACTGCATTATTTCTTACAACTGATGTGACTGGGTGTCAATAAAAAGACCGGTACTCTTGTCTATTTAAGTTTTTAGCTCACCTGAGCACCACATGCTAATGATGAGCTTTTGTGATTGCCTTTTGTCCATCGTGCATCGTTCGTCGTCAGCATTTACCTTGTTTACACTCTATAGACTACATTTATTGCCCAATCTTCTTGAAACGTGTCCAGAACATTTGTTCCAATTGTACCACGGACGAGTTCAAAACTGGCTCATGTGGGGTCAAAAACTAGGTCACTAGGTCAAATTGAAGAAAAAGCTTGTGAACACTATAGGCCACATTTTTTGCCCAATCAAAATGAAACTTGCACAGAAAATTTGTTTGTATGATATTGCGGTCCAGTTCTTAAATGGTTCCGCTTCTTTGAAAAACATAGCCACCTTGGGGCGGGGTAGTTTTCCTGATATGGTTACTGAAAACTAAAAATCTTCTTGTCTAAAACCACTGGCTGCATTGCGAAATAATTTAATAGAAATGTTCCTTGGCTGACCATCTACCTAATTCCTTCAAATCATTTTGATTTATTAAAAAACATGGCCTCCAGGGGGCGGGGAGTTTTCTTTATATGGCTATATCAACAATTACCTTGTGAACAATCTATAGACTACATTTACTGCTCAATCTTCATGAAATTTTCCCAGAACATATGTTCTAATGATATCTCGTACGAGTTCGATATTGGGTCAAGTGGTGTCAAAAACTTGGTCACTAGTGCAAATTGAAGAAAAAGCTTGTGAACACTCTTAAGAGGCCACATTTTTTGCCCTATCAACAAACTTGCTCAGATTGACGAAAATGCTTGTGAAACTTGCTTATCCTCTCACATGAGCGATGTAGTGCATTTCAGCCCTCTTGTTACTATTGATGTAGTATATATGAGGCGTGTCATGGGAAAACCGGGCTTAATGCATGTGCGTAAAGTGTCATCCTGGATTAGCCTGTGCAGTTCGCAATATGGTATTTTGTTTTAAGGATGTCCTTTCTACACATAAATCCACTTTAGGCTGAAAGTGTCGTCCCGGATTAGCCTGTGAGGACTGCACAGGCTAATCCGGGACGAACTGCACAGGCTAATCCGGGACGACACGACGCACATGCATTAAGCCCTATTTTCCCACATATATATAGTGTCATTAAATTGACTTTGAATATCTAAATAATCATACAATATTTGATCGTTTTCAGGTATTTTGAAGGCGGCGTATCGTCAGTATACCTATGGGACCTAGATCACGGGTTTGCGGGTGTCATCCTTATTAAGAAAGCTGGTGACGGCTCCAAGAAAATCAAGGGATGCTGGGACTCTATCCATGTCATAGAAGTTCAGGTATGTGTTTTGTACATATATATTCACTGTATTTTGGAATTACTAGTATTTCTTGCCTTAATTATTTCATGTCTATAAAGTGCTTTTTGGTGCATAGTCATTAATAGCATAATTCAAATACTGGGGAAAATTAAAGTTTTGATTGTGTTACTTCACATACAAGAGTTCTATGCAAATGTTACCACACCAGTGTTTGAACATACATTTGGCTTTGGGACATGTTTGAAACTTTAAATCATTAAGTTACTTTTCATTTGTTTTCGTATAATAATGTGCTGAAGTGATCATATTTTTGCCTGGATAAATATTTTAGTCGCTCTCTGGTCTATAATAGCATAGTTCTTGAAAGAGGAAATACTGAAAAACTTCTGGCTTTAGGAAAAATCCTATGTTTATTTGTAAACAAAAAGAAATCAAAATTCTTGGTAGAATTATTTACAGAAAAGTCTGCATATTTACTTTGCCAACTTCATTTTTGTAGGTTTGCTTGTAACAGTGTGCTGATGTGTTCATGTATGTTGCAGGACAAGTCCAGTGGACGGAACGCACACTACAAGCTCACCTCTACGGTGATGCTGTGGCTACAGACCACGCGGGAGGGCTCGGGGACCATGAACCTGGGGGGCAGTCTCACCAGACAGGTGGAGCAGGATTGCGCGGTCAGCGAGTCACACCTCGTAAACATCGGCAGACTTGTCGAGGTACAGGCGCCATGACGACGAAAATGTTCACTCCCAAACTTAGTCTTCACAAAGCCTAAACTTAAAATATCGACCAATGGAATTAGTTGTTTCATTTCAGCTTGGAATGTCAATATTTGTGTTCACAAGTGTGCCATGTTCATCAGAGATGTAGAGTGCTATGCTGCCGGGCCTGGCTAGGTCAGTTGGTATAGCGCTGGATTGACAATCCGGCGATCGTGAATTCGAGCCCCAGCCCGGCCACTAACTTGTGTGGGGATTGGTCATGAAATTATTCTTACGGTCATTCTCCCCCTACCTCTGATTCAAGTAGGGCATTGGTCAGTTACTGGCATAAGTATGTGCACTTAGTACTGGTAAACTACTGAAATGGGCTAAGCTTGCCTAGGAAAAGTGTGAGTAGGTAAACTGACCGCCGTGATATGACTGAAATACTGTTAAAAACTGCGAAAAATCCAACAAACTAACAAACCGAGTCCTATGCTGCAGCAACCAAATGTTTGTATTTCATTTCTCAGCTAAGGCTGTAATATGGTTTGAAAATATAAAAAATTTAAATCTCTAGGATGCTGTAAGTTTGATTTTAACTATTTTGTTTTAACTTTAACTCATTGAAACCATTCAACTATTACAGGAGATGGAAAACAAAATACGCAGCACGCTGTACGAGATCTACTTCAGCAAGACGCGGGACATCGTGAACGGTCTGCGTTCCACCACACCACTGCAGGACGAGCGACAGAGACACAACCTTCAAAGTGACCTGATGTCTGCCCTCAAGTCCCGCCAAACCAACTCATAATAGCGGATTTTAGCATTATAGACATGTAAGTCACAGCCAAACCAACTCATAATAGTGGATTTTAGTATTATAGACATGTAAGCCATAGAACCTTCAAAGTGACCTGATGTCTGCCCTCAAATAGCAGGTTTTAGCATTATAGACATGTAAGTTATAGACAGAACCTTCAAAGTGATCTTATGTCCACCCTCAAATAGCAGGTATTAGCATAATAGACATGTAAGTCACAGACAGAACCTTCAAAGTGATCTTATATCCATTCTCAAATAGCAGGTTTTAGCATTATAGACATATAAGTCACATACAGAACCTTCAAAGTGATCTTATGTCCCTATTCAAATAGCAGGTTTTAGCATTATAGACATGTAAGTTACAGATAGGACCTTCAAACTGACCTGATGTCCACCATCAAATAGCAGGTTTTAGTATTATAGACATGTAAGTCACAGACAGAACCTTCAAAGTGATCTGATGTCCGCCCTTAAGTCCTGCCAAACCAACTCATAATAGCGGATTTTAGCATTATAGACATGTAAGTCATAGACAGAACCTTCAAAGTAACCTGATGTCCACCCTCAAATAGCAGGTTTAAGCATTATTATGCCCCCCTTCGAAGAAGTGGGGGTGTCTTGCTTTGCACCTGTCCGTCGGTCGGTCGGTCGGATGGTCGGTCTGTCCGTAGACCATTTCGTTTCCGCACGATATCTAGAGAACGCTTTGACCTACGATAATGACAGTTGGCATGGTGGTTACTTGGGAGGAAAGGAAGACGCCTATACATTTTGAGGTCAACAGGTCAAGGTCATCGTTGTTAAAAATAGAAAAACGGTTTCTGCTCAATAACTTGAGAACACATCGAGATATTTTAATGAAACTTTATACATAGATACCTTATATCAAGACCTCGCTTGGAATTGCATATGGGGTGGGTGGGGTCAAGGTTAAGGTCACCGTAACTAAAAATAGAAAAACGGTCTCTGCTCAATAACTTGAGAACGCATCGAGATATTTTAATGAAACTTCATACATAGAAACCTTATATTGAGACCTCGCTTGGGATTGCATATAGGGTGGGTGGGGTCAAGGTCACCGTTACTAAAAATAGAAAAAAACGGTTTCCGCTCAATAACTTGAGAAGCCGCATAGAGATATTTTAATGAAACTTCATACATAGATACCTTATATTGAGACCTCGCTTGGGATTGCATATGGGATGGGTGTGGTCAAGGTCACCGTTACTAAAAATAGAAAAACGGTCTCTGCTCAATAATTTGAGAACGCATCGAGATATTTTAATGAAACTTCATACATAGAAACCTTATATTGAGACCTCGCTTGGGATTGCATATAGGGTGGGTGGGGTCAAGGTCACCGTTACTAAAAATAGAAAAAACGGTTTCCGCTCAATAACTTGAGAACGCATCGAGATATTTTAATGAAACTTCATACATATATACCTTATATCGAGACCTCGCTTGGGATTGCATATGGGTTGGGTGGGTCAAGGTCACCATTACTAAAAATAGAAAAATGGTTTCCGCTCAATAACTTTAGAATTCATCAAGATATTTTAATGAAACTTTGTACGTAGATACCATATATCGAGACCTCGCTTGGGATTGCATATGGGGTGGGTGGGGTCAAGATCAAGGTCACCATAACTAAAAATAGAAAAACGGTTTCTGCACAATAACTTAAGAACGCATCAAGATATTTTAATGAAACTTCATACATATATACCTTATATCGAAGCCTTGCTTGAGATTGCATATGGGGTGGGTGTGGTCAAGGTCAATGTGACAGTTACTAAATATAGAAAATGGTTTCCGCTTAATAATTTGAAAACGCGTCAAGATATTTTAATGAAACTTCATTCATAGATATCTTATATTAAGACCTCCCTTGGGATTGCATATAGGGTGGGTGGGGTCAAGGTCACCGTTACTAAAAATGGAAAAACGCTTTTCGCTCAATAACTTGCCAAGCATTGAGATATTTTAATGAAACTTCATACATAGATACCTTATATCGAGACCTCGCTTGGGATTGCATATGGGGTGGGTGGGGTCAAGTTCACCGTTGCTAAAAATAGAAAAACAGTTTCCGCTCAATAACTTGAGAACACATTGAGATATTTTAATGAAACTTCATACATAGATACCTTATATTGAGACCTCTCTTGGGATTTCATATGGGTGGGTGGGGTCAAGGTCACCATTACTAAAAATAGAAAAACGGTTTGCGCTTACTAACTTGAGAAGGTAACAAGATATTTTAATTAAACTGCATACATAGATACCACATATCGAGACCTCGCTTGGGATGTAAGTCATAGCCAAACCAACTCATAATAGCGGACTTCAGCATTACAGACATTTAAGTCACAGACAGAACCTTCAAAGTGATCTGATGTCCGCCCTTAAGTCCCGCCAAACCAACTCATAATAACGGGTTTTAGCATTATAAAAGCGCCTACAAAATCAACGGAAACAGATATACAAAATCACGCTTTCCAATGAAAACAGCTATTTGTTTTTCGAGAATATATGTGTTAGTGTTGACATATTGGGGGCTGTGCCCTTGTTACTTGCCCACTGCTTAACTGCTGCACTGTCATGGCCCCAACTCATAATCATGTTTAAGCGTTTTAGACATGCAAGTCACAGAAATATCCAGATATTTATATTAAACTATAGGTATTGATGTTAATGCTCACAAATTAATTAGTGGCAGGGTTGTTGTTACGTGTCCATTCATATAAATTCTGCTCCTTTATCAGCCTTAGTCTTTAAATTAATTACAATTTTGGTGTTGTTATCTTGATTTTGTTTTATTTCAAGTTTTTTGTGTGTGGGCAAAGTTGCATGTATAGTAAAATTAAAAACATTCTTATTTATTGCCTGAACTTTTGAAGTAATAAAGTAATTAGGGAAGATTTGTTCGCTTCAGCAATTCGTAAGTTAAGGTGAAGTCTTGCAATTTTAAATCCTTACCCTGTTTCTGAAGAATTATTGTGTGTGTTTATGCTTTCAAACATTGGTACCAGTGATAAGCAAGTGTGCACTGTTGAATGTTTAAGAAATAGGAGGTATTATCTCATGTAATTAATTAGCCACCTGATGCATTCCATTTCAGTGTCCAATTGACTGTATATCTTGCAATATGTGGTAGAGATTTCATCATAACATTGAACGAGCCGGAACATCTTCTACGCCCTCCCCCTCCAGCCTAGGCCGCAGCTGAGCTGACAACTTCCATTGGACCGTACACTCAGGTTGCAGAGAAATTGGCTTCCTTCAGAAACATTAACCATGTTTTGTTATCACATCAGTTTAATTTTAGGACGAATGGTTACTAAATGGCATTTTATAACTCTTAAAGGTTGATGGCTTATAATTGCTCGACTATATTGGAACAAATCTTCTTTTTGCAAATATTTTATTTCTGCTCATTTCCGTAATTCTTTTTCAAATGGCCTGAAAAAAAACTGTTAATGGGCTTATAAGGATGGGTTAAGTTATACAGTTTTATGTTTGTTTGTACATGTACAAATCTATGTAATTTTATTATTTGTTTATTTACAATTATGTCTAAACATTGCATTTAAATGTTCTTTTATTTTTCTTTTGTGAATTCATTAAGAATTTGATTAAGTACACATGTTTGGTCAATCAAAGGTTGATGTCAACCAGACGGTGCCCATGCAACTGATATCAGATTTCCTTTTGAAAAAGATAAACTCAGCAACTGAACGGAAAGTACTGGTATTTTAGCAACCATTGTGTCGTATGTTAACTGTTTTGTAATAATTATTGTCTCATTGTTTTAAAATTATTCAGGACTTGTTAATTTTAGATAAATATTGAAAATTAATGGTAATTTATTTATGTAGAATTATTTTGTAGTTGGTCAGTTTTGCAAAATGATTTATTTGAAGTTACAATTTCAGGACTTTAATTAAGATAAATATTGATACATCAGTGACTTATATATATAGAATAACTAATTAGTGAGTCTACTTGCAAAATGGTTTAAGTTACACTTTACATGAATTTTGCATTTATATTACATTTCATCAACTCCTATGCATTATTTCAGACCAACATTTTGGTAGAAATGATTTGCATTAGGAGCCTTAATGGATATAAAAAATAACGTTCATACATGTAGTAGGAAAATAACTGTAGTTCATAGACTTTACTGCTGATGACCTGAATTTCATTTATAAAGCATGAACTAATCAGGAAAATTATGCAAAATGTTAAACAAAGCAAGTTAAATACTGGTCTTTACATTTTGTTTAACAAAAAATACTTCCTTTTAGGAACAAAGCTGGTATATTACATGTTAATTGTTTCGCCTAGCAGTCGTACACATTGCTGTTGGGCAACTGTAATTTGTATCTGAATTTCAGAGCTCAATGAGTTGCATACATAGATGTACATTAAAAAGCCCCAACAATACCTTAGTACAAGTGGAAATAGCAAAACCATAATTTTTTAGTATCGGTCAAGTTAAAATTACGGATATTATGATTTCTATACTAGACATTAACTTGTTGTCATGGACTTTGCAAGTCTTTTCTGTAGTGGATGTACGCATAGTCTCAAATGAGTTCCAATTAGTGTTGGGTAGAATTCAAAAAGTAACATTCGTCTATAAGGGACGCTAGCAACATTCATATATAACGGATGTAAGCGTAGTCTCAAATAAGTTCCAATTAATAGTTTGGTGTAATGTGTCTACATTTGGTTGATTGAAACACTAGAGTGCTTTGAATATTTTTATGGTACTTGTTTATTTGTTATTGCCAATTATTACAAATTGTGTAACACTGTGCACTGTATATACATGCTGTGTTGATTCTGTGTACCGGTAATATGATTATGAATCATAATGTATAAGTAAAGTATTGAATAATTACTGTATTTGTTCTTGTATATTAAATCCTCAATACATTTATAAACTTCTTTGTGGTTAACACATTGTTCACATGAAATTTTTGTCCTCATTAATTACAAACCGTTGGTTTAAAATTCATTTAAGCTTTTTGTGTCGCCTGACTAGGGGTTACTTATGTGGGCGGTGGCGTCCCCTTTCGCTTGTCTGGAGCATAACTCTTAAGACTATTGAGGGGAAGTGCAGTGCACAAGAACCGTTACTCTGCACCTCATACTTTTGGAGTTATTGCCTTTTGTTTATTTTCATACTTAATTTTTGTCCGGAGCATAGCTCTAAGACTATGAAAGCTATCAACTTGAAACTTCATAGGTAGATAGATCTCAGTGATGAGAATTGCAGTGCACAAGAACCGTTACTCTGCACCTCATACTTTCGGAGTTATTGCCCTTTTGTAAATTTTCATGCTTTTTTTGTGCCGCATTTTTGGTTTTAATAAGTCTTTTCTTTGCAATTACCCGGAGTGCAATGCATTTGAAGATTTCAATAAATCTGTTTAAAAAAATTTGAGTGTTAACCTTAAGTGTTTCTTCATTTTGATCCACGTAAGCTATCCGGCATCAGGCGACACATCCGACTCGCGGAGTTCTAGTCTTTTATGAGAACTGTTAAAATACATTTGGCATCTATTCTGGTAAGTTTGTGTCCTCTAACAAGTTTGTGTTTGAAACTCGGACGTCATTAACGATTCAATGACTCAATGTCTCATGTCCCAATTCTACGCACATTTTGCACGAAGAATATCCCAACACATATGAGCAAATACATGCATGAATTATAAGTTTATATTGTAAATAACAATATTTTTTCAGTGAAATGCATTTATTATGCACCGTTTTTAACTAAGTACACTTATATAAATAGTTGGTAACATTGAACTGGTTAAAAAGCATTCCATTATCTTTCAATTTTTGTAATGCAAACATATATTGAACAGCATTAAAACAAAACCATCACTTGAAAACATAAAATTCAGTGACAGGGTCTTGCCTTGTGACATCATCTAAAGTTAAAATAAATAATAAAGTTAGTCATAAAATTCAGCGACAGGGTCTTGCCTTGTGACATCATCTAAAGTTAAAATAAATAATAAAGTTAGTCATAAAATTCAGCGACAGGGTCTTGCCTTGTGACGTCATCTAAAATTAAAATAAATAATAAAGTCTCAAAATTCAGCGACAGGGTCTTGCCTTGTGACGTCATCTAAAGTTAAAATAAATAATAAAGTTAGTCATAAAATTCAGCGACGGGGTCTTGCCTTGTTACATCATCTAAAGTTAAAATTAATAATAAAGTTAGTCATAAAATTCAGCGACAGGGTCTTTCCTTGTGACATCATCTAAAGTTAAAATAAATAATAAAGTTAGTCATAAAATTCAGTGACAGGGTCTTGCCTTGTTACATCATCTAAAGTTAAAATTAATAATAAAGTTAGTCATAAAATTCAGCGACAGGGTCTTGCCTTGTGACATCATCTAAAGTTAAAATTAATAATAAAGTTAGTCATAAAATTCAGCGACAGGGTCTTGCCTTGTGACATCATCTAAAGTTAAAATAAATAATAGTCTTAAAATTCAGCGACAGGGTCTTGCCTTGAGACGTCATCTAAAGTTAAACTAAATAATAAAGTTAGTCATAAAATTCAGCGACAGGGTCTTGTCTTGTGACATCATCTAAAGTTAAAATTAATAATAAAGTTAGTCATAAAATTCAGCGACAGGGTCTTGCCTTGTTACATCATCTAAAGTTAAAATTAATAATAAAGTTAGTCATAAAATTCAGCGACAGGGTCTTGCCTTGTGACATCATCTAAAGTTAACATAAATAATAAAGTTAGTCATAAAATTCAGCGACAGGGTCTTGCCTTGTGACATCATCTCAAGTTAAAATAAATAATAAAGTTAGTCATAAAATTCAGTGACAGGGTCTTACCTTGTGACATCATCGAAAGTTGCACACAAACTTGTTGGAATTCGAAAAAGGTCAAAGCGTTATTGGATCACGCTCATGTTTATGCAAGATTACACATTTTCATAGCGTGTTTACTGTTTTGTTACTTTAACTTGGAATAGTGAGTTTACTGACCAACCTATTTAAATGTGTCGATTAATTTCCAAACTTGCAGGTGTAGAGGCTATAAAGCTGGCTGCATTAATTTTTTTTATCGTATTACTACAGCCAAATCCTTCGGATAACAACCCTTTGTATAAATTTAAGCTTTATCCAGTAACTATTTTTATCACACGTTTATTCGATCTTTATTTTCAGAACACTATATATTTCAATGTACCAAATTCTGACGTTGAAAGTAAACAACAAGATTATGTGTTTGATAAACACACATGCCCCCATTTGGTGCAGGGTAGCCCATTTCTTAGTCTAAATTAAGTCAAGGTCAAAGTGAGGTTGGGTGATATGGGTGGATTGGGAAAGGTCATAAGTAAAAACTGTGTAAATATCTAAGTGTTGTAGTAAGCGGTGTTGGTGCTAGATGAAACGGTAAAATCTAGTTAACCAAGAACTGGCACTTTTGAATTATTATAAGTGCAAATTAGTTCAAGGTCAAGGTGAAGTTGGGTGATGTGGGTGGATTGGGGATGGTCATAAGCAACAACTGTGTAAGAATACAAGTGTTGTAGCCAGTGGTGTTGGTGCTAGACGAAATGGTAAAATCTAGTTAACCAAGAAACAGCCCAGTTGAATTAGTGCAAATTAGGTCAAGGCCAAGGTCAAAGTGAGGTTGGGTGATATGGATGGGTGGATTGGGAACGGTCATAAGTAACAACTGTGTAAATATCTAAGTGTTGTAATAAGCGGTTTTAGTGCTAGACGAAACGGTAAAATCTAGTTAACCAAGAAATGGCACTTTTGAATTATTATTAAGTCCACATTAGGTCAAGGTCAAAGTGAGGTTGGGTGATATGGGTGGATAGGGAATGTTCATAAGCAGCAACTGTGTAAGTATCAAAGTGCTGTAGTAAGCAGTGTTGGTGCTAGACGAAACGGTAAAATCTACTTAACCTTGTCACGGACAGACGGACAGGACGATCACTAAGTGCCTCCTGCATCAAGGTGCCGGGGGCATAAAAAACCCAGTGTTAAAAATAGGAAACCAAAGCTATTTCTTATTTTTGACATATTTTCACGTCGTTTACATGATTTATTAGCACAGAATAATAGTATAAATATAATATTATGTGAGGTCTGGATAAAGATCAAGTTTTTATTTCATGCTATGCGGTGAATGAGTGGAGAATACAAGTGAATGATAACCCAATCATTACACTCTAGGTCGAGTGAAATGATAACGTTTGATCATTTCACTCTTGGTTATATGGAACTACTTTTAACTTAGTTTTTATGCTTAATTTTTGAAAGTATGTGAATACCCTTATCGTCAGTGTAAACATTGGCCTTTTTAAACAACAAAAAACACATAATAATATTAAATACAAATATAATTAAGCGACAACAACGCAGTAAAAGTGGCGCTATTTTCCCACCACAACAGTGATCAACAATTTTGTAATCATAATGACGTCACATTTATGACGTCATAATACACAAAACGTGTGACGCTTCAGCATATCTCGCGCATTTTTTAAAATTTATTGTTCAAAAGCATGAAATAAAAAGAAAATATGTTTAATACAGTGTAAGATCGTATTTTATTTCATTCGTGGTCATAGAAACTAGATATTTTCACTCGTGGCTGCGCACTCATGAAATATTGTTTCTATGACCACTCATGAAATAAAATACGATATAACACTGCATTAAACAAATATCCTCTATAACATGCTCGGCTCGAAACAGGATAGCACTCGGCAAGCCTCGCGCTACCATGTTTCTCAGCCTCGCATGATAAACTTGATTTAAGTTTATCATGCTCGACTCGAAACAGGATAGCGCGATAATATTCTCTATAATTGTATTCAAGATTTGTTGAACATGATATATCTGACAAGACTACACAACAAACCAATGAACTAACGAAAATCACATTCACATCATTTCACTGTTAATAAAATACAACAAATGAAAAATTAACAATTTTATTAAACAATTATATAACACAAAGATTCAGAAATGTTTGTTTAAAAACGTGTATATATGTAAAAAAACACTAAATTACAACGCTTTAAATGAAATGAAATTGCTGCTTTACAGGCATTCTGCATACGAGGCGCATCGTGAGAAACCCGGCCTTAATGCACGTGCGTAAAGTGTCATCCTGGATTAGCCTGTGCAGTCCGCACAGGCTAATCCAGGTTGGCTCTTTCCGCTTTTATGGTATTTTCTGTTTCAAGGAAGTCTCTTCTAAACATAAATCCACAGTATACAGAAAGTGCCGTCCTGGAGTAGCCTGTGCGGACTGCACAGGCTTATCCGGGACGACACTTTACGCACATGCATTAAACCCGGTTTTCCCACGACGCGCCTCATATAAAATAAATGGTCTTGGGGACCCATCAGGCCTGGGGTCGTATTCCAGAAACATCTTATGTAAAATCTTATCCTTAGCCTTAAAATCGTCATTTTTCTTTAGCATAGTATTCCATGTGTAAATGAAATTCCGCCTAGTGGACACTTATTATCATCTGTATATTAACTATTATTTAGTTAACTGTAATTAAATTAATTACTTTATATGTAGTTAAAATAATATTACATAATACAAATTGGAACTTAAGTGAAAATATTTAAAGGTTAACTTAATATATTTCTGGAATACGGGACCAAATCAACACATTTATCTCCAATTCTCCGTGTTAGAAACCTTTTATATAATTATACATGTATGTTCAAGTAACTGCATGAATAGAGCTGTTATATAAACCTCTAACACATTGTATGTAAATAAATATCGTATACATGCTGAACAATGACCAGTCCTTGTTTTGTAATCTATGTAATTTAAACAATCCCATTTGATTTCTGCTGCAATACAGACTTGGTTGTTTCTTCACCATGCTGCAAAATTTTCTTCGGTATCAATGACATGAACAACTTCACCTGAAAGAAACAACATCTAGTTCAATGTCACTTTATCTGCCAGTAGACATTACATGGAATTGAATGTTTCCTACTTTTCAACAACATGTGTGGACTGTTGAAATAAAACTTGAGAATTATAAAAAAAACTGCACAAAAGAGAATGACTAATCGTCACTGCTTTTCATGAAAACAATAACAGGAACTACTGAAAATTCTAGTTGAAATTTCAATATAACAAATAAGTGAGTTCAAGAGAACAAAGTTAAGCTGTTAATAGATTAAGTTATAAACTTTAGAATAAAAACAGGGCGGCCACTACAATTCTAAAGTAAAATTCCCTGATATTTCCCTGTCCTTTACCTGACCAGAATGTGACGTTCCCTGACATTTATTACCAGATTCCTGGTGCAATTAGTGCAAAGCAGTAACATTATATGGCCAACATTCCTCCCATCTATTTTTACTTCAACATGATTATTTTACTGTAGAAACAGACCAATATTTACAATATTCTGTATCTCACTGTTTCAATGTTGACTCATTTTCTTTCACTTTTGGTCAAAATCCCTGAATTTTTCTTGATTTATCCAGATTTTCATATTGCCTGTTATTTCCCTGCACTTGTTCCGCTTTCCACAGTCCCTGAAATATTCCTTCTAACACACGCACCTGATCAGCTGGCTCAAAGCTGTTGAAGAGGGGAGGTAACTTGTCCCGACTGAGGTTGCCTCCCTTGATGATCTCCTCCAGGACTGCCAGGTGGTTGCTAGGGTTCATCAGCTGCATGGATACTGACAGGCACTCTTCACCATTGTACGCCTGCAACCGTAGCATGGGACATTACCTTTGAAAAATATGATAAAACTATAAAAACAATGTATACATGTAACTAAAAAGCAGTTGGCTAGTGAAAAGGCCTTATGCACCTGCATTATCCACAAAGCTCCTCAGTGAAAACTTAAGGACATTTTTTAAAATCATGAAATACCTTAAAGTATGTGGCTAATTTTTTAAAGTACACTGTGTCTTAAATGGTCGAAATCATTTGTGGCGTGTCATGGGAAAACCGGTCCGCACAGGCTAATCTGGGAGATGACATTTTCCGCTTTTATGGTATTTTCTGTTTCAAGGAAGTCTCTTCTAAACATAAATCCACTGTGAGCGGAAAGTGCCGTCCCGGATTAACCTGTGCGGACTGCACAGGCTAATCCGGGACGACACTTTATGCACATGCATTGAGACCAGTTTTTCCACGACGCGCCTCATTTAAAGACTTTAATCAACAGATACTTCTTATTTTACCAAATTTCAAATATAACATATTTATATTCGCACAGAAAATTAAATTGAAATTTTTCCCTTAAATATGACTTATAGTTAAGATTATCCTTAGGATATTTGTGGAAATGGCCCCTGACCTTGCCCAAGGCAGCTCATAACCCCAATGTGTTTAGCGCAAGTAATAAGTTGTACAGCATAATGTGACAATTTGCCATATCTCTCAAAAATAAAGAATCCGTTAAAAGATTCATATGAATTCATATTCCCTGACTTTTCCCTATCGTCCACAGTCAGTGTCTACCCTGAAATGTTCCTCTTACACGTATCACACACACCTGGTCTGCAGTATCCTCTACACTGTAGACCTGCAACCATAGAATGGGACATAAAAGGGTGCCGGGCCGGCTAGCTCAGTTGGTAGAGTGCTGGACTACAAATCAGAGGATCGCGGGTTTGATTCCCAGCCTGGCCACATAACTTGTGTGGGGATTGGTCATGAAATTATTTATACGGCCATTCTCCCCTTACCTCTGATTCAATTAGGGCAGTTGTCAGTTACTGGCACAAGTATGTGCACTAAGAACTGGTAAACCAGCTTACCCAGGAAAAGTGTGAGTAGGTTAACTGACCGCAGTTATATGACTGAAATACTGTTGAATACGGCTAAAAATCCAAACAAACAAACAAACCATAGAATGGGATATACAAGGGACATTATCACTGACAATCATGACAACAGGCCCATAGTGGCTCTGGGTCCCTCACAGTCAGTCTCAGAGACTTGTACTGAATATCTAACCCCAAACAGGGTCTTTTATCTGGGGATTTTGGGGTGAAAATTCAGTGGATTTCCCTGGCAAAAACTGTGACATTTTACCCAAAATGAAAATTACATGTACCTTAGACATTAACATTAAACACTTATTTTGATGATTTGATTTTATCTGTAAAGTAATACTGAACCATTAATATGCATGGAAACTGACAGGCCACCTTTTGCATTGTACACCTGCAACCATATCATGTGACATTTCAAGGACTAGCACACCTACATTGTATACTTGACTAATCCCATGACACCCGTTGGTGACAAATTATTAACAAAAAGGTACGACCGGTAACAAATTAACAAATTAATCAATGTGACAAATTAATGTTTTAAGTGCCATCAGTACTGAATGTCTTTATAGCAAAGTGGATTAGTACAAATTCTGTTGATTAGTTACCGCATATTTTACCGCTTTGTCACATATTGAGATATTCGACAAGTTATTTTTTTCCCTATATAATATATATTATATTTTCATTATATGTTGTTTTTGCATATTCATGAGTCATGACTTGCAATATATTTATATATATTTATAATATTTTATTATTATTAATGTCATTTTATTGGTTAATGAGTTATGTATGTACCTTAAATATATCAATATAAATACGAATATTGGAAAATGGCTATCAATTTACATGACAACACTTCACAAAATCATAATTGTAATATTTATCTTATGACAGTTTACCTGATGAAACCAGCCTGAGGGTATAACTATCTTATGACAGTTTACCTGATGAAACCAGCCTGAGGGTATAACTATCTTATGACAGTTTACCTGATGAAACCAGCCTGAGGGTATAATTATCTTATGACAGTTTACCTGATGAAACCAGCCTGAGGGTATAACTATCTTATGACAGTTTACCTGATGAAACCAGCCTGAGGGTATAATTATCTTATGACAGTTTACCTGATGAAACCAGCCTGAGGGTATAACTATCTTATGACAGTTTACCTGATGAAACCAGCCTGAGTGTATAACTATCTTATGACAGTTTACCTGATGAAACCAGCCAGAGGGTATAACTATCAGCTCCCCCCTGTTCTGCACCACTTCCAAGTATGACGCCTTGCTGAACAGCAGATAGCGGTCTCCATCCGCATCGAAGGCATCCACTTCACTGAAACCAAACAGTGACAAAACCATCAGTAATGACGGGTAATACTGCAAAAGTGCCAATATAGACAAGTACCATACAAGATATTATCTTCTGTTCCGATCCATTTTCTGAACGTGCAAATTATTTGTAACTTTATAATTATGTTCTGTATACTCGTATGTGTCTGAGAAATAATATGTGGCGCGTCGTGAGAAAACCGGTCTCAGTGCATGTGCGTAAAGTGTCGTCCCGGATTAGCCTGTGCAGTCCGCACAGGCTAATCCAGGACGGCACTGTCCGCTTGTATGGTATTTTCTGTTTCAAGGAAGTCTCTTCTAAACATAAATCCACTGTAGGCGGAATGTGCCGTCCTAGATTAGCCTGTGTGGACTGCACAGGCTTATCCGGGACGATACTTTACGCACATGCATTAAGTCTGGTTTTCCCACGACGCGGCTCATATATGTTTAAACCAAAGGGCCATAAGGGAAAGGCTGTGGAGAGTAAAGATCATTGGTTATCTTTCAAGTAAATTAATATTAATGTATATAATAAGATGAATTTATTGAGATGCATTGTATTATTTACAGTCAATCAGTTTATTAAATTCACTCATGTAAATGCTCGTATGATCTTGCAAAAATGTTATAAAGTATCAAATATATAAGATGAATATTTCACATTGGCGCTATTCTGCCTTGTGTGACAACAGTGAATTATATGTGTTTACTCAACTCATTGTCTAGAAAAGCTATTCTAAAAATATGCTTTCAAAGGTGATAAGAAAATTTGAAAGTCTGAAAACTGTGCAAAACCAATTGTGATAAGTGGGCCCAATAATGCTTTAAACATTGTAAAGCTCAATTTTGAATAGGAACCCTATTTATTTTATTACACCGAACAATCCCGTATCATTTGCGTACCGGGCGACATAGCAGTAGCGGGCGATATTGCCGGGCGACATATCAAATTGTTGCCCGCTGCAGTTTATATGCATTATATAGACAAATAATCAAGTGAGGTATAATAATAATACATTATGGACCTTTATACACAACATGTACAGCATACATAACATTGTAAAATAAATAACAATACACACAAAAAATAAATAAATAAACAAGGCCAACAAGATACATTAAACACTATGAATAAAATCATAAATGTGGCTATTGAAACAGAAACTACAGCTTACTGTACATTATTTATGAAGGAGCATTGTGGTGATTGAACTCTACTTTTCCATCCAATGCTCTCTATCCATAAAAGGAGTTTCTGAGGATTTTTGATAAATATACACAATAAAATTTCCAAAGCATGTGCATTAATATCATTTAATGATACTAATATGTTTAATATAAATACTTTTCATCTATGCCATTAAATTCTGCACATTCTCTAACTAAACATGTACTTCCTCACCATGCCCTCTACACTGTTTCATTGCAATACCCCCATACCCACAAGAAAATAAAACAAAGGGCCAGAACTCAATAAATATTTCAGAGAGTTATGGTTTGTACTTTCTCTTGCTGTTCTCTATCATTGCATGAAGTTTCATTTGCATCACTGTATCTGTAATGAAGTTATAATTCACATAGGAAAAAAAAGAATAAGAATAAACAAAGGGAAATAACTCCATCAATACTGAAGAGAGTAACATAACGCACATCACAGTGTTTTTTTCACCGTTGGGGGGAAGGTGGCGGGGCCCTTCAGATGGGGAAGTTTATGGCAAAAGGGGATTTTTTTTAAAGAAAGGCATTATTACGTTTTTATATTTCACTTTGTTATAAAACATTGTTATAGATTGTTTTGCTACAACTGATAACTAAGAATTGGCACAAACTTGGTTTGATGAAAAATTGCTGGGTTTGTTTACGAACATTCCGCTATCTTAGTCAATTTTCGTCTAACAATACCCTCTGTAATGACATGAAGTTTCATTCAAATTTCTTTGATACTTTTTGACATACCCAGTGTGTACCACACAAAATGTGGAACAGACAGATGGACAGTGTGATCATCAATAATTCATGTCTACATACTCAGGCCCACACTCTTGAAGTACCTTCAGAGTGCATACAAAACCTAAGCAAGGCTCGCACAGCCATTCGCCAAATAAGCCAATACAAATTTCACTATTTGGCTTAAACATATATCCATTTGGCTACAACTTTTTATTCATAGAACCCTATAAATTCCCAAAATGAGTAGCATGTCAACAAAGTATGGCTAATTTAGATAAATCAATGTTTAAGCCAGAGGGAGCCCAGCTAAGAACTTTTTCCTACAAAATGTTCTTATAATTAACATGTACATTACCGTAAAACAGTGTGTGTTACGCATGGTCATGTATAATGCGCACCTCATTTTTAGAGTGGAAAATGGGAACAAAATATTTTGAGTCAAAATTAGGTTGAAAGTATGTGCTGTGGAGTTTTGCAGTCGTTTTTTAACAAAACATACGTTACAACATAGATCGAGATGTAAAAGCTGCAGTGAGACCTGTTGTACTTTCTACATTCTAAAGGGAAGCCACATTTGAGATTAGGTACTATATATAGGTACTGGTCCTGTCCTGGAGGGAACAGCTTGTAACAGAATGCAAATAACATGGTTAATGTAAGTTAACAGAGAGCAAATAACATGGTTAATGTAAGTTAACAGAGAGCAAATAACATGGTTAATGTAAGTTAACAGACAGCAAATAACATGGTTAATGTAAGTACACTGCAACTTTATTATATCGTGATTCGCTGGATTCATGGATCACGACATAGCCAGATCATTCATGTACATATACTGGATTTATTTATGAAAGTCGAGTAATTGGAAAATTATTATTGAACATGAACAAGAAATCGGGATCCACGGTCAATTCATGATACATAGGAAATTATGGATTGCGATATAACGGAGCTACAATGCATCAATGTTTCAACACAAAATGCTTTAGCATCGATTTCATATTGTCTTGCCAAATTATTTCAAAACATGAACTGTAGTTTTGTCCTTAGCATTGACTTTAAACCAACACCAGCTGAGCAAAACTGTCATAAACTCTTATAACTTTAGTTTAATTGTATGTCCTCGGCAAATAGTGTGTTTTTTATGATAGATCAGGTGAAAATTTGAATTTTAGCTAAGTAAGAACTGAAACCTATAAAACATCATTACCAGCCAAGTTTTCCACGTCAGTGAATAATGAAGGTTTAAGCCATTCAGTACCTCAGTAACTCAAATTTTCAAAATGCTACTACCTTCCAATGTTTTGACATCAGAAAATAATTTAAATTTAAAGCTCTTTAGTAGTAAACTAGATACTTACCGGTAAATCATCAAATGCGCAATACTACCATCCAATATTTCTACCCTAGAAAGTTAATTTCTAACTGTACAGCAAGCAACAAGCTCTCGTCACTACCTTCCAGTGTTTCGAGCCCCAGATGACTGCGTTCACAGCGGTCCAGTTGTAGGGGTCCATGTGCAGGATGGACCGCGAGCTCTGGCTGCCCCACAGCAGCATCGAGTCCCATGGACGTATCTCCGACGGAAACAGAGAGAAGAAATTCTCATCCAAAATGTACTGAAATGTAAACAATATTTTGTATTTTAATTGCAGACCAAGGTAGTATCTCTCACTGAAACAAGCTGCAAGAATTCTCATCTAAAATATATTGAGATGAAACACCAACAAGCGAATCAAATACAGTTGTTTGTTTAACTGAAATAAATTGAGAATTTCTTGAAAACATGCTTGGTATTAAATTACAAGGCTTCATAATCATAATTTAAGCTTTCTAAATTGTAAATACTAGGGATAGCAGTACTATTCGAATATTCGATTGAATGGTCGCCATTCGAATAGTAAAAACACCATTCGAATATCCGCAAATTTTTATTGCGGTTTAAAATCCAATACTTTTCTGATCGTAGAGAGTATTATTCTGTCCACATAAAGGCAGTATTTCACTAATAGATACCTAATACCATGTTTTCACTAAAATGGTCCCGTGTCAGACCGAAAGATATTGAATATATGGGTCTGTGTCAGTCTCCACGCGTCTAGTCGCCAGTAATACACATTTACATCCACCAGTAGGAAACCACAACTGTTTATTGTTTATAACAACTACCATTTAGACTTCTGAAGAGTAACAACTAATAAATTAAAGAATTGCAATCACACATTTAGCAGTCATTATAATTGAGAAACGACGCTCTAATTTGCTAAAAAACTAGTGCTTATCGGAGCGATGTGTGATGTTTTGACAACTGTTTTTTTGTTTAAAAGAACAATTTAATTGAGTCCTGAAGTTGTTATTGCTTTTGTACTGTGCAATTTATGCATTAATTAGAAAGCGCAATTTGTTAATGAAGATACGATTGTACTGGCTATTCAGCATGACTAACATGTCATAAAAAAGTAACGATTATGTCATGTAGGCCACAAAGTTTACAGTAGTTAATACAAAAATTTGTAAGTACAAACATTAACAAACGAATTTCAAAGTCTCACATTTGACCCCACAAAAGCCCGCAGGGCTGGGTTCTGAATAAGGAAGAGCTCATCCTCCATGTACGCCCAGCTGGTCGGCCCGGACGTCAGGCCTAGCAGCGTGATGAAGTCTTCCAATGGTTTCACATGAGCAACACTCTCGTTCAGACGACCCTGATAACAGATTTGTTTCGTTAAAGGCCAATTTTAGATAAATCAAGGGCCATGCAGTTCATGGCGCAATTTGGTTGATCATCGAACTAGGTATCATAACCTCAAACATTTTCCTCGAGTTTGATGAAGATCGAATGAAAAATGTTGGACTTAGAGAGCGGAAACAGATAAAAAAGGCTAATTTTAGATAAATCAAGGGTCTCCACAACTCCTGGGGCGATTTGGCTGATAATCAAACTTATCTGAGATATTATACCCACAAACATTTTTATGAACTATGGTAAAGATCTGTTGGAAACTGATGGACTTAGAGAGGAAACTTATGTGGTTACCGACCGACCCAACTACCGACATTTGCAAACCAATATACCCCGCCATCTTTGATGGGGGCATCATTATGATTGTATAACTGAAACAAATTGTTGTACGTATCATGTTTAAACACATTTTTTCATTATCTTCATTTGTTTAACAGTGTATATCAAGTTTTTTATATGTGGCACACAGGTTACAAATTATGGTGTCTGACAACTGATTCAGATGGTTCACATACCTAGTCTGTTAGTACAAAGTATTAGATTCTTTACACAGAAGCTGTCTCAGTCTATATACAGCTGTATTGTGACAATATTTCTACCATCTTGACTACAGTATTTAAATGTTTAAAATATACTTTGAAATGGAAAGTTCACTTTTTACGGTTTTGCAGCCTGATGGTTAGCATAATTTATTCAAATATTCCAAAATTGGCAGTATACATGTAACAAATAATAAATGAGATTGATTTTCTTCTCTTTTAAGTTACCATCTGTAAATAATAATTCTTTAAACATCCATTAGCAGCTACTTCATATCACACCCAAAATGCCATACCTTCACAATTCGCATCAATACGTTCTGTGAGCCATAATGTTTCAGCATGAACTCTTTGCTCCATGTGCGATATGCCTCCCAAAATGGAACGATGTCTGTGATAATGACAGGCCTGAAAGAATTAAATGCTAGTTTACACTTAATTATAGAAACTACATTCAATTCCGAACTGACAATAACAAAAAATGACATTTTAATTCACCCAAACTACTTTTTGTAAGGTCCAATGTCTTCCAACAAAGCAATCTCTGCATGTTGGCTTTTGTTATGGTCAAATCAGGTGAGACTTAATAAACAAATATAATTTAACAATAATATATTAATAAAAAAATAATATGATTGACAGATACAAAACATCAACTTTATTTCTACAAACATAGCCAATTGCATCTCCTGTACCAGTTAGTGACAACTAAATACACACAATATTCAAGACCATGTACATTCTAATAAAAAAACTCAAATAAAAGATTTAAAAAAAACTGACAAAATAAAAGACTGTCAAACTTATAATATGAACAATATATTCCTTTTTATTTGGAACTAAGGTTTATATGAGGCGTGTCGTAGGAAAACCGGTCTTAATGCATGTGCGTAAAGTGTCGTCCCGGATTAGCCTGTGCAGTCCGCACAGGCTAATCAGGGATGGCACTTTCTGCCTATAGTGGATTTATGTTTAGAAGAGACCTCCTTGAAACAGAAAATACCATAAAAGCGGAAAGTGCCATCCCCAATAAGCCTGTGCGGACTGCACAGGCTGATCCGGGATGACACTTTAGGCACATGCATTAAGTCCGGTTTTCCCACGACACGCCTCATATTATCAAATATACATAATATTCACAACTGCCTCACCATTTTGCGTCATACAATTCCCTGAACTCCAATAGAGAGAGGAGTGATCTTTTCTCAATGCTATTCACAGACTGCGTATACCCATAATGCCTCAGCATGTATTCCCGCTGTTCTTGTAGGCCGTTATAATCCTGTACATATGGCTTTTTTGTAAAGCGAACAGAAACGCTTTTGTCGTCAGGGTGATATAGAGATTCTTCTTCGTAGAAAATAAAGGTAATTGCTACCACGGATAGTACTGCGACTGAAATGCGAACAGAAGGGATCTGCAAAGAACTCGGAAAAACAAATGAGTCGTGCCGTGGGAAACCCAGACTTAATTCATGTGCGTAAAGTGTTGACCCAGATTAGCCTGTGTTCTGTATTTTTTGTTTCAAGGAAGTCTCTTCTAACAATAAATCCACTGTAGGCGGAAAGTGTCGTCCCAGATTAGCCTGTGCGGACTGCACAGGCTAATCCGGGACGACACTTTATGCACATGCATTAAGTCTGGGTTTCCGACAACACGACTCAAATTATTTTGGTAAGTTAACTTGAAGTTAATTTGGTGTAGTCTAATAATCAGCAGTTAATACATTTTCTTGTATCTCTTGCATTTTGTATCTAAGATTCAGGAAAGACTGTTTGCATTTAAAATTGTGAAAATAACGCTTTACGAGGATGGTCAATAGGAATTATAGACATGTGGCTAAGACCTATGACATTAAAACAACTAAAAAGCTCACACAAAACTGTCAAACCACAAAGGGAAAGATGGCAGTCTGGATGTTCATATGTATAAAAATATTTATATGACTATTGAATAACATTGTTTGCATTTAGTAAAAAACTTTCATTCTAGTGTACTGTACATGGCATTTATAAACATTCATAATTTTAATTACAAGTGAAGTATTACCAATGAATATAATGAAGGGTCTAAGAGGGGACAGAATGTGTACACCATTTATGTACGCCAAGTCCCAAAAGCGGCTCTTCAACTTCTTGGAGCGGTACTGATGAAGACGATGATTGCGCTGCTCTGAGAACCTGCGTGTGGTGGGCGGCTTGTAGCCATTGTACCTGGAGACTCGCTTCATCCTATACAAAACCTCTAAGAAATAAGGATAGCCGTTAAACTGATGAATGCTGTGCTTTGTCAAATGATGGGAATGAAAGTATGTGAAGACATTTTTTTAGGTTTTATATGATAGCCTTTATAAATTTGATACTTTCTCATCCTAATTATGCACCCCTGGGCTCTAACAACCTGTAAGGAACAAAGTATCAGTAAAATTGGTGAATGCTGCCTAATACCTTATAATTTGCTTGTCACATGATGGGAATCAAAATCAGATGGGCAGAGATACAGTAAAATTATAAAAGTTTAATTTGACAGCCAAAATTTTTGATGGAGCGGACTGTGGTATTGTCTTAATAATATCAGAATTTTGAAGAACTATTTTTGTAATCACAATGGAATGTATGTGAAAATACATAATTTTTTTTAGGTTTTTAGCTATTCCATTTTGGGAGTCGCTTAAACATGAGGCGTGTTGTGGAAACCAGGGCTTAATACATCTGCGTAAAGTATCTTTCCATGATCCGAGATGAAACCTTAAGCAAATGATTTAAGTCCGAGTTTCCCACGACACGCCTAATATGTGGTCTAAAAACAGTGAATGTTCAAAAAACAAATGACATCTTTGAAGAAGATATATTGTTTTACTTATATCAGAATTGTGAACAAAATTATTCAGGGACATGCAGCTAGTTTGTGAAGAGGCCATATTTCTTTATGCATTTGTTTATTTTTGTAACTATAACGAAATGCACATCAGGGATTTCAAGTGACCCCTGGCCACTAATGGATTTTGGACTTTAGCAGGAAGACCTTGTGGTCACTAATGGAATTGGACTTTAGCAGGACGACCTTGTGGTCACTAATGGATTTTGGACTTTAGCAGGAAGACCTTGTGGTCACTAATGGATTTTGGACTTTAGCAGGAAGACCTTGTCGTCACTAATGGCTTTTGGTCTTTAGCAGGAAGACCTTGTGGTCACTAATGGATTTTGGACTTTAGCAGCAACACCTTGTGGTCAGTAATGGATTTTGGACTTAAGCAGCAAGACCTTGTCGTCACTAATGGATTTTGGACTTTGGCAGGAAGACCTTGAAGTCACTGATGGATTTTGGACTTTAGCAGCAAGACCTTGTGGCCACTAATGGATTTTGGACTTTAGAAGGAAGACCTTGTCGTCGCTAATGGATTTTGGACTTAAGCAGGAAGACCTTGTCGTCACTAATGGATTTTGGACTTTAGCACGAAGACCTTGTGGCCACTAATGGATTTTGGACTTTAGCAGGAAGACCTTGTCGTTACTAATGGATTTTGGACTTTAGCAGGAAAACCTTGTGGCCACTAATGGATTTTGGACTTTAGCAGGAAGACCTTGTGGCCACTAATGGATTTTGGACTTTAGCAGGAAGACCTTGTGGCCACTAATGGATTTTGGACTTTAGCAGGAAGACCTTGTGGCCACTAATGGATTTTGGACTTTAGCAGGAAGACCTTGTCGTCACTAATGGATTTTGGACTTTAGCAGGAAGACCTTGTGGTCACTAATGGATTTTGGACTTTAGCAGGAAGACCTTGTGGCCACTAATGGATTTTGGACTTTAGCAGAGAAGACCTTGTCGTCACTAATGGATTTTGGACTTTAGCAGGAAGATTTTGTCGTCACTAATGGATTTTGGACTTTAGCAGGAAGACATTGTGGCCACTAATGGATTTTGGACTTTAGCAGGAAGACCTTGTTGTCACTAATGGATTTTGGACTTTAGCAGGAAGACCTTGTGGTCACTAATGGAGTTTGGATTTTAGCAGGAAGACCTTGTCGTCACTAATGGATTTTGGACTTTAGCAGGAAGACCTTGTCGTCACTAATGGCTTTTGGACTTTAGCAGGAAGACCTTGTGGCCACTAAAGGCTTTTGGACTTTAGCAGGAAGACCTTGTGGTCACTAATGGATTTTAGACTATTGCAGGAAGACCTTGTGGTCACTAATGGATTTTAGACTTTTGCAGGAAGACCTTGTGGTCACTAATGGATTTGAGACTTTTGCAGGAAGACCTTGTGGCCACTAATGGATTTTGGATTTTAGCAGGAAGACCATGTCGTCACTAATGGATTTTGGACTTCAGCAGGAAGACCTTGTCGTCACTAATGGCTTTTGGACTTTAGCAGGAAGACCTTGTGGCCACTAAAGGCTTTTGGACTTTAGCAGGAAGACCTTGTGGTCACTAATGGATTTTAGACTATTGCAGGAAGACCTTGTGGTCACTAATGGATTTTAGACTTTTGCAGGAAGACCTTGTGGTCACTAATGGATTTTAGACTTTTGCAGGAAGACCTTGTGGATTTTAGACTTCTGCAGAGACTGAACATTTAGTTCTGTAAACAATATCATTAAGCAAAAAAGTACACAGGTAGCCATATCTGACAGTCATATCCACTACAGAAGACAAGCATTTTGTTTTCCATATATATTCTTTATGAACAGCGTGTCACAATTAATGCCAAAGAGACAGAAAAGGTATCTTGTAACATAATATAAGCATTATATTGATTATCCTACAGATCAATGCACTCAATTATTAACACACAAATTAGAGAAACAGTAAAACAGAGAAATTCCATGCCTGCCTGTTATGAAATATTAACAAGAACTTCAACAGAACCATGACTGTGTCTTATTGGAAAACTGTAAACAAGAATGGCACAAATAGATCATTAAAGGCACTAGTTATGGTAATAAATTCTGCATGGGATTCTTGATCATTTATTTTCTTGACATGACATCATATAATTGTACTGCACTGTACAGTAAAATACATTACAGTAAACTATTATTAAGATCCAACTGGGTCCGAATCCGGTCTTATGCACAGCTGAAGACAACGGAACCCACATTCGCTCAAATACGCTTTGCTTTTTAATCAGACCATGGGAGATTAGGCCAGCACAACTTCATACTCATGAATAATTAATGAGACATCACAATTCATTGGTCAGCAGGTGGCTCATCAATATTCATGAAAATGAACTTTCGGCAGCCAATTCTCCCATGGTATGTAATACAGTCGTAACAGAATGTATACTGTGGGTTTTGACGATGAGCTGAAGCAGTGTTTTTTTTTTCGGTCAATTTGGGGCCAATATTCAGCCCCATTCCCCTGCTTAATATGTATATATTTTTCCCCTATAGTTACCTAAAAATTCCCCTCAAGATGTATGCTTTATTTTTTTTTTAAATGAACAAAATCGAACGAAAACTGACTAAGATAGAGGAATTTTCATGAAAAATCTGTTGCCGATATGGGCGTTTTCAGGATACAGTTTCTATAAATGGATTATATTTATGATTAAATGTAATAAATATACAAGTAGATCTTTACTACATGAATCAAATGTAACGAATGCCATTTGACCAAGCAGTTCATGTAGTAAAGATCTACTTGTATATTTATGATATTAACTGTGTCCTGACTCTGTTGTTGTTGTCGAAGAACCCGAAAACGCCCATATCGGCAACACTGGCGCCCAACGTTTACAACAATATTTCAAAACAATGTGTTCCGGCGATAAAATAAATAACTAAAAATATTATAACAAAACAAATACAAAATACAAACGACATATATCAATAGAAAAATATATAAAATATTATAGTTACCTATAAATGGATTATATTTATGATTAAAATATCATAAATATACAAGTAGGTCTTTACTACATGAATCAAATGTAACGAATGACATTTTACTAAAAAGTTCATGTACAAAGATACAGTTGAGTGAATGTCATGGGTGAATTGTCAATTAAAGTATTATTATGTTGGAAAAAACAGTTCCACTTTCTACTCTACGTATCAACTACTAATCAAAATACTAATCTCTATCTAAATTTACAGTTAACTAAAGTCTACAATGCCCAATTCATACATGATAGTTATGTTTAATATTAAATTATGATATACATAAAAATATAAATTTCCAATTACTAAATAAATATATTTATTTTATAAATATATTTAATACATTATAATTCACCTACAACAAATCTCAGCTACTTTTCATCAAACCAAGTTAGAGCATAACCTAAGTTATCATTTGTAGCAAATCAATTGATTAAATTTTTTATAACAAAGTAGAACATAACTATTTAATAATGCTTTTCTCAAGAGAAATTCCCCTTTTGCAGTAAAATTCCTCATCTGAACGGCCCTGCCACCTTTCCCCCAAAGGTGAAAAAAAACACGGTGAAGACAAAACAAAATAGTGACAGTTACTTTTTATTATAATATATACATGTAGGTTTAATTGGTGGTAATTAAAGTCAACATTGTCCAAATGTTGAGAACAGCTCAATATTTGACAAGTACCTTGGCGGCAAACATAATCCATGAGAAGATAATAAAATGGGTTATAAACCAATATACAAGCAAGACTATACGTTAAAAACAGCCATACAATTTATATGGGAAGACAACTTTTAAAGAAAACCATTTTTCAAATTGTTACATGCAGGTAAATTAATTTGCTGTAAAAATCACGTACACTTACAATGTATAGATTGTCTAGCAAACCAGTATTGCCTAATGGAATTATTGTAACATATGTATGTACTTGATGATATAAAGTTTAACTGTTTAACACAGTGAATATTTTGCTGCTGTAGTCATTTTATACTATAAGTGAATAGTAAAAAATGCATATTTAACTATAAGTGATCCTTGTACTCTGTATAAGTGTAGAAATATGACATTGGTATTGGCACAGCAAATATGCCAAAAAAAGTTGTATAGTCCGAATTGTCTTATCCGAATTGATGAAATTGGCAACATACTTTGAAATACATGACAATTAACACGATTAGGCTAAATAAACTGAATGAACATACACAAAAAATAATTAGAACCAATAAAAAGCAACTTACCTATAATATTTCAAGTAACAAATGAACAAAATTTCATCTGCAAACTAGCTGACAACTTTGTTCTGCACAACTTCCGGTTTGAGTTGCTGGTCTTGTGTCACGTGACTTACACACTCAAAATACAGCCATATTGGTTTGAGCTTCGTGTTCAAAAGAGCAATTAAAATATTTTATCTTATTTCAACTCGCGCAGACACAAGGTAACATTGGCATCGATTGATACTTGTCGCGCAGGATTAAATCTCTTAAACAATTATGGTTTTGTGTCTGCAAACGTTTGCATTTCACACAACAGATTGAGAAATTAGACACTTTCACAGTGTCAACATTTGCCGTGTGATAATGATTAAAACATACTTGTTCAAAAATATAACACTCATCAAAGTATTGTGAACATTATGAGACATTCCATATTTTGAAACTGAATGTAGGATAACAACTGACAAAATAAACATGTTCTGTTGAACTTTTTGGTGTTTGCCTAGTCAATGGACCATTTCATCCGATTGTTTATAAAATAAATATTGTTAAATAATTTCTTTGTAGTGATTCACATATAAGGCACCATTAACATTCCTGCTGTTGGGTTAGATATTTAGCACTTAGTGCCAGAGACAGAAAGTGACCTGTGTTCAATCCCCCACATTAGCTATACTTGTAAGCCCTAATGGTTAGCGTGTAATTGTCGGACAGTAGTATTATCCCGACGTTTTTAAATATTCGCGTTTCGTAACCGCTTTTCGTATTTTATCATCATAATACAAATAGATTCTTATATTTTTAAGTATGTTTCGTTTAACTTAGAAAATAGTGAGTTTAGTTTTTGGCAAAACCCCCAATGTTTACGTTGATAGTCGGACACGCATGCAACTGTCGTCTGGGGAAGTAAAATGACGTGCGCATGCGCGATAAAATCCCAATTTGGGGCCCAGACAGGGTTTGTGATAGTTTTGGCTGCCTGCTCATTATAGTTGACAATCTCTGGCAGAACATTATTTAACCCGCTACGACGTTAAGGACGTGTGTAGTAGCTACATAGATACGTAACGTCTAGTAAACTCGTTAAAACGTCATGCTTCCATATTTGTTTCAACGCCTTACTTATATTCTCTAGTAATTATTAAATCATTTGATAAAGTGGTATTTTTTTTTATAAATTACGCATCTGATTATTTATTTGTTGTCTAGTAATATAGATTAAATACAGTTATAAAGCATTTCTCCATATATTTAACTGTTACAAAAGAACGGCCGGAAAATACTACTGTCAACGTGAAAAAGACCGTGTTTTATGTACCCCTTTCAGGGCCTCTATTTGTTGCGCATGCGCACACATGATACCTATTTTGTTTACATACGCAAACGAGTGATCAACCCAGGATATTACACGCGAATTTTCATCGTTGAGTTTGTTCATGAATTAAAACTGTCCCAAAATAAATGCATATTTCGTCCGACAAATACTCGCTCACCAGTATGCAAACATTGAGCTACAGTCGGTATAAATGTTAATAATGAGGGGATCAACCATTTATTGTAAATAGGAGGAATCATGGTTTTCTGTTTACAAACACGCTGTTATCGTCTGTAATTTAAATCGTTCGATTTACCTGTATCGATCAGTCAGTGTTTATAATGGTTCTTGCTTGCACTTTTCCCGACTGTACTTTTTATATGGGCAATGTTTGCTGACGGGCTATACTGGGGAAGTATCATTTCTGTGGTGGAAAGTTTTCCTTCTTTGTCTATATTGTTCCGACAGGATTTTGATCGGGCCCGGCTAGCTTAGTTGGTAGAACGCTGGACTGAAGATCGTGGGATCGTGAGTTTGAACCCCAGCCCGGCCACATAACTTGTGTGGGGATTGGTCATGAAATTATTTCTAGCGCCATTTTCCACCTACCTCTGATTCAGGGAGGCAGTTGTCAGTTACTGGCATAGGTATGTGCACTTAGTACTGGTAAACCGCTTAGATCGGCTAAGCTTGCCCAGGAAAAGTGAGTAGGTTAACTGACTGCCATGATATGACTGAAATACTGTGAAAAACGGCGAAAAATCCAAACAAACAAACAAAGCTACTTTCACGTCCCAAAATTAGATAGTTACCAGTAACCTGGACAGATAAACCATTCCTAATTAATGTTTCATCAATATTTGTATGAAAACACTTTCATTTTGCATGCCTGAGCCATTTAAACCTACACACTATTGCATTTTTACCTCGCCTGAGCACGAAGTGCTTGGTGAGCTATTGGTATAGGGGACTTCTCCGGCGTCTGTCGTCCTTATGCCGTAAACAATTTGGACCGTTAATGCGATAAAGTCTACTTTTTTTATTTAATCTTGACCTAACTTGCACAGTTTGTGTAAGACCATACAGGGGTCTCTCTGGTTTGGGGGAAGAGTACCTGTACCCTCAGGCAGGAGAATTTTAGCGTCGTTTTTACACAGAAGGGGAAATTTCAACTTAGCAAACGAGTCAAAAATAAAAACTATTAAATATATTTTTCAAATCACTTTATTTAGTCTTTACCTGACAAGTTTATTCGTGAAAATTATCAATACATTGAATAATATATTAACTAGTCCAATTTTAACCATCTATGGTTTACCACTAGACCATTATAAGGTGGAGCAGTGCAACACTCCAATAGATAATTTTTCATGGAATTTAATAGATTTTCACTTCCGATTTTTAAAATCATTTTTTAGCTTCCAATTTTTAACTTTAATTAATTTTGTTAAACTACTTATACTAATTCTAATACAGTAATAAACTGTGTTTTTGACTGTAAGACACAGTATTTGTGCCTTTTGGCTTCACCTGTTTTTATAACTTTTAAGCAGAAGCCATTTTCCCAAAACAGAAATTACGGTTCCCGGCAAACAAGCTAGCAGTTAACTGTATATAAATGAAGTTTTATTATGAAAGCACAAATAATCCGGAACCAGACAAGTAAAAACGGTCATTTAACATGACCATGTGGTGTTCTTCGGATTTTATCGTTAACCGTTTGTTACGGTGCTTAAGTCAATTTGATCCCCGAAAATTACTCCCAATAACAAAACGAAAACAAATTCGATGGCAGTTCATTTAGGGGGAATTTTGGTCTGAAATGGGGGAAAAATATATACTTTTTCGTTGGGGGAATTATGCCGAATTTTGGCATCAAAATACGGAGATCGAGACCCCTGCCATAAAATCTTGGATGGGATTGTTTTTGGGTCAGATCATACCAGCAACACCAGAGTTATTGCCCCTTTTTCATGCAAAAAAAGTGCAAAAGTGCCCGTTTCCAACATATAGACTTTTTTTCCATCCAATCTTAACCAAACTTTCACAGTTTGTGTATGACCATCAGATCTAAGCAGACACCAAAAATGGGCCAGATCGTGTTTCAAACACCAGCGTTATTGCCCTTTGTTTATTAAAAAAATATACAAAAATGGACATTATTCAGGATAGAGAGAGACATTTTTCATCCAATCTTCACCAATCATGCACAGTTTGTCTATTACCATGATATTACAGTTGAAGTCAAATATAAGCAAGATCGGACCAGAAACACCAGAATTGCCCTTTGTTTGAGAAAAAAATATGCAAAAATTGACATTATACAGGATAGAGACTTCATTTTTCATCTAATCTTCACCAATCTTGCACAGTTTGTCTATGACCATAACACTAAAGGTGTTAAGCAAGATCTGACCAGAAACACCAGAGTTATTGCCCTTTGTTTGTGAAAAAAATATGCAAAAATGGACATTATCTTCAACAATTGTGTACAGTTTGTCTATGAACGTAAGACTACTGGTTCAGTCGAATAGAAGCATGATCCGGCCAGAAAAACCAGAGGTATTGCCCCTTGGGTTTGGAAAAAAACATCAACAAGTTATCAATGATTGGCTTGCACACACGATTTTTGATTCAATGTTGACCAAACTTTTACACAGTTTGTGCATGACCATAAAAATTGATTGATAAAATTTATTTCCAGCAGTTGCAAGACTTGCGTGCAGTTATTTGTACATGCAACGTTGATGTCTTCAGAGCCTGCATTAACATCATTTATCCATTTATCATCATTGGAAAGAAAATTATCAAAGAAAAAGCAAAACTTTACCTTATAGCACAGCCATCGCAATTATTGCATTGCAACTAGTTTTCCAAAACTGTTTGCGAAAAAGACACCAAAATCTACTGTTTGTGCATTTTTTTTTTTCCAGAATTGTCAATAACTTGATGAAAAAGGGTCAGGTAAGAATATCGAGAAAAATGATTTGAGAACCATTAGCAAAAAAACGCACATCCACTACCCAACTCATACTTTAGTTAGACCATTGCACTAACCGATGTATTAAATCAAAATTGATCCTACCCCCTCTGTTCAGATACCTTAATTTTCATACCTGTCGCAACAGTATGGTCTTCATCTGTACCAGTTCTCAGGTGAGTGGTTTGGGCCCTCTTCAGTGTTCATTCTGGGCCGAGTTGCGGGTGGGCAAATGGCCCATCAGTCACAAGATCGGTGCACCATGTAATGATTTTCTTGGGGAGGGGGGTGACATACTATATCATAGTTTTCATGTTACTTTTATTTAATTTTTGTACAAATGTCAAAAACATCAAATTACTCTTATCATTGTACAATAACCATACAAATTTCTCTAACAAACCTTTCTAAAATGTGTGACCGTCAACCTTTGTGGAAGATTTATCAGTTGTTCACCCAAATTTCCTGACAAAGCAAGGCACTATGGCAGTCTCCGCGAAAGTCGTGAATTTATGACTGGCCAAGAGGACCGGTAATGCCCCAAATATTACTCGCCCAGACAAACTATTACTGGCCACTTATTTTTTGCAAGAAACATTTAAATACGAAAAGAACAATATCTTTGAAGAAAACTAAAACAATATACACTTGAGAGTGCTTTATTAACTGAAGCTACTACATGTACTATCAGCATGTTAATTTTGCAAGATATATATGAATTCAGTTGTATTTGTCAAAGTCCCTTCAACGTCTTCAACACAATCGGTGAACCTCAAGTATGACGTTATGACTGTTGTGGAAACAGATACAGCCAGGGTTGTCAGGTTTTTGCCATGAGTGGAAAAAACCATGGTAAAAACCGGAAAAAACCGGCAAGGAAAAAACTGGGTGGCAAAAACTGGCAAAAATCAAAATAATTTATGTATAAAATTAATATAAAAAAACACAACAACAAACAAATACAGTTTAAATTTAATGAGATAGGGTTCAATGTGTTTATATATGCACCTGGTGTTCATATTAAGTGGGGGAAAGGAGAAGACAGACATTTGACTTGAATGCCATGTCTGAGTCAAGACACCTGTTATGCAGCAAAAAACAGGAGAACAAAATCCAACTCAGGTGATAATGGCCTCTTTATTATTGAACTGGGGATACTGGGGCTAGCTAATGGGGCTGCTAATCACTGGAATGTTCCTCAGGGGAACAATTAATGGGTTCCAGAACAAACAGGTACTGAAATTTCAGAGCATGCACCACATTGGATTGTAGTTGTGTGTTAGGCATTCATCTGGCACTTAACATTAATGGGCATGTCCTTTTGGCCTATCATAGAGTTGCTTGTGTCATTTTCATGGGTTTAAATTCTTCTAAGCCATTGTAAGACAACCATTCCATTTCTGAATTCACTCACTATAACTACATGTACCTTCATCACTTGCATATAGATCTACAATAATTATGTCAACAAGAGGAGGAAGAAATAAAGACCCAGTATGGGACTTTTTCAACAAGGTAGAAAAAGATGGAAAGACTCTTGCCCGTTGCAAGAAGTGTGGTCATGAGCAAAGCAACAAAGCAGAGCGTATGAGAAAACACCAGAAGACATGCAGTGAGGTAGTTTCATTTGAATTAAAACGCTCTGCAGAAGAAAATCATGGCCTGGAAACTGAGACAAGCAGTGCTCCAGCTCCAAAGAAAAGAATTCAAACTGACTTGAATAACCAAGTGTTTGTGACATCGGAAGAAACCAAATTAAAGCTGGACTTACTTTTAGCCAAGTTCTTCTTTGCATGTAACATACCATTCTCAGTGAGTGAGCATGATTCATTTAAAACTTTTGTGTCCACTCTGCGACCTGGATACAAGCCACCAACAAGAAAGAAACTGTCGGGACCACTACTTGATTCTGTTACAGAAGAGCTACAGTTGCAGGTAAAGGCACAAATTGAAGGCAAAGACTGTACTCTTATTGAAGATGGCTGGAGTGACTGCCATAATGATCCTGTGACGGCTACATGTGTCCATGTTGATAAGAAAGCATTCTTCATTGATGCCAAGTCAACAGGAGCAACAAGCAAAACGGGAAAACCTCCGGGATATGTGTAAAGAATCCATCAAAAAGGCATCGTCTTTATATGGATGTACAGTAAAGAATATTGTGACAGATAACGCCAAGAACATGGAAAAAATGCGACGGCTTCTTCATGAGGAAGACAATGACTTGCTTGTGTATGGATGTAATGCCCATTTACTGAATTTGCTAGGACAAGATATTACACCATCATCTGTAATGAAACATGTTGTTGAAGTGCAAAAATACTTCAGAAATCACCACCAGCCCAGCTCATGGCTGGGTGAATGTGAAGGGAGTGTAAAGCCCCAGCTGCCTGGGGACACAAGGTGGAACAGTCAACTGACCTGTCTTGATACATTTCTGAGAAACAGAGAGTTCATGATAAGAATTACTCAGGAACATGGTGACTCTACTGACTCCAACATAGCAAGGAAAGTTAATGATTTCAATTTGTACCAGCAGGCAAAAGATCTCCACAAACAAATGCGACCAATATCTGAAATGTTAGATCGCATTCAGGGTGACTCTGCCAATGCTGCTGATGCCTGCGATGCTTGGTTCACTCTACTTCACCACCCAGATCTGACTGAGCACAAAGATGTCATTAATAGTAGAATGAATCAAGCCCTTCAGCCGTTCCATTTGGCAGCATATCTTCTTCATCCAAAATACAAAGGTGCACATCTTAGTGATAAACAAAAAGAAATTGCAAGAAATTGGATCACACAGAAAAACGAGTGTTACATCTCCTCAGTCATCAGCTTTGAGGCCCAGGCTGAACCATATCCATCCTCTTTCTGGACGACTTCGGCAACAAGCATGGATAGCTGTGTTTGGTGGAAGGCTGTGAACAATTCAAACTTTCTGCCAGGATTTGTTGATCTAATGATTAGACTACAAAAACTGCCCGCAAGTTCTGCTTCAGTTGAAAGAGTGTTTTCAAACTTCAGCCATATACAGTCCAATCTAAGGAACCGGCTTGGGATCGAAAACTTGTTTTCTGCTACCGAATGCTGAGAGGTTCACAGGAGCTGGAGTACTGATTTTCGTATCATAATCACACAATGTGCAAAGTTGAAGGGAGTAGATGGTGTACCTGGAATAATTATTCCAATAATAAGTTTGTAAAGTTTCACTTTTTATTCAAAATATGCATATATTCAATGGTAAAAAGTGCATGTATTTGTTAATTGAATTTGAATAAAGCAGTTTAAACGTATTGTTTTCAATGTCTATAGATTTTGCCATTTTTGCCGGTTTTTTCCAGTTTTTGCCGGTTTTTTCCAATTTTTGCCATCGGCAAGGAAAAAATAATTTTTTTCCAGAAAAAACCCAACCCTGGATACAGCAATCGCTGTCATAAAATATTTTTGACCAAAATTTTCACCGGACACGAGGACCAGTATTCGGACAGTTTTTCCCAGACCTCACGGATTTTTATCGGCAATGTCCGAGGTCCGACAGTCTTTCGCGGAGACTGCTATGGGCACGGCCGAATCAACGGATGTTTTATCGCCCTCATTTTCGACTGTGTTCTGATTTTCCCTAGGAATTTTGGTGGAAAACTCGAAACATTTAGTCCCTCAATGCTCTCTTTATCTGCTTTTTGCTTCAACATCATTTTTTTCTTATTCAGATCAACTTAAACCGCATGTAAATTTCAGACAGCACTGTTTGTGATGATGTAAGCGAGGTCAAATGGCGCGTGACGTTTATTGGCCAATAAAATAATGAGTTATAAAACAGTGTGCACGGTAGCCTAGCAACAGTTAATTTCCACTAACAATCCGGCTATGCGATGTTTACAATTCGCAATACCATTTTCAATAATTTTCTTGCGAAAAAAAAATCGCCTGCAAATGGAATTTTCGATGCGCCCGTTATATTTATCATGCGCACAAATGGCCCACTGACAGTATTTTGGTTGCGCCCATTAATTATTTTTTTGCGGGAATCCCGCAAAGGCGCAGCCCAGAATGAACACTGCCTCTTTTTAATAATCTTGCTGTCCTCAACTGTGTAAACTTTAAATGAATCTATTCTGCTTCGCTGAATGGATTGCGTCATTTTGGTTGGTCTTTCGAGTCAATTAATAGCAACATTCGTCATCCGATCGGTTGAAGCTGTTGGTTGAAGTGTGAACAAGGCAAAATAATGGCGGTCTGTACATAAATGTAGTAGATTTACACAAAAGTTTAAATCGGAATTTTATGCATGGCCTAGGTAAATTTCGGCACGTTAGCCAGTTTAGACGTTGTTTAAGTAAAATATGTTGATAGATAACTCTATTGTCGCAAATAATGGAAATTTATGAAAATTTTAACTTTAATGTTTCCACCACATTATTGGTCTTTCGGCGGTCAGACATTCCAGCGAATTTAGCCCTCAGGCCTTTTTTTATGCCATTTTTGGGGCCGAAATTCGGCCCATTGCCCTAGTGAAAAAATATACATTTTTCCCCAATTTAATCCTTAAATTCCCGACAGATATGAAAAATAAATATTTAAAAAATCACTAGCAATGACTGCGTACTGAAAAGAATACCGGGCAGTCCCGATTTTGTTTGTGTCCGCATTTTAAACGCGTTTGACTGTGGTTTCCGTTCTCGCTAAATCTATAATACAATAAGAAATATCACGACGGGAACAAGACCAGATTCTAACATCCGCTTTCGATTTTCAACATGTCGCACAACAGCCGATGTTACGTAAAAAAACTGAATAAAGACACAGCTAAAGGCTGTAAACGCATTGATTTGTTGTTTAAACAAGATTCTTTAGATAAAATCTCAAAGAAACCGAAATACCTTAATAAGGATCCAATTTCTGAGCCATCTTGTTCGACTTCCGAGAGTTCGTCGTCAGACCAGCCGCAGGAACCTTCAGGCTTCACGTGAGTGTCTGCAACCGTTAGATGTACCATTTGAAAACAAAAAGAAATCGATTTGTGACTCAGATAGTGATAGTGATTCATCCCAGCCACTATCTTTTTACATCCGCTAAGTACGAGTGCAAGTTTAGCGGGCTACATTTTTCTGCCGTGTTGAGGATGTGGCTGCCATCTTCAGGGATGATGAAGTGATGGTTAGGTCCTTTCCTGCCATGGAGTTTCTAGTCAACCTTAGTGGGATTTTGCCCACTTCAGCTGCATGTGTAGAGAGGCTGTTCAGCCTGATGAACTCTATCTGTACACCATCAAGAAGTACACTGGGGCAAGTCAAGCTTGAGGCCCTGATACGAATGTGCTGTTATGAAACAGATTTATCGAAGAGAGACATTGAAAGTATTATGAACATGTTCAAGTCTTGTACGGATATTGCCTTGTCAACAAAATTGAAATGTACTACAAACATATATTATGATTTGTAGACTAATACTTCTTAATAGAGTGTGCTATTGTTGATATTTTAATAATCTGTAAAATTCCCCTATTATACATATTTTCCCCTCTTGAAATGACCCGCCACCTTCCCCTAAAAGCCAAAAAAAGGGCTGGCCCTATATGAAAAGTAACACTAAATTCGCAGCACGTCTCATGAATTAGACTATCCCCCACATGTGCTCGGGTTTTTCACTTTACCTAAGACAATACCCTCTTCATAAAATAAAGCTGAACTTTGCTATTTCATCTGTTGCTTTGCTATTTCAGCCTTTGCTTTGCTATTTCAGCCTTTGCTTTGCTATTTCATCTGTTGCTTTGCTATTTCATCCGTTGCTTTGCTATTTCATCCGTTGCTTTGCTATTTCATCCGTTGCTTTGCTATTTCAGCCTTTGCTTTGCTATTTCAGCCTTTTCTTTGCTATTTCAGCCTTTGCTTTGCTATTTCATCCTTTGCTTTGCTATTTCAGCCGTTGCTTTGCTATTTCAGGCGTTGCTTTGCTATTTCAGCCTTTGCTTGAAGTTGTGAAGTTCTTGATAAGTCTAAATGGAAAAGTTTTCCCAGCTGCCTTCCTTCTTATTACATATTATTAATATTAATGAATATTTATAGTTATCTCGACATTTAACTTGAATTTTCTGTTGGGTTATAGAGTTTTTCTATGCCAGCTAATACATTTCCACAGATTTCTGTTATCTTGAATTTTAAATGTTTATCCCAAAGTCACTGAAAGTGTTAACAACTTATTTAATTTTGCCCATTAAAAGACATCAAGACTATGCCTTCCTATAATATTATTGCCCAACCAAAAGTTTGTGTTTGCCAATATTGTTAATAATTTGTTCATTAGCATACATTAAGTGAAAAATAATTAGGAAATTCACACTTGTTCCAATACAGAATACTTCTGAAAGTTTGGACAAATAAAAAGAAATGTAAGCACCAGTGTTTGGTCTATAAGGCACTTCCAACAGCCTTGCTGTTGGGCTTGCTTTTTAGCGACACGGTGAGTATCTGCCTCTCACACATGGGACTCTGGTTCAGTCCTCTGCAGGCACTCAGGTTATTTTACTTTAATAGTGATTTTAAAAAATTCAACTGCCTTTAAAAATTACAGTTTGATCATTACTGTAAAATGCAAAAAAATGATGTTCTAACTTCTCTACTCATGTTTAATTGTTATTTTCAGAAAAGATGGCAGACACTCTAAAGTTTGGTCCAGAATGGTATGATTGATATAGATGTATATATGTTGTTTTTTTCTATTTCATTTGTAATTCAAATTTATTCTTGATCATGTGTTATTTTTAATAAAACACAAACAATGTTCCATTAATTGGTGTCTAATAAGTGTTTTTAGGGGGCCAATTTGGGCCCAAAATTCGGCTCCACTCCCCTGCTTAAAAAGTATATTTTTCCCCTATATTTACCTGAAAATTCCCCTCAGAATGAAAGCTTTATTTAAAAAAAAGAATGACCAAAATCTGACAAAATTGACTACGATAGAGAAATTTTCGTAAACAATCCCAGCAATTTTTCATCAAACGAAGTTAGTGCATAATCTAAGTTATCTTTTATAGCAAAATAATTCATTAATATATTATAACAAAGTAGAATATAAACATGTAATAATGCTTTTCAAAAAAAAAAATCCCCCTTTTGACATAACATTCCCCATCTGAAGGGCCCCCCTATCTTTCCCCCAAAGGTGAAAAAAAAACACTGGTAATGTAACTTGAAATTTTATTTTTGCCAGGTTACGCCAATTGTCTGGAGGAAATAGTATTGGGACCCCGCCCCCTTCACCAGCTCCAGGCTTTGGGAAATACAAGCTTGCTGATTACAGGTTAGTGCCAGATAACAAGATTGAGGCGCGTCGTGAGAAAACGGTCTTAATGCAGGTGCGTAAAGTGTTGTCCCGGATTAGCCTGTGCAGTCCGCACAGGCTAATCCAGGACGGCACTTTCGGCTTTTAAGGTATTTTCTGTTTCAGGGAAGTCTCTTCTAAACATAAATCCACTGTAGGCAGAAAGTGCCATTCCGGATTAGCCTGTGTGGACTGCACAGGCGAATCCGGGACGACACGTTACGCACATGCATTAAGCCCGGTTTTCCCACGACGCACCTCGATTAATGGCCCTGAACGTTTTCTCAGTATTCTCACACCTGCCTTTTTCAAGGGAATTGAGAACTTGAGCTTTATATACCAGACTGATCAGAATAAATGGATATCTTTATACATGTCAAGTTCTTACTTGCATGGGTGAAGGTTTTTGTATTGAGTACATTATGACGAAACCAGAGTTCTATAATTTCTGAAATCTGTACTTCTACATGTGCACTTAGAAGTGAACTATTATTATTTACCATTTTTGGTCGTTTTGTTATAAGTAATGAAAACTTGGAAGTTTAAGCCAAGATGTCCACAGTATGTCACATGCATGATACTTTCATAGTTACATTTAATTGCTGCGTAAATGGCATGGTCTCATCCTACTACATGTTTGTAAACTCAGGTATGGCCGAGAGGAGATGCTGGCTCTGTACACACCAAGTCCGGGAGTGCCAGAGGAGTTGAAGGAATTCTCGGCGATATTATCGGAGAAGGCACAGGAACCTCTGGCGTTCCAGCCACTGACAGAGGAAGAACAGGTAATATTTGGCAACAGCAAAATGTACTGGTTAAAATTATTTCTTTGAAGCTGTTGTCATTTTTTGAAGATTTACAAATTTGGCCCAGCAAAACATTTCATTGACATTTTTCTTGTACAATATTTCAAACTGAAACATGTCTTGGTGTGGAAATTGGCACCTGTTCTAGCCCGCACAGTAAACATTTCTTTGTATCAACATATCCATTTGCTTTAAATTTGCAATATATTATGTTCCATAATAAATCATGTGGTTGTATCTACATTTGCAGCGTATCATGTCCCAGTCTGTGAACAGTCAGGCGGTGCTAAGGGCCATGGGGCGGGGACCTCCAGTGAGGGGTAGAGGCTTGGCAACAGAAAGGGGGCGTGGCAGAGGTGAGAAGTGGCAGATCTTTGTTTAAGGTTTTTGCGACAACAATTAGCATGGAAAGTTTGTCAGAATTTGATAGCATAAGTATATATCACTTGTTATTAGTTTTCAAACTTTTTTGCAAAGAAATATTTATTAAATAATATTTATCTGTTGTGAAGAAATCATTCTTTAATTATAATTTCAACATAATATATAGCACTGAAGAATTATGAGACTGTGATGGTTTCACTTTACTTTTCCTAACTAAGTGTAAATTTAGATTTCACTGGTTAACAAATATCATGCAGGACAGGACTAAGATTTTACATGATTCAGTGTTCTACTTTTGAAACAGAACAATTCCTTGTGTCTCTATATCATTCCTGTTCCTGTCACACTACCAGGACGGGGGCGGGGTGACGGGTTTATGCAGAGGGGCGTGTCCTATGATGAGATGGAGGGCGGGGGCTTTGGTCGCCCCAGACAAAGACCAGACGGCTCATGGGATGAAGGGTACGTCTGATGTGTTGAATAGCGTTACCAGTATTCAAGTTCAAAAATTATTGAAAAATGGGTAATATTTTCCAGTTTCCTCGGGGAAAATATTTTGTAATGACAAAAATTGTGATTGCTATGCACATAATTAAATATCATGCTACAACTTTATTTCTGGTTTTATTATAAGGTGAAGAAGAAAATCGGCATAGTAGAAACTAAATCTGAAGTGATAAATAGGGCTCCGCCTGGCTTAAAAACTTTGTTAGCCAAATAGTGAAATTTGTAGCCGTTGGCTTATTTGGCGAATGGCAGAGTAAGCTCAGATAAAGGACCTGTTAGTCAAATTGGATTTCGCACTGTTGGGGTAAGGTCAAACCTACCTTGTTTGTCCCCTACTGGTTGTTTCTTCTCAATATACAGTTTCGATGGTACATGACCCGTACTTCATATATACAAAAATAGGGTACTAATGTCACATGCCTGTGCCACCTTCTGTTGACTGTGTTGTGATTGTTGCTAGGGAGCCCAAGGGCTACCTGTACACTTCTTGTTGACAATGTTGTGATTGTTGCTAGGGAGCCCAAGGGCTACCCGCGCCCCCCATACCAGCCGCGCTACCCGGAGGCGCCCCCCAGCAAGCTGTACCAGCGGTCCCTGAGCAGTGAGAACTGGAGAGACAGGGATGAGGAGGAGGAGGAGGGAGGGGACTGGAGGAAGGCGGGCTCCAAGTGGGGAACCAACACACGGGGCTCCTGGAGGGACAATAGGTCTGTGGGACATGGGGGGTGGGGGGTGCAGTCATTGACTGTTTGGCTAAGCAAGCCTGAATTCTTAGTAGTAGTGGTACTTTTGGGAACTCATTTTGAATAGTCCTTGAAAGAATTGTAAAGTAAAAGTTATATCTTTGACAATATTTGGAATAAATGTATAGCAAAAAATCCTTGAGATGTAGTTTTTGTTTAACAAACAAACATTTCTAAAATGTTGTTGTTGAAGTTTGTGTAAATAAAGAGTAGCTTTCTACTCCAAATGTTTTCATTCATTAGAAAACGTACAAGCAAAATACAGCTACAGTTTGGCAAATGTGAGACCTGCTATCCTAATGCCCCTTGCTCTGTTACCAGGGGATACGACCCCGACTACGACAGGTCCAACCAGGCCGGGCGGGGCTATACACGGCAGTACAGTCGCTCCAGGAGTGGGGAGAACTGGGACGAGGAAGAGGTACCAGAGTGGAGCACCGATGGCGACCCAGATGAACTGGGCACGTTTGATGCCAGTGGAGCGTTCGTTTCACCGAATAAAAAAGTTAGTAGCGCAATGTTTGTTCATTAGATATTATAATTCTAAAAGCTGTTCAGTTGTTTTGGTTTTGTAGTGCAATGTTATTTCATGTTTGGCTTTTATTGGCATTAATAACTAAAACTAAACATTAGTTAATATTACAACCATGATCAGTTTATTGTTGAGTACTCGAAGTACTTCTAGTATTAGCTAGTATGTGTGTGGTTTATTAAGTTCTTTATTTTGTTATTAGATTTACATAAATTATTTATTTGGGAAAAACATGAAAACAAAATGATATTCGTGGTACTAATTGAGTATGTGATATTTGCCTTCTACATGTAAGAAAGCCAACATTGCATCGCTTGTGTGTTGCTTGCAGGGGTTCAGACGAGATGTTGAGGACAGAGAGGACTTGGAGTCCTCGAGGTCTGGGGGTGGCACGCCTGACAGTAACAAAGAGCCGGTCAGTAGATATATGTATATACGGTGGAATACCCTTCCTTTCTAGATAATTATTGTACATCTTACATATGCAACTGTTTGCTTAACTATTTATTCTCTTCTAAAACTGAGCCAACTTCTTGTTCCTTCATTTATCATCATTACAAGTAAGTGGATAGAAGATGAAGGAAGCATTATTTTTCACAAATCCATAGAGGGTGGTATTGTTTTTCACAAATCTAATATTATTTCCGTGAGTCCTTTCATTGTAGCCCAAAGATGTCAACCCCAAAGGAGCAGCCAGCCAGGGGGTAAAAGAAGCTGATGACAATCGTAACAAGAAACCGAACGACAAGTCTGATATAAAAACTGATAAAGCTGACCTGCCCCGTGCCACACCCCCACCAAAGTCGAAAATTGCTCAGTCTGGTGATAATAAACATTTGTCAAGCAGCGATGACAGAAAACAACCAATCAAAAACAGTGCATCACCCCAACCATTGCCAAAGCCAGTCCCAAAAGTTGAAAAGGTCCCACCGCAGAAATCGCCCCCAGAGAAAATTGATAAAGAGCCGGCCAATAAAAACACGACCTCGAATAAAAAAGATGAACAGAAAAAAGAAAACAAGAAAGCAGTTAAAACTGATCATTCCGGTGATAAATGTGATAAAAAAGCTGTGGAAAACAGTAAACCAGCTAAAAGTGCTGCATCTGGTGCTAAAGATGTGAAACCTGAAAGTGCTGTTGTAAATAATGTTTCCAGTGGTGCGAACAATAATGGTAAAACAAACAAGAAGAAAGAGAAAATAAATTCAGAGGCAGAAGCTTTGAATCAGCTTCAAGAAACTGTAGAAAATATGGTGGCAGGAATAACAGTTACAGAGGTAGATATTTCAGTTTTGTGATTTTATTTTTCTAAGATACACAGTTTTTCAATCTTCATTTCTTTTAAGGTTATTGAGATATGCTCAAGTTACTTCTTGGTGTCTGAGAAAGATCACTTGTATGATCCCAATGTAGGATTAAACTCTGGATCTGTCAAATGCAGAATCCAGACAACCAGTGTTAAATGTTGTTGGGCAACATTGGGCTAGTTAGTTTTTTTGCAGCATATGGTGAAAAAATTGCCATTGCCTAGTGGTAAAGGAAATTCAATGCCATAGCACGAAATTAAAAAAAAAAAGGAAAATAAAGAAAAATAGTTCATCAAGATTATCGTTTATTACATACCACTTTTATATCCTTTTAAATACAGACAATATTCCGGTTAATCCGGGAAGACACTTTACACACATGCATTAAGACCGGTTTTCCCACGACGCGCCTCAAACACTGATGCGTTGTGTTTTCAGGAGGAGGAAGAGCCTCGCAGCGCAGTGCCTCCAGACCATGAACATTATAACAAGTGGTTTTACAGAGACCCTCAGGGAGACTTGCAAGGTTGGTTGCCATGGTTACCAATAGTGTGTGTGTGTGTTCAGTGTCGACTGGTCCACATTGTCCTTGGCAGCGTCCTCACTACTTTGGGAATGGTTTTCAGTACTGGTCAAATTTGGAAAATAAGAGTCTTTTTTAAAATAAGTTAGGAATTTTATCACTTTCATAAAAAATGCACAACAGGATGTAAAAAAAATGAGTTACAATAAATAAACTCTAAAACAACTTGATTTCTTGATTCTTTCACTTGTATTTATTGTTTGGAGGTGTTGAAAATGTTAACAGGGACATCATTCAATTTTTTCTGTATTTTTAGCTCACCTGAGCACGAAGTGCTCGGTGAGCTATTGGTATAGGGGACCTCTCCGGCGTCGTCCGTATGCTGTCAACAATTTGGCCCGTTATCGCGATAAAGACTACATTTTTAGCTCGACCATTCGAAGAATAGGTGAGCTTTCCTTCTACCCCCGGCGGCGTCGTCCGCGTCCATGTCTGAATTTGGTTTAAGTTTTTATTCAAAAGTCTTGTAACTTCAAAACTACATAAGTTATTCACTTGAAACTTGGAATATACCTTTGTCATCAACTCCAGTGTCAGGGGCAACATTCCCCATAACTCTGTTTTGTATTTTGACAGAGTTATGCCCCTTTTTCACATAGATTTTCTGGTTAAAGTTTATATTCTAAAGTTTTATAACTTCAAAACTACATAACTTATTCACTTGAAACTTGTAACTAACCTTTGTCATCAACTCCAGTATCAAGGGCAACATTCTGTATAACTCTGTTTTGTATTTTGACCGCATTATGCCCCTTTTTCACATAGATTTTCTTGTTAAAGTTTATATTCAAAAGTTTTGTAACTTCAAAACTACCTAAGTTATTCACTTGAAACTTGGAACCAACCTTTATCATCAACTCTAGTACAAGGGGCAACATTACCCATAACTCTGTTTTGTATTTTGACAGAGTTATGCCCCCTTTTCAGTTAGATTTTCTGTTTAAAGTTTATTTTCAAAAGTTTGGTAACTTCAAAACTACATAAATTATTCACTTGAAACTTGGAACTAACTTTTGTCATCAACTCTAGTATCAGGGGCAACATTACCCATAACTATGTTTTGTATTTTGACAGAGTTATGCCCCTTTTCACCTAGATTTTCTTGTTAAAGTTTATATTCAAAAGTTTTGTTACTCCAGAACTACTTAAGTTATGCACTTGAAACTCGGAACTAACCTTTGTCATCAACTCTAGTATCAGAGGCAACAGTACCCATAACTCTGTTTTGTATTTTGACCGAGTTAGCCCACTTTTTACATAGACTTTGTGGTTAAAGTTTTTGTTCCCCAAATTTATAAACTATACAAGGCTTCTCTTAAAATTATTGTATTTTAACAAATTTATGCCCCTTTCACTATCCAAAATATGTACCAACTGAAATACTTCGAATAGTCGAGCGCGCTGTCCTCTGACAGCTCTTGTTTATTCAATCTTGAACAAACTTGCACAGTTTTATACCATAAAATCTTGGACGAGTTTGTTAATGGGCCCGATCGGACCAGTAACACCAGAGTTATTGTCCCTTTTTTGGTCCCAAATACATCTTTTTCTGAATAACTCACCTGGTAAAGGGAGGTAAATGAAGTATCAGGAAGATAATTGCCAGAAATGTGTTATTTCCCTTTGTAGCTCATTCACAGATATAACCCAGATAGTGGAGTCTGCTTATCAGTAAAATCAATACATCACTCTGAGTCAACATGATACTTCTATTTGTTGCCAGGCCGGCTAGCTCAGTTGGTAGAGCCCTGGACTATAAATCCGAGGATCGCGGGTTCGATTCCCAGCCCGGCCACATAACTTGTGTGGGAATTGGTCATGAAATTATTTATACGGCCATTCTCCCCCTACCTCTGATTCAAGTAGGGCAGATGTCAGTTAATGGCATGAGTATGTGCACTTAGTATTGGTAAACCAGCTTACCGAGGAAAAGTGTGAGTTGGTTAACTGACCGCCGTTAGGCCAGTCCTTTTTTATTTTCTGGTTTACAAAATATTTTGGGGAACATGTCCACTGGCAGGTCGAAAAAAAAAAGAAAAAAAAAAGTGTTCAAATCTTAACACAACGAACGATTTCCCATTAGCAATTTATAATTAATAACAATATCAACATGAAAACACACTATTATGTGAAGTTAGAATAAGATGTCAAACATGGTATAAACTGTTTTATTACACCAATGTTTCATATGCAGTTTAACCATTTGTATTTATGAATTTTACAGAGCAAATAAGTGTAATAGATGCATATATTTTAACGGCATCATTAAAATTGATTTTACCACAAAGTTAGATACTTGTATGGATTTACAAAATGTAAAGTGAGATGCCTTTTTAAAAGAAGACGAGTTAACCTGTGCAGGACTGGAATCCACAACTGCCCGAACACAGACCTTGCAAAACAAGCTTAATCTAACCACACAACGCAAATTTTGAAAATAATTGCTGTGAGGTATCGAAAAACGTATTAAATTTAACTATATCAAGAGAAAAGTCCAAATAATATAACGTTAATTGTCTGGATTCTTATTAAGTCTTAATTCTTATTAAAAATGAGAAACCAGTTTTAACATATTTTTTTTAAATATTCAACTCTGTGTAAATGCTAAATCTTCATGTATATATGAAATTTATCAGATATAAACTGAACTGCTAGTGTGTGTTAAATTATTGCATTACAATTGTGACAGAATCAAATACAAGGCAAATAAGAAATTCTCATTGTGTCGCGAAAATATATATCATCAACAAAATGCAACCATGACTTTCTCTTTTAAGTGTATACGAGACAGAGCTGATCTTGTTACAATGATATTATTTGTTACAAATGCCACCTGAAAATATACATCCAGTGCCTTCCACAGGATTTTTTTTGGCGTCCTCGTCCCGAGAGGTGTGGGTTAGGGAGGGGTATCCCCTCCGTACGTCAAATTTTTTTGCGGCATGAGTCAAATGACGTTAACTGGTGTGTTTTAGCTATTAAATTTAAGGCTCAGATGTTTTCAATTTTTTGTACAAGTTTAAACGAAATGAAATAAACGAAATATCACCGTTTGAACGGCATACCTCTAGCCTTTTAAAAGCAAAAGCATCATTGTTGTTGCGAAACTGAAAGTAATGAATTTTTCCGGATGTTTATGACCAGTGCGCATCACATTCGCACAGTGACGTCATGTCCAAACCCACTATTCTCGTCGTTCTCGAATCTTTAGGTTACACTCGATCTACTGATGGAGCCTTTTTTATTCGATTAATTATGTTCATATGGGCATGTATTTAGTGTTTTAACACTGTTTTAATCGTTACAGCTGTTGAACATAGCACTGACTGGATAATTTGTGAATTGTAAAGATCTTGATTAAAATATATTTATATTATATAATATTATATACATGCTTTGTTCTTGCAAAAACGGCGGGAAATTTTCCTCGTGCACATCGTGCCTGCGCGTCATATGTTAAAGACAAATGTCACTCTATTGTTAAAAATAGTGTTGATTTTCTCATGTTTCATTCTTTCCATGAATAACTGTACTTCTAACGGTAATATTAACTGTCATCAAATGGACAAGTCATTTTAAGGGCCGTCTACGAAACATGTTGAACAATATTAGAAATTTACAATATATAATAAATTCAACAATTTACGAACTAAAAATCACTTGCTAATTTTTTGTCCACCAATAAGTAAATTTGCATTGAAAAACCACGCCAATTTGTTTATAATTTACCTATTTTTTCTCCATTTGCTAATCTTTTTGTTCAATTTTGGATACTAGTACAGATTTATGAGACGACCCTCAAACTTGAAACACTTCACTGACCACAATAACGGGATTTCTCCCTGCAAAAATCATGCATGGGATTAACATTCCTTTGACGGGAAACTAGGACACCCAATGTCTTTAAAGACCTGTATTTAGTAAAGCACATGATCGGTACACGCACGCTTTCCATGCCTGGAACGTGACGTCGTGTTTCAGCAGACATTTCGCACTCTTTTGTAGAAAACACGGGTTTTACATGGCATACATGTACATAAACAACGGCGGATGCCTTGCTTAAAAAAATTGTCAGTGAAATTCCGGAATAATTTGTTGATCTCGATCGGCAATCATCGTGTGATACCGTCAAAAACAAATAGCAGTTTCACGGAAGTAAACGGACTTACCGAGCAAATTATTATATTCGTAGTCAAAATATTTAGAAAATTTGAACGTTTCATCCCCCATCGGTAAAAAAAAAATCGTAATTATAATTTTTTTATTTTTTTTCACTTTCGGAAAATTTATGTTCGCCGGTTTTGTAAACCGTAAAATCAAAAAGTCCTGGCCTTATATGACTGAAATACTGTTTAATATGGCAAAAAATCCAAACAAAATTAAAAAAAAGAAGATAATTCTATTTGAGATCAGCATCATTACACATAGTAACCATTGATAGCTTGCTTCTGACCTATATTTTGGCTGTGTGTGCAGCAATAAAATTTTCCACTGTCTGTCTTGGCATCCAGTCAGGAAAAAGATTTAAACAATAATAGCTAGAATTCATGTTGTAAACAAGCAAACAGAATATAGGATTTAGATCATGTGATCTAGTGCCTGAAAGGGTAATTATTTTTTGTAGTTTTTGGACTGTTTAGTTAGTCACTTGTTCAGTATCATTTAATCATGTAACTTTTGGACTGACCTTTACATTTGAATTGGGATTTTGGAAACTCAAGAATTATCTTACATGATTTTCGAAGCTGATTTATTATTGCTCCTTAATTGAAAAATACTCCTACACTGTTTGACATTTTCTTCTTAATTGAGAAATATTTGTACACTATTTAGAGTGCACCATGCTACTTGCTGCTTGTATTGTATATATAAGTAAGGGCTTGTAGTTTGGGTGAGCTATTGTGGTCAGTCTGTGTCTGGCGTCCGTCGTACGTCGTCAACATTTTACTTCAAACAACTTCTTCTCTGAAACCACTGGGTGGATTTTAACCTAACTTGGCAGGTATGTTCCTGGGATGGTCCTTTACCAAATTCCTTCAATTTATTAAAATATATTGAAAACTCTGGCAACCATGGCAACCAAAAGCTTAAAAAACTGGAAAACTTAAAAAAATCTTCTTGTCAGAAACCACTGGCTGGATTTGAAAATAGTTTTCACAGAAATCCTCCTTGGGTGACCCTCTACCAAATTCCTTCAAATCATTTTGATTCGTTAAAAAACATGGCCATCCGGGGGCGGGGCAGTTTTCCTTATATGGCTTGATTGAAAACTTTAAAAATCTTCTTGTCTGAAACCACTGGCTGGATTTCCAAATAATTTCACAGAAATGCTCCTTGGGTGACCCTCGACCCAATTCCTTGAAATCATTTTGATTCGTTAAAAAACATGGCCACTGGGGTGGTGTGGGGCAGTTTTCCTTATATAACTATATTGAAAACTTTCAAATTCTTCTAGTCTGAAACCACTGGCTGGATTTTAAAATAATTTCACAGAAATGTTCCTTGGGTAACCTTCTACTAAATTCCTTCAAATCATTTTGATTTGTTAAAAAAACATGGCTGCCAGGGGGTGGGGCAGTTTTCCTAATATGGTTATATTGTAAACTTTAAAAATCTTTTAGTCTGAAACCACTGGCTGGATTTCAAATAATTTCACAGAAATGTTCCTTGGTGACCCTCTACCAAATTCCTTGAAATCATTTTGATTCGTTAAACAACACGGCCGCTAGGGGGCAGGGCAGTTTTCCTTATATGGTCTTACTAAAAAATTATCGTCTGATACCGCTCGCTGGATTTCAAAATAATTTCACAGAAATGTTCCTTGTGTGACCCTCTACCAAATTCTTTGAAATCATTTTGATTTGTGAAAAAACATGGTCGCCAGGGGGCGGGGCTGTTGTCCTTATATGGCTATAATGAAAACTTTAAAAATCTTCTGGTCTAAAACCACTGGCTGTATTTCAAACTAATTTCACATAAATTTTCCTTTGGTGACCCTCTACCAAATTCCTTGTAAAGTGGATGCTATCAAAACAAAACATTTATTTAACCAAAAAAAAATTATTTATTGAAAAAAAACAACAAAATATCTGACAAAACTTAATAAAAATGTTCTATGGTCTGGGCATGTTTTTAGGGTAGGTCAGGTAAATGTTTATAAATATAGCCTATAAGACCTCGGTTTAAATTGCTAAAGCTGTTGTTGATGTTGCTTATTTTTGAAAATGATGATAAATATTAAAATGATGAAGGCTATGATGCTTATGATACTGTGATTTTGGTGTTTTTGATGATGATGATGATGGTGATGATGATGATGATAATGATGATGATGATGTAGTGGTGATGAGGCATGAACATAAACAACAACCCAATATTAGAATAATATTTGAATATTCAAATTAAATATTCCCAATACTTCTCCAGAAATCTCCAGAAAATCTCATCAGGGAGGAACACAAAAACCAGAGCAACTGTTTACTTTAATCTTATTTGATCTCCTGTCCTATATACTTGTTATGTGAGGAATTGTTAAACTTTATCCAACTGACCTATTTATCCTCATGTGGCCCAATGTACTTGGCCTGTGGTTAAGCAGCTCCCTAGACAATTCAGTAAACTGCACTATCAATAACAATGGAATATTGCATGATTCTTGCAAGGCGTAATATAAACTGGGTTCTGTGTTGGAAAGGTTCTGTTTCAGAGAACTATTTTCAGTTTTTAACAAGTTAGTCATATGCCTAGAAATTTAATATTTATATGTCACTGACATTAATAAAGGTTTGTTTTGAAAGTTATTTGTGCACTACTGGTTGCATGATCAGATGGGACACCCTCCATCTATGTTTCTGTCTGTGTGTCTGTCTGTGCAATAAAATTTGGGTCCAGCAATAACTCAATAAATACAAAAGCTAGGTTCATGAAACTTTGTGTGGTTATAGAGGGCAATGGTAAGATATTGCATTTTAATTGATTGCTGTTGTTGTTTGCATCAGGAAAAAGTGTTGAAAATTGCACATAAGCAGGTATTATGCTAAAACTTTTATTTGTTGGCCTTCAGTGGATTAAAAAATCATAGAAAAAAGATAAATTGCAGTAGTTATGGCATGAAGTCTTTCAAATTTTGAATTATCATTTAATTACTTTACAGATGAAGTTATAACAAGTATTAAATATTTTTAACTGGATTAAAATTTGTGGTTATTAGATTGGGGTATGTCATTGGGCAATGTGGGCTGACAGACTTGACAGCAGACCCAACTTTTTGTTTCTGAACAATAACTTGACAACAAAAATTGCTATTGTAATAAAACTTCATACTGAGATGCCTCGCTTGAGGTTGCATCTGGGGTGGTTGTGGTCAAGGGCACCATTACTAACATAAAAAAAAGCAGTCTGTTTAATAACTTGAGTACAAACTGAGTTACAGTATATTGGGTGTGACCATATAATCCAGGTCCAGCTAGCCCATTTCATCGTAAAAATAGATATGCATAGGCTTGTTGACTTGTTTTAGAAGATAGACTTGCATAGCATTGGGCACAGAGACTAGTATAGCTCGCAAACATTAACCTAATACTCGTCACCTGTATATGCATAAATTAGGCGCTCTAACAGTATTCTGTGTTTACACTCATTTTAGTCCGTGCATGTGTTTCACAAGTTTAACGATACAGTGACTGTATTTCCATTGGTACACTGCAAATCATTATATTGCAATTCGCGGGGTCCATGGATCGCGATATAGCCAGATCGCAATATAACTTTCCAGACCATTCGATTTGTTAAAAAACATGGCTGCCAGGGGGTGGGACAGTTTTCCTTACTGGCTTATTGAAATCTCAAATAATCTTAAAAGCCGTTATGATGCTTTACACTCAGGTGAGAGACCTTGCGCCATTATGGCCCTCTTGTTTAAATTTTGTTCAGAGGTTTGGGAATTTTTTAACTTCAAGTTGGAAAAATTGGTACTTAGATCTGATTGGGAAAGGTACCGTTTTCGGGTACCAAATTTATATAGAGGAAAAATGCTGCGTGGGTTAATTTCTATTTTAGTGCCGCGATGAGAATATAAAAGGTAACATCTAACGTCAACCATTTAAATTAGAACACCCTTTGAGTCAGGTATAGAAAACAGATAATAATGTGATGATTATGTCTCCACATCCAGCATTTCATTTATTACATCCCAGCCCGTTTGAGTCAGATATGGAAGGTGGAGGGATAGGTTATGGCTTGGGTTTAATTTGACACCTAACTTAAAATGTTTGCTACTTGAACAGTGAGCATATAGCGCTAGATAGTTGTGCCCAGATATCACAAACCATCTTTTGTTTCAGTCTTGATTGAAGTGAACTCTGTTTTCATTTGCCTGCCTAGTCGTTGCTGATCAAACAGAATTTTTAATGGTGTTATGATATCTCCTGTGTCATTTTCTGTTCAGCCTGGGCTGTTATTCACAAAGCATCTTAAGTAATTTCTTAAATGTTTTCACTTCAGTGCAAAATTTGAATGTACTATATTTCTTTACTTTATAAACAGACGCATATGTTGTTGATATTGCTCAAATAACACTTTCATAATGATGCTATTTTTAAGTGTTATTTAATGCTAAACTGTTTCTTTATGGAATTATACAGTTGAGGAAGTTTCCAAATTTAAGGTTAAGGATAAAATTCAATTTAAGATGCTTCGTGAATACCGCACCTGTGCATTTTTGTTGCCTTTAAGCCTTAAAAATAATAGTTGTGTTTCTGGTGGCATGACCAAAAATGAAGGGTCGGTTAGGAAGAAAGTGTTTATGCCCCCGGCATCATGATGCTGGATGAATATTGTAATTCTCCTGTCCACCTGTGATTCTGTCCGTCCGTCCGTACGAGGTAAACTAGGTTGCCCACCTGTACTCTGCTAGAATAGATTTAAGACATAAAAATGACAGGTTTTATTTAAATACTTCTCCACAACCCAATGTGTTGTTACTGATTTTTAACAAATGTAGTCATTGAACAAAATGTTAGTTGTGTCGTGGGAAACCCGGGTTTAATGCATGTGCTGAAAGTGTCGTCCCGGATTAGTCTGTGCAGTCCGCACAGGCTAATTCGGGACGACACTTTCGCCTACAGTGGATTTATGTTTAGAAGAGACTTCATAGAAACAGAAAATACCATAAAAGCGGAAAGTGTCATCCCGGATTAGCCTGTGCGGACTGCACAGACTAATCCGGGACAAAACTTAATGCACATGCATTAAGTCCGGTTTTTAAACGACGCGCCTCATATCTAGAATCACTGTACCCAACCATGGTTTTTGTATGTATATCCTAATTCTCGCTGTAGACATCATTAGACGTCTCAGAAATGTAATCTATATGGTGTCCATTTTACAATAAGGCGTAAAAAAAAAATATGTTTGTTTCAGGTAACATACCCCAAAAAATTAGGGTAGGTAGGTCGGCATTTTTTTTTTTTTTTTGGTAAATGGCCAACTTGAAGATTCTAAAACTGAATAAATATTCAAAACGTATCAGTAATATCCTTAAACATTGTTTATAAGTGGATACTATCAAAACAAAACACTTATTTATCCAAAAACACATTTAATTATTGAAAGAGGTAAATACACCAAAAATCAATCTGACAAACCCAATAAAATGTTCTAGGGTCGGGGCATTTTTTTAGGGTAGGTCGGGTTACCTGAACAAACATATTTTTTTTTACGCCTAAGGAGGTCATTGAAATGATATTTCTCAAAAGACACAAAGTACTGGTTCTACCCAGGAAATGAACTCAAAATAGTCTCCATAAGCCTCTGGCTTTTGATACAGTCGAGCCTAAATAAATAGGTTTAAACTAAAGAATTCTCATTGTAGGTCCTTTTGCGTCGACTGAGATGGCAGAATGGTTCAGTGCGGGGTATTTTACTATGAATTTGCTAGTAAGACGAGGCTGCGATGAAGTGTTCTCTCCCTTAGGTAAATATTAAATACTTGGCACTGCTGTGTAATTGAATATTTTAATATTAAATTGTACAATTACTTTCCCCAGAACATTGATATTTGATATTTGTGCTAATTGACCTTAAGACAAGATTTGATTGACAATTTAGCCATTCAGAAAGCTAGGACTTAATTGTTTGACGGACATGTCTTGTAAAAACATCAGTATACCTAAGTAGGCATAGTTATAAATTCCATAGCGTGACTTCGGTTACAGCATAATGTTTATTGTTGTTAGCTACAGTAGATGTCAAGATGTTTAAGCAAGAAAATAAAGAAATAAAATAAATATTTCAGGGGAGCTAATCAAACGCTGGGGTCGTGTCCCTTTCCTGCCTGGCCAAATGCCTCCACCACTCATGGTAATTCGACTTATAGAAATTGTTTAAATGTTTGAAAATAAATGAACAATTATTGACTTACAAAGTTAAATGCAGTTTTAATTAATTTAATTATGTTTTCTGGCTCACCTGAGCACAAAGTGCTCATGGTGAGCTTTTGTGATCGCCCGTTGTCCGTCGTGCGTGTGTGTGTCGTCAACTTTTCATTCAAACAACATCTCCTAAACCACTTGGCAGATTTTCACCAAACTTCACAGGAATGATCCTTGGGTGGACCTCTTTCAAAGCTGTTCAAATCTTTCCGGTCCGCTACATATGAGGTCACCAGAGCTAAAAATAGATTTAAAAAGTGAAAACTTTAAAAATCTTCTGCTATGAAACTGCACGGCTCAGAGCTTTCATATTTGATGTGTGACATCCTCTAGTGGTCCTCAACTAAGATTGTTCAAATGATGCCCCTGGGGTAAAAACTGAGCACACCCCAGGGGTCACATGGTTTATATAGACTTAAATAGCAAAATGGCTTTAAAAATCTTCTCCTCTGAAACTGCAAAGAACAGAGGTTTTCATATTTGGTATGTGACATTTTATAGTGGTCCTCTGCAAAGATTGTTCAAATGATGTCCCAGGGGTCAAAACTGGGCATGCCCTGGGGTCACATTGTTTATATTGACTTAAATAGCCAAATAACTTTAAAATCACCTGAAACTGCAGTGTTTTCGTATTTGATATGTAACATTGTATAGTGGTCCTCTACAAAGATTGTTCAAATTATGCCCCTGGGGTAAAAAGTGGCCATGACACGGGGCGTCACATGATTTATATAGACTTATATGGCAAGTGGGCCTTAAAAATCTTCGTTGTTGAAACCGTAAGGCCCAGAGATTTTTTGTTTTGCGTGAAACATTGTGGAGTGGTCCTCTACAAAGAGTGTTCAAATGATGTCCCAGGGGTCAAAACTGGGCATGCCCTGGGGTCACATTGTTTATATTGACTTAAATAGCCAAATAACTTTAAAATCACCTGAAACTGCAGTGTTTTCGTATTTGATATGTAACATTGTATAGTGGTCCTCTACAAAGATTGTTCAAATTATGCCCCTGGGGTAAAAAGTGGCCATGATACGGGGCGTCACATGATTTATATAGACTTATATGGCAAGTGGGCCTTAAAAATCTTCGTTGTTGAAACCGTAAGGCCCAGAGATTTTTTGTTTTGCGTGAAACATTGTGGAGTGGTCCTCTACAAAGAGTGTTCAAATGATGTCCCTGGGGTAAAAATTGGCCACCCCCTGGGGGTCACATGGTTTATATACATTTAAATAGCAAAATGACTTGAAAAATCTCCTCTTAAACCGCAAGGCCCAGTGGAATCATATTGGGTATGTAACATTGAAAAGTGGTCCTCTACAAATATTGGTCAAATTATGCCCATGGGGTACAAGGTGGCCATGCCCTTTGGGTCACATGGTTTATATAGACTAAAAAAACATCTGACACTCCAAAGGCCCAGATCTTTATGCTCAGGTAAGGCGTTTAGTGCCATTTTTCCTTCTTGTTATTAGCCATTATGATGCCTTAAACTCAGGTGAGCGACCTAGGGCCATCATGTCCCTCTTGTTTGGTGTATACATGTATCAATCAACCTTTTCAAGCGGAACAAATCTGGATTGCGATGATGCATATTATTATATGCATATTGTATATATTCTGCAAAATACTTTATATGTTATTTTGGTGTAAAGTTGTCTACATTTTCAAGCACAAAAATCTGTATAGCAATGATGTAAATTGTTATAATCTTGATGCATACATTTTGCAGAATAAAATTTATGTGTTATTTTGGTTGATTCTTTTAAACAATTTCAGTCAGTCACAAAATCTGGGTAGCAACAATGTAAATTCTTATTATCCTGTTGCATATATTCTAACAAATACTAAATTATACTGTATGTTATTTTGGTGCATAACATTTAACCATTTTGATCATAAAAATCTAAACAGTGTAAATTCTTATCATCATCATATGTTCTGCATTGATTGGTATAAATCTGCAAAAACCTGTGATTTCAGAACAGCACATCAGTTACTGAATCACCACCACAGCCACCGCAGCAACAACAACAACAACAACAATGGCAGGACCCTGGCCAGGCAGTGGCAGACCATCAACAATTCCTGCAGCAGTATGTACAGCAACAGATGCAGCAACAGCAAATGTTGATGAGGTAACTCACTATTTGACAACTTCCTGTCTGGATTGCCGGTTTGCTTTGCTGGATTTTAATAACAACCATTTCTTTGGTTTGTCAACTTTGGTTTTGCTATGTTTTAACAACCTGTTGCTGTTAACAAACCATTTATAGTTTAACAATCCATTGCTATGGTTTAACACCCCACTGCCAGTGTTTATTATCTCACTGCTGGAGTTAAACTTCCCACTAAAAAATGTGGTAAAACATCCGTCTGATGGGGGTTATATACCACTGCCTGGTTTTAACATCCTCCATTGATAGGGTTAAATAACCAATTGGTTATGTTGTACAAGTAATCACTGCAGTCCAACATCCAATTGCTTATTTTTAGCTCACCTGAGGGTTAGGGTTAGGTGATAACGCTGTGTTCAGTGAGCTGTTGGTATATCTGTTTTATGTGGGTCATTTCAGATGTCAGAGCGCTTGGGACCATCATGGCCCTCTTTTTTGAATTTATTTCTGGGATTAAGCAACTCATGCCCAGAACATTAAAGGTGTTTTATTCGCCCCACTATTTGTCTTGTCAGACCATGCTCTGGTTTAACGCCCCGTGTTCTTTGATTGCAGGCAGATCCAGATGCAGCAGCAGATGCAGCAGGTGGTGTCCCAGCTGCAGGAGACGAGCCAGTTCAAGGCCCTTTCCCCGCTACAACAACAACAGCTTGTCCTGCAGATCCTCGCCAAACAGAGCCTGCTCCCCGCACAGCCACAGAAACTGTCTCCCAGGTAGGGAACTGGGGGTACTTACACGGGGTGGACACCAGTCCTGGGAAACAGGGAACAAGTTTGAAAAAAATTCCCTTCAGAGAAAAGTCAGGGAATACGAACAAATTTGAAAAAAAAATTCAGGGAATTTGACCAAAAAGTGAAGGACAGAATGCAAAATGAGAGTGTGGAATCTTAGAATCTTCTAAATAAATAGACTCTTGTGAAAATAAAATAATATAACAATATCGTTTGTATGTATCATTAAAAGTTAAGAGAAGTCGAATAAGGGGAGGTTGGCGTCCAAAAATTTATATACACTTCAACCAATCTGCACCATTTTAGCAGGTAATCTGACACAAAATGTCAGGTAAAAACACTTTTTGGTCAGGGTAAAATCAGGTAAATATCAGGGGACTTTGCTTCGGAATTTCAGTGACCACTCTGCTACAATTCAGTCTCTGCTGTGGGTGAGGCTTAGAAAACAATGCTATTTATTAAATGTGTTTTCAAAAGTGTATTTTCTTGTATTAAATAAATCCACATTGTTAAAGGAAGCATTCTAAGTCTCAGATAGAAAAAAAAATCTTACTTAAATTAACATTTTAAACCTTTAAGTGAAATAATAGCTAATTGATTAGAAAACAACAACACAATAATTCTCACTTAAACCACTGATAACATTTCTCTCTGTAAACTGTTCAAATAATGAAAACAAAACAGCCCAACCTTTCCTCATTCAGAAGTTCCGAGGCATCCCCGGTGATCACCATGGCAACATCACCCCCCCAGGTGACGTACAGCCAGGCGTTCCCCACCCCCTGTTCCCAGGGTGGGGCTGTACCTGCCAGCATCTGGGACATCGACCCCACCACCATCGCCAGCATGCCAACCACAGGGATATCAGCAGCAGAGCTGGAGGCTCAATTGAAGGTTAGGCTGGAGCGCTGTGCAGGGCTTTCATTAAGGAAAGTTTGGGAGTAATTGAGTCCCAGTTTTTGTCCCAGAACTTCCAAAATTGCAGCCATGGAAGTTTGCAGAACTTCCAAACTTGCAGCCATGGAAGTTCCATCATGTAAGGATGAACAAGTTAGAAGAAAAATTAAGTAATTTATCTAAATGTATACTGCTTTCACAGAATAAATAGGCATATAAACACTGGATGAAAAAGAACTGACCTTAAAAAAAACTTGAATTTTATTATTGATATCATTTCTGAAATGCTCAGGACTTATGTAGCGCAATATTGTCAAATCTTCCAAATATTATGAGCAAAACTTCAAAAATCACAGGCCAGGAAGTTTTCAAACTTCCAGTTTTCAAAAGTTAATGAAAGCCCTGGCGCTCTGTGTTTTTATGTACCCAGTTGCACAAATTTTAATCATATGACGAAAATATACACAACCATGTCATTAGAATGCTTATATAACATCCAACAGTCCTGCAACAATGACAAGTTTATTCAGGGGGATTGGTTTGGTCAATATATGCCTGATTTTGTGATCTCATAACATGTAAAACTAGCCCTAAATTCGCAATTTGACTAAACTGAATTTTACTCCTCCAGGAGAAAGACATCGAAGCTGAGAAGAAGGAACAAGAAAGACTGCAGCAGGAGAAGGAGAAGTTGAGGAAGGAGCAGGAAGAACTGCAGAGGCAGAAGAAGGAAATAGAGAGGCAGATGCAGGAGTTTGATCAACGAAAACTAGAGGATCTCAAGGTCAGTCCATGTTAAATAGAGAGGCAGAGGCAGGAGTTTGAGCAACGAAGACTAGAGGATTTCAGGGTGAGACTGTGTTAGATAGAGAGGCAGAGGCAGGAGTTTGGGCAACGAAGACTAGAGGATCTCAAGGTGAGTCTGTGTTAAGTAGAGAGGCAGAGGCAGGAGTTTGAGCAATGAAGACTAGAGGATCTCAAGGTGAATCTCTGTTAAATAGAGAGGCAGAGGCAGGTGTTTGAGCAATGAAGACTAGAGGATCTCAAGGTGAGTCTGTGTTAAGTAGAGAGGCAGAGGCAGGAGTTTGAGCAATGAAGACTAGAGGATCACAAGGTGAATCTCTGTTAAATAGAGAGGCAGAAGCAGGAGTTTGAGCAACTACGACTAGAGGATCTCAAGGTGAGACTGTGTTAAAAAGAAAGGCAGAGGCAGGAGTTTGAGTAACGAAGACCAGAGGATCTCAAGGTGAGACTGTGTTAAATAGAGAGGCAGAGGCAGGAGTTTGAGCAACGAAGACTAGAGGATCTCAAGGTGAGTCCATATTAAAAAGAGAGGCAGAGACAGGAGTTGGAGCAACGATGACTAGAGGATCTTTAGGTGAGACTGTGTTAAATAGAGAGGCAGAGGCAGGAGTTTGAGCAACGAAGACTAGATGATCTCAAGGCGAAACTGTTAAATAGAGAGGCAGAGGCAGGAGTTTGAGCAACGAAGACTAGAGGATCTCAAGGTGAGACTGTGCTAAAAAGAGAGGCAGTGGCAGGAATTTGAGCAACGAAGACTAGATGATCTCAAGGTGAGTCCATGTTAAAAAGAGTGGCAGAGACAGGAGTTTGAGCAACATAGACTAGATGATCTCAAGGTGAGACTGTGTTAAAAAGAGAGGCAGAGGCAGGAGTTTTTATTAACGATGACTAGAGGATCTTTAGGTGAGACTGTGTTAAATAGAGAGGCAGAGGCAGAAGTTTGAGCAACGAAGACTAGATGATCTCAAGGTGAAACTGTGTTAAATAGAGAGGCAGAGGAAGCAGTTTGAGCAACGATGACTAGAGGATCTTTAGGTGAGACTGTGTTAAATAGAGAGGCAGAGGCAGGAGTTTGAGCAACGAAGACTAGATGATCTCAATGTGAAACTGTGTTAAATAGAGAGGCAGAGGGAGGAGTTTGAGCAACGAAGACTAGAGGATTTCAAGGTGAGTCCATTTTAAAAAGAGAGGCAGAGACAGGAGTTTGAGCAACAAAGACTAGAGGATCTCAAGGTGAGACTGTGTTAAAAAGAGAGGCAGGAGTTTGAGCAACGATGACTTGAGGATCTTTAGGTGAGACTGTGTTAAAAAGAAAGGCAGAGGCAGGAGTTTGAGCAACGAAAACTAGAGGATATCAAGGTGAGTCTGTGTTAAATACTGAGGCAGAGGCAGGACTTTGAGTAACGATGACTAGAGGATCTTTAGGTGACACTGTGTCAAATAGAGAGGCAGAGGCAGGAGTTTGAGCAACGAAGACTAGATGATCTCAAGGTGAAATTGTGTTAAATAGAGAGGCAGAGGCAGGAGTTTGAGCAACGAAGACTCGAGGATCTCAAGGTGAGTCTGTCGTAAATAGAGAGGCGGAGGGAGGAGTTTGAGCGACAAAGAGTAGAGGATCTCAACGTGAGTCTGTGTTAAATAGAGAGGCAGAGGCAGGAGCTTGAGTGACGAAGACTAGAGAATCTTTCGGTTAGACAGTGTTAAAAAGAGAGGCAGAGACAGGAGTTTGAGCAACGAAGACTAGAGGATCTCAAGGTGAGACTGTGTTCAATAGAAAGGCAGAGGCAGGAGTTTGAGCAACGAAGACCAGAGGATTTCAAGGTGAAACTGTGTTAAATAGAGATGCAGATGCAGAAGTTTGAGCAACGACGACTAGATGATCTCAAGGTGAAACTGTGTTAAATAGAGAGGCAGAGGCAGGAGTTTGAGCAACGAAGACTAGAGGATCTCAAGGTGAGTCCATTTTATAAAAAAGAGAGGCAGAGACAGGAGTTTGAGCAACAAAGACTAGAGGATCTCAAGGTGCTCTACTAATCTCTTATCAAAACATCTCTAATATGGTTTTTCACAAGTTTCGATTATACCGCAAAGCAGTCTGTTATATCAAAGTCGACTGTCGTTAATTAATGTTGCAAACTGCGAACGACCGATTTACACTTTAGAGGGCCGGTCGGATTAGCGGGGTTATTTTAAGCGTTAATTTACGTGTTTGGTCTGCGAAAAGTGGTCGTAATACGGAATAGCGGGGTGCCCGTATTCCATGACAATAATCACCCAACCTCACTTTGACCTTGACGTAATTTGGACTTATAATAATTCAAATGGACTGCCCAGCTGGGAGGCATGTGTGTTTATCAAACACAGCATCTTGTTTTAAGCGAAAATCGACTGAATTTGTTAAAATGTTGTAGCCAAACAGAATACATGTAAAACTTTCCTATTTTTGGCACTAACTGCCCCCCAGCTAATGTTTACAGATTTTATAATTGTTTATTTAAAGAAACTTGAAGAGGACAGATTGCGGGCAGAAGAAGAGAAGAAACGCTATGTCGAAGAGCAGAGGGCACGACAACTAGAGGAGGAGCGTAAAACACGACAGGTGGAGGAAGAACGCAGGGCGAGACAGGCGGAAGAACAGAGAAGAAGGGAGGAGGAAGAGCAGGCGAGGCAGATGGAGGCAGAGCAGAGGAGGCGGGAGGAAGAGGGGAGACAGAAGGAGGCACAGAGGAAGCAGGAAGCACAGGTAGGGTTTTATTTATCATCATATATTGTAGTTCTCTTGAGAGACCTTGGTGTTTAACCCTGCCACATAACTTGTGTGTGGATTAGTCGGGAAATAATTTCTACGCCCATTCTCCCCCTACCTCTGATTCAGTAGGGCAGTTGTCAGTTACTGGCATATGTATGTACACTTAGTACTGGTTAAGCACTCGGGTCGGCTAAGCTTTCCCAAGAAAAGTGTCAGTAGGTTAACTGACCGACGTTGTATGACTGAAATACTGTTAAATATGTCTAAAAAATCCAAACAAAACAAATTGGTGTTTTACCACACATAAAATATTTACAAGCGTTAGCAACCGCAAGCGGTGCTCTTGTTGCAATGATTATACCTTATTGGACCAACTGTTTCTGCTCTCTCTCCCACAGAAGCAGCAAGAGGCCCAGAAGCAGCGTGAGACGGAGGCCCAGCGCCAGCAGCAACTGGCACTACAGCGACAACAACAAGAGGAGGCCATGAGGAAACACCAGCAGGATGCACTGAGGAAGATACAGCAGGAACAGCTGGCTAACATGCAGGTGGGTGGGGTAGCTGGTTAACATGCAGGTGGGTGGGGCAGCTGGCTAACATGCAGGTGGGTGGGGCAGCTGGCTAACATGCTGGTGGGTGGGGCAGCTGGCTAACATGCAGGTGGGTGGGGCAGCTGGCTAACATGCAGGTGGGTGGGGTAGCTGGCTAATATGCAGTGGGTGGGGTAGCTGGCTAACATGCAGGTGGGAAGGGCAGCTGGCTTACATGCGGCTGGTGGGGCAGCTGGCTATCATGCAGGTGGGTGGGGCAGCTGGCTATCATGCAGGTGGGTGGGGCAGCTGGCTATCATGCAGGTGGGTGGGGCAGCTGGCTTAAATGCGGGTTATTCGGGCAGCTGGCTATCATGCCGGCTAGCTCATTTGGTAGAGCGCTGGACTACAAATCCGAGGATCGCGGGTTCGATTCCCAGCCCGGCCACATAACTTGTGTGGGGATTGGTCATGAAATTATTTCCACGGCCATTCTCCCCCTACCTCTGATTCAAGTAGGGCAGTTGTCAGTTACTGGCATAAGTATGTGCACTTAGTGCTGGTAAACCAGCTTACCCAGGAGGTGTGAGTAGGCAAACTGACCGCCGTTATATGACTGAAATACTGTTGAATACGGCGAAAAATCCAAACAAACGAACATCATGCATGCAGGTGGGTGGGGTAGCTGGCTAAGATGCAGATCGGTTGGGTAGCTGTATTTACATTCAGGTGGGTGGGATAGCTGGCTAACGCGCAGGTGAGTGGGTTAGCTGGCTAACATGCAGGTGGGTAGGGTAGCTGGCTAACATACAGGTGGGTGGGGCAGCTGGCTAACATGCAGGTGGGTGGGGTAGCTGGCTAACATACAGGTGGGTGGGGTAGCTGGCTAACATGCAGGTGGGTGGGGTAGCTGGCTAACATGGGGGTGGGTGGGGCAGCTGGCTAACATGCGGGTTGGTTGGGCAGCTGGCTATCATGCAAGTGGATGGGGCAGCTGGCTATCATGCAGGTGGGTGGGGCAGCCGGCTAACATGCAGGTGGGTGGGGCACTGCGGTTGATGGGGTACAGGGGTGGGCGGGGCACTGCGGTTGGTGGGGCACAGGGGTGGGTGGTGCACAGGGCTGGGTGGGGCACTGCGGTTAGTGGGGCACAGGGGTGGGTGGTGCACAGGGCTGGGTGGGGCACTGCGGTGGATGGAGCACTGCATTGGGTGGGGTACTGCAGTCAGTGGTGCACAGGGCTAGGTGGGGCACTGCGGTTGGTGGGGTACAGGGCTGGGTGGTGCACAGGCATGGGTCGCGCACAGGGGTGGGTGGCACACAGGGATGGGTGGGGCACTGCGGTGGGTGGCGCATAGGGAAGGGTGGGGCACAGGAGGGGGTGCAGCACAGAGGTGGGTGCACCACAAAGTAGTTTTTCTGCACATTTGTACCATTATTGCACAGAAGTAGTAACTGCCGGGATTTGTGGAGGTTTCAAGGACCAAACTTGTTTTCCATTATAGAATATAACTATAACATAACAATAAATAATGATTTTATACATAAAAATAATATGGAGTGAACGAAAAAAAAAATTTTTGTTTTCACAATATCAATGTAGATTATCTGCATTTATTTGTGTCTTTCGATGTCAACCCTTTATAGTCAAATTGACTGTCAGTTAGTGATGGGATGATGAGCAGAAAAAATTGTTTAGCTGCATGTAAATTTTTTATGTTGATTATCGATGTCACAGTTAAAAAATTGATCATCAGATTTGAAGTTTGAAATAAGGACTGAGATGCAAGTTCTGCATTTTAGACTAAATCATTGACTTATTTTACAGTTTTTCCACAGTTATGCTTAATTTATATGTTCAATATCGATAAGTAACTGTTTAGTAATAATGCAAACAAGAAACAAACATACATCTATATTTAAGTAATGGTTTCTGCGTTGAAAGAATAGAAATATGTATAAAACATATATAGGATCTGAAACGAGTTGTCATTTCATACCACAATTTATTAAACGAGTTTAGGAATTTTGTTAGTAAGCGAGCCTATGGCGAGATTACTAACAAATTTCCTGACCGAGTTTAATGAAATATGGTATGAAATGACAACGTGTGTCAGATCTTTTTTATCACATGCTTTTAAATGAAATAAAACCCTTATAATTTTACAACAAAAAGTTGGTAAATTTTCTCAAAATTGTGTACTGATGTGACGTCATTTGATGTTCACGTCATCATTTCACCAAAATAACGTCATGCGATTGGTCAGTCTAAGAATATGTAGCCAATGAAAACGCTCAAAATATTATCTTACACATGTGTAAGATAAAAATATTCATAATGGTTGTATTACACGGGAAACAAGGTATAGCATGTGATAAAATAACATTTGAAATCGATTATAATTAGGGATGGGACCGAATATTCGAATATCGGATAATATTCGAATATAAAAAAGCAAATACGAATATTTGATTTTCAAATTTATTTAAAGAACAAAATTTCTTTTTAAAAAATCTCTTTTTTTCTGGTTTGATTGCAACGTTAACATGAATTCCAGTCGTATTTCCTGCCTAGCAGGTGGCCGGTGGCAGTGTAACGTTTTTACAACACATGCCAAACATTGTCCAATTAACGACGATTGATAATTGGCAGGGGGGCCACGTCTTTACAAGGGCCGCGAATTAACGGTTTGTAGGAGGCGCGAATATGACGCATTGTATCCACAAATAACAAAACTGGGCCATGTTGTGATAACGGTTTCACAGTTTGCACAAGGCGTACATTGTTGTTTATTGTCCTTAAATGACATCTATACAGTTAACTTGTTTACAGTAAATTACAATTACTCTCTAAGTGAACCAATGAAAATGAATCCATTATCAGCCAATCAATTTCTTTAACAAAATTAGCATGATCTGTCAATCTTAATATACGTCACTTGTAAATTATTCTCCATAACCCCACTCGTCGTCGTATTCTGCATTATATCGTATAATTATGTATATTATACAAGAGTCTTGATTAATAAACAATGCCACCATCATGTGCTTGGAAGTACTTGACGTGGTCATTAGACAACACCCAGCCTTTGTCCCAGGCAACGTGTAATCTACGTAATGAGAAATTTGTGTACGGAACGATTAAAAATGAATTAACAATACATTTAACAATATCTTACATTTCTTTATATTTGCCTAACACTCACTAAGTTATATCGCTCATTTACCACTGAAACAAGGTAAAACAACTACGTACAGGTAGTATACATATTTCGGATAGGTAAATATTCGGACAGAGTGCCGTATATAGTAGTATTTACAAAACGAATATTCTAATATATTCGAATACCTAAAACGAATATTCGAATATTGATTTCAGTATTCGGTCCCATCCCTAATTATAATCAATAAAATTACATCAAATCGGCAACAGATTTTAACCTATTGATTGATGCAATTTGGGACCGATGCCCAAACACTACTGTCAGTGCCCTGTGTAATATTCAACAGTTTTGCATGTCTATGTCTATTTACAGCTGCCGTCCCATGCACAGTGGGCCAGTGGTGGGAGTCCTGTGGCATCCTCCAACAGCGGCAAGTCCCTCCTGGAGATCCAGCAACAGGAGGAGAAAGAGAGACTAGATAGGGAGGAGGTGAGATGGGCTAGGATTTTTTTCCTGTGACCGGGTCTTTTAATAGTATCTATTCACAATAAAAAACAGGTGTACTTTCTGCAGTTTTGTGGGAAAAAATCTCCCAAATCTACAGCAGCTTTTTTCCTCTATATAGTCGGTACCGGAAAACGATACTATTCCGAATCCGATTTTCTGACATTTTTCCCAATTTGAAGTTTAAAAATTCCCAAATGTAAGAAAAGAATCCAAAAAGACCCTGAAAAGATCGACAATATTCCAGTATTTTACTTTTGTTTTCCCCATTGTAAACCTCTGCGCACAGCTCAATTCAGTTACTCTTAACGGCTAGGGGAACTAACCGCTGCAAGGTTTGGTGGCGCTGTATCGATTGGCTACTGTTACCAGTTATACATTGCGTGTGAGACTGGGAACTAGCTGAACTGTAACGCGTGTTCGCGAGTGTCATTGATGAGACATGGCAATTCATAATACTAAATACTAAAAAAAAAATAATTCAGGGATGCAATCCTTTATCTAGCTATGGGTTTTATGGCAAAGCAGTAGGTATAGATCCACAACCATCATTAACGGTGGAAGATACTAGTAATTTTGTTTATGTTCTGTCAACCATTGACACAGTCATTGTCAGTGTAGAATCCGAGAGCAAACTTGTGTGACAGTGTCTCTGGGGCAACTTGTGCAGGTTGTTACCCTCCAGTACGGCATTTAAAACCATAGTCTTACTTTAATGAAAGTTAAAGGATTAATGGAACAAATTGTTTTATGGTTTATTTGAGGGGTGTCGTGGGAAAACTGGACTTAATGCATGTGCGTAAAGTGTCCTTTTATGGTATTTTCTGTTTTAAGGAAGTCTCTTCTAAACATAAATTCACTGTAGGCGGAAAGTGCCGTCCTGGATTAGCCTGTGCGGACTGCACAGGCTAATCCGGGACGACACTTTACGCACATGCATCAAGACCGGTTTTCTCACGACGCGCCACATTTATTGTTACTTACTGTTTGTACATCCTTTTCGACAGTTTTTCATGAAACTGGTAAAATTCCCGATTTGGCTGAAAATGCCGCTTATTTTCCCAATTTGACCGGTACCGGTACCATTCTCAAAGTGGTGAGAAAAAACACTGTACAGTGACAAAATCCCAAAGGATTTGTTTCCTTGTTTGAAAGGATGATGTAAAAGAACCCATTTGCAATCTGACAAGGGTGTATTTTTGCCAGTTTTCAACAGGTATAAGCCGGCTTCCCACTAGCAATATCAGTGTCTTTTTTTCCTACGATATGAACATTTCTCTTAGTAATTACTGTTGAAGACAGATCACTGTTAATGTGTAACCTGTATGCAAACTTTATTCTCTTTCAGACAACAGCATTCAAAACAATATGTTTTGGTTGTAAAATTGATTACAAAGTTCTATTTCTGTAGAATCTTCAGTAATTATAGCTGTTATGTAAAGAGAGATAACTGTGTTGCTGTTATCTGACAAGAGATAACTGTGTTGCTGTTATCTAAAGAGAGATAACTGTGTTGTTGTTATCTAAAGAAAAACTTTGTAGCTGTTATCTAAAGATAGATTACTGTGATGCTATTATCTAAAGAGAGATAACTGTGTAGCTGTTATCTACAGAGAGAAAGCTGTGTTGCTGTTATCTTAAGAGAGATAATTAGCCAAATTTTTCGAAGAAAAATGTCGGTTATTAGATTGTGGAACGTCGTTTGGCGGGCGGGTGGGTGGGCGGACAGGGTAATTGTGTTGCTGTTATCGAAAGAGAGATAACTGTGTTGATGTTATCTAAGGTGAGATAAATGTGTTGTTATCTAAAGAGAGATAACTGTGTTGTTATCTAAAGAGAGATAATGTTGTAGCTGTTACCTAAAGAGAGATTACTGTGTTGATGTTATCTAAAGAGATAACTGTGTAGCTGTTTTCTGCAGAGAGATAATTGTGTTGCTGTTATCTAAAGAGAGATAATTAACCAAATTGTTCGAAGATTGGGTATGTCATTGGGCGGGCGGGTCTGTGGGCGGGCGGGTGGGTGGGTGTTTGTTTCCGCTCTCTAACGCGAGAACGGATTGAGCTATTGTAATGAAACTTTATACATAGATAGCTTATATCGAGACCTGGCTTTGTTTTGCATATCGGGTGGGTGAGATCAAGGTCACTGTTAATAAAAATAGAAAAACGGTTTCCGCTCAATAACTTGAACGCAACGAGATATTTTAATGGAACTTCATACATAGATACCTTATATTGAGACCTCGCGTGGGATTACTTTGGGGTTGGTGGGGTCAAGGTCAAGGTCACCCTCACTAAAAATAGAAAAACAGTTTCCTCTCAGTAACTTGAGGACGAGGTATTTTAATGAAATTTCATACATAGATACCTTATATCGAGACCTGGCTTGGGATTGCGTATGGGTCAGGTGGGGTCAAGGTCACCGTTTCTAATAATAGAAAAATGGTTTTTGCTCAATAACTTGAGAATGCATCGAGATATTTTAATGAAACTTCATACATAGAAACCTTATATCAAGACCTCGCTTGGGAATGCATATGGGGTTTGTGGGGTCAAGGTCACCATTACTAAAAATAGAAAAACGGTTTGCGCTCAATAACTTGAGAATGCATTGAGGTATTTTAATCAAACTTCATACCGAGATACCTTATATCTAGACCTTGCTTCGGATTGCATATGGGGTGGGTGGGGTGGGTCAAGGTCACCGTTACTAAAAAAAAGAAAACTGTTTTCTCAATAAATTGATAACACATTGATATATTTTAATGAAACTTTATATCTAGATACCTTATATCTAGACCTCGCTTGCGATTGCATATGGGGTGGGTGGGGTCAGGGTCACCATTACTAAAAATAGACAAACAGTTTCCGCTGAATACCTGGAGAACGAATTGAGATATTTTAATGAACATTTATATGTAGATACCTTATATCTAGACCTCGCTTGCGATTGCATATGGGGTGGGTGGGGTCAAGGTCACCATTACTAAAAAAAAAACTGTTTCCACTCAGTTACTTGTGAACAAATTTAGATTGTTAATGAAACTTCCTATGTAGATATTGAGACCTGGTTTTGGATTGCAAGATCAAGGTCACTATTTCCCAGCCATAGGTGTATGACCTTCACTTTGCACCTAGAACTTTCTTTCATTATTGTGCTGCTGACTTTTATGCATTTCGTTCGAAAAATTTGGTTGTTGTGCAATTTCCATGTTACTTTTGTTTAGCTTCAGAAGAAGCAGATGGAAGCTCAAAGGCAGCAAATGTTGGCACTACAACAGCAGCAGCAACAGAAATCTTGGACAAGCACTGTGTAAGACATTCTGTTATCTCACTCTTGTTGTTTGTACAGGAAATTAATATGATGATAATAACTGTGTTAGTGCCATTTAGTGTTCATTTTTATGCGGTGGGTTCGCCGTTGGCATCCGTGTCTGAATTTGGTTCAAGTTTTTCATTCAAGAGTCTTGTAACTTCAAAACTACATGAGTTATTCACTTGAACTCAGTTTTGTATTTAGACAGAATAATGCCGCCTTTTCACATAGAATTTCAGGTTAAAGGTTTTATTCACAAGTCTTATAACTTCAAAACTACGGAAGTTATTCAATTGACACTTGGAATACACCATTGTCATCAACTCCAGCAACAGTGGCAACATTCCACACAACTATGTTTTGTATTTTGACAGAGTTATGTCCCTTTTTCACATAGAATTTCAGGTTCAAGTTTTTATTCAACAATATTATAACTTCACAGCTACAGAATTTATTCAATTGAAACTTGGAATGCACCTTAGTCATCAACTCCAGCATCAGGGGCAACATTCCCCAGAACTCTGTTTTGTATTTTGACAGAGTTATGCCCCTTTTTCACATGAAATTTCAGGTTAAGGATTTTATTCAACAGTATTATAACTTCACAGCTACAGAAGTTGTTCAATTGAAACTTGGAATTCACCTTTGTCATCAACTCCAGCATCAGGGGAAACATTCCCCAGAACTGGTTTGTATATTGACAGACTTGTGCCCCCTTATCACATAGAATTTCAGGTTAAAGTTTTTGTTCAAAAGTCATACAACTTTAAAACTGCACGAGTTATTCAATTGAAACTTCAAATATACCTTTGTCATCAACTTCAGCATCAGGAGCACCAATCCCCATAACTCGGTTTTCTTCAGCATCAATGAAACAATTGCCAATACTCAGTCTTGTATTTTGACAGATTTATGCTCAGTCCACTTTCAAAAAAATGCACCAACTGGAATACTTAGAGTAGTCGAGCACGCTTTCCTGAAAGCTCTTGTTAATGGCTTTGCTGTAAGGTTTAAACAGATTACTGCATTATCATCATTTGTTTTACATTGTATATCAAGTTTTGAATATGTGGTATACAGGTTATAAATCATGCTGTGTGGCAGCTGATTTAGAGGGGGTTTTGGTTAGACTGCATGTAATTAGCACAGAGTCCACAATGATGTTGCTATGGTTGCCTTGCATTTCAGCTCCAGCTCACCTTCGTCATCAGCGAAGTCTCTACTGGAGATACAGCAAGAGCAGGCCAGGCAGCTGGAGCGTGAGAGGCAGAAACGAGAGGAGAACCAGCAGAACATTGCAAAGGTAGAGTAGAGGTATTTGGGGGCGATCTGGGAATTTATTCACAACGACCCCTTAGGAAAAACTTCAGTAAAAATCTTAAATTCATAAATTTTCTGAAGTCTTGCCTTTTTGATTTTATGGGTTGTTAACACTTAAAGGTTTTACACTAGTGGACATATCTTAAGTGTTTAGTATTTTACTAATTTGATACAAAAAATTTCACTTAAATACAACTGAAGTTAAGATTTCCCTAAGGGTCTTGGTGAATGCAGGTCTGACTTGCACTAGGAAAGTCATCACATACCCATCAATGGTCATGATAACTGACAAATGGCCAGTTATTTATGACCTTGAATGGCTCGATGCCTTATTACTGGTCACCTGATATTTTGACATAAGATGATGTGCATGAAAAACAGCTAATTTACAGTATTTCCATAATTATATAGAACAATATAGGGACTTTGGCAGAGATTTTAATGCAGGTGTTGTACTCCAGTATGTTATAATTTCAAAGCGGTGCATAATGTAAGAAAACATTTGAGTTGACAACTTCGTGAAACTATTGCAGGGTTTGTATGGATCTGAAAAAGTCATGGAAAATGGGCTTTGTCTGGAAAAATCATGGAATCTTGATATTTTGGATTTTATCATGGAAAAATCATGGAATTTTCAACACTTGTCATGGAAATTGTAAGGTATCCTTGAACATGCCTTAAGTGCATACAAATGATCAAATCCATTAAAAAACATTCAAACAAAAAATCAAAATCATGATTATTGTAGCGCTACAAGGAATTCTTTTCTATTCTATAGGGCCCAAATCACTAAAGAAAAATAATGTTATTATGTAGATAAAATAAAATGTGGATATCAGTGTACTATTTTGACTTGCGCATGTTCGGATTGTATCATGGAAAACTGAGCTATGTCATGGAAAAATCATGGAAGTTTGGTTTCAGCAGTTGGTATGAACCCTGATATTGTATCTGATACAGAAATGTGAAGCAGATAAAACAGTTTCACTCTCACCTTTGATATGTTAATCCAAAGCTATTTCACATTTTCCACAGAACATGACCCTCGGGGCTGCCAGTGTGTGGGGGTCGGGACCAGGGGTCACTAACTGGGCCAACGAGGGCGCCTGGGGAGCCCTGAAGAACGCCCAGCTCTCCAGCGAGTCTTCCCTGGGCTTCTGGGACGACGCCATCATATCATCCGGGCCTGTCAAGAAACCAGCCGGCAAACAGAAGTAGGCAGTTAAAGTTTTTTTATTTTCCATAATTTTTAAGAATTTCTGTGATTTTTTTTTATTTTAGAAAATGTACAGCTAGACTAACAGAAGTAAGCGCTTCAGTATTTTATTTTCCAGGAATGTTCAAGCATTTCTGTGAATTTTCTTTCAATTATATCAAATGTGTGCTATCAATAGGTTTTCTTAGCATGGAATCTTATTTTCCATGTGTTAACTTGTCAATAGTTTCTGGAAGATTATTTATTATGACCCCCTTCGAAGAAGTGGGGGTATATTGCTTTGCACTTGTCGGTCGGATGGCCGGTCTGTCCGTAGACCATTACGTTTCCGCACGATATCTACAGAATGCTTTGACCTACGATCATTTAAGTTGGTATGCTGGTTACTTGGGAGGAAAGGAAGACGCCTATTGATTTTGAGGTCATCAGTTCAAAGGTCAAGGTCACAGGGGCTTGTAACATGAAATTCGTTTCCCCACGATATCTAGAGAACGCTTTGACCTACGATCATTTAATTTGGTATGCTGGTTACTCTGGAGGAAAGTAAGACGCCTATCAATTTTGAGATCAAACAGGTGAAAGGTTAAGGTGACAGAGGCTTGTAACATGAAAACTGTTTCCTCTGTAGACCATTTCGTTTCCGCATGATATGTAGAATATGCTTTGACCTTCGATCATCCAAGTTGGTATGCTGGTTACTCGGGATGAAAGGAAGACGCCTATCAATTTTGAGATCAAAGGTCAAGGTCAGAGGGGCTTGTAAAAAAAAAAACATTTCCACTTAATAACAGATAAACCATCGGTACATGGTCCTCAAACTATATAGGTACATAGTGATAATTACTGAATACTTGGGTCGAGTCGTCAAATTTGATAGGAAGAATTCTCTTGCATAGAAGACAACTCCTATAAAGGTAATGGTTAACATGTCTAAGCTTACATTTTTCAGAAACAGTACGCTTCTGTGATGAACAAAGGCTGCAAGCGGGGGGGGGGGGGACCTACATGTTTTTACAAACATCTCTTGTTTAAATTATTATTTTATTAGGAAAACATAATCATTAGTCATTTGCAAGCATGCTGGTCAAGTTCTTCTATTCATACATACACATATAGTAGTCTAAACTATAGTTTTTCAAGGAAAACTATTTGCTGCTGTAAATGGCCATTTTGTACAGCGTATATAAAATATTTTTCTTAGATGTTTGTTTGTGTATTTTTCTATGGGATTATCTCCTTTCCAGTTCAAGCAAGCAGCAGCCCACTAGTGATTTCCCTGCACTAGGGGGAGGTAACTCCAACAAGGGACGCAACTCGGGCTCACAAAATAAGGCAAAGCCTTCCAAAACCAAGAAAGATGAGGTAAATGCATGAGTGCCATTTTTGCATTAGATTTTCCCTTTTTGAACTACGGTTCTCAGTTATTGGCTTATTGAAAATAGGATTAATTAAACTCCAGAAAACTCCAGAGACATCACCTGGAGAGAAACCCTTATTACCATCCGCTGGTTTACACTGGTTTTCACGTCATTATTGAGACATACGCGACATCATTCCTAGCTAGAATACATGTAGGTGACAGATAAAGATTGCTAAACACTTCCTTTGTAGATATTGAACATTTGACCTATTGTTAAAGTTGAAGTTGTCTTAGGATTCTAATTGGAGAACTTTTTCAACTTTTTCTGATTGTTGATTACAAAACATTGTTGAAGAAGGGGAACATTTTTAACAAATTGGAAAAATTTGCCTTATTTTAAATTGGAAATGGTCAGATAGTTTGACATATAAACATAGAAAAACAGGCCTGCTTTACTGATATGTAATATCATAAAATGAAAACAGCTAAATTGCAACTACAATGTCATGGTGTTAAATATTCAGGAGGCTGTACAGCGGCTGTTCCAGGCCCCTGTCCAGGAGGATGGCTTCTTCAGCTGGTGTAGGAAACAACTCAACAGCATGGATACCTCTGTGGACAGTATGTACCTTTGTATTACCCTGTGGACAGTAGGTACCTTTGTATACCTCTGTGGACAGTAGGTACCCTTTGTATTCCTCTGTGGATAGTAGGTACCCTTTGTATACCTCTGTGGACAGTAGGTACCCTTTGTATACCTCTGTGGACAGTAGGTACCCTTTGTATACCGCTGTGGACAGTAGATACCCTTTGTATACCTCTGTGGACAGTAGGTACCCTTTGTATTCCTCTGTGGACAGTAGATACCCATTGTATACCTCTGTGGACAGTAGGTTCCCTTTGTATTCCTCTGTGGACACTAGATACCCTTTGTATTCCTCTGTGGACAGTAGGTACCCTTTGTATACATCTGTGGCCAGTAGGTTTTCTTTGTATTCCTCTGTGGACAGTAGCTTCCATTTGTATTCCTCTGTGGACAGTAGGTACTCTTTGTATACCTCTGTGGATTGTAGGTACCCTTTGTATTCCTCTGTGGACAGTAGTTACCCTTTGTATACCTCTGTGGACAGTAGATACCCTTTGTATTCCTCTGTGGACAGTAGGTACCCTTTGTATTCCTCTGTGGATAGTAGGTACCTTTGTATACCTCTGTGGACAGTAGGTACCCTTTGTATTCCTCTGTGGACAGTAGGTACCCTTTGTATACCTCTGTGGACAGTAGGTACCCTTTGTATACCTCTGTGGACAGTAGGTACCCTTTGTATACCTCTCTGGACAGTAGAAGCCCTTTGTATTCCTCTGTGGACAGTAGGTACCCTTTGCATTTCTCTGTGGATAGTAGATACCCTTTGTATTCCTCTGTGGACAGTAGGTACCTTTTGTATTCCTCTGTGGACAGTAGGTACCTTTTGTATACCTCTGTGAACAGTAGGTACCTTTTGTATTCCTCTGTGGACAGTAGGTACCTTTTGTATTCCTCTGTGGACAGTAGTTTCTCTTTGTATACCTCTGTGGACAGTAGGTTCCCTTTGTATACATCTGTAGTATTGACAGTGTGTTCTCTTTCTTTTGTATATAATCTCTTTTGTTGGGCATACAGTACCATTTGATTGGTACATGTTGAAAACTGTGTACCTTACTGGAACATGATTCCTAACAAGGCCATGGTCTTCTCTGTTTAAAATATGTTCTTTGTACATTTCAGTCCCCACATTCATAGCATTCTTGCAGGAGGTGGAGTCTCCCTATGAGGTAACCATATTGACTTATGACTGAGTATTTACGGTTGTGGTCCTCTACAAAGATTGTTAAAATGATGCCCCTGGGGTCATAACTGTGCACACCCCGGGGATCACATGGTTTATATAGACTTAAATAGCAAAATGACTTTAAAAATCATCTACTCTGAAACTGCAAGGCCCAGAGGTTTCATATTTGGTAAGTAACATTGTATAGTGGTCCTCTACAAAGATTGTTCAAATGATGCCACTGGGGTCAAACTGGGCTACCCCAGGGGTAACTTGGTTTCTATAGACTTAAATAGCAAAATGACTTAAAAAACTTCTCTGAAACCGCATGGCCCAGAAGTTTCATATTTGGTATGTAACATTGTATGGTGGTCCTCTACAAAGATTGTTCAAATGATGCCCCTGGGGTCAAAATTGGGCACACTCCGGGGGTCACATGGTTTATATAGACTTAAAAGTTAAATAGCAAAATGACTTTAAAAATCTTCTCCTCTGAAACTGCTAGGCTCAGAGGTTTTGTATTTGGTATGTAACATTGTATAGTTGTCCTCAACAAAGATTTTTCAAATGATGTCTCAGGGGTCAAAACTGGCCCTGCCCTGGGGGTCACACTGTTTATATAGACTTAAATAGCAAAATGACTTTAAAATCTCCTCTGAAACCGGATTGTTTCATATTTGATATGTAACTTTGTATAGTAGTCCTCGACAAAGATTATTCAAAGTATGCCCTTGGGGTAAAAAGTGGCCATGACCCGGGGGTCACAGGGTTTATATAGACTTATATGGCAAGTGGGCCTTAAAAATCTTCCTTTTTAAAACAGTATTTCCCAGAGGTTTTATATTTTGCGTGAAACATTGTGGAGTGGTCCTCTACAAAGATTGTTCCAATGATGCCCCTAGAGGTCACATGGTTTCTATACATTTAAATAGCAAAATGACTTTTAAAATCTCCTCTGCAACCGCAAGGCCCAGTGGTTTCATATTTGGTAAATAACATTAAATAGTGGTCCACTACAAATATTTTTCAAATTATGCCCCTAAGGTAGAAAGTGGCCACGCCCTGTGGGTCACATGGTTTATATAGACTAAAAAACTTCTGAACCTTCAAGGCCCAGATTTATACTCGTGTAAGGGGTTTAGTGCCATTTTGTTCTCTTGTTATTAGCCATAATGATGCCTTAAACTCAGGTGAGCGACCTAGGGCCATCATGACCCTCTTGTTTTAAGATAGCCAATGGTTTTCAAATTTACAATTTTATTGGTCGTTGCATTAAAATTGGATTTTTTCTGCAGAATAAAGCATCATAAAACTGAAAGTGCTTCATGATATATCAGAATTGTGATTTAAAAAAAAAGTACTGCTGTAGCTGATAGGAATGCCTACTTCATGTTTACGACTGCATCCAGTCGTACCTGATTATAAGTGAAAATTGTTAGAAAAGCCTGATGTAACAGTAACCGATAGATTTGCTATTTGAAATTGTGTTGCTATGTTTGACCTGCTATTTCAGGTTCATGACTACATCCGGTCCTACCTTGGGGAGAGTAAGGCATCCGAGGAGTTTGGGAAGGCTTTCCTGGAGAAGAGGAGTCAGACCAGGAACCAGTCTAAACCAGCCCAGTCCATGGTAGGTTTAGTTATCTCCCTTGTCTGAATGGACCCAATCCATGGTAGGTGTAGTTATCTCGCTTGTCTAAACTGGCCGAGTCCATGGAGATGTAGTTATCTTCCTTATCTAAACCGGCTCAGTCCATGGTAGGTGTGCAGTTGTTAAGTTGTTTAAACTTAACAATCCTTATCTAAACCGGCTCAGTCCATGGTAGGTGTGCATGTAGTTAAGTTGTTTAAACTTAACAAAACTCTCTATTGCAAAATAGTCAATTTTGTAATTATTGGCTAATTTAGTAAATGAACGGTGGATATTTACTCAGGAAAACAGCGAAGACGGTTGAATTTCCTGAATGGCAAAATCAGCATTTTAGACATAATGCGATTTTTTTGTGACAACAGAAGAGAATAAAAATACCATATTTGTGTAGAATAAAGTCAACTGTAGCAAAAAATGGCTTTAAGTGGAGAAAGGCAGATATATTTGAAAATAAACTAACCACTGTGCACTGATTGTAACGGTAATCGGACATTACATGTCAGGGAAAATCACTTTCGGCTACGGCAAAAATCTGGAAATTTGATTCCCGAATTTAGGTAAATATTCTGAAATAACAGCCGGTACCCTGATAGCAAAGTTATGTTTAACGATGCATGTTTTCATATTCACTGTTCCAGGACAGTATCTGGGGTCCAGAGAACCTCATTGTTAGCTATGATTATAAATAGATGTAAAATGATGATGCATGTATTCGTTGCTGCTGTTCCAGGACAGCATCTGGGGCCCGGCCCCGGCCATCACTCCCCGTGAGTTGAGGCAGCAGCCCATCACTAACACCGACGAGATGCAGAAATGCAAGGCCAGCAAGAAAAAGAAGAACAAGATGATGAAGGTCGACGCAAGCATTCTGGGATTCACCGTTCACGCCGCTCCAGACCGCATGGTCGGAGAGATTGACACCCTGGACGCGACCAACACCAGGTGAAGAGATAGGCGGACTTCGAATGATGAGAAATTCTTGAGTGTTACTTTTAAATTTGACAGACTAAGTTGTCTTGTGTTTCTTTGAATATGCATGGTATGCAGTGAGTAATTGGCTTTTTGCATTTGTACAATATTTGGTGTGTGGGTAATTGACGACAGCGCCAAGTATTGATTGCGAAAAAGCAACAGACATGCCATGGGTTTGATTTGGAAAACAGCGAAGGGCAGTTTGGGATGCAGTGAAGTGGGGACATGCAGATATCTGGATATCAGGGATAGTAACTATGTTCAGAAGAACTTTCTGATTTCATTGTTATGACATCATTAATCAATGATGACGTCATCTGTGTGCATCCTTGCACACTGAGTGATGATAATCATATTGATACCTTGTTGGCGTCACCTTATCTGTCCTACCAATATTATCCAGCCCGAATTCTTATATGATCACTTAGGAGCCAGAAAATGCTACAAGCCTGGCTATATAACACAGATTCTGAGCAAGTCCCCAGTGAAATTGACAAGTGCAGGGCTTACAGGCTTGTGCTAATTAACACCCCGCCGCAAAGCGGGAGGGGGGTTATAGGAATGCCCTTCGTCCGTCCGTCTGTCCGTAACATTTTTGTGTCTGCTCCAAATCTCCTATACCCTTTGAAGGATTTTCATGAAACTTGGCTCAAATGTTTAGGTCATCGAGACTGAGATGATGTGCAGAAGGCATGAGTCAGTCATGCCAGCTGAAGGTCAAGGTCACACTTGAAGGTCAAATATTTGAGCCTCCATTTCGTGTCCGCTACACATCTATACCTTTTGAAGGATTTTGATGAAACTTGGCTCAGATGTTTTGGTCATTGAGACGATGTGCAGAAGGCATGGGCCTTTTAAACCAGCTCAAGGTCAAGGTCACACTTGAAGGTTACATTTTTGAGCCTCCATTTTCGTGTCCTTTTTTCGTGTCCGCTCCATATCTCCTATACCCTTTGAAGGATTTTTATGAAACTTAGCTCAAATGTTTTGCTCATTGAGACCATGTGCAGAAGGCATAAGCCAGTCACGCCAACTCAAGTTCACACTTAAAGGTTGAATGTTTTAGCCTGTTTTTTTTATGTCCGTTCTATATCTCCTGTGCCCTTTAAAGGATTTTCATGAAACTGGCCTCAAATGTTTATCACATTGAGGCAATGTGCAGAAGGCATGAGGCAGTCACGCCACCTCAAGGTCAAGGTCACACTTGAAAGTCAAATGTTTGAGCCTCCATTTTTGTGTCTGCTCCATATCTCCTATGCCCTTTGAAGGATTTTCATAAAACTTGGCTCAAATGTATATCACATTGAGGCGATGTGCAGAAGGCATGGAGCAGTCTTGCCACCTCAAGGTCAAGGTCACACTTAAAGGTCAAATGTTTTAGCCTCCATTTTCGTGTTAGCTCCATATCTCCTATGCCCTTGAAGGAATTTTGATGCAGCTATAAATGAGTTATCATGGAGTATGGACTGGGATTCTTTCAGTTCAAATATAAAACTAAGAAGCTGTCATATAGTGTTACTTCATTTTTTTGAGAAATGAGTTACTCCTATGTTTTCCCTGAGGTTGGCTTATATATGAAGTGTTTGACTCATTTGACAACATATTCATCTTATCAGCGGTGTGGAATTCTTATGCCCGAGGTTGGCTTATATATGAAGTGTTTGACTCATTTGACAACATATTCATCTTATCAGCGGTGTGGAATTCTTATGCCCGAGGTTGGCTTATATATGAAGTGTTTGACTCATTTGACAACATATTCATCTTATCAGCGGTGTGGAATTCTTATGCCCGAGGTTGGCTTATATATGAAGTGTTTGACTCATTTGACAACATATTCATCTTATCAGCGCTGTGGAATTCTTATGCCCGAGGTTGGCTTATATATGAAGTGTTTGACTCATTTGACAACATATTCATCTTATCAGCGGTGTGGAATTCTTATGCCCGAGGTTGGCTTATATATGAAGTGTTTGACTCATTTGACAACATATTCATCTTATCAGCGGTGTGGAATTCTTATGCCCGAGGTTGGCTTATATATGAAGTGTTTGACTCATTTGACAACATATTCATCTTATCAGGGGTGTGGAAATCTTATGCCCGAGGTTGGCTTATATATGAAGTGTTTGACTCATTTGACAACATATTCATCTTATCAGCGGTGTGGAATTCTTATGCCCGACTTGTCCGACGCGGGTAATTTTTTTATTGTCGGACATACGGATTTATTCTGTCTACTTGTCCATGGACAAGTTCATTTTCAGGGTGTAAAACTGATGTTTAAGTTGGAATGATTATCATATTATTATATCCTTGTACATTTGAATATCAAATTGTGTTTTATTTATAATTTAATGAAAAAATATATCAGGAAGTCCTGGAATAAAATCTTACTTTTGTTTGGACAAGTGACCGCTGTTTGCGGACAAGTAGATATTTGCAATGAACTTGTCTATGGACAAGTTAACATTTTGATATTTCCACACCCCTGGTCTATTGATACCTATAAAAGTTAGTCCGGGAGTATTTCATCTCTGTTCCGATAAGAACCATCTAAGTGTCCATATTTTAAATTCTGTTGTTTTTTTCTGCATGAAAATGTAACTATGATTTTCTCCTGAAGATGAGTAATTGTTTTCATTGCTGATTTTGAAAAATAAATAAAATAATTTATTACAGTTTTTTTTAAAGAAGTTCTTGTTATAATTACTGTTCATTTTAATGAATTTTCTTACAAGGAATGTTTTCCATTGATTCTGGTAGCAAGTTCCTGTAATAAAAATCTATGATCGTTATTTCACTTCTGATTGTGGTTTTTATTAATTTAACTTAGAATATCCAAACGAAGTACACATTTTATAATGAGGCAATAAATAGAATTTATTGACACAGCTTTTTGTTCTGTGAGCAAGATTTTACTAGGTGACTTCAAGGGACTTCAGTGAATAGTTGCCTGATATTGATATGGTTTGTTCTAAGGCATTCTTGTCCATGGTGTGACATTTATAGATGTGTGTAAGAAATAGGGTAATCCTGTTATCAGGCGTACTTTGACGAAATAAACCCCCATGGAATAAACTTAGCTTTATTCACACACTGTGGTGATAAATCAAACACGCACAGTATATTGATGTCATCTTGTTGACTTTCGTGACGTCATTTTATGCTTTTCGTAATATTTAGTGTGGTTTTTTTTGTTTATTTTCAAAATAAAGACAGAAAATTATGGGATAAATAGAATACTAGGTAAGTATTGAATAAAGATACGTTTATTTGCTCGGCACGAAAACGTGAACCACTCGCCAAGACTTGTGGTTCAGATTTTAAGCCTCGCTAAATAAACTTACCTTTATTCAACACTAACCAAGTATTCTCTATCCACTATCGACAAATTACCTGGTATACTGTTTTGTTTTAATTCTACTTACTAGGCCAAGAGCTGGCAACCTTTGTTGGAATGATATTATACTTAGCAGTAGAAGATATTTGAGGCGCGTCGTGGGAAAACCGGACTTAATGCATGTGTAAAGTGTACGCTTCCGCTTTTATGGTATTTTCTGTTTCAAGAAAGTCTCTTCTAAACATAAATCCACCGTAGGCGGAAAGTGCCATCCCGGATTAGCCTGTGCGGAATGCACAGTCTAATCCGGGACGACACTTTGCGCACATGCATTAAGTCCGGTTTTTTGCTTATGTTTGGTCCAAAACATTGTCAAGACTGATATAGAACATAAATTACATAAAAAAAATATCTTGCAAGCACCGGTATATTTTTTTATTTTGCATTATTTTTTGTCTGTATGTTTTGTTTTATTGAATTTGAAACTTGTTTTTATTTTACTGTGCTAATTTGGTAATGTTGATGTTTAAAGTACAAGACCATAGTAGTCTAAGAGTGTCAACATTTTAACTATTTTTTAAATAAGATTATTGCATTTCCTTACCAGAAATTCATCAGTATTACTAGTATTCAAACTATTTTTAAATATTCTGTTTAATACAATTAGAATTTGAATTTTCTTGTTATGTTTCTCATATTGTTTAATGACAGTATGAAGCTGGTTTGCAGTCTGATACTAGTACTTCTGATGTATCTGGTTGGTATACGTAGGCATATACACCGTAAAAGAAAACAGCAAAATGAGTATCAGTTCCAGTAGTTGTAAAGTTGTCATTTTTTACTCTGAATTTCTTGTTCATTTAATTTATGACAAGAAATTCATCTATTGTTTTCTCTTGATTTATATAAATGAGAAATTGTGTGTAGATTACTTGAATTAGTGTCAAGACAAAAAAGTAAAACCTAATTCAATTTACCATTATTATGTACAAAAAAACATGGGAATGCTGTTAATGCATATACCTATAGAGGATATTGCTGAGTGTCAATAATGGAGCAATATAGTTTGACACTAAAGGGACACGAAAGGTAATGACAAACATTTTTATTTTTTACTGTACTTGTATTATGTTTTCACGCTGATCAGTCTGAAAAATTTTAACGTTTTCTCCCGGATTTTAGGGAAAATACTGTTTTGTTTGTTAATACCGCTAAGAGGTAGAACATAATAAATGAACTCTTTGTTGTTACGAATAACTTCTCTCATTTGTGTTTGAAAGTTACCTTAAATTCTAAATCAAGCATTGAAAGTAACTCTGTACAACTTTTCACAGATGTATTGCTTATAGTGAAATGCTCTCTAAATACAAACATACATGTATGTCTTTTTCAGTCATGTATATTTTAAGTGTCTAACTTGTTGAAATGTGATAAAAAAAGATGAGGAAATTGTTAAAATTATAAACAAAAATAATAAAATGTGTTGAATAAAGCGAATGGCAACTAAAACTGTGTTGTTTCATAATATTATATAACTACATAAAAGAGATATAATTGCAAATTCCTGACCGTAGAAGAAAACTGGCTTCGGACATGGTTTTACGTTATTTGTTTTTATGCCCCCGAAGAGAACTTTGGGGGCATATAGTAATCGCATCGTCCGTCCGTCCGTCTCACTCTTTGTGCAGAGCATAACTCCATTAGTATTGAAAGGATTCAAATGAAACTTCATATAATGATAGAGGACAATGAGAGGAAGTGCAGAGTACAAGGAACACAACTCTTTCTTCAACATTTACAGAGCTATTGCCCTTTGTTTAATTTTCTTGTGCGAGCATGTCTCCATTAGTATTGAAGGGATTCAAATGAAACTTCATATAATGATAGAGGACAATGAGAGGAAGTGCAGAGTACAAGGACCACAACTCTTTATTCAACATTTGCAGAGTTATTGCCCTTTGTTTAATTTTCTTGTGCGGAGCATAACTCCATTAGTAATGTAGGGATTCAAATGAAATGTCATATAATGATAGAGGACAATGAGAGGAAGTGCAGAGCAAAAGGACCACAACTTTTTGCACGAAGTGTTCAGTGAGCTATTGGTATAGGGGACCTCTCTGGCGTCGTCCATTTGCCGTTAACAATTTGGACTGTTTTCACGATAAAGACTACTTTTTTTTTAAATCTTGACCTAACTTGCACAGTTTGTGTATGACTGTTAAATCTCTGTTGGTATTGATAATGGGCCAAATTGGACCAGAAACCTTACAGAGTTATGGCCCCTTATTTGTGGGAAAAAATGCAAAAATTGCCTTTTTCGTTCATAGAGACTTCATTTTTAGCTCGACTATTCGAAGAATAGGTGAGCTTTCCTACTACCGTCGGCGTCCGTGTCTGAATTTGGTTAAAGTTTTTATTTAAAAGTCTTGTAACTTCAAAACTACATAAGTTATTCACTTTAAACTTGGAATATACCTTTGTCATCAACTCCAGTGTCAGGAGCAACATTCCCCAGAACTCGTGTTTTGTATTTTGACTGAGTTATGCCCCTTTTTCACATAGATTTTCTGGTTAAAGTTTATATTCAAAAGTTTGTAACTTCAAAACTACACAAGTTATTCACTTGAAACTTGGAACTGACCTTTGTCATCAACTCCAGTATCAAGGGCAACATTCCCTATAACTCTGTTTTGTATTATGACAGAGTTATGCCCACTTTTTCACATAGATTTTTTGGTTAAAGTTTATGTTCAAAAGTTTTTTAACTTCAATACTACAAAAGCTATTCACTTGAAACTTGGAATTTTATTATCAACTCCAGTATCAGGGTTAACATTCCCCATAACTCTATTTTGTATTTTGACAGAGTTATGCCCCTTTTTCGCATAGATTTTCTGGTTTAAGTTTATATTCAAAAGTTATGCAACTTCAAAACTACATAAGTTATTAACTTGAAACTAACTTATGTCATCAACTTTAGTATCAGGGGCAACATTACCCGTAACTCTGTTTTGTATTTTGACATAGTTATGCCCCTTTTTCAAGTAGATTTTATGCTTAAAGTTTATATTCAAAAGTTTTGCAACTTCAAAACTACATAATATATTCACTTGAAACTTTGAACTAACCTTTGTCGTCAACTCTAGTATCAGGGGCAACATTACCCATAACTATGTTTTGTATTTTGACAGAGTTAGCCCACTTTTTACATAGACTTCGTGGTTAAAGTTTTTTTTCCAAAAATTCATAAATTATACTAGGCTTCACTTAAAAGTTTTGTATTTTAACAAATTTATGCCCCTTCCACTATCCAAAATATGTACCAACTAATATACTTCGAATAGTCAAGCGCGCTGTCCTCTGACAGCTCTTGTTCTACCAATCATGACCAAACTTCCACAGTTTGTGTATTACAAACGTTTACAGTAGAAGTCAAAATTGGACCGGACTGGGTGACAAACACCAGAGTTACGCCCCCTTTTTTGTTGAAAAATAGGAAAAATTTGCCATTTTACCTTGATTAAGACATCATTTTTCTTCCATTCTTCACCTAATTTCCACAGTTTATGTGTGACCAAAGGATTTCAGCAGGAGTCAAAAATGGGTCAGGTTATGAATGTTAATAGTTGTACATGTACCGATACTCTACCGTGGCGATCACACGCTGCGCGCAATGAGTTGTGTCTGAATATCGGGTGCGACACTCAACCTCCTCGATAGTATAGTGGTAAGTATCCCCGCCTGTCACGCGGGAGACCGGGGTTCGATTCCCCGTCGGGGAGCAGCCATTTTTGTTGTTTTTGTTTGTAGCTCTTTTTGTCACTAGTAATCAATTTACTTTTGAAATCATGTAACCGTGTAGGTTACAGTATACTAAATATTTCAGGTGTGCAATGCTATACTCTCTAAATAAATCAACACCATTTATTTGAAGACACAATTTTCTGTATAGTCACTTGCCATGACTTTATTTTTGAATATTTCTTTGTACGTGTGGTAGGAAAAACATTGTTGTGTACTAAAAATTCACTGTTTCGCTTGAAGGTTGGAGACTACATGACGAGACGTTGACAGTTGGCAGTATACCTTCAACTGGAGAGTAGCCGGTAAAAAGATGGCCGTAAAACAGTGAACTTTGATTCGCGTCGAGTTCTTTCTTACATATCACATGACCTATCTTTTTTATTGTCTAAATCAATTCGGCTCGGAATGCTCTTTAAGAAAAGGTATGGTTATGAGGGTCTCTACGCGCAAAATGTTGAGTTTATTTTTTGTTGAATTTATTGCTTTTACATTGAATTTGTTAAGGAAATCTTTTAGTATATTGTGACCTGTATGCAGATCGTTATATGACCCAAGTATCTGCATCAGCTACGACTTAAACCGCGAACACTCACTGCATGCATTGTGTTACTGCCATGAGCGGTACAACAGATGCATTTACCCAGCGCTAAGCATAACTCTTAAAACGCCTCGTGAGCGGAATAAGCACTGCTATTAGGCTTTCTACGAAGATCTCAACACAAGCAACAAAAACAATAGCCGAAATAGGATAAAATGTGTCAATTCATCCCCGGCTAGATTCGAACCCGCGACCTCAGGATTAGCGCGCTATCCACTGCGCTACGGGGACTTAACTCCGACATACGGGCAGAAATTCCGGTAAGACATAAATCGGGAGTGAGTTTCGTTATGAAGGTCTCACACATCCATTTGTATCCACGCTGTCGAACGGGCAGTGGAGAAATGTTGTTTCAGAAAGAATAATGCCACTTGGACGAAATATGTGACTCTTTCACAAGTTGTAGTATTCAAATTTGAGCGGATGAGATTTTCAATAAAGGAATGTATATTTCGAAACTACGGCTATATTGGCAAACTGCTATTTTTGGCGCCTCGCGCGACAGTGACGTTTATCTATGATGTCATTGGATACATGTGACAAGGATCAGTTACCGTAAAACAGATATTATCAATTGATAACAACTGAATTAATAGTTTGGTTTTATATCTGAATGAAGATAATTTGTCGTCCTTGGACAAATGACTATACAGGTCTTCTAAAATATAGATCTACAACGGATTTATGCGTTGATTTTACATGTTAAAAGGTCTAATTACCCCAAAACGGAAGTCGCATCCTCAGGGTTACATGCTGTCAGTTAGATAATAAGCACATGTGGCTGAGTGCAGGATGCATATAATTTGTAAAATACAGTTTACATGATATGTTTTGGTATCATTTTAAAGGTATATATGTAAGCAATAAGAAAAAGGGCTGTTTTGTGCACTACTTTTTGTCTAGTGGTTCCCAGCTTCATAACTTTTGGCCCATGTATTCATGCGCAAAATGGCAGCCTCCATGCCCTTCAAAACCGGTGTGTTTTTTCTAAGGTAAATATTTTGAGTTACAACACTATTAATTTTTTGACATGCTGTTTTTTCAAAAGGTTATGTCCTCATCTTTCCAACAATGTATGGTGATATACTGGAAAGTAGCTTGGTCATGGTGAAAAGTGAGATCAAATTTTGAATATTTTATATGTAACAAACAAGGAATTTATTTGCGCATGGGTAACCTAAAGAGAAGTGTAATTGTAACCATGAAAACCTGTCAATGCTAGGTAACCCGCCCCAACGGCGTTGTTCATTTGCCCATGAATAGTACACATGTTACGTGATGGGATATACACTGCGAGAACGGATTCAACTTGTCGGAGCGTTGCAGAGAGTACTGTAAAGGTACGGGTCCAACATTTGAGAGTGAGCATATTTAACCTTGAAAATAAACATTGGACAATATGATTGCTCACGCTATATACGATCGATACGGTTCCCATGACGGTTGGAAAACAGAAGCGGTATGTGTTGAAACGTGATTTCGGTGCCTTACAGAATGCGCGTGACTTTAACAGATTTGCAAGAACGCGTTTGGAACAAAAAAGTATTCCCAAGCGGGGAGTCGAACCCCCGCCGCCACGGTGAGAGCGTGGAATCCTAACCACTAGACCACTTGGGAGTGTGAATGAATGAATGTTAACAGTTGTACATGTACCGATACTCTACCGTGGCGATCGCACAGTGCGCGCAATGAGTTGTGCCTGAATATCGGGTGCGATACTCAACCTCCTCGATAGTATAGTGGTAAGTATCCCCGCCTGTCACGCGGGATACCGGGGTTCGATTACCCGACGGGGAGAAGCCATTTTTGTTGGTTTTGTTTGTAGGTTTTTTTGTCACTAGTAATCAATTTACTTTTGAAATCATGTAACCGTGTATGCAGATCGTTATATGACCCAAGTATCTGCATCAGCTACGACTTAAACCGCGAACACTCACTGCATGAATTGTGTTACTGCCATGAGCGGTACATGCTCTAAAACAGATGCATTTACACAGCGCTAAGCATATCTCTTAAAACGCCTCGTGAGCGGAATAAGCACTGCTATTAGGCTTTCTACGAAGATCTCAACACAAGCAATAAAAGCAATAGCCGAAATAGGATAAAATGTGTCAAATCATCCCCGGCGGGATTCGAACCCGCGACCTCTGGATTAGAAGTCAAGCGCGCTATCCACTGCGCTACGGGGACTTATCTCCGACATACGGGCAGAAATTCCGGTAAGACACAAATCTGGAGTGTTTCGTTATGAAGGTCTCACACATCCATTTGTATCCACGCTGTCGAACTGGCAGTGGAGAAATGTTGTTTCAGAAAGAATAATGCCACTTGGACGAAATATGTGACTCTTTCACAAGTTGTAGTATTCAAATTTGAGCCGATGAGATTTTCAATAAAGGAATGTATATTTCGAAACTACGGCTATATTGGCAAACTGCAATTTTTGGCGCCTCGCGCGACAGTGACGTTTATCTATGATGTCATTGGATACATGTGACAAGGATCAGTTACCGTAAAACAGATATTATCAATTGATAACAACTGAATTAATAGTTTGGTTTTATATCTGAATGAAGATAATTTGTCGTCCTTGGACAAATGACTATACAGGTCTTCTAAAATATAGATATACAACAGATTTATGCGTTGATTTTACATGTTTAAAGGTCTAATTACCCCAAAACGGAAGTCACATCCTCAGGGTTACATGCTGTCAGTTAGATAATAAGCACATGTGGCTGAGTGCAGAATGCATATAATTTGTAAAATACAGTTTACAGGATATGTTTTGGTATCATTTTAAAGGTATACATGTAAGCAATAAGAAAAAAGGCTGTTTTGTGCACTACTTTTTGTCTAGTGGTTCCCAGCTTCATAACTGTTGGCCCATGTATTCATGCGCAAAATGGCAGCCTCCATGCCCTTCAAAACCGGTGTGTTTTTTCTAAGGTAAATATTTTGAGTTACAACACAATTAATTTTTTGACATGCTGTTTTTTCAAAAGGTTATGTCCTCATCTTTCCAACAATGTATGGTGATATATTGGAAAGTAGCTTGGTCATGGTGAAAAGTGAGATCAAATTTTGAATATTTTATATGTAACAAACAAGGAATTTATTTGCGCATGCGTAACCTAAAGAGAAGTGTAATTGTAACCATGAAAACCTGTCAATGCTAGGTACCCCGCCCCAACGGCGTTGTTCATTTGCCCATGAATAGTACACATGTTACGTGATGGGATATACACTGCGAGAACGGATTCAACTTGTCGGAGAGTTGCAGAGAGTACTTTAAAGGTACGGGTCCAACATTTGAGAGTGAGCATAATTAACCTTGAAAATAAACCTTGGACAATATGATTGCTCACGCTATATACGATCGATACGGTTCCCATGACGGTTGGAAAACAGAAGCGGTATGTGTTGAAACGTGATTTCAGTGCCTTACAGAATGCGCGTGACTTGAACAGATTTGCAAGAACGCGTTTGGAACAAAAAAGTATTCCCAAGCGGGGAATCGAACACCGGCCACCACGGTGAGAGCGTGGAATCCTAACCACTAGACCACTTGGGAGCGTGAATGAATGAATGTTAACAGTTGTACATGTACCGATACTCTACCGTGGCGATCGCACAGTGCGCGCAATGAGTTGTGTCTGAATATCGGGTGCGATACTCAACCTCCTCGATAGTATAGTGGTAAGTATCCCCGCCTGTCACGCGGGAGACCGGGGTTCGATTCCCCGTCGGGGAGCAGCCATTTTTGTTGTTTTTGTTTGTAGCTCTTTTTGTCACTAGTAATCAATTTACTTTTGAAATCATGTAACCGTGTATGCAGATCGTTATATGACCCAAGTATCTGCATCAGCTACGACTTAAACCGCGAACACTCACTGCATGCATTGTGTTACTGCCATGAGCGGTATATGCTCTAAAACAGATGCATTTACCCAGCGCTAAGCATAACTCTTAAAACGCCTCGTGAGCGGAATAAGCACTGTTATAAGGCTTTCTACGAAGATCTCAACACATGCAACAAAAACAATAGCCGAAATAGGATAAAATGTATCAATTCATCCCCGGCGGGATTCGAACCCGCGACCTCTGGATTAGAAGTCCAGCCCGCTATCCACTGCGCTACGGGGACTTATCTCCGACATACGGGCAGAAATTCCGGTAAGACATAGTTCGGTAGTGAGTTTCGTTATCAAGGTCTCACACACCCATTGTTGTTTCAGTTGTTTCAGTTGTTTCCGAAAGAATAATGCCACTTGGACGAAATATGTGACTGTTTCACAAGTTGTAGTTTTCAAATTTGAGCGGATGAGATTTTCAATAAAGGAATGTATATTTCGAAACTACGGCGATATTGGATAGCTGGTATTTTTGGCGTCTCGCGCGACAGTGGAGAAATGTTGTTTCAGAAAGAATAATGCCACTTGGACGAAATATGTGACTCTTTCACAAGTTGTAGTTTTCAAATTTGAGCGGATGAGATTTTCAATAAAGGAATGCATATTTCGAAAATACGGCTATATTGGCAAACTGCTACTTTTGGCGCCTCGGCCGACAGTGACGTTTATCTATGATGTATTCATGCGCAAAATGGCAGCCTCCATGCCCTTCAAAACCGGTGTGTTTTTTCTAAGGTAAATATTTTGAGTTAGAACACAATGAATTTTTTGACATGCTGTTTTTTCAAAAGGTTATGTCCTCATCTTTCCAACAATATATGGTGATATATTGGAAAGTAGCTTGGTCATGGTGAAAAGTGAGATCAAATTTTGAATATTTTATATGTAACAAACAAGGAATTTATTTGCGCATGCGTAACCTAAAGAGAAGTATAATTGTAACCATGAAAACCTGTCAATGCTAGGTAACCCGCCCCAACGGCGTTGTTCATTTGCCCATGAATAGTACACATGTTACGTGATGGGATATACACTGCGAGAACGGATTCAACTTGTCGGAGAGATGCAGAGAGTACTTTAAAGGTACGGGTCCAACATTTGAGAGTGAGCATAATTAACCTTGAAAATAAACCTTGGACAATATGATTGCTCACGCTATATACGATCGATACGGTTCCCATGACGGTTGGAAAACAGAAGCGGTATGTGTTGAAACGTGATTTCGGTGCCTTACAGAATGCGCGTGACTTTAACAGATTTGCAAGAACGCGTTTGGAACAAAAAAGTATTCCCAAGCGGGGAGTCGAACCCCCGCCGCCACGGTGAGAGCGTGGAATCCTAACCACTAGACCACTTGGGAGTGTGAATGAATGAATGTTAACAGTTGTACATGTACCGATACTCTACCGTGGCGATCGCACAGTGCGCGCAATGAGTTGTGCCTGAATATCGGGTGCGATACTCAACCTCCTCGATAGTATAGTGGTAAGTATCCCCGCCTGTCACGCGGGATACCGGGGTTCGATTACCCGACGGGGAGAAGCCATTTTTGTTGGTTTTGTTTGTAGGTTTTTTTGTCACTAGTAATCAATTTACTTTTGAAATCATGTAACCGTGTATGCAGATCGTTATATGACCCAAGTATCTGCATCAGCTACGACTTAAACCGCGAACACTCACTGCATGAATTGTGTTACTGCCATGAGCGGTACATGCTCTAAAACAGATGCATTTACACAGCGCTAAGCATATCTCTTAAAACGCCTCGTGAGCGGAATAAGCACTGCTATTAGGCTTTCTACGAAGATCTCAACACAAGCAATAAAAGCAATAGCCGAAATAGGATAAAATGTGTCAAATCATCCCCGGCGGGATTCGAACCCGCGACCTCTGGATTAGAAGTCAAGCGCGCTATCCACTGCGCTACGGGGACTTATCTCCGACATACGGGCAGAAATTCCGGTAAGACACAAATCTGGAGTGTTTCGTTATGAAGGTCTCACACATCCATTTGTATCCACGCTGTCGAACTGGCAGTGGAGAAATGTTGTTTCAGAAAGAATAATGCCACTTGGACGAAATATGTGACTCTTTCACAAGTTGTAGTATTCAAATTTGAGCCGATGAGATTTTCAATAAAGGAATGTATATTTCGAAACTACGGCTATATTGGCAAACTGCAATTTTTGGCGCCTCGCGCGACAGTGACGTTTATCTATGATGTCATTGGATACATGTGACAAGGATCAGTTACCGTAAAACAGATATTATCAATTGATAACAACTGAATTAATAGTTTGGTTTTATATCTGAATGAAGATAATTTGTCGTCCTTGGACAAATGACTATACAGGTCTTCTAAAATATAGATATACAACAGATTTATGCGTTGATTTTACATGTTTAAAGGTCTAATTACCCCAAAACGGAAGTCACATCCTCAGGGTTACATGCTGTCAGTTAGATAATAAGCACATGTGGCTGAGTGCAGAATGCATATAATTTGTAAAATACAGTTTACAGGATATGTTTTGGTATCATTTTAAAGGTATACATGTAAGCAATAAGAAAAAAGGCTGTTTTGTGCACTACTTTTTGTCTAGTGGTTCCCAGCTTCATAACTGTTGGCCCATGTATTCATGCGCAAAATGGCAGCCTCCATGCCCTTCAAAACCGGTGTGTTTTTTCTAAGGTAAATATTTTGAGTTACAACACAATTAATTTTTTGACATGCTGTTTTTTCAAAAGGTTATGTCCTCATCTTTCCAACAATGTATGGTGATATATTGGAAAGTAGCTTGGTCATGGTGAAAAGTGAGATCAAATTTTGAATATTTTATATGTAACAAACAAGGAATTTATTTGCGCATGCGTAACCTAAAGAGAAGTGTAATTGTAACCATGAAAACCTGTCAATGCTAGGTACCCCGCCCCAACGGCGTTGTTCATTTGCCCATGAATAGTACACATGTTACGTGATGGGATATACACTGCGAGAACGGATTCAACTTGTCGGAGAGTTGCAGAGAGTACTTTAAAGGTACGGGTCCAACATTTGAGAGTGAGCATAATTAACCTTGAAAATAAACCTTGGACAATATGATTGCTCACGCTATATACGATCGATACGGTTCCCATGACGGTTGGAAAACAGAAGCGGTATGTGTTGAAACGTGATTTCAGTGCCTTACAGAATGCGCGTGACTTGAACAGATTTGCAAGAACGCGTTTGGAACAAAAAAGTATTCCCAAGCGGGGAATCGAACACCGGCCACCACGGTGAGAGCGTGGAATCCTAACCACTAGACCACTTGGGAGCGTGAATGAATGAATGTTAACAGTTGTACATGTACCGATACTCTACCGTGGCGATCGCACAGTGCGCGCAATGAGTTGTGTCTGAATATCGGGTGCGATACTCAACCTCCTCGATAGTATAGTGGTAAGTATCCCCGCCTGTCACGCGGGAGACCGGGGTTCGATTCCCCGTCGGGGAGCAGCCATTTTTGTTGTTTTTGTTTGTAGCTCTTTTTGTCACTAGTAATCAATTTACTTTTGAAATCATGTAACCGTGTATGCAGATCGTTATATGACCCAAGTATCTGCATCAGCTACGACTTAAACCGCGAACACTCACTGCATGCATTGTGTTACTGCCATGAGCGGTATATGCTCTAAAACAGATGCATTTACCCAGCGCTAAGCATAACTCTTAAAACGCCTCGTGAGCGGAATAAGCACTGTTATAAGGCTTTCTACGAAGATCTCAACACATGCAACAAAAACAATAGCCGAAATAGGATAAAATGTATCAATTCATCCCCGGCGGGATTCGAACCCGCGACCTCTGGATTAGAAGTCCAGCCCGCTATCCACTGCGCTACGGGGACTTATCTCCGACATACGGGCAGAAATTCCGGTAAGACATAGTTCGGTAGTGAGTTTCGTTATCAAGGTCTCACACACCCATTGTTGTTTCAGTTGTTTCAGTTGTTTCCGAAAGAATAATGCCACTTGGACGAAATATGTGACTGTTTCACAAGTTGTAGTTTTCAAATTTGAGCGGATGAGATTTTCAATAAAGGAATGTATATTTCGAAACTACGGCGATATTGGATAGCTGGTATTTTTGGCGTCTCGCGCGACAGTGGAGAAATGTTGTTTCAGAAAGAATAATGCCACTTGGACGAAATATGTGACTCTTTCACAAGTTGTAGTTTTCAAATTTGAGCGGATGAGATTTTCAATAAAGGAATGCATATTTCGAAAATACGGCTATATTGGCAAACTGCTACTTTTGGCGCCTCGGCCGACAGTGACGTTTATCTATGATGTATTCATGCGCAAAATGGCAGCCTCCATGCCCTTCAAAACCGGTGTGTTTTTTCTAAGGTAAATATTTTGAGTTAGAACACAATGAATTTTTTGACATGCTGTTTTTTCAAAAGGTTATGTCCTCATCTTTCCAACAATATATGGTGATATATTGGAAAGTAGCTTGGTCATGGTGAAAAGTGAGATCAAATTTTGAATATTTTATATGTAACAAACAAGGAATTTATTTGCGCATGCGTAACCTAAAGAGAAGTATAATTGTAACCATGAAAACCTGTCAATGCTAGGTAACCCGCCCCAACGGCGTTGTTCATTTGCCCATGAATAGTACACATGTTACGTGATGGGATATACACTGCGAGAACGGATTCAACTTGTCGGAGAGATGCAGAGAGTACTTTAAAGGTACGGGTCCAACATTTGAGAGTGAGCATAATTAACCTTGAAAATAAACCTTGGACAATATGATTGCTCACGCTATATACGATCGATACGGTTCCCATGACGGTTGGAAAACAGAAGCGGTATGTGTTGAAACGTGATTTCGGTGCCTTACAGAATGCGCGTGACTTTAACAGATTTGCAAGAACGCGTTTGGAACAAAAAAGTATTCCCAAGCGGGGAGTCGAACCCCCGCCGCCACGGTGAGAGCGTGGAATCCTAACCACTAGACCACTTGGGAGTGTGAATGAATGAATGTTAACAGTTGTACATGTACCGATACTCTACCGTGGCGATCGCACAGTGCGCGCAATGAGTTGTGCCTGAATATCGGGTGCGATACTCAACCTCCTCGATAGTATAGTGGTAAGTATCCCCGCCTGTCACGCGGGATACCGGGGTTCGATTACCCGACGGGGAGAAGCCATTTTTGTTGGTTTTGTTTGTAGGTTTTTTTGTCACTAGTAATCAATTTACTTTTGAAATCATGTAACCGTGTATGCAGATCGTTATATGACCCAAGTATCTGCATCAGCTACGACTTAAACCGCGAACACTCACTGCATGAATTGTGTTACTGCCATGAGCGGTACATGCTCTAAAACAGATGCATTTACACAGCGCTAAGCATATCTCTTAAAACGCCTCGTGAGCGGAATAAGCACTGCTATTAGGCTTTCTACGAAGATCTCAACACAAGCAATAAAAGCAATAGCCGAAATAGGATAAAATGTGTCAAATCATCCCCGGCGGGATTCGAACCCGCGACCTCTGGATTAGAAGTCAAGCGCGCTATCCACTGCGCTACGGGGACTTATCTCCGACATACGGGCAGAAATTCCGGTAAGACACAAATCTGGAGTGTTTCGTTATGAAGGTCTCACACATCCATTTGTATCCACGCTGTCGAACTGGCAGTGGAGAAATGTTGTTTCAGAAAGAATAATGCCACTTGGACGAAATATGTGACTCTTTCACAAGTTGTAGTATTCAAATTTGAGCCGATGAGATTTTCAATAAAGGAATGTATATTTCGAAACTACGGCTATATTGGCAAACTGCAATTTTTGGCGCCTCGCGCGACAGTGACGTTTATCTATGATGTCATTGGATACATGTGACAAGGATCAGTTACCGTAAAACAGATATTATCAATTGATAACAACTGAATTAATAGTTTGGTTTTATATCTGAATGAAGATAATTTGTCGTCCTTGGACAAATGACTATACAGGTCTTCTAAAATATAGATATACAACAGATTTATGCGTTGATTTTACATGTTTAAAGGTCTAATTACCCCAAAACGGAAGTCACATCCTCAGGGTTACATGCTGTCAGTTAGATAATAAGCACATGTGGCTGAGTGCAGAATGCATATAATTTGTAAAATACAGTTTACAGGATATGTTTTGGTATCATTTTAAAGGTATACATGTAAGCAATAAGAAAAAAGGCTGTTTTGTGCACTACTTTTTGTCTAGTGGTTCCCAGCTTCATAACTGTTGGCCCATGTATTCATGCGCAAAATGGCAGCCTCCATGCCCTTCAAAACCGGTGTGTTTTTTCTAAGGTAAATATTTTGAGTTACAACACAATTAATTTTTTGACATGCTGTTTTTTCAAAAGGTTATGTCCTCATCTTTCCAACAATGTATGGTGATATATTGGAAAGTAGCTTGGTCATGGTGAAAAGTGAGATCAAATTTTGAATATTTTATATGTAACAAACAAGGAATTTATTTGCGCATGCGTAACCTAAAGAGAAGTGTAATTGTAACCATGAAAACCTGTCAATGCTAGGTACCCCGCCCCAACGGCGTTGTTCATTTGCCCATGAATAGTACACATGTTACGTGATGGGATATACACTGCGAGAACGGATTCAACTTGTCGGAGAGTTGCAGAGAGTACTTTAAAGGTACGGGTCCAACATTTGAGAGTGAGCATAATTAACCTTGAAAATAAACCTTGGACAATATGATTGCTCACGCTATATACGATCGATACGGTTCCCATGACGGTTGGAAAACAGAAGCGGTATGTGTTGAGACGTGATTTCAGTGCCTTAGAGAATTTAACAGTGACTTTAACAGATTTGCAAGAATGCGTTTGGAACAAAAAAGTATTCCCAAGCGGGGAATCGAACCCCGGCCGCCACGGTGAGAGCGTGGAATCCTAACCACTAGACCACTTGGGAGCGTGAATGAATGAATGTTAACAGTTGTACATGTACCGATACTCTACCGTGGCGATCGCACAGTGCGCGCAATGAGTTGTGCCTGAATATCGGGTGCGATACTCAACCTCCTCGATAGTATAGTGGTAAGTATCCCCGCCTGTCACGCGGGAGACCGGGGTTCGATTCCCCGTCGGGGAGCAGCCATTTTTGTTGTTTTTGTTTGTAGCTCTTTTTGTCACTAGTAATCAATTTACTTTTGAAATCATGTAACCGTGTATGCAGATCGTTATATGTCCCAAGTATCTGCATCAGCTACGACTTAAACCGCGAACACTCACTGCATGCATTGTGTTACTGCCATGAGCGGTACATGCTCTAAAACAGATGCATTTACCCAGCGCTAAGCATATCTCTTAAAACGCCTCGTGAGCGGAATAAGCACTGTTATAAGGCTTTCTACGAAGATCTCAACACAAGCAACAAAAACAATAGCCGAAATAGGATAAAATGTATCAACTCATCCCCGGCGCGATTCGAACCCGCGACCTCTGGATTAGAAGTCCAGCGCGCTATCCACTGCGCTACGGGGACTTATCTCCGACATACGGGCAGAAATTCCGGTAAGACACAAATCGGGAGTCAGTTTCGTTATGAAGGTCTCACACATCCATTTGTATCCACGCTGTCGAACTGGCAGTGGAGAAATGTTGTTTCAGAAAGAATAATGCCACTTGGACAAAATATGTGACTCTTTCACAAGTTGTAGTATTCAAATTTGAGCGGATGAGATTTTCAATATAGGAATGTATATTTCGAAACTACGGCTGTATTGGCAAACTGCTATTTTTGGCGCCTCGCGCGACAGTGACGTTTATCTATGATGTCATTGGATATATGTGACAAGGATCAGTTACCGTAAAATAGATATTATCAATTGATAACAACTGAATTAATAGTTTGGTTTTATATCTGAATGAAGATAATTTGTCGTCCTTGGACAAATGACTATACAGGTCTTCTAAAATATAGATATACAACGGATTTATGCGTTGATTTTACATGTTTAAAGGTCTAATTACCCCAAAACGGAAGTCACATCCTCAGGGTTACATGCTGTCAGTTAGATAATAAGCACATGTGGCTGAGTGCAGAATGCATATAATTTGTAAAATACAGTTTACATGATCTGTTTTGGTATCATTTTAAAGGTATATATGTAAGCAATAAGAAAAAAGGCTGTTTTGTGCACTACTTTTTGTCTAGTGGTTCCCATGTATTCATGCGCAAAATGGCAGCCTCCATGCCCTTCAAAACCGGTGTGTTTTTTCTAAGGTAAATATTTTGAGTTACAACAAATAGAATGCTGTTTTTTTCAAAAGGTTATGTCCTCATCTTTCCAACAATGTATGGTGATATATTGGAAAGTAGCTTGGTCATGGTGAAAAGTGAGATCACATTTTGAATATTTTATATGTAACAAACAAGGAATTTATTTGCGCATGCGTAACCTAAAGAGAAGTGTAATTGTAACCATGAAAACCTGTCAATGCTAGGTACCCCGCCCCAACGGCGTTGTTCATTTGCCCATGAATAGTACACATGTTACGTGATGGGATATACACTGCGAGAACGGATTCAACTTGTCGGAGAGATGCAGAGAGTACTTTAAAGGTACGGGTCCAACATTTGAGAGTGAGCATATTTAACCTTGAAAATAAACCTTGGACAATATGATTGCTCACGCTATATACGATCGATACGGTTCCCATGACGGTTGGAAAACAGAAGCGGTATGTGTTGAAACGTGATTTCAGTGCCTTACAGAATGCGCGTGACTTTAACAGATTTGCAAGAACGCGTTTGGAACAAAAAAGTATTCCCAAGCGGGGAATCGAACCCCGGCCGCCACGGTGAGAGCTTGGAATCCTAACCACTAGACCACTTGGGAGCGTGAATGAATGAATGTTAACAGTTGTACATGTACCGATACTCTACCGTGGCGATCGCACAGTGCGCGCAATGAGTTGTGCCTGAATATCGGGTGCGATACTCAACCTCCTCGATAGTATAGTGGTAAGTATCCCCGCCTGTCACGCGGGAGACCGGGGTTCGATTCCCCGTCGGGGAGCAGCCATTTTTGTTGTTTTTGTTTGTAGCTCTTTTTGTCACTAGTAATCAATTTACTTTTGAAATCATCTAACCGTGTATGCAGATCGTTATATGACCCAAGTATCTGCATCAGCTACGACTTAAACCGCGAACACTCACTGCATGAATTGTGTTACTGCCATGAGCGGTACATGCTCTAAAACAGATGCATTTACCCAGCGCTAAGCATATCTCTTAAAACGCCTCGTGAGCGGAATAAGCACTGTTATAAGGCTTTCTACGAAGATCTCAACACAAGCAACAAAAACAATAGCCGAAATAGGATAAAATGTATCAATTCTTCCCCGGCGGGATTCGAACCCGCGACCTCTGGATTAGAAGTCCAGCGCGCTATCCACTGCGCTACGGGGACATCTCTCCGACATACGGGCAGAAATTCCGGTAAGACATAGTTCGGTAGTGAGTTTCGTTATCAAGGTCTCACACACCCATTGTTGTTTCAGTTGTTTCAGTTGTTTCAGAAAGAATAATGCCACTTGGACGAAATATGTGACTGTTTCACAAGTTGTAGTTTTCAAATTTGAGCGGATGAGATTTTCAATAAAGGAATGTATATTTCGAAACTACGGCGATATTGGATAGCTGGTATTTTTGGCGTCTCGCGCGACAGTGGAGAAATGTTGTTTCAGAAAGAATAATGCCACTTGGACGAAATATGTGACTCTTTCACAAGTTGTAGTTTTCAAATTTGAGCGGATGAGATTTTCAATAAAGGAATGTATATTTCGAAAATACGGCTATATTGGCAAATTGCTATTTTTGGCGCCTCGCGCGACAGTGACGTTTATCTATGATGTATTCATGCGCAAAATGGCAGCCTCCATGCCCTTCAAAACCGGTGTGTTTTTTCTAAGGTAAATATTTTGAGTTACAACAAATAGAATGCTGTTTTTTCAAAAGGTTATGTCCTCATCTTTCCAACAATGTATGGTGATATATTGGAAAGTAGCTTGGTCATGGTGAAAAGTGAGATCAAATTTTGAATATTTTATATGTAACAAACAAGGAATTTATTTGCGCGTGCGTAACCTAAAGAGAAGTGTAATTGTAACCCTGAAAACCTGTCAATGCTAGGTAACCCGCCCCAACGGCGTTGTTCATTTGCCCATGAATAGTACACATGTTACGTGATGGGATATACACTGCGAGAACGGATTCAACTTGTCGGAGAGATGCAGAGAGTACTTTAAAGGTACGGGTCCAACATTTGAGAGTGAGCATAATTAACCTTGAAAATAAACCTTGGACAATATGATTGCTCACGCTATATACGATCGATACGGTTCCCATGACGGTTGGAAAACAGAAGCGGTATGTGTTGAAACGTGATTTCAGTGCCTTACAGAATGCGCGTGACTTTAACAGATTTGCAAGAATGCGTTTGGAACAAAAAAGTATTCCCAAGCGGGGAATCGAACCCCGGCCGCCACGGTGAGAGCGTGGAATCCTAACCACTAGACCACTTGGGAGCGTGAATGAATGAATGTTAACAGTTGTACATGTACCGATACTCTACCGTGGCGATCGCACAGTGCGCGCAATGAGTTGTGCCTGAATATCGGGTGCGATACTCAACCTCCTCGATAGTATAGTGGTAAGTATCCCCGCCTGTCACGCGGGAGACCGGGGTTCGATTCCCCGTCGGGGAGCAGCCATTTTTGTTGTTTTTGTTTGTAGCTCTTTTTGTCACTAGTAATCAATTTACTTTTGAAATCATGTAACCGTGTATGCAGATCGTTATATGTCCCAAGTATCTGCATCAGCTACGACTTAAACCGCGAACACTCACTGCATGCATTGTGTTACTGCCATGAGCGGTACATGCTCTAAAACAGATGCATTTACCCAGCGCTAAGCATATCTCTTAAAACGCCTCGTGAGCGGAATAAGCACTGTTATAAGGCTTTCTACGCAGATCTCAACACAAGCAACAAAAACAATAGCCGAAATAGGATAAAATGTATCAACTCATCCCCGGCGCGATTCGAACCCACGACCTCTGGATTAGAAGTCCAGCGCGCTATCCACTGCGCTACGGGGACTTATCTCCGACATACGGGCAGAAATTCCGGTAAGACACAAATCGGGAGTCAGTTTCGTTATGAAGGTCTCACACATCCATTTGTATCCACGCTGTCGAACTGGCAGTGGAGAAATGTTGTTTCAGAAAGAATAATGCCACTTGGACGAAATATGTCACTCTTTCACAAGTTGTAGTATTCAAATTTGAGCGGATGAGATTTTCAATAAAGGAATGTATATTTCGAAACTACGGCTGTATTGGCAAACTGCTATTTTTGGCGCCTCGCGCGACAGTGACGTTTATCTATGATGTCATTGGATATATGTGACAAGGATCAGTTACCGTAAAATAGATATTATCAATTGATAACAACTGAATTAATAGTTTGGTTTTATATCTGAATGAAGATAATTTGTCGTCCTTGGACAAATGACTATACAGGTCTTCTAAAATATAGATATACAACGGATTTATGCGTTGATTTTACATGTTTAAAGGTCTAATTACCCCAAAACGGAAGTCACATCCTCAGGGTTACATGCTGTCAGTTAGATAATAAGCACATGTGGCTGAGTGCAGAATGCATATAATTTGTAAAATACAGTTTACATGATATGTTTTGGTATCATTTTAAAGGTATATATGTAAGCAATAAGAAAAAAGGCTGTTTTGTGCACTACTTTTTGTCTAGTGGTTCCCATGTATTCATGCGCAAAATGGCAGCCTCCATGCCCTTCAAAACCGGTGTGTTTTTTCTAAGGTAAATATTTTGAGTTACAACAAATAGAATGCTGTTTTTTCAAAAGGTTATGTCCTCATCTTTCCAACAATGTATGGTGATATATTGGAAAGTAGCTTGGTCATGGTGAAAAGTGAGATCAAATTTTGAATATTTTATATGTAACAAACAAGGAATTTATTTGCGCATGCGTAACCTAAAGAGAAGTGTAATTGTAACCATGAAAACCTGTCAATGCTAGGTAACCCGCCCCAACGGCGTTGTTCATTTGCCCATGAATAGTACACATGTTACGTGATGGGATATACACTGCGAGAACGGATTCAACTTGTCGGAGAGATGCAGAGAGTACTTTAAAGGTACGGGTCCAACATTTGAGAGTGAGCATATTTAACCTTGAAAATAAACCTTGGACAATATGATTGCTCACGCTATATACGATCGATACGGTTCCCATGACGGTTGGAAAACAGAAGCGGTATGTGTTGAAACGTGATTTCAGTGCCTTACAGAATGCGCGTGACTTTAACAGATTTGCAAGAACGCGTTTGGAACAAAAAAGTATTCCCAAGCGGGGAATCGAACCCCGGCCGCCACGGTGAGAGCTTGGAATCCTAACCACTAGACCACTTGGGAGCGTGAATGAATGAATGTTAACAGTTGTACATGTACCGATACTCTACCGTGGCGATCGCACAGTGCGCGCAATGAGTTGTGCCTGAATATCGGGTGCGATACTCATCCTCCTCGATAGTATAGTGGTAAGTATCCCCGCCTGTCACGCGGGAGACCGGGGTTCGATTCCCCGTCGGGGAGCAGCCATTTTTGTTGTTTTTGTTTGTAGCTCTTTTTGTCACTAGTAATCAATTTACTTTTGAAATCATCTAACCGTGTATGCAGATCGTTATATGACCCAAGTATCTGCATCAGCTACGACTTAAACCGCGAACACTCACTGCATGAATTGTGTTACTGCCATGAGCGGTACATGCTCTAAAACAGATGCATTTACCCAGCGCTAAGCATATCTCTTAAAACGCCTCGTGAGCGGAATAAGCACTGTTATAAGGCTTTCTACGAAGATCTCAACACAAGCAACAAAAACAATAGCCGAAATAGGATAAAATGTATCAATTCTTCCCCGGCGGGATTCGAACCCGCGACCTCTGGATTAGAAGTCCAGCGCGCTATCCACTGCGCTACGGGGACATCTCTCCGACATACGGGCAGAAATTCCGGTAAGACATAGTTCGGTAGTGAGTTTCGTTATCAAGGTCTCACACACCCATTGTTGTTTCAGTTGTTTCAGTTGTTTCAGAAAGAATAATGCCACTTGGACGAAATATGTGACTGTTTCACAAGTTGTAGTTTTCAAATTTGAGCGGATGAGATTTTCAATAAAGGAATGTATATTTCGAAACTACGGCGATATTGGATAGCTGGTATTTTTGGCGTCTCGCGCGACAGTGGAGAAATGTTGTTTCAGAAAGAATAATGCCACTTGGACGAAATATGTGACTCTTTCACAAGTTGTAGTTTTCAAATTTGAGCGGATGAGATTTTCAATAAAGGAATGTATATTTCGAAAATACGGCTATATTGGCAAATTGCTATTTTTGGCGCCTCGCGCGACAGTGACGTTTATCTATGATGTATTCATGCGCAAAATGGCAGCCTCCATGCCCTTCAAAACCGGTGTGTTTTTTCTAAGGTAAATATTTTGAGTTACAACAAATAGAATGCTGTTTTTTCAAAAGGTTATGTCCTCATCTTTCCAACAATGTATGGTGATATATTGGAAAGTAGCTTGGTCATGGTGAAAAGTGAGATCAAATTTTGAATATTTTATATGTAACAAACAAGGAATTTATTTGCGCGTGCGTAACCTAAAGAGAAGTGTAATTGTAACCATGAAAACCTGTCAATGCTAGGTAACCCGCCCCAACGGCGTTGTTCATTTGCCCATGAATAGTACACATGTTACGTGATGGGATATACACTGCGAGAACGGATTCAACTTGTCGGAGAGATGCAGAGAGTACTTTAAAGGTACGGGTCCAACATTTGAGAGTGAGCATAATTAACCTTGAAAATAAACCTTGGACAATATGATTGCTCACGCTATATACGATCGATACGGTTCCCATGACGGTTGGAAAACAGAAGCGGTATGTGTTGAAACGTGATTTCAGTGCCTTACAGAATGCGCGTGACTTTAACAGATTTGCAAGAATGCGTTTGGAACAAAAAAGTATTCCCAAGCGGGGAATCGAACCCCGGCCGCCACGGTGAGAGCGTGGAATCCTAACCACTAGACCACTTGGGAGCGTGAATGAATGAATGTTAACAGTTGTACATGTACCGATACTCTACCGTGGCGATCGCACAGTGCGCGCAATGAGTTGTGCCTGAATATCGGGTGCGATACTCAACCTCCTCGATAGTATAGTGGTAAGTATCCCCGCCTGTCACGCGGGAGACCGGGGTTCGATTCCCCGTCGGGGAGCAGCCATTTTTGTTGTTTTTGTTTGTAGCTCTTTTTGTCACTAGTAATCAATTTACTTTTGAAATCATGTAACCGTGTATGCAGATCGTTATATGTCCCAAGTATCTGCATCAGGTACGACTTAAACCGCGAACACTCACTGCATGCATTGTGTTACTGCCATGAGCGGTACATGCTCTAAAACAGATGCATTTACCCAGCGCTAAGCATATCTCTTAAAACGCCTCGTGAGCGGAATAAGCACTGTTATAAGGCTTTCTACGAAGATCTCAACACAAGCAACAAAAACAATAGCCGAAATAGGATAAAATGTATCAACTCATCCCCGGCGCGATTCGAACCCACGACCTCTGGATTAGAAGTCCAGCGCGCTATCCACTGCGCTACAGGGACTTATCTCCGACATACGGGCAGAAATTCCGGTAAGACACAAATCGGGAGTCAGTTTCGTTATGAAGGTCTCACACATCCATTTGTATCCACGCTGTCGAACTGGCAGTGGAGAAATGTTGTTTCAGAAAGAATAATGCCACTTGGACGAAATATGTCACTCTTTCACAAGTTGTAGTATTCAAATTTGAGCGGATGAGATTTTCAATAAAGGAATGTATATTTCGAAACTACGGCTGTATTGGCAAACTGCTATTTTTGGCGCCTCGCGCGACAGTGACGTTTATCTATGATGTCATTGGATATATGTGACAAGGATCAGTTACCGTAAAATAGATATTATCAATTGATAACAACTGAATTAATAGTTTGGTTTTATATCTGAATGAAGATAATTTGTCGTCCTTGGACAAATGACTATACAGGTCTTCTAAAATATAGATATACAACGGATTTATGCGTTGATTTTACATGTTTAAAGGTCTAATTACCCCAAAACGGAAGTCACATCCTCAGGGTTACATGCTGTCAGTTAGATAATAAGCACATGTGGCTGAGTGCAGAATGCATATAATTTGTAAAATACAGTTTACATGATATGTTTTGGTATCATTTTAAAGGTATATATGTAAGCAATAAGAAAAAAGGCTGTTTTGTGCACTACTTTTTGTCTAGTGGTTCCCATGTATTCATGCGCAAAATGGCAGCCTCCATGCCCTTCAAAACCGGTGTGTTTTTTCTAAGGTAAATATTTTGAGTTACAACAAATAGAATGCTGTTTTTTCAAAAGGTTATGTCCTCATCTTTCCAACAATGTATGGTGATATATTGGAAAGTAGCTTGGTCATGGTGAAAAGTGAGATCAAATTTTGAATATTTTATATGTAACAAACAAGGAATTTATTTGCGCATGCGTAACCTAAAGAGAAGTGTAATTGTAACCATGAAAACCTGTCAATGCTAGGTAACCCGCCCCAACGGCGTTGTTCATTTGCCCATGAATAGTACACATGTTACGTGATGGGATATACACTGCGAGAACGGATTCAACTTGTCGGAGAGATGCAGAGAGTACTTTAAAGGTACGGGTCCAACATTTGAGAGTGAGCATATTTAACCTTGAAAATAAACCTTGGACAATATGATTGCTCACGCTATATACGATCGATACGGTTCCCATGACGGTTGGAAAACAGAAGCGGTATGTGTTGAAACGTGATTTCAGTGCCTTACAGAATGCGCGTGACTTTAACAGATTTGCAAGAACGCGTTTGGAACAAAAAAGTATTCCCAAGCGGGGAATCGAACCCCGGCCGCCACGGTGAGAGCTTGGAATCCTAACCACTAGACCACTTGGGAGCGTGAATGAATGAATGTTAACAGTTGTACATGTACCGATACTCTACCGTGGCGATCGCACAGTGCGCGCAATGAGTTGTGCCTGAATATCGGGTGCGATACTCATCCTCCTCGATAGTATAGTGGTAAGTATCCCCGCCTGTCACGCGGGAGACCGGGGTTCGATTCCCCGTCGGGGAGCAGCCATTTTTGTTGTTTTTGTTTGTAGCTCTTTTTGTCACTAGTAATCAATTTACTTTTGAAATCATCTAACCGTGTATGCAGATCGTTATATGACCCAAGTATCTGCATCAGCTACGACTTAAACCGCGAACACTCACTGCATGAATTGTGTTACTGCCATGAGCGGTACATGCTCTAAAACAGATGCATTTACCCAGCGCTAAGCATATCTCTTAAAACGCCTCGTGAGCGGAATAAGCACTGTTATAAGGCTTTCTACGAAGATCTCAACACAAGCAACAAAAACAATAGCCGAAATAGGATAAAATGTATCAATTCTTCCCCGGCGGGATTCGAACCCGCGACCTCTGGATTAGAAGTCCAGCGCGCTATCCACTGCGCTACGGGGACAACTCTCCGACATACGGGCAGAAATTCCGGTAAGACATAGTTCGGTAGTGAGTTTCGTTATCAAGGTCTCACACACCCATTGTTGTTTCAGTTGTTTCAGTTGTTTCAGAAAGAATAATGCCACTTGGACGAAATATGTGACTGTTTCACAAGTTGTAGTTTTCAAATTTGAGCGGATGAGATTTTCAATAAAGGAATGTATATTTCGAAACTACGGCGATATTGGATAGCTGGTATTTTTGGCGTCTCGCGCGACAGTGGAGAAATGTTGTTTCAGAAAGAATAATGCCACTTGGACGAAATATGTGACTCTTTCACAAGTTGTAGTTTTCAAATTTGAGCGGATGAGATTTTCAATAAAGGAATGTATATTTCGAAAATACGGCTATATTGGCAAATTGCTATTTTTGGCGCCTCGCGCGACAGTGACGTTTATCTATGATGTATTCATGCGCAAAATGGCAGCCTCCATGCCCTTCAAAACCGGTGTGTTTTTTCTAAGGTAAATATTTTGAGTTACAACAAATAGAATGCTGTTTTTTCAAAAGGTTATGTCCTCATCTTTCCAACAATGTATGGTGATATATTGGAAAGTAGCTTGGTCATGGTGAAAAGTGAGATCAAATTTTGAATATTTTATATGTAACAAACAAGGAATTTATTTGCGCATGCGTAACCTAAAGAGAAGTGTAATTGTAACCATGAAAACCTGTCAATGCTAGGTAACCCGCCCCAACGGCGTTGTTCATTTGCCCATGAATAGTACACATGTTACGTGATGGGATATACACTGCGAGAACGGATTCAACTTGTCGGAGAGATGCAGAGAGTACTTTAAAGGTACGGGTCCAACATTTGAGAGTGAGCATAATTAACCTTGAAAATAAACCTTGGACAATATGATTGCTCACGCTATATACGATCGATACGGTTCCCATGACGGTTGGAAAACAGAAGCGGTATGTGTTGAAACGTGATTTCAGTGCCTTACAGAATGCGCGTGACTTTAACAGATTTGCAAGAATGCGTTTGGAACAAAAAAGTATTCCCAAGCGGGGAATCGAACCCCGGCCGCCACGGTGAGAGCGTGGAATCCTAACCACTAGACCACTTGGGAGCGTGAATGAATGAATGTTAACAGTTGTACATGTACCGATACTCTACCGTGGCGATCGCACAGTGCGCGCAATGAGTTGTGCCTGAATATCGGGTGCGATACTCAACCTCCTCGATAGTATAGTGGTAAGTATCCCCGCCTGTCACGCGGGAGACCGGGGTTCGATTCCCCGTCGGGGAGCAGCCATTTTTGTTGTTTTTGTTTGTAGCTCTTTTTGTCACTAGTAATCAATTTACTTTTGAAATCATGTAACCGTGTATGCAGATCGTTATATGTCCCAAGTATCTGCATCAGCTACGACTTAAACCGCGAACACTCACTGCATGCATTGTGTTACTGCCATGAGCGGTACATGCTCTAAAACAGATGCATTTACCCAGCGCTAAGCATATCTCTTAAAACGCCTCGTGAGCGGAATAAGCACTGTTATAAGGCTTTCTACGAAGATCTCAACACAAGCAACAAAAACAATAGCCGAAATAGGATAAAATGTATCAACTCATCCCCGGCGCGATTCGAACCCACGACCTCTGGATTAGAAGTCCAGCGCGCTATCCACTGCGCTACAGGGACTTATCTCCGACATACGGGCAGAAATTCCGGTAAGACACAAATCGGGAGTCAGTTTCGTTATGAAGGTCTCACACATCCATTTGTATCCACGCTGTCGAACTGGCAGTGGAGAAATGTTGTTTCAGAAAGAATAATGCCACTTGGACGAAATATGTGACTCTTTCACAAGTTGTAGTATTCAAATTTGAGCGGATGAGATTTTCAATAAAGGAATGTATATTTCGAAACTACGGCTGTATTGGCAAACTGCTATTTTTGGCGCCTCGCGCGACAGTGACGTTTATCTATGATGTCATTGGATATATGTGACAAGGATCAGTTACCGTAAAATAGATATTATCAATTGATAACAACTGAATTAATAGTTTGGTTTTATATCTGAATGAAGATAATTTGTCGTCCTTGGACAAATGACTATACAGGTCTTCTAAAATATAGATATACAACGGATTTATGCGTTGATTTTACATGTTTAAAGGTCTAATTACCCCAAAACGGAAGTCACATCCTCAGGGTTACATGCTGTCAGTTAGATAATAAGCACATGTGGCTGAGTGCAGAATGCATATAATTTGTAAAATACAGTTTACATGATATGTTTTGGTATCATTTTAAAGGTATATATGTAAGCAATAAGAAAAAAGGCTGTTTTGTGCACTACTTTTTGTCTAGTGGTTCCCATGTATTCATGCGCAAAATGGCAGCCTCCATGCCCTTCAAAACCGGTGTGTTTTTTCTAAGGTAAATATTTTGAGTTACAACAAATAGAATGCTGTTTTTTCAAAAGGTTATGTCCTCATCTTTCCAACAATGTATGGTGATATATTGGAAAGTAGCTTGGTCATGGTGAAAAGTGAGATCAAATTTTGAATATTTTATATGTAACAAACAAGGAATTTATTTGCGCATGCGTAACCTAAAGAGAAGTGTAATTGTAACCATGAAAACCTGTCAATGCTAGGTAACCCGCCCCAACGGCGTTGTTCATTTGCCCATGAATAGTACACATGTTACGTGATGGGATATACACTGCGAGAACGGATTCAACTTGTCGGAGAGATGCAGAGAGTACTTTAAAGGTACGGGTCCAACATTTGAGAGTGAGCATATTTAACCTTGAAAATAAACCTTGGACAATATGATTGCTCACGCTATATACGATCGATACGGTTCCCATGACGGTTGGAAAACAGAAGCGGTATGTGTTGAAACGTGATTTCAGTGCCTTACAGAATGCGCGTGACTTTAACAGATTTGCAAGAACGCGTTTGGAACAAAAAAGTATTCCCAAGCGGGGAATCGAACCCCGGCCGCCACGGTGAGAGCTTGGAATCCTAACCACTAGACCACTTGGGAGCGTGAATGAATGAATGTTAACAGTTGTACATGTACCGATACTCTACCGTGGCGATCGCACAGTGCGCGCAATGAGTTGTGCCTGAATATCGGGTGCGATACTCATCCTCCTCGATAGTATAGTGGTAAGTATCCCCGCCTGTCACGCGGGAGACCGGGGTTCGATTCCCCGTCGGGGAGCAGCCATTTTTGTTGTTTTTGTTTGTAGCTCTTTTTGTCACTAGTAATCAATTTACTTTTGAAATCATCTAACCGTGTATGCAGATCGTTATATGACCCAAGTATCTGCATCAGCTACGACTTAAACCGCGAACACTCACTGCATGAATTGTGTTACTGCCATGAGCGGTACATGCTCTAAAACAGATGCATTTACCCAGCGCTAAGCATATCTCTTAAAACGCCTCGTGAGCGGAATAAGCACTGTTATAAGGCTTTCTACGAAGATCTCAACACAAGCAACAAAAACAATAGCCGAAATAGGATAAAATGTATCAATTCTTCCCCGGCGGGATTCGAACCCGCGACCTCTGGATTAGAAGTCCAGCGCGCTATCCACTGCGCTACGGGGACATCTCTCCGACATACGGGCAGAAATTCCGGTAAGACATAGTTCGGTAGTGAGTTTCGTTATCAAGGTCTCACACACCCATTGTTGTTTCAGTTGTTTCAGTTGTTTCAGAAAGAATAATGCCACTTGGACGAAATATGTGACTGTTTCACAAGTTGTAGTTTTCAAATTTGAGCGGATGAGATTTTCAATAAAGGAATGTATATTTCGAAACTACGGCGATATTGGATAGCTGGTATTTTTGGCGTCTCGCGCGACAGTGGAGAAATGTTGTTTCAGAAAGAATAATGCCACTTGGACGAAATATGTGACTCTTTCACAAGTTGTAGTTTTCAAATTTGAGCGGATGAGATTTTCAATAAAGGAATGTATATTTCGAAAATACGGCTATATTGGCAAATTGCTATTTTTGGCGCCTCGCGCGACAGTGACGTTTATCTATGATGTATTCATGCGCAAAATGGCAGCCTCCATGCCCTTCAAAACCGGTGTGTTTTTTCTAAGGTAAATATTTTGAGTTACAACAAATAGAATGCTGTTTTTTCAAAAGGTTATGTCCTCATCTTTCCAACAATGTATGGTGATATATTGGAAAGTAGCTTGGTCATGGTGAAAAGTGAGATCAAATTTTGAATATTTTATATGTAACAAACAAGGAATTTATTTGCGCATGCGTAACCTAAAGAGAAGTGTAATTGTAACCATGAAAACCTGTCAATGCTAGGTAACCCGCCCCAACGGCGTTGTTCATTTGCCCATGAATAGTACACATGTTACGTGATGGGATATACACTGCGAGAACGGATTCAACTTGTCGGAGAGATGCAGAGAGTACTTTAAAGGTACGGGTCCAACATTTGAGAGTGAGCATAATTAACCTTGAAAATAAACCTTGGACAATATGATTGCTCACGCTATATACGATCGATACGGTTCCCATGACGGTTGGAAAACAGAAGCGGTATGTGTTGAAACGTGATTTCAGTGCCTTACAGAATGCGCGTGACTTTAACAGATTTGCAAGAATGCGTTTGGAACAAAAAAGTATTCCCAAGCGGGGAATCGAACCCCGGCCGCCACGGTGAGAGCGTGGAATCCTAACCACTAGACCACTTGGGAGCGTGAATGAATGAATGTTAACAGTTGTACATGTACCGATACTCTACCGTGGCGATCGCACAGTGCGCGCAATGAGTTGTGCCTGAATATCGGGTGCGATACTCAACCTCCTCGATAGTATAGTGGTAAGTATCCCCGCCTGTCACGCGGGAGACCGGGGTTCGATTCCCCGTCGGGGAGCAGCCATTTTTGTTGTTTTTGTTTGTAGCTCTTTTTGTCACTAGTAATCAATTTACTTTTGAAATCATGTAACCGTGTATGCAGATCGTTATATGTCCCAAGTATCTGCATCAGCTACGACTTAAACCGCGAACACTCACTGCATGCATTGTGTTACTGCCATGAGCGGTACATGCTCTAAAACAGATGCATTTACCCAGCGCTAAGCATATCTCTTAAAACGCCTCGTGAGCGGAATAAGCACTGTTATAAGGCTTTCTACGCAGATCTCAACACAAGCAACAAAAACAATAGCCGAAATAGGATAAAATGTATCAACTCATCCCCGGCGCGATTCGAACCCACGACCTCTGGATTAGAAGTCCAGCGCGCTATCCACTGCGCTACGGGGACTTATCTCCGACATACGGGCAGAAATTCCGGTAAGACACAAATCGGGAGTCAGTTTCGTTATGAAGGTCTCACACATCCATTTGTATCCACGCTGTCGAACTGGCAGTGGAGAAATGTTGTTTCAGAAAGAATAATGCCACTTGGACGAAATATGTCACTCTTTCACAAGTTGTAGTATTCAAATTTGAGCGGATGAGATTTTCAATAAAGGAATGTATATTTCGAAACTACGGCTGTATTGGCAAACTGCTATTTTTGGCGCCTCGCGCGACAGTGACGTTTATCTATGATGTCATTGGATATATGTGACAAGGATCAGTTACCGTAAAATAGATATTATCAATTGATAACAACTGAATTAATAGTTTGGTTTTATATCTGAATGAAGATAATTTGTCGTCCTTGGACAAATGACTATACAGGTCTTCTAAAATATAGATATACAACGGATTTATGCGTTGATTTTACATGTTTAAAGGTCTAATTACCCCAAAACGGAAGTCACATCCTCAGGGTTACATGCTGTCAGTTAGATAATAAGCACATGTGGCTGAGTGCAGAATGCATATAATTTGTAAAATACAGTTTACATGATATGTTTTGGTATCATTTTAAAGGTATATATGTAAGCAATAAGAAAAAAGGCTGTTTTGTGCACTACTTTTTGTCTAGTGGTTCCCATGTATTCATGCGCAAAATGGCAGCCTCCATGCCCTTCAAAACCGGTGTGTTTTTTCTAAGGTAAATATTTTGAGTTACAACAAATAGAATGCTGTTTTTTCAAAAGGTTATGTCCTCATCTTTCCAACAATGTATGGTGATATATTGGAAAGTAGCTTGGTCATGGTGAAAAGTGAGATCAAATTTTGAATATTTTATATGTAACAAACAAGGAATTTATTTGCGCATGCGTAACCTAAAGAGAAGTGTAATTGTAACCATGAAAACCTGTCAATGCTAGGTAACCCGCCCCAACGGCGTTGTTCATTTGCCCATGAATAGTACACATGTTACGTGATGGGATATACACTGCGAGAACGGATTCAACTTGTCGGAGAGATGCAGAGAGTACTTTAAAGGTACGGGTCCAACATTTGAGAGTGAGCATATTTAACCTTGAAAATAAACCTTGGACAATATGATTGCTCACGCTATATACGATCGATACGGTTCCCATGACGGTTGGAAAACAGAAGCGGTATGTGTTGAAACGTGATTTCAGTGCCTTACAGAATGCGCGTGACTTTAACAGATTTGCAAGAACGCGTTTGGAACAAAAAAGTATTCCCAAGCGGGGAATCGAACCCCGGCCGCCACGGTGAGAGCGTGGAATCCTAACCACTAGACCACTTGGGAGCGTGAATGAATGAATGTTAACAGTTGTACATGTACCGATACTCTACCGTGGCGATCGCACAGTGCGCGCAATGAGTTGTGCCTGAATATCGGGTGCGATACTCAACCTCCTCGATAGTATAGTGGTAAATATCCCCGCCTATCACGCGGGAGACCGGTGTTCGATTCCCCGTCGGGGAGCAGCCATTTTTGTTGTTTTTGTTTGTAGCTCTTTTTGTCACTAGTAATCAATTTACTTTTGAAATCATCTAACCGTGTATGCAGATCGTTATATGACCCAAGTATCTGCATCAGCTACGACTTAAACCGCGAACACTCACTGCATGAATTGTGTTACTGCCATGAGCGGTACATGCTCTAAAACAGATGCATTTACCCAGCGCTAAGCATATCTCTTAAAACGCCTCGTGAGCGGAATAAGCACTGTTATAAGGCTTTCTACGAAGATCTCAACACAAGCAACAAAAACAATAGCCGAAATAGGATAAAATGTATCAATTCTTCCCCGGCGGGATTCGAACCCGCGACCTCTGGATTAGAAGTCCAGCGCGCTATCCACTGCGCTACGGGGACATCTCTCCGACATACGGGCAGAAATTCCGGTAAGACATAGTTCGGTAGTGAGTTTCGTTATCAAGGTCTCACACACCCATTGTTGTTTCAGTTGTTTCAGTTGTTTCAGAAAGAATAATGCCACTTGGACGAAATATGTGACTGTTTCACAAGTTGTAGTTTTCAAATTTGAGCGGATGAGATTTTCAATAAAGGAATGTATATTTCGAAACTACGGCGATATTGGATAGCTGGTATTTTTGGCGTCTCGCGCGACAGTGGAGAAATGTTGTTTCAGAAAGAATAATGCCACTTGGACGAAATATGTGACTCTTTCACAAGTTGTAGTTTTCAAATTTGAGCGGATGAGATTTTCAATAAAGGAATGTATATTTCGAAAATACGGCTATATTGGCAAATTGCTATTTTTGGCGCCTCGCGCGACAGTGACGTTTATCTATGATGTATTCATGCGCAAAATGGCAGCCTCCATGCCCTTCAAAACCGGTGTGTTTTTTCTAAGGTAAATATTTTGAGTTACAACAAATAGAATGCTGTTTTTTCAAAAGGTTATGTCCTCATCTTTCCAACAATGTATGGTGATATATTGGAAAGTAGCTTGGTCATGGTGAAAAGTGAGATCAAATTTTGAATATTTTATATGTAACAAACAAGGAATTTATTTGCGCGTGCGTAACCTAAAGAGAAGTGTAATTGTAACCATGAAAACCTGTCAATGCTAGGTAACCCGCCCCAACGGCGTTGTTCATTTGCCCATGAATAGTACACATGTTACGTGATGGGATATACACTGCGAGAACGGATTCAACTTGTCGGAGAGATGCAGAGAGTACTTTAAAGGTACGGGTCCAACATTTGAGAGTGAGCATAATTAACCTTGAAAATAAACCTTGGACAATATGATTGCTCACGCTATATACGATCGATACGGTTCCCATGACGGTTGGAAAACAGAAGCGGTATGTGTTGAAACGTGATTTCAGTGCCTTACAGAATGCGCGTGACTTTAACAGATTTGCAAGAATGCGTTTGGAACAAAAAAGTATTCCCAAGCGGGGAATCGAACCCCGGCCGCCACGGTGAGAGCGTGGAATCCTAACCACTAGACCACTTGGGAGCGTGAATGAATGAATGTTAACAGTTGTACATGTACCGATACTCTACCGTGGCGATCGCACAGTGCGCGCAATGAGTTGTGCCTGAATATCGGGTGCGATACTCAACCTCCTCGATAGTATAGTGGTAAGTATCCCCGCCTGTCACGCGGGAGACCGGGGTTCGATTCCCCGTCGGGGAGCAGCCATTTTTGTTGTTTTTGTTTGTAGCTCTTTTTGTCACTAGTAATCAATTTACTTTTGAAATCATGTAACCGTGTATGCAGATCGTTATATGTCCCAAGTATCTGCATCAGCTACGACTTAAACCGCGAACACTCACTGCATGCATTGTGTTACTGCCATGAGCGGTACATGCTCTAAAACAGATGCATTTACCCAGCGCTAAGCATATCTCTTAAAACGCCTCGTGAGCGGAATAAGCACTGTTATAAGGCTTTCTACGAAGATCTCAACACAAGCAACAAAAACAATAGCCGAAATAGGATAAAATGTATCAACTCATCCCCGGCGCGATTCGAACCCACGACCTCTGGATTAGAAGTCCAGCGCGCTATCCACTGCGCTACAGGGACTTATCTCCGACATACGGGCAGAAATTCCGGTAAGACACAAATCGGGAGTCAGTTTCGTTATGAAGGTCTCACACATCCATTTGTATCCACGCTGTCGAACTGGCAGTGGAGAAATGTTGTTTCAGAAAGAATAATGCCACTTGGACGAAATATGTCACTCTTTCACAAGTTGTAGTATTCAAATTTGAGCGGATGAGATTTTCAATAAAGGAATGTATATTTCGAAACTACGGCTGTATTGGCAAACTGCTATTTTTGGCGCCTCGCGCGACAGTGACGTTTATCTATGATGTCATTGGATATATGTGACAAGGATCAGTTACCGTAAAATAGATATTATCAATTGATAACAACTGAATTAATAGTTTGGTTTTATATCTGAATGAAGATAATTTGTCGTCCTTGGACAAATGACTATACAGGTCTTCTAAAATATAGATATACAACGGATTTATGCGTTGATTTTACATGTTTAAAGGTCTAATTACCCCAAAACGGAAGTCACATCCTCAGGGTTACATGCTGTCAGTTAGATAATAAGCACATGTGGCTGAGTGCAGAATGCATATAATTTGTAAAATACAGTTTACATGATATGTTTTGGTATCATTTTAAAGGTATATATGTAAGCAATAAGAAAAAAGGCTGTTTTGTGCACTACTTTTTGTCTAGTGGTTCCCATGTATTCATGCGCAAAATGGCAGCCTCCATGCCCTTCAAAACCGGTGTGTTTTTTCTAAGGTAAATATTTTGAGTTACAACAAATAGAATGCTGTTTTTTCAAAAGGTTATGTCCTCATCTTTCCAACAATGTATGGTGATATATTGGAAAGTAGCTTGGTCATGGTGAAAAGTGAGATCAAATTTTGAATATTTTATATGTAACAAACAAGGAATTTATTTGCGCATGCGTAACCTAAAGAGAAGTGTAATTGTAACCATGAAAACCTGTCAATGCTAGGTAACCCGCCCCAACGGCGTTGTTCATTTGCCCATGAATAGTACACATGTTACGTGATGGGATATACACTGCGAGAACGGATTCAACTTGTCGGAGAGATGCAGAGAGTACTTTAAAGGTACGGGTCCAACATTTGAGAGTGAGCATATTTAACCTTGAAAATAAACCTTGGACAATATGATTGCTCACGCTATATACGATCGATACGGTTCCCATGACGGTTGGAAAACAGAAGCGGTATGTGTTGAAACGTGATTTCAGTGCCTTACAGAATGCGCGTGACTTTAACAGATTTGCAAGAACGCGTTTGGAACAAAAAAGTATTCCCAAGCGGGGAATCGAACCCCGGCCGCCACGGTGAGAGCTTGGAATCCTAACCACTAGACCACTTGGGAGCGTGAATGAATGAATGTTAACAGTTGTACATGTACCGATACTCTACCGTGGCGATCGCACAGTGCGCGCAATGAGTTGTGCCTGAATATCGGGTGCGATACTCATCCTCCTCGATAGTATAGTGGTAAGTATCCCCGCCTGTCACGCGGGAGACCGGGGTTCGATTCCCCGTCGGGGAGCAGCCATTTTTGTTGTTTTTGTTTGTAGCTCTTTTTGTCACTAGTAATCAATTTACTTTTGAAATCATCTAACCGTGTATGCAGATCGTTATATGACCCAAGTATCTGCATCAGCTACGACTTAAACCGCGAACACTCACTGCATGAATTGTGTTACTGCCATGAGCGGTACATGCTCTAAAACAGATGCATTTACCCAGCGCTAAGCATATCTCTTAAAACGCCTCGTGAGCGGAATAAGCACTGTTATAAGGCTTTCTACGAAGATCTCAACACAAGCAACAAAAACAATAGCCGAAATAGGATAAAATGTATCAATTCTTCCCCGGCGGGATTCGAACCCGCGACCTCTGGATTAGAAGTCCAGCGCGCTATCCACTGCGCTACGGGGACATCTCTCCGACATACGGGCAGAAATTCCGGTAAGACATAGTTCGGTAGTGAGTTTCGTTATCAAGGTCTCACACACCCATTGTTGTTTCAGTTGTTTCAGTTGTTTCAGAAAGAATAATGCCACTTGGACGAAATATGTGACTGTTTCACAAGTTGTAGTTTTCAAATTTGAGCGGATGAGATTTTCAATAAAGGAATGTATATTTCGAAACTACGGCGATATTGGATAGCTGGTATTTTTGGCGTCTCGCGCGACAGTGGAGAAATGTTGTTTCAGAAAGAATAATGCCACTTGGACGAAATATGTGACTCTTTCACAAGTTGTAGTTTTCAAATTTGAGCGGATGAGATTTTCAATAAAGGAATGTATATTTCGAAAATACGGCTATATTGGCAAATTGCTATTTTTGGCGCCTCGCGCGACAGTGACGTTTATCTATGATGTATTCATGCGCAAAATGGCAGCCTCCATGCCCTTCAAAACCGGTGTGTTTTTTCTAAGGTAAATATTTTGAGTTACAACAAATAGAATGCTGTTTTTTCAAAAGGTTATGTCCTCATCTTTCCAACAATGTATGGTGATATATTGGAAAGTAGCTTGGTCATGGTGAAAAGTGAGATCAAATTTTGAATATTTTATATGTAACAAACAAGGAATTTATTTGCGCATGCGTAACCTAAAGAGAAGTGTAATTGTAACCATGAAAACCTGTCAATGCTAGGTAACCCGCCCCAACGGCGTTGTTCATTTGCCCATGAATAGTACACATGTTACGTGATGGGATATACACTGCGAGAACGGATTCAACTTGTCGGAGAGATGCAGAGAGTACTTTAAAGGTACGGGTCCAACATTTGAGAGTGAGCATAATTAACCTTGAAAATAAACCTTGGACAATATGATTGCTCACGCTATATACGATCGATACGGTTCCCATGACGGTTGGAAAACAGAAGCGGTATGTGTTGAAACGTGATTTCAGTGCCTTACAGAATGCGCGTGACTTTAACAGATTTGCAAGAATGCGTTTGGAACAAAAAAGTATTCCCAAGCGGGGAATCGAACCCCGGCCGCCACGGTGAGAGCGTGGAATCCTAACCACTAGACCACTTGGGAGCGTGAATGAATGAATGTTAACAGTTGTACATGTACCGATACTCTACCGTGGCGATCGCACAGTGCGCGCAATGAGTTGTGCCTGAATATCGGGTGCGATACTCAACCTCCTCGATAGTATAGTGGTAAGTATCCCCGCCTGTCACGCGGGAGACCGGGGTTCGATTCCCCGTCGGGGAGCAGCCATTTTTGTTGTTTTTGTTTGTAGCTCTTTTTGTCACTAGTAATCAATTTACTTTTGAAATCATGTAACCGTGTATGCAGATCGTTATATGTCCCAAGTATCTGCATCAGCTACGACTTAAACCGCGAACACTCACTGCATGCATTGTGTTACTGCCATGAGCGGTACATGCTCTAAAACAGATGCATTTACCCAGCGCTAAGCATATCTCTTAAAACGCCTCGTGAGCGGAATAAGCACTGTTATAAGGCTTTCTACGAAGATCTCAACACAAGCAACAAAAACAATAGCCGAAATAGGATAAAATGTATCAACTCATCCCCGGCGCGATTCGAACCCACGACCTCTGGATTAGAAGTCCAGCGCGCTATCCACTGCGCTACAGGGACTTATCTCCGACATACGGGCAGAAATTCCGGTAAGACACAAATCGGGAGTCAGTTTCGTTATGAAGGTCTCACACATCCATTTGTATCCACGCTGTCGAACTGGCAGTGGAGAAATGTTGTTTCAGAAAGAATAATGCCACTTGGACGAAATATGTCACTCTTTCACAAGTTGTAGTATTCAAATTTGAGCGGATGAGATTTTCAATAAAGGAATGTATATTTCGAAACTACGGCTGTATTGGCAAACTGCTATTTTTGGCGCCTCGCGCGACAGTGACGTTTATCTATGATGTCATTGGATATATGTGACAAGGATCAGTTACCGTAAAATAGATATTATCAATTGATAACAACTGAATTAATAGTTTGGTTTTATATCTGAATGAAGATAATTTGTCGTCCTTGGACAAATGACTATACAGGTCTTCTAAAATATAGATATACAACGGATTTATGCGTTGATTTTACATGTTTAAAGGTCTAATTACCCCAAAACGGAAGTCACATCCTCAGGGTTACATGCTGTCAGTTAGATAATAAGCACATGTGGCTGAGTGCAGAATGCATATAATTTGTAAAATACAGTTTACATGATATGTTTTGGTATCATTTTAAAGGTATATATGTAAGCAATAAGAAAAAAGGCTGTTTTGTGCACTACTTTTTGTCTAGTGGTTCCCATGTATTCATGCGCAAAATGGCAGCCTCCATGCCCTTCAAAACCGGTGTGTTTTTTCTAAGGTAAATATTTTGAGTTACAACAAATAGAATGCTGTTTTTTCAAAAGGTTATGTCCTCATCTTTCCAACAATGTATGGTGATATATTGGAAAGTAGCTTGGTCATGGTGAAAAGTGAGATCAAATTTTGAATATTTTATATGTAACAAACAAGGAATTTATTTGCGCATGCGTAACCTAAAGAGAAGTGTAATTGTAACCATGAAAACCTGTCAATGCTAGGTAACCCGCCCCAACGGCGTTGTTCATTTGCCCATGAATAGTACACATGTTACGTGATGGGATATACACTGCGAGAACGGATTCAACTTGTCGGAGAGATGCAGAGAGTACTTTAAAGGTACGGGTCCAACATTTGAGAGTGAGCATATTTAACCTTGAAAATAAACCTTGGACAATATGATTGCTCACGCTATATACGATCGATACGGTTCCCATGACGGTTGGAAAACAGAAGCGGTATGTGTTGAAACGTGATTTCAGTGCCTTACAGAATGCGCGTGACTTTAACAGATTTGCAAGAACGCGTTTGGAACAAAAAAGTATTCCCAAGCGGGGAATCGAACCCCGGCCGCCACGGTGAGAGCTTGGAATCCTAACCACTAGACCACTTGGGAGCGTGAATGAATGAATGTTAACAGTTGTACATGTACCGATACTCTACCGTGGCGATCGCACAGTGCGCGCAATGAGTTGTGCCTGAATATCGGGTGCGATACTCATCCTCCTCGATAGTATAGTGGTAAGTATCCCCGCCTGTCACGCGGGAGACCGGGGTTCGATTCTCCGTCGGGGAGCAGCCATTTTTGTTGTTTTTGTTTGTAGCTCTTTTTGTCACTAGTAATCAATTTACTTTTGAAATCATCTAACCGTGTATGCAGATCGTTATATGACCCAAGTATCTGCATCAGCTACGACTTAAACCGCGAACACTCACTGCATGAATTGTGTTACTGCCATGAGCGGTACATGCTCTAAAACAGATGCATTTACCCAGCGCTAAGCATATCTCTTAAAACGCCTCGTGAGCGGAATAAGCACTGTTATAAGGCTTTCTACGAAGATCTCAACACAAGCAACAAAAACAATAGCCGAAATAGGATAAAATGTATCAATTCTTCCCCGGCGGGATTCGAACCCGCGACCTCTGGATTAGAAGTCCAGCGCGCTATCCACTGCGCTACGGGGACATCTCTCCGACATACGGGCAGAAATTCCGGTAAGACATAGTTCGGTAGTGAGTTTCGTTATCAAGGTCTCACACACCCATTGTTGTTTCAGTTGTTTCAGTTGTTTCAGAAAGAATAATGCCACTTGGACGAAATATGTGACTGTTTCACAAGTTGTAGTTTTCAAATTTGAGCGGATGAGATTTTCAATAAAGGAATGTATATTTCGAAACTACGGCGATATTGGATAGCTGGTATTTTTGGCGTCTCGCGCGACAGTGGAGAAATGTTGTTTCAGAAAGAATAATGCCACTTGGACGAAATATGTGACTCTTTCACAAGTTGTAGTTTTCAAATTTGAGCGGATGAGATTTTCAATAAAGGAATGTATATTTCGAAAATACGGCTATATTGGCAAATTGCTATTTTTGGCGCCTCGCGCGACAGTGACGTTTATCTATGATGTATTCATGCGCAAAATGGCAGCCTCCATGCCCTTCAAAACCGGTGTGTTTTTTCTAAGGTAAATATTTTGAGTTACAACAAATAGAATGCTGTTTTTTCAAAAGGTTATGTCCTCATCTTTCCAACAATGTATGGTGATATATTGGAAAGTAGCTTGGTCATGGTGAAAAGTGAGATCAAATTTTGAATATTTTATATGTAACAAACAAGGAATTTATTTGCGCATGCGTAACCTAAAGAGAAGTGTAATTGTAACCATGAAAACCTGTCAATGCTAGGTAACCCGCCCCAACGGCGTTGTTCATTTGCCCATGAATAGTACACATGTTACGTGATGGGATATACACTGCGAGAACGGATTCAACTTGTCGGAGAGATGCAGAGAGTACTTTAAAGGTACGGGTCCAACATTTGAGAGTGAGCATAATTAACCTTGAAAATAAACCTTGGACAATATGATTGCTCACGCTATATACGATCGATACGGTTCCCATGACGGTTGGAAAACAGAAGCGGTATGTGTTGAAACGTGATTTCAGTGCCTTACAGAATGCGCGTGACTTTAACAGATTTGCAAGAATGCGTTTGGAACAAAAAAGTATTCCCAAGCGGGGAATCGAACCCCGGCCGCCACGGTGAGAGCGTGGAATCCTAACCACTAGACCACTTGGGAGCGTGAATGAATGAATGTTAACAGTTGTACATGTACCGATACTCTACCGTGGCGATCGCACAGTGCGCGCAATGAGTTGTGCCTGAATATCGGGTGCGATACTCAACCTCCTCGATAGTATAGTGGTAAGTATCCCCGCCTGTCACGCGGGAGACCGGGGTTCGATTCCCCGTCGGGGAGCAGCCATTTTTGTTGTTTTTGTTTGTAGCTCTTTTTGTCACTAGTAATCAATTTACTTTTGAAATCATGTAACCGTGTATGCAGATCGTTATATGTCCCAAGTATCTGCATCAGCTACGACTTAAACCGCGAACACTCACTGCATGCATTGTGTTACTGCCATGAGCGGTACATGCTCTAAAACAGATGCATTTACCCAGCGCTAAGCATATCTCTTAAAACGCCTCGTGAGCGGAATAAGCACTGTTATAAGGCTTTCTACGCAGATCTCAACACAAGCAACAAAAACAATAGCCGAAATAGGATAAAATGTATCAACTCATCCCCGGCGCGATTCGAACCCACGACCTCTGGATTAGAAGTCCAGCGCGCTATCCACTGCGCTACGGGGACTTATCTCCGACATACGGGCAGAAATTCCGGTAAGACACAAATCGGGAGTCAGTTTCGTTATGAAGGTCTCACACATCCATTTGTATCCACGCTGTCGAACTGGCAGTGGAGAAATGTTGTTTCAGAAAGAATAATGCCACTTGGACGAAATATGTCACTCTTTCACAAGTTGTAGTATTCAAATTTGAGCGGATGAGATTTTCAATAAAGGAATGTATATTTCGAAACTACGGCTGTATTGGCAAACTGCTATTTTTGGCGCCTCGCGCGACAGTGACGTTTATCTATGATGTCATTGGATATATGTGACAAGGATCAGTTACCGTAAAATAGATATTATCAATTGATAACAACTGAATTAATAGTTTGGTTTTATATCTGAATGAAGATAATTTGTCGTCCTTGGACAAATGACTATACAGGTCTTCTAAAATATAGATATACAACGGATTTATGCGTTGATTTTACATGTTTAAAGGTCTAATTACCCCAAAACGGAAGTCACATCCTCAGGGTTACATGCTGTCAGTTAGATAATAAGCACATGTGGCTGAGTGCAGAATGCATATAATTTGTAAAATACAGTTTACATGATATGTTTTGGTATCATTTTAAAGGTATATATGTAAGCAATAAGAAAAAAGGCTGTTTTGTGCACTACTTTTTGTCTAGTGGTTCCCATGTATTCATGCGCAAAATGGCAGCCTCCATGCCCTTCAAAACCGGTGTGTTTTTTCTAAGGTAAATATTTTGAGTTACAACAAATAGAATGCTGTTTTTTCAAAAGGTTATGTCCTCATCTTTCCAACAATGTATGGTGATATATTGGAAAGTAGCTTGGTCATGGTGAAAAGTGAGATCAAATTTTGAATATTTTATATGTAACAAACAAGGAATTTATTTGCGCATGCGTAACCTAAAGAGAAGTGTAATTGTAACCATGAAAACCTGTCAATGCTAGGTAACCCGCCCCAACGGCGTTGTTCATTTGCCCATGAATAGTACACATGTTACGTGATGGGATATACACTGCGAGAACGGATTCAACTTGTCGGAGAGATGCAGAGAGTACTTTAAAGGTACGGGTCCAACATTTGAGAGTGAGCATATTTAACCTTGAAAATAAACCTTGGACAATATGATTGCTCACGCTATATACGATCGATACGGTTCCCATGACGGTTGGAAAACAGAAGCGGTATGTGTTGAAACGTGATTTCAGTGCCTTACAGAATGCGCGTGACTTTAACAGATTTGCAAGAACGCGTTTGGAACAAAAAAGTATTCCCAAGCGGGGAATCGAACCCCGGCCGCCACGGTGAGAGCTTGGAATCCTAACCACTAGACCACTTGGGAGCGTGAATGAATGAATGTTAACAGTTGTACATGTACCGATACTCTACCGTGGCGATCGCACAGTGCGCGCAATGAGTTGTGCCTGAATATCGGGTGCGATACTCATCCTCCTCGATAGTATAGTGGTAAGTATCCCCGCCTGTCACGCGGGAGACCGGGGTTCGATTCCCCGTCGGGGAGCAGCCATTTTTGTTGTTTTTGTTTGTAGCTCTTTTTGTCACTAGTAATCAATTTACTTTTGAAATCATCTAACCGTGTATGCAGATCGTTATATGACCCAAGTATCTGCATCAGCTACGACTTAAACCGCGAACACTCACTGCATGAATTGTGTTACTGCCATGAGCGGTACATGCTCTAAAACAGATGCATTTACCCAGCGCTAAGCATATCTCTTAAAACGCCTCGTGAGCGGAATAAGCACTGTTATAAGGCTTTCTACGAAGATCTCAACACAAGCAACAAAAACAATAGCCGAAATAGGATAAAATGTATCAATTCTTCCCCGGCGGGATTCGAACCCGCGACCTCTGGATTAGAAGTCCAGCGCGCTATCCACTGCGCTACGGGGACATCTCTCCGACATACGGGCAGAAATTCCGGTAAGACATAGTTCGGTAGTGAGTTTCGTTATCAAGGTCTCACACACCCATTGTTGTTTCAGTTGTTTCAGTTGTTTCAGAAAGAATAATGCCACTTGGACGAAATATGTGACTGTTTCACAAGTTGTAGTTTTCAAATTTGAGCGGATGAGATTTTCAATAAAGGAATGTATATTTCGAAACTACGGCGATATTGGATAGCTGGTATTTTTGGCGTCTCGCGCGACAGTGGAGAAATGTTGTTTCAGAAAGAATAATGCCACTTGGACGAAATATGTGACTCTTTCACAAGTTGTAGTTTTCAAATTTGAGCGGATGAGATTTTCAATAAAGGAATGTATATTTCGAAAATACGGCTATATTGGCAAATTGCTATTTTTGGCGCCTCGCGCGACAGTGACGTTTATCTATGATGTATTCATGCGCAAAATGGCAGCCTCCATGCCCTTCAAAACCGGTGTGTTTTTTCTAAGGTAAATATTTTGAGTTACAACAAATAGAATGCTGTTTTTTCAAAAGGTTATGTCCTCATCTTTCCAACAATGTATGGTGATATATTGGAAAGTAGCTTGGTCATGGTGAAAAGTGAGATCAAATTTTGAATATTTTATATGTAACAAACAAGGAATTTATTTGCGCATGCGTAACCTAAAGAGAAGTGTAATTGTAACCATGAAAACCTGTCAATGCTAGGTAACCCGCCCCAACGGCGTTGTTCATTTGCCCATGAATAGTACACATGTTACGTGATGGGATATACACTGCGAGAACGGATTCAACTTGTCGGAGAGATGCAGAGAGTACTTTAAAGGTACGGGTCCAACATTTGAGAGTGAGCATAATTAACCTTGAAAATAAACCTTGGACAATATGATTGCTCACGCTATATACGATCGATACGGTTCCCATGACGGTTGGAAAACAGAAGCGGTATGTGTTGAAACGTGATTTCAGTGCCTTACAGAATGCGCGTGACTTTAACAGATTTGCAAGAATGCGTTTGGAACAAAAAAGTATTCCCAAGCGGGGAATCGAACCCCGGCCGCCACGGTGAGAGCGTGGAATCCTAACCACTAGACCACTTGGGAGCGTGAATGAATGAATGTTAACAGTTGTACATGTACCGATACTCTACCGTGGCGATCGCACAGTGCGCGCAATGAGTTGTGCCTGAATATCGGGTGCGATACTCAACCTCCTCGATAGTATAGTGGTAAGTATCCCCGCCTGTCACGCGGGAGACCGGGGTTCGATTCCCCGTCGGGGAGCAGCCATTTTTGTTGTTTTTGTTTGTAGCTCTTTTTGTCACTAGTAATCAATTTACTTTTGAAATCATGTAACCGTGTATGCAGATCGTTATATGTCCCAAGTATCTGCATCAGCTACGACTTAAACCGCGAACACTCACTGCATGCATTGTGTTACTGCCATGAGCGGTACATGCTCTAAAACAGATGCATTTACCCAGCGCTAAGCATATCTCTTAAAACGCCTCGTGAGCGGAATAAGCACTGTTATAAGGCTTTCTACGCAGATCTCAACACAAGCAACAAAAACAATAGCCGAAATAGGATAAAATGTATCAACTCATCCCCGGCGCGATTCGAACCCACGACCTCTGGATTAGAAGTCCAGCGCGCTATCCACTGCGCTACGGGGACTTATCTCCGACATACGGGCAGAAATTCCGGTAAGACACAAATCGGGAGTCAGTTTCGTTATGAAGGTCTCACACATCCATTTGTATCCACGCTGTCGAACTGGCAGTGGAGAAATGTTGTTTCAGAAAGAATAATGCCACTTGGACGAAATATGTCACTCTTTCACAAGTTGTAGTATTCAAATTTGAGCGGATGAGATTTTCAATAAAGGAATGTATATTTCGAAACTACGGCTGTATTGGCAAACTGCTATTTTTGGCGCCTCGCGCGACAGTGACGTTTATCTATGATGTCATTGGATATATGTGACAAGGATCAGTTACCGTAAAATAGATATTATCAATTGATAACAACTGAATTAATAGTTTGGTTTTATATCTGAATGAAGATAATTTGTCGTCCTTGGACAAATGACTATACAGGTCTTCTAAAATATAGATATACAACGGATTTATGCGTTGATTTTACATGTTTAAAGGTCTAATTACCCCAAAACGGAAGTCACATCCTCAGGGTTACATGCTGTCAGTTAGATAATAAGCACATGTGGCTGAGTGCAGAATGCATATAATTTGTAAAATACAGTTTACATGATATGTTTTGGTATCATTTTAAAGGTATATATGTAAGCAATAAGAAAAAAGGCTGTTTTGTGCACTACTTTTTGTCTAGTGGTTCCCATGTATTCATGCGCAAAATGGCAGCCTCCATGCCCTTCAAAACCGGTGTGTTTTTTCTAAGGTAAATATTTTGAGTTACAACAAATAGAATGCTGTTTTTTCAAAAGGTTATGTCCTCATCTTTCCAACAATGTATGGTGATATATTGGAAAGTAGCTTGGTCATGGTGAAAAGTGAGATCAAATTTTGAATATTTTATATGTAACAAACAAGGAATTTATTTGCGCATGCGTAACCTAAAGAGAAGTGTAATTGTAACCATGAAAACCTGTCAATGCTAGGTAACCCGCCCCAACGGCGTTGTTCATTTGCCCATGAATAGTACACATGTTACGTGATGGGATATACACTGCGAGAACGGATTCAACTTGTCGGAGAGATGCAGAGAGTACTTTAAAGGTACGGGTCCAACATTTGAGAGTGAGCATATTTAACCTTGAAAATAAACCTTGGACAATATGATTGCTCACGCTATATACGATCGATACGGTTCCCATGACGGTTGGAAAACAGAAGCGGTATGTGTTGAAACGTGATTTCAGTGCCTTACAGAATGCGCGTGACTTTAACAGATTTGCAAGAACGCGTTTGGAACAAAAAAGTATTCCCAAGCGGGGAATCGAACCCCGGCCGCCACGGTGAGAGCTTGGAATCCTAACCACTAGACCACTTGGGAGCGTGAATGAATGAATGTTAACAGTTGTACATGTACCGATACTCTACCGTGGCGATCGCACAGTGCGCGCAATGAGTTGTGCCTGAATATCGGGTGCGATACTCATCCTCCTCGATAGTATAGTGGTAAGTATCCCCGCCTGTCACGCGGGAGACCGGGGTTCGATTCCCCGTCGGGGAGCAGCCATTTTTGTTGTTTTTGTTTGTAGCTCTTTTTGTCACTAGTAATCAATTTACTTTTGAAATCATCTAACCGTGTATGCAGATCGTTATATGACCCAAGTATCTGCATCAGCTACGACTTAAACCGCGAACACTCACTGCATGAATTGTGTTACTGCCATGAGCGGTACATGCTCTAAAACAGATGCATTTACCCAGCGCTAAGCATATCTCTTAAAACGCCTCGTGAGCGGAATAAGCACTGTTATAAGGCTTTCTACGAAGATCTCAACACAAGCAACAAAAACAATAGCCGAAATAGGATAAAATGTATCAATTCTTCCCCGGCGGGATTCGAACCCGCGACCTCTGGATTAGAAGTCCAGCGCGCTATCCACTGCGCTACGGGGACATCTCTCCGACATACGGGCAGAAATTCCGGTAAGACATAGTTCGGTAGTGAGTTTCGTTATCAAGGTCTCACACACCCATTGTTGTTTCAGTTGTTTCAGTTGTTTCAGAAAGAATAATGCCACTTGGACGAAATATGTGACTGTTTCACAAGTTGTAGTTTTCAAATTTGAGCGGATGAGATTTTCAATAAAGGAATGTATATTTCGAAACTACGGCGATATTGGATAGCTGGTATTTTTGGCGTCTCGCGCGACAGTGGAGAAATGTTGTTTCAGAAAGAATAATGCCACTTGGACGAAATATGTGACTCTTTCACAAGTTGTAGTTTTCAAATTTGAGCGGATGAGATTTTCAATAAAGGAATGTATATTTCGAAAATACGGCTATATTGGCAAATTGCTATTTTTGGCGCCTCGCGCGACAGTGACGTTTATCTATGATGTATTCATGCGCAAAATGGCAGCCTCCATGCCCTTCAAAACCGGTGTGTTTTTTCTAAGGTAAATATTTTGAGTTACAACAAATAGAATGCTGTTTTTTTCAAAAGGTTATGTCCTCATCTTTCCAACAATGTATGGTGATATATTGGAAAGTAGCTTGGTCATGGTGAAAAGTGAGATCAAATTTTGAATATTTTATATGTAACAAACAAGGAATTTATTTGCGCATGCGTAACCTAAAGAGAAGTGTAATTGTATCCATGAAAACCTGTCAATGCTAGGTACCCCGCCCCAACGGCGTTGTTCATTTGCCCATGAATAGTACACATGTTACGTGATGGGATATACACTGCGAGAACGGATTCAACTTGTCGGAGAGTTGCAGAGAGTACTTTAAAGGTACGGGTCCAACATTTGAGAGTGAGCATATTTAACCTTGAAAATAAACCTTGGACAATATGATTGCTAACGCTATATACGATCGATACGGTTCCCATGACGGTTGGAAAACAGAAGCGGTATGTGTTGAAACGTGATTTCAGTGCCTTACAGAATGCGCGTGACTTTAACAGATTTGCAAGAACGCGTTTGGAACAAAAAAGTATTCCCAAGCGGGGAATCGAACCCCGGCCGCCACGGTGAGAGCTTGGAATCCTAACCACTAGACCACTTGGGAGCGTGAATGAATGAATGTTAACAGTTGTACATGTACCGATACTCTACCGTGGCGATCGCACAGTGCGCGCAATGAGTTGTGCCTGAATATCGGGTGCGATACTCAACCTCCTCGATAGTATAGTGGTAAGTATCCCCGCCTGTCACGCGGGAGACCGGGGTTCGATTCCCCGTCGGGGAGCAGCCATTTTTGTTGTTTTTGTTTGTAGCTCTTTTTGTCACTAGTAATCAATTTACTTTTGAAATCATCTAACCGTGTATGCAGATCGTTATATGACCCAAGTATCTGCATCAGCTACGACTTAAACCGCGAACACTCACTGCATGAATTGTGTTACTGCCATGAGCGGTACATGCTCTAAAACAGATGCATTTACCCAGCGCTAAGCATATCTCTTAAAACGCCTCGTGAGCGGAATAAGCACTGTTATAAGGCTTTCTACGAAGATCTCAACTCAAGCAACAAAAACAATAGCCGAAATAGGATAAAATGTATCAATTCTTCCCCGGCGGGATTCGAACCCGCGACCTCTGGATTAGAAGTCCAGCGCGCTATCCACTGCGCTACGGGGACATCTCTCCGACATACGGGCAGAAATTCCGGTAAGACATAGTTCGGTAGTGAGTTTCGTTATCAAGGTCTCACACACCCATTGTTGTTTCATTTGTTTCAGTTGTTTCAGAAAGAATAATGCCACTTGGACGAAATATTTGACTGTTTCACAAGTTGTAGTTTTCAAATTTGAGCGGATGAGATTTTCAATAAAGGAATGTATATTTCGAAACTACGGCGATATTGGATAGCTGGTATTTTTGGCGTCTCGCGCGACAGTGGAGAAATGTTGTTTCAGAAAGAATAATGCCACTTGGACGAAATATGTGACTCTTTCACAAGTTGTAGTTTTCAAATTTGAGCGGATGAGATTTTCAATAAAGGAATGTATATTTCGAAAATACGGCTATATTGGCAAATTGCTATTTTTGGCGCCTCGCGCGACAGTGACGTTTATCTATGATGTATTCATGCGCAAAATGGCAGCCTCCATGCCCTTCAAAACCGGTGTGTTTTTTCTAAGGTAAATATTTTGAGTTACAACAAATAGAATGCTGTTTTTTCAAAAGGTTATGTCCTCATCTTTCCAACAATGTATGGTGATATATTGGAAAGTAGCTTGGTCATGGTGAAAAGTGAGATCAAATTTTGAATATTTTATATGTAACAAACACGGAATTTATTTGCGCATGCGTAACCTAAAGAGAAGTGTAATTGTAACCATGAAAACCTGTCAATGCTAGGTAACCCGCCCCAACGGCGTTGTTCATTTGCCCATGAATAGTACACATGTTACGTGATGGGATATACACTGCGAGAACGGATTCAACTTGTCGGAGAGATGCAGAGAGTACTTTAAAGGTACGGGTCCAACATTTGAGAGTGAGCATAATTAACCTTGAAAATAAACCTTGGACAATATGATTGCTCACGCTATATACGATCGATACGGTTCCCATGACGGTTGGAAAACAGAAGCGGTATGTGTTGAAACGTGATTTCAGTGCCTTACAGAATGCGCGTGACTTTAACAGATTTGCAAGAATGCGTTTGGAACAAAAAAGTATTCCCAAGCGGGGAATCGAACCCCGGCCGCGGAATCCTAACCACTAGACCACTTGGGAGCGTGAATGAATGAATGTTAACAGTTGTACATGTACCGATACTCTACCGTGGCGATCGCACAGTGCGCGCAATGAGTTGTGCCTGAATATCGGGTGCGATACTCAACCTCCTCGATAGTATAGTGGTAAGTATCCTCGCCTGTCACGCGGGAGACCGGGGTTCGATTCCCCGTCGGGGAGCAGCCATTTTTGTTGTTTTTGTTTGTAGCTCTTTTTGTCACTAGTAATCAATTTACTTTTGAAATCATGTAACCGTGTATGCAGATCGTTATATGTCCCAAGTATCTGCATCAGCTACGACTTAAACCGCGAACACTCACTGCATGCATTGTGTTACTGCCATGAGCGGTACATGCTCTAAAACAGATGCATTTACCCAGCGCTAAGCATATCTCTTAAAACGCCTCGTGAGCGGAATAAGCACTGTTATAAGGCTTTCTACGAAGATCTCAACACAAGCAACAAAAACAATAGCCGAAATAGGATAAAATGTATCAACTCATCCCCGGCGCGATTCGAACCCACGACCTCTGGATTAGAAGTCCAGCGCGCTATCCACTGCGCTACGGGGACTTATCTCCGACATACGGGCAGAAATTCCGGTAAGACACAAATCGGGAGTCAGTTTCGTTATGAAGGTCTCACACATCCATTTGTATCCACGCTGTCGAACTGGCAGTGGAGAAATGTTGTTTCAGAAAGAATAATGCCACTTGGACGAAATATGTCACTCTTTCACAAGTTGTAGTATTCAAATTTGAGCGGATGAGATTTTCAATAAAGGAATGTATATTTGGAAACTACGGCTGTATTGGCAAACTGCTATTTTTGGCGCCTCGCGCGACAGTGACGTTTATCTATGATGTCATTGGATATATGTGACAAGGATCAGTTACCGTAAAATAGATATTATCAATTGATAACAACTGAATTAATAGTTTGGTTTTATATCTGAATGAAGATAATTTGTCGTCCTTGGACAAATGACTATACAGGTCTTCTAAAATATAGATATACAACGGATTTATGCGTTGATTTTACATGTTTAAAGGTCTAATTACCCCAAAACGGAAGTCACATCCTCAGGGTTACATGCTGTCAGTTAGATAATAAGCACATGTGGCTGAGTGCAGAATGCATATAATTTGTAAAATACAGTTTACATGATATGTTTTGGTATCATTTTAAAGGTATATATGTAAGCAATAAGAAAAAAGGCTGTTTTGTGCACTACTTTTTGTCTAGTGGTTCCCATGTATTCATGCGCAAAATGGCAGCCTCCATGCCCTTCAAAACCGGTGTGTTTTTTCTAAGGTAAATATTTTGAGTGACAACAAATAGAATGCTGTTTTTTCAAAAGGTTATGTCCTCATCTTTCCAACAATGTATGGTGATATATTGGAAAGTAGCTTGGTCATGGTGAAAAGTGAGATCAAATTTTGAATATTTTATATGTAACAAACAAGGAATTTATTTGCGCATGCGTAACCTAAAGAGAAGTGTAATTGTAACCATGAAAACCTGTCAATGCTAGGTAACCCGCCCCAACGGCGTTGTTCATTTGCCCATGAATAGTACACATGTTACGTGATGGGATATACACTGCGAGAACGGATTCAACTTGTCGGAGAGATGCAGAGAGTACTTTAAAGGTACGGGTCCAACATTTGAGAGTGAGCATAATTAACCTTGAAAATAAACCTTGGACAATATGATTGCTCACGCTATATACGATCGATACGGTTCCCATGACGGTTGGAAAACAGAAGCGGTATGTGTTGAAACGTGATTTCAGTGCCTTACAGAATGCGCGTGACTTTAACAGATTTGCAAGAATGCGTTTGGAACAAAAAAGTATTCCCAAGCGGGGAATCGAACCCCGGCCGCCACGGTGAGAGCGTGGAATCCTAACCACTAGACCACTTGGGAGCGTGAATGAATGAATGTTAACAGTTGTACATGTACCGATACTCTACCGTGGCGATCGCACAGTGCGCGCAATGAGTTGTGCCTGAATATCGGGTGCGATACTCAACCTCCTCGATAGTATAGTGGTAAGTATCCCCGCCTGTCACGCGGGAGACCGGGGTTCGATTCCCCGTCGGGGAGCAGCCATTTTTGTTGTTTTTGTTTGTAGCTCTTTTTGTCACTAGTAATCAATTTACTTTTGAAATCATGTAACCGTGTATGCAGATCGTTATATGTCCCAAGTATCTGCATCAGCTACGACTTAAACCGCGAACACTCACTGCATGCATTGTGTTACTGCCATGAGCGGTACATGCTCTAAAACAGATGCATTTACCCAGCGCTAAGCATATCTCTTAAAACGCCTCGTGAGCGGAATAAGCACTGTTATAAGGCTTTCTACGAAGATCTCAACACAAGCAACAAAAACAATAGCCGAAATAGGATAAAATGTATCAACTCATCCCCGGCGCGATTCGAACCCACGACCTCTGGATTAGAAGTCCAGCGCGCTATCCACTGCGCTACGGGGACTTATCTCCGACATACGAGCAGAAATTCCGGTAAGACACAAATCGGGAGTCAGTTTCGTTATGAAGGTCTCACACATCCATTTGTATCCACGCTGTCGAACTGGCAGTGGAGAAATGTTGTTTCAGAAAGAATAATGCCACTTGGACGAAATATGTCACTCTTTCACAAGTTGTAGTATTCAAATTTGAGCGGATGAGATTTTCAATAAAGGAATGTATATTTCGAAACTACGGCTGTATTGGCAAACTGCTATTTTTGGCGCCTCGCGCGACAGTGACGTTTATCTATGATGTCATTGGATATATGTGACAAGGATCAGTTACCGTAAAATAGATATTATCAATTGATAACAACTGAATTAATAGTTTGGTTTTATATCTGAATGAAGATAATTTGTCGTCCTTGGACAAATGACTATACAGGTCTTCTAAAATATAGATATACAACGGATTTATGCGTTGATTTTACATGTTTAAAGGTCTAATTACCCCAAAACGGAAGTCACATCCTCAGGGTTACATGCTGTCAGTTAGATAATAAGCACATGTGGCTGAGTGCAGAATGCATATAATTTGTAAAATACAGTTTACATGATATGTTTTGGTATCATTTTAAAGGTATATATGTAAGCAATAAGAAAAAAGGCTGTTTTGTGCACTACTTTTTGTCTAGTGGTTCCCATGTATTCATGCGCAAAATGGCAGCCTCCATGCCCTTCAAAACCGGTGTGTTTTTTCTAAGGTAAATATTTTGAGTTACAACAAATAGAATGCTGTTTTTTCAAAAGGTTATGTCCTCATCTTTCCAACAATGTATGGTGATATATTGGAAAGTAGCTTGGTCATGGTGAAAAGTGAGATCAAATTTTGAATATTTTATATGTAACAAACAAGGAATTTATTTGCGCATGCGTAACCTAAAGAGAAGTGTAATTGTAACCATGAAAACCTGTCAATGCTAGGTAACCCGCCCCAACGGCGTTGTTCATTTGCCCATGAATAGTACACATGTTACGTGATGGGATATACACTGCGAGAACGGATTCAACTTGTCGGAGAGTTGCAGAGAGTACTTTAAAGGTACGGGTCCAACATTTGAGAGTGAGCATAATTAACCTTGAAAATAAACCTTGGACAATATGATTGCTCACGCTATATACGATCGATACGGTTCCCATGACGGTTGGAAAACAGAAGCGGTATGTGTTGAAACGTGATTTCAGAGCCTCACAGAATGCGCGTGACTTTAACAGATTTGCAAGAACGCGTTTGGAACAAAAAAGTATTTCCCAAGCGGGGAATCGAACCCCGGCCGCCACGGTGAGAGCGTGGAATCCTAAGCACTAGACCACTTGGGAGCGTGAATGAATGAATGTTAACAGTTGTACATGTACCGATACTCGACCGTGGCGATCGCACAGTGCGCGCAATGAGTTGTGCCTGAATATCGGGTGCGATACTCAACCTCCTCGATAGTATAGTGGTAAGTATCCCCGCCTGTCACGCGGGAGACCGGGGTTCGATTCCCCGTCGGGGAGCAGCATTTTTGTTGTTTTGTTTGTAGCTCTTTTTGTCACTAGTAATCAATTTACTTTTGAAATCATGTAACCGTGTATGCAGATCGTTATATGACCCAAGTATCTGCATCAGCTACGACTTAAACCGCGAACACTCACTGCATGAATTGTGTTACTGCCATGAGCGGTGCATGCTCTAAAACAGATGCATTTACCCAGCGCTAAGCATATCTCTTAAAACGCCTCGTGAGCGGAATAAGCACTGTTATAAGGCTTTCTACGAAGATCTCAACACAAGCAACAAAAACAATAGCCGAAATAGGATAAAATGTATCAATTCTTCCCCGGCGGGATTCGAACACGCTACCTCTAAATTAGAAGTCCAGCGCGCTATCCACTGCGCTACGGGGACTTATCTCCGACATACGGGCAGAAATTCCGGTAAGACATAGTTCGGTAGTGAGTTTCGTTATCAAGGTCTCACACACCCATTGTTGTTTCAGTTGTTTCAGTTGTTTCAGAAAGAATAATGCCACTTGGACGAAATATGTGACTGTTTCACAAGTTGTAGTTTTCAAATTTGAGCGGATGAGATTTTCAATAAAGGAATGTATATTTCGAAACTACGGCGATATTGGATAGCTGGTATTTTTGGCGTCTCGCGCGACAGTGGAGAAATGTTGTTCAAGAAAGAATAATGCCACTTGGACGAAATATGTGACTGTTTCACAAGTTGTAGTTTTCAAATTTGAGCGGATGAGATTTTCAATAAAGGAATGTATATTTCGAAAATACGGCTATATTGGCAAACTGCTATTTTTGGCGCCTCGCGCGACAGTGACGTTTATCTATGATGTATTCATGCGCAAAATGGCAGCCTCCATGCCCTTCAAAACCGGTGTGTTTTTTCTAAGGTAAATATTTTGAGTTACAACAAATAGAATGCTGTTTTTTCAAAAGGTTATGTCATCATCTTTCCAACAATGTATGGGGATATATTGGAAAGTAGCTTGGTCGTGGTGAAAAGTGAGATCAAATTTTGAATATTTTATATGTAACAAACAAGGAATTTATTTGCGCATGCGTAACCTAAAGAGAAGTGTAATTGTATCCATGAAAACCTGTCAATGCTAGGTACCCCGCCCCAACGGCGTTGTTCATTTGCCCATGAATAGTACACATGTTACGTGATGGGATATACACTGCGAGAACGGATTCATGTCGGAGAGTTGCAGAGAGTACTTTAAAGGTACGGGTCCAACATTTGAGAGTGAGCATAATTAACCTTGAAAATAAACCTTGGACAATATGATTGCTCACGCTATGTACCGATACTCGACCGTGGCGATCGCACAGTGCGCGCAATGAGTTGTGCCTGAATATCGGGTGCGTATTCAACCTCCTCGATAGTATAGTGGTAAGTATCCCCGCCTGTCACGCGGGAGACCGGGGTTCGATTCCCCGTCGGGGAGCAGCCATTTTTGTTGTTTTTGTTTGTAGCTCTTTTTGTCACTAGTAATCAATTTACTTTTGAAATCATGTAACCGTGTATGCAGATCGTTATATGTCCCAAGTATCTGCATCAGCTACGACTTAAACCGCGAACACTCACTGCATGCATTGTGTTACTGCCATGAGCGGTACATGCTCTAAAACAGATGCATTTACCCAGCGCTAAGCATATCTCTTAAAACGCCTCGTGAGCGGAATAAGCACTGTTATAAGGCTTTCTACGAAGATCTCAACACAAGCAACAAAAACAATAGCCGAAATAGGATAAAATGTATCAACTCATCCCCGGCGCGATTCGAACCCACGACCTCTGGATTAGAAGTCCAGCGCGCTATCCACTGCGCTACGGGGACTTATCTCCGACATACGGGCAGAAATTCCGGTAAGACACAAATCGGGAGTCAGTTTCGTTATGAAGGTCTCACACATCCATTTGTATCCACGCTGTCGAACTGGCAGTTGAGAAATGTTGTTTCAGAAAGAATAATGCCACTTGGACGAAATATGTCACTCTTTCACAAGTTGTAGTATTCAAATTTGAGCGGATGAGATTTTCAATAAAGGAATGTATATTTGGAAACTACGGCTGTATTGGCAAACTGCTATTTTTGGCGCCTCGCGCGACAGTGACGTTTATCTATGATGTCATTGGATATATGTGACAAGGATCAGTTACCGTAAAATAGATATTATCAATTGATAACAACTGAATTAATAGTTTGGTTTTATATCTGAATGAAGATAATTTGTCGTCCTTGGACAAATGACTATACAGGTCTTCTAAAATATAGATATACAACGGATTTATGCGTTGATTTTACATGTTTAAAGGTCTAATTACCCCAAAACGGAAGTCACATCCTCAGGGTTACATGCTGTCAGTTAGATAATAAGCACATGTGGCTGAGTGCAGAATGCATATAATTTGTAAAATACAGTTTACATGATATGTTTTGGTATCATTTTAAAGGTATATATGTAAGCAATAAGAAAAAAGGCTGTTTTGTGCACTACTTTTTGTCTAGTGGTTCCCATGTATTCATGCGCAAAATGGCAGCCTCCATGCCCTTCAAAACCGGTGTGTTTTTTCTAAGGTAAATATTTTGAGTTACAACAAATAGAATGCTGTTTTTTCAAAAGGTTATGTCCTCATCTTTCCAACAATGTATGGTGATATATTGGAAAGTAGCTTGGTCATGGTGAAAAGTGAGATCAAATTTTGAATATTTTATATGTAACAAACAAGGAATTTATTTGCGCATGCGTAACCTAAAGAGAAGTGTAATTGTAACCATGAAAACCTGTCAATGCTAGGTAACCCGCCCCAACGGCGTTGTTCATTTGCCCATGAATAGTACACATGTTACGTGATGGGATATACACTGCGAGAACGGATTCAACTTGTCGGAGAGATGCAGAGAGTACTTTAAAGGTACGGGTCCAACATTTGAGAGTGAGCATAATTAACCTTGAAAATAAACCTTGGACAATATGATTGCTCACGCTATATACGATCGATACGGTTCCCATGACGGTTGGAAAACAGAAGCGGTATGTGTTGAAACGTGATTTCAGTGCCTTACAGAATGCGCGTGACTTTAACAGATTTGCAAGAATGCGTTTGGAACAAAAAAGTATTCCCAAGCGGGGAATCGAACCCCGGCCGCCACGGTGAGAGCGTGGAATCCTAACCACTAGACCACTTGGGAGCGTGAATGAATGAATGTTAACAGTTGTACATGTACCGATACTCTACCGTGGCGATCGCACAGTGCGCGCAATGAGTTGTGCCTGAATATCGGGTGCGATACTCAACCTCCTCGATAGTATAGTGGTAAGTATCCCCGCCTGTCACGCGGGAGACCGGGGTTCGATTCCCCGTCGGGGAGCAGCCATTTTTGTTGTTTTTGTTTGTAGCTCTTTTTGTCACTAGTAATCAATTTACTTTTGAAATCATGTAACCGTGTATGCAGATCGTTATATGTCCCAAGTATCTGCATCAGCTACGACTTAAACCGCGAACACTCACTGCATGCATTGTGTTACTGCCATGAGCGGTACATGCTCTAAAACAGATGCATTTACCCAGCGCTAAGCATATCTCTTAAAACGCCTCGTGAGCGGAATAAGCACTGTTATAAGGCTTTCTACGAAGATCTCAACACAAGCAACAAAAACAATAGCCGAAATAGGATAAAATGTATCAACTCATCCCCGGCGCGATTCGAACCCACGACCTCTGGATTAGAAGTCCAGCGCGCTATCCACTGCGCTACGGGGACTTATCTCCGACATACGGGCAGAAATTCCGGTAAGACACAAATCGGGAGTCAGTTTCGTTATGAAGGTCTCACACATCCATTTGTATCCACGCTGTCGAACTGGCAGTGGAGAAATGTTGTTTCAGAAAGAATAATGCCACTTGGACGAAATATGTCACTCTTTCACAAGTTGTAGTATTCAAATTTGAGCGGATGAGATTTTCAATAAAGGAATGTATATTTCGAAACTACGGCTGTATTGGCAAACTGCTATTTTTGGCGCCTCGCGCGACAGTGACGTTTATCTATGATGTCATTGGATATATGTGACAAGGATCAGTTACCGTAAAACAGATATTATCAATTGATAACAACTGAATTAATAGTTTGGTTTTATATCTGAATGAAGATAATTTGTCGTCCTTGGACAAATGACTATACAGGTCTTCTAAAATATAGATATACAACGGATTTATGCGTTGATTTTACATGTTTAAAGGTCTAATTACCCCAAAACGGAAGTCACATCCTCAGGGTTACATGCTGTCAGTTAGATAATAAGCACATGTGGCTGAGTGCAGAATGCATATAATTTGTAAAATACAGTTTACATGATATGTTTTGGTATCATTTTAAAGGTATATATGTAAGCAATAAGAAAAAAGGCTGTTTTGTGCACTACTTTTTGTCTAGTGGTTCCCATGTATTCATGCGCAAAATGGCAGCCTCCATGCCCTTCAAAACCGGTGTGTTTTTTCTAAGGTAAATATTTTGAGTTACAACAAATAGAATGCTGTTTTTTCAAAAGGTTATGTCCTCATCTTTCCAACAATGTATGGTGATATATTGGAAAGTAGCTTGGTCATGGTGAAAAGTGAGATCAAATTTTGAATATTTTATATGTAACAAACAAGGAATTTATTTGCGCATGCGTAACCTAAAGAGAAGTGTAATTGTAACCATGAAAACCTGTCAATGCTAGGTAACCCGCCCCAACGGCGTTGTTCATTTGCCCATGAATAGTACACATGTTACGTGATGGGATATACACTGCGAGAACGGATTCAACTTGTCGGAGAGATGCAGAGAGTACTTTAAAGGTACGGGTCCAACATTTGAGAGTGAGCATAATTAACCTTGAAAATAAACCTTGGACAATATGATTGCTCACGCTATATACGATCGATACGGTTCCCATGACGGTTGGAAAACAGAAGCGGTATGTGTTGAAACGTGATTTCAGTGCCTTACAGAATGCGCGTGACTTTAACAGATTTGCAAGAATGCGTTTGGAACAAAAAAGTATTCCCAAGCGGGGAATCGAACCCCGGCCGCCACGGTGAGAGCGTGGAATCCTAACCACTAGACCACTTGGGAGCGTGAATGAATGAATGTTAACAGTTGTACATGTACCGATACTCTACCGTGGCGATCGCACAGTGCGCGCAATGAGTTGTGCCTGAATATCGGGTGCGATACTCAACCTCCTCGATAGTATAGTGGTAAGTATCCCCGCCTGTCACGCGGGAGACCGGGGTTCGATTCCCCGTCGGGGAGCAGCCATTTTTGTTGTTTTTGTTTGTAGCTCTTTTTGTCACTAGTAATCAATTTACTTTTGAAATCATGTAACCGTGTATGCAGATCGTTATATGTCCCAAGTATCTGCATCAGCTACGACTTAAACCGCGAACACTCACTGCATGCATTGTGTTACTGCCATGAGCGGTACATGCTCTAAAACAGATGCATTTACCCAGCGCTAAGCATATCTCTTAAAACGCCTCGTGAGCGGAATAAGCACTGTTATAAGGCTTTCTACGAAGATCTCAACACAAGCAACAAAAACAATAGCCGAAATAGGATAAAATGTATCAACTCATCCCCGGCGCGATTCGAACCCACGACCTCTGGATTAGAAGTCCAGCGCGCTATCCACTGCGCTACGGGGACTTATCTCCGACATACGGGCAGAAATTCCGGTAAGACACAAATCGGGAGTCAGTTTCGTTATGAAGGTCTCACACATCCATTTGTATCCACGCTGTCGAACTGGCAGTGGAGAAATGTTGTTTCAGAAAGAATAATGCCACTTGGACGAAATATGTCACTCTTTCACAAGTTGTAGTATTCAAATTTGAGCGGATGAGATTTTCAATAAAGGAATGTATATTTCGAAACTACGGCTGTATTGGCAAACTGCTATTTTTGGCGCCTCGCGCGACAGTGACGTTTATCTATGATGTCATTGGATATATGTGACAAGGATCAGTTACCGTAAAATAGATATTATCAATTGATAACAACTGAATTAATAGTTTGGTTTTATATCTGAATGAAGATAATTTGTCGTCCTTGGACAAATGACTATACAGGTCTTCTAAAATATAGATATACAACGGATTTATGCGTTGATTTTACATGTTTAAAGGTCTAATTACCCCAAAACGGAAGTCACATCCTCAGGGTTACATGCTGTCAGTTAGATAATAAGCACATGTGGCTGAGTGCAGAATGCATATAATTTGTAAAATACAGTTTACATGATATGTTTTGGTATCATTTTAAAGGTATATATGTAAGCAATAAGAAAAAAGGCTGTTTTGTGCACTACTTTTTGTCTAGTGGTTCCCATGTATTCATGCGCAAAATGGCAGCCTCCATGCCCTTCAAAACCGGTGTGTTTTTTCTAAGGTAAATATTTTGAGTTACAACAAATAGAATGCTGTTTTTTCAAAAGGTTATGTCCTCATCTTTCCAACAATGTATGGTGATATATTGGAAAGTAGCTTGGTCATGGTGAAAAGTGAGATCAAATTTTGAATATTTTATATGTAACAAACAAGGAATTTATTTGCGCATGCGTAACCTAAAGAGAAGTGTAATTGTAACCATGAAAACCTGTCAATGCTAGGTACCCCGCCCCAACGGCGTTATTGATTTGCCCATGAATAGTACACATGTTACGTGATGGGATATACACTGCGAGAACGGATTCAACTTGTCGGAGAGTTGCAGAGAGTACTTTAAAGGTACGGGTCCAACATTTGAGAGTGAGCATATTTAACCTTGAAAATAAACCTTGGACAATATGATTGCTCACGCTATATACGATCGATACGGTTCCCATGACGGTTGGAAAACAGAAGCGGTATGTGTTGAAACGTGATTTCAGTGCCTTACAGAATGCGCGTGACTTTAACAGATTTGCAAGAACGCGTTTGGAACAAAAAAGAATTCCCAAGCGGGGAATCGAACCCCGACCGCCACGGTGAGAGCGTGGAATCCTAACCACTAGACCACTTGGGAGCGTGAATGAATGAATGTTAACAGTTGTACATGTACCGATACTCTACCGTGGCGATCGCACAGTGCGCGCAATGAGTTGTGCCTGAATATCGGGTGCGATACTCAACCTCCTCGATAGTATAGTGGTAAGTATCCCCGCCTGTCACGCGGGAGACCGGGGTTCGATTCCCCGTCGGGGAGCAGCCATTTTTGTTGTTTTTGTTTGTAGCTCTTTTTGTCACTAGTAACCAATTTACTTTTGAAATCATCTAACCGTGTATGCAGATCGTTATATGACCCAAGTATCTGCATCAGCTACGACTTAAACCGCGAACACTCACTGCATGCATTGTGTTACTGCCATGAGCGGTACATGCTCTAAAACAGATGCATTTACCCAGCGCTAAGCATATCTCTTAAAACGCCTCGTGAGCGGAATAAGCACTGTTATAAGGCTTTCTACGAAGATCTCAACACAAGCAACAAAAACAATAGCCGAAATAGGATAAAATGTATCAATTCTTCCCCGGCGGGATTCGAACCCGCGACCTCTGGATTAGAAGTCCTGCGCGCTATCCACTGCGCTACGGGACTTATCTCCGACATACGGGCAGAAATTCCGGTAAGACATAGTTCGGTAGTGAGTTTCGTTATCAAGGTCTCACACACCCATTGTTGTTTCAGTTGTTTCAGAAAGAATAATGCCACTTGGACGAAATATGTGACTGTTTCACAAGTTGTAGTTTTCAAATTTGAGCGGATGAGAATTTCAATAAAGGAATGTATATTTCGAAACTACGGCGATATTGGATAGCTGGTATTTTTGGCGTCTCGCGCGACAGTGGAGAAATGTTGTTTCAGAAAGAATAATGCCACTTGGACGAAATATGTGACTCTTTCACAAGTTGTAGTTTTCAAATTTGAGCGGATGAGATTTTCAATAAAGGAATGTATATTTCGAAAATACGGCTATATTGGCAAATTGCTATTTTTGGCGCCTCGCGCGACAGTGACGTTTATCTATGATGTATTCATGCGCAAAATGGCAGCCTCCATGCCCTTCAAAACCGGTGTGTTTTTTCTAAGGTAAATATTTTGAGTTACAACAAATAGAATGCTGTTTTTTCAAAAGGTTATGTCCTCATCTTTCCAACAATGTATGGTGATATATTGGAAAGTAGCTTGGTCATGGTGAAAAGTGAGATCAAATTTTGAATATTTTATATGTAACAAACAAGGAATTTATTTGCGCATGCGTAACCTAAAGAGAAGTGTAATTGTAACCATGAAAACCTGTCAATGCTAGGTAACCCGCCCCAAAGGCGTTGTTCATTTGCCCATGAATAGTACACATGTTACGTGATGGGATATACACTGCGAGAACGGATTCAACTTGTCGGAGAGTTGCAGAGAGTACTTTAAAGGTACGGGTCCAACATTTGAGAGTGAGCATAATTAACCTTGAAAATAAACCTTGGACAATATGATTGCTCACGCTATATACGATCGATACGGTTCCCATGACGGTTGGAAAACAGAAGCGGTATGTGTTGAAACGTGATTTCAGAGCCTCACAGAATGCGCGTGAATTTAACAGATTTGCAAGAACGCGTTTGGAACAAAAAAGTATTTCCCAAGCGGGGAATCGAACCCCGGCCGCCACGGTGAGAGCGTGGAATCCTAAGCACTAGACCACTTGGTAGCGTGAATGAATGAATGTTAACAGTTGTACATGTACCGATACTCTACCGTGGCGATCGCACAGTGCGCGCAATGAGTTGTGCCTGAATATCGGGTGCGATACTCAACCTCCTCGATAGTATAGTGGTAAGTATCCCCGCCTGTCACGCGGGAGACCGGGGTTCGATTCCCCGTCGGGGAGCAGCCATTTTTGTTGTTTTTGTTTGTAGCTCTTTTTGTCACTAGTAATCGATTTACTTTTGAAATCATGTAACCGTGTATGCAGATCGTTATATGTCCCAAGTATCTGCATCAGCTACGACTTAAACCGCGAACACTCACTGCATGCATTGTGTTACTGCCATGAGCGGTACATGCTCTAAAACAGATGCATTTACCAAGCGCTAAGCATATCTCTTAAAACGCCTCGTGAGCGGAATAAGCACTGTTATAAGGCTTTCTACGAAGATCTCAACACAAGCAACAAAAACAATAGCCGAAATAGGATAAAATGTATCAACTCATCCCCGGCGCGATTCGAACCCACGACCTCTGGATTAGAAGTCCAGCGCGCTATCCACTGCGCTACGGGGACTTATCTCCGACATACGGGCAGAAATTCCGGTAAGACACAAATCGGGAGTCAGTTTCGTTATGAAGGTCTCACACATCCATTTGTATCCACGCTGTCGAACTGGCAGTGGAGAAATGTTGTTTCAGAAAGAATAATGCCACTTGGACGAAATATGTCACTCTTTCACAAGTTGTAGTATTCAAATTTGAGCGGATGAGATTTTCAATACAGGAATGTATATTTCGAAACTACGGCTGTATTGGCAAACTGCTATTTTTGGCGCCTCGCGCGACAGTGACGTTTATCTATGATGTCATTGGATATATGTGACAAGGATCAGTTACCGTAAAATAGATATTATCAATTGATAACAACTGAATTAATAGTTTGGTTTTATATCTGAATGAAGATAATTTGTCGTCCTTGGACAAATGACTATACAGGTCTTCTAAAATATAGATATACAACGGATTTATGCGTTGATTTTACATGTTTAAAGGTCTAATTACCCCAAAACGGAAGTCACATCCTCAGGGTTACATGCTGTCAGTTAGATAATAAGCACATGTGGCTGAGTGCAGAATGCATATAATTTGTAAAATACAGTTTACATGATATGTTTTGGTATCATTTTAAAGGTATATATGTAAGCAATAAGAAAAAAGGCTGTTTTGTGCACTACTTTTTGTCTAGTGGTTCCCATGTATTCATGCGCAAAATGGCAGCCTCCATGCCCTTCAAAACCGGTGTGTTTTTTCTAAGGTAAATATTTTGAGTTACAACAAATAGAATGCTGTTTTTTTCAAAAGGTTATGTTCTCATCTTTCCAACAATGTATGGTGATATATTGGAAAGTAGCTTGGTCATGGTGAAAAGTGAGATCAAATTTTGAATATTTTATATGTAACAAACAAGGAATTTATTTGCGCATGCGTAACCTAAAGAGAAGTGTAATTGTAACCATGAAAACCTGTCAATGCTAGGTACCCCGCCCCAACGGCGTTATTCATTTGCCCATGAATAGTACACAATGTTACGTGATGGGATATACACTGCGAGAACGGATTCAACTTGTCGGAGAGTTGCAGAGAGTACTTTAAAGGTACGGGTCCAACATTTGAGAGTGAGCATATTTAACCTTGAAAATAAACCTTGGACAATATGATTGCTCACGCTATATACGATCGATACGGTTCCCATGACGGTTGGAAAACAGAAGCGGTATGTGTTGAAACGTGATTTCAGTGCCTTACAGAATGCGCGTGACTTTAACAGATTTGCAAGAACGCGTTTGGAACAAAAAAGAATTCCCAAGCGGGGAATCGAACCCCGGCCGCCACGGTGAGAGCGTGGAATCCTAACCACTAGACCACTTGGGAGCGTGAATGAATGAATGTTAACAGTTGTACATGTACCGATACTCTACCGTGGCGATCGCACAGTGCGCGCAATGAGTAGTGCCTGAATATCGGGTACGATACTCAACCTCCTCGATAGTATAGTGGTAAGTATCCCCGCCTGTCACGCGGGAGACCGGGGTTCGATTCCCCGTCGGGGAGCAGCATTTTTGTTGTTTTTGTTTGTAGCTCTTTTTGTCACTAGTAATCAATTTACTTTTGAAATCATCTAACCGTGTATGCAGATCGTTATATGACCCAAGTATCTGCATCAGCTACGACTTAAACCGCGAACACTCACTGCATGCATTGTGTTACTGCCATGAGCGGTACATGCTCTAAAACAGATGCATTTACCCAGCGCTAAGCATATCTCTTAAAACGCCTCGTGAGCGGAATAAGCACTGTTATAAGGCTTTCTACGAAGATCTCAACACAAGCAACAAAAACAATAGCCGAAATAGGATAAAATGTATCAATTCTTCCCCGGCGGGATTCGAACCCGCGACCTCTGGATTAGAAGTCCTGCGCGCTATCCACTGCGCTACGGGGACTTATCTCCGACATACGGGCAGAAATTCCGGTAAGACATAGTTCGGTAGTGAGTTTCGTTATCAAGGTCTCACACACCCATTGTTGTTTCAGTTGTTTCAGTTGTTTCAGAAAGAATAATGCCACTTGGACGAAATATGTGACTGTTTCACAAGTTGTAGTTTTCAAATTTGAGCGGATGAGATTTTCAATAAAGGAATGTATATTTCGAAACTACGGCGATATTGGATAGCTGGTATTTTTGGCGTCTCGCGCGACAGTGGAGAAATGTTGTTTCAGAAAGAATAATGCCACTTGGACGAAATATGTGACTCTTTCACAAGTTGTAGTTTTCAAATTTGAGCGGATGAGATTTTCAATAAAGGAATGTATATTTCGAAAATACGGCTATATTGGCAAATTGCTATTTTTGGCGCCTCGCGCGACAGTGACGTTTATCTATGATGTATTCATGCGCAAAATGGCAGCCTCCATGCCCTTCAAAACCGGTGTGTTTTTTCTAAGGTAAATATTTTGAGTTACAACAAATAGAATGCTGTTTTTTCAAAAGGTTATGTCCTCATCTTTCCAACAATGTATGGTGATATATTGGAAAGTAGCTTGGTCATGGTGAAAAGTGAGATCAAATTTTGAATATTTTATATGTAACAAACAAGGAATTTATTTGCGCATGCGTAACCTAAAGAGAAGTGTAATTGTAACCATGAAAACCTGTCAATGCTAGGTAACCCGCCCCAACGGCGTTGTTCATTTGCCCATGAATAGTACACATGTTACGTGATGGGATATACACTGCGAGAACGGATTCAACTTGTCGGAGAGTTGCAGAGAGTACTTTAAAGGTACGGGTCCAACATTTGAGAGTGAGCATAATTAACCTTGAAAATAAACCTTGGACAATATGATTGCTCACGCTATATACGATCGATACGGTTCCCATGACGGTTGGAAAACAGAAGCGGTATGTGTTGAAACGTGATTTCAGAGCCTCACAGAATGCGCGTGACTTTAACAGATTTGCAAGAACGCGTTTGGAACAAAAAAGTATTTCCCAAGCGGGGAATCGAACCCCGGCCGCCACGGTGAGAGCGTGGAATCCTAAGCACTAGACCACTTGGGAGCGTGAATGAATGAATGTTAACAGTTGTACATGTACCGATACTCGACCGTGGCGATCGCACAGTGCGCGCAATGAGTAGTGCCTGAATATCGGGTGCGATACTCAACCTCCTCGATAGTATAGTGGTAAGTATCCCCGCCTGTCACGCGGGAGACCGGGGTTCGATTCCCCGTCGGGGAGCAGCCATTTTTGTTGTTTTTGTTTGTAGCTCTTTTTGTCACTAGTAATCAATTTACTTTTGAAATCATGTAACCGTGTATGCAGATCGTTATATGACCCAAGTATCTGCATCAGCTACGTCTTAAACCGCGAACACTCACTACATGCATTGTGTTACTGCCATGAGCGGTACATGCTCTAAAACAGATGCATTTACCCAGCGCTAAGCATATCTCTTAAAACGCCTCGTGAGCGGAATAAGCACCGTTATAAGGCTTTCTACGAAGATCTCAACACAAGCAACAAAAACAATAGCCGAAATAGGATAAAATGTATCAATTCATCCCCGGCGGGATTCGAACCCGCGACCTCTGGATTAGAAGTCTAGCGCGCTATCCACTGCGCTACGGGGACTTATCTCCGACATACGGGCAGAAATTGTGGTAAGACATAGTTCGGTAGTGAGTTTCGTTATCAAGGTCTCACACACCCATTGTTGTTTCAGTTGTTTCAGTTGTTTCAGAAAGAATAATGCCACTTGGACGAAATATGTGACTGTTTCACAAGTTGTAGTTTTCAAATTTGAGCGGATGAGATTTTCAATAAAGGAATGTATATTTCGAAACTACGGCTATATTGGATAGCTGGTATTTTTGGCGTCTCGCGCGACAGTGGAGAAATGTTGTTTCTAGAATAATGCCACTTGGACGAAATATGTGACTCTTTCACAAGTCGTAGTTTTCAAATTTGAGCGGATGACATTTTCAACAAAGGAATGTATATTTCGAAAATACGGCTATATTGGCAAACTGCTATTTTTGGCGCCTCGCGCGACAGTGACGTTTATCTATGATGTATTCATGCGCAAAATGGCAGCCTCCATGCCATTCAAAACCGGTGTGTTTTTTCTAAGGTAAATATTTTGAGTTACAACAAACAGAATGCTGTTTTTTCAAAAGGTTATGTCCTCATCTTTCCAACAATGTATGGTGATATATTGGAAAGTAGCTTGGTCATGGTGAAAAGTGAGATCAAATTTTGAATATTTTATATGTAACAAACAAGGAATTTATTTGCGCATGCGTAACCTAAAGAGAAGTGTAATTGTAACCATGAAAACCTGTCAATGCTAGGTAACCCGCCCCAACGGCGTTGTTCATTTGCCCATGAATAGTACACATGTTACGTGATGGGATATACACTGCGAGAACGGATTCAACTTGTCGGAGAGTTGCAGAGAGTACTTTAAAGGTACGGGTCCAACATTTGAGAGTGAGCATAATTGACCTTGAAAATAAACCTTGGACAATATGATTGCTCACGCTATATACGATCGATACGGTTCCCATGACGGTTGGGAAACAGAAGCGGTATGTGTTGAAACGTGATTTCAGTGCCTTACAGAATGCGCGTGACTTTAACAGATTTGTAAGAACGCGTTTGGAACAAAAAAGTATTCCCAAGCGGGGAATCGAACCCCGGCCGCCACGGTGAGAGCGTGGAATCCTAACCACTAGACCACTTGGGAGCGTGAATGAATGAATGTTAACAGTTGTACATGTACCGATACTCTACCGTGGCGATCGCACAGTGCGCGCAATGAGTTGTGCCTGAATATCGGGTGCGATACTCAACCTCCTCGATAGTATAGTGGTAAGTATCCCCGCCTGTCACGCGGGAGAACGGGGTTCGATTCACCGTCGGGGAGCAGCCATTTTTGTTGTTTTTGTTTGTAGCTCTTTTTGTCACTAGTAATCAATTTACTTTTGAAATCATGTAACCGTGTATGCAGATCGTTATATGACCCAAGTATCTGCATCAGCTACGACTTAAACCGCGCAAAATGGCAGCCTCCATGCCATTCAAAACCGGTGTGTTTTTTCTAAGGTAAATATTTTGAGTTACAACAAATAGAATGCTGTTTTTTCAAAAGGTTATGTCCTCATCTTTCCAACAATGTATGGTGATATATTGGAAAGTAGCTTGGTCATGGTGAAAAGTGAGATCAAATTTTGAATATTTTATATGTAACAAACAAGGAATTTATTTGCGCATGCGTAACCTAAAGAGAAGTGTAATTGTAACCATGAAAACCTGTCAATGCTAGGTAACCCGCCCCAACGGCGTTGTTCATTTGCCCATGAATAGTACACATGTTACGTGATGGGATATACACTGCGAGAACGGATTCAACTTGTCGGAGAGTTGCAGAGAGTACTTTAAAGGTACGGGTCCAACATTTGAGAGTGAGCATATTTAACCTTGAAAATAAACCTTGGACAATATGATTGCTCACGCTATATACGATCGATACGGTTCCCATGACGGTTGGAAAACAGAAGCGGTATGTGTTGAAACGTGATTTCAGAGCCTCACAGAATGCGCGTGACTTTAACAGATTTGCAAGAACGCGTTTGGAACAAAAAAGTATTTCCCAAGCGGGGAATCGAACCCCGGCCGCCACGGTGAGAGCGTGGAATCCTAAGCACTAGACCACTTGGGAGCGTGAATGAATGAATGTTAACAGTTGTACATGTACCGATACTCGACCGTGGCGATCGCACAGTGCGCGCAATGAGTAGTGCCTGAATATCGGGTGCGATACTCAACCTCCTCGATAGTATAGTGGTAAGTATCCCCGCCTGTCACGCGGGAGACCGGGGTTCGATTCCCCGTCGGGGAGCAGCCATTTTTGTTGTTTTTGTTTGTAGCTCTTTTTGTCACTAGTAATCAATTTACTTTTGAAATCATGTAACCGTGTATGCAGATCGTTATATGACCCAAGTATCTGCATCAGCTACGACTTAAACCGCGAACACTCACTGCATGAATTTTGTTACTGCCATGAGCGGTACATGCTCTAAAACAGATGCATTTACCCAGCGCTAAGCATATCTCTTAAAACGCCTCGTGAGCGGAATAAGCACTGTTATAAGGCTTTCTACGAAGATCTCAACACAAGCAACAAAAACAATAGCCGAAATAGGATAAAATGTATCAATTCTTCCCCCGGCGGGATTCGAACCCGCGACCTCTGGATTAGAAGACCAGCGCGCTATCCACTGCGCTACGGGGACTTATCTCCGACATACGGGCAGAAATTCCGGTAAGACATAGTTCGGTAGTGAGTTTCGTTATCAAGGTCTCACACACCCATTGTTGTTTCAGTTGTTTCAGTTGTTTCAGAAAGAATAATGCCACTTGGACGAAATATGTGACTGTTTCACAAGTTGCAGTTTTCAAATTTGAGCGGATGAGATTTTCAATAAAGGAATGTATATTTCGAAACTACGGCGATATTGGATAGCTGGTATTTTTGGCGTCTCGCGCGACAGTGGAGAAATGTTGTTTCAGAAAGAATAATGCCACTTGGACGAAATATGTGACTGTTTCACAAGTTGTAGTTTTCAAATTTGAGCGGATGACATTTTCAATAAAGGAATGTATATTTCGAAAATACGGCTATATTGGCAAACTGCTATTTTTGGCGCCTCGCGCGACAGTGACGATTATCTAAGATGTATTCATGCGCAAAATGGCAGCCTCCATGCCATTCAAAACCGGTGTGTTTTTTCTAAGGTAAATATTTTGAGTTACAACAAATAGAATGCTGTTTTTTCAAAAGGTTATGTCCTCATCTTTCCAACAATGTATGGTGATATATTGGAAAGTAGCTAGGTCATGGTGAAAAGTGAGATCAAATTTTGAATATTTTATATGTAACAAACAAGGAATTTATTTGCGCATGCGTAACCTAAAGAGAAGTGTAATTGTAACCATGAAAACCTGTCAATGCTAGGTAACCCGCCCCAACGGCGTTGTTCATTTGCCCATGAATAGTACACATGTTACATGATGGGATATACACTGCGAGAACGGATTCAACTTGTCGGAGAGTTGCAGAGAGTACTTTAAAGGTACGGGTCCAACATTTGAGAGTGAGCATAATTGACCTTGAAAATAAACCTTGGACAATATGATTGCTCACGCTATATACGATCGATATGGTTCCCATGACGGTTGGAAAACAGAAGCGGTATGTGTTGAAACGTGATTTCAGTGCCTTACAGAATGCGCGTGACTTTAACAGATTTGCAAGAACGCGTTTGGAACAAAAAAGTATTCCCAAGCGGGGAATCGAACCCCGGCCGCCACGGTGAGAGCGTGGAATCCTAACCACTAGACCACTTGGGAGCGTGAATGAATGAATGTTAACAGTTGTACATGTACCGATACTCTACCGTGGCGATCGCACAGTGCGCGCAATGAGTTGTGCCTGAATATCGGGTGCGATACTCAACCTCCTCGATAGTATAGTGGTAAGTATCCCAGCCTGTCACGCGGGAGACCGGGGTTCGATTCCCCGTCGGGGAGTAGCCATTTTTGTTGTTTTTGTTTGTAGCTCTTTTTGTCACTAGTAATCAATTTACTTTTGAAATCATGTAACCGTGTATGCAGATCGTTATATGTCCCAAGTATCTGCATCAGCTACGACTTAAACCGCGAACACTCACTGCATGCATTGTGTTACTGCCATGAGCGGTACATGCTCTAAAACAGATGCATTTACCCAGCGCTAAGCATATCTCTTAAAACGCCTCGTGAGCGGAATAAGCACTGTTATAAGGCTTTCTACGAAGATCTCAACACAAGCAACAAAAACAATAGCCGAAATAGGATAAAATGTATCAACTCATCCCCGGCGGGATTCGAACCCGCGACCTCTGGATTAGAAGTCCAGCGCGCTATCCACTGCGCTACGGGGACTTATCTCCGACATACGGGCAGAAATTCCGGTAAGACACAATTCGGGAGTCAGTTTCGTTATGAAGGTCTCACACATCCATTTGTATCCACGCTGTCGAACTGGCAGTGGAGAAATGTTGTTTCAGAAAGAATAATGCCACTTGGACGAAATATGTGACTCTTTCACTAGTTGTAGTATTCAAATTTGAGCCGATGAGATTTTCAATAAAGGAATGTATATTTCGAAACTACGGCTGTATTGGCAAACTGCTATTTTTGGCGCCTCGCGCGACAGTGACGTTTATCTATGATGTCATTGGATATATGTGACAAGGATCAGTTACCGTAAAACAGATATTATCAATTGATAACAACTGAATTAATGTTTGGTTTTATATCTGAATGAAGATAATTTGTCGTCCTTGGACAAATGACTATACAGGTCTTCTAAAATATAGATATACAACGGATTTATGCGTTGATTTTACATGTTTAAAGGTCTAATTACCCCAAAACGGAAGGCACATCCTCAGGGTTACATGCTGTCAGTTAGATAATAAGCACATGTGACTGAGTGCAGAATGCATATAATTTGTAAAATACAGTTTACATGATATGTTTTGGTATCATTTTAAAGGTATATATGTAAGCAATAAGAAAAAAGGCTGTTTTGTGCACTACTTTTTGTCTAGTGGTTCGCAGCTTCATAACTTTTGGCCCATGTATTCATGCTCAAAATGGCAGCCTCCATGCCCTTCAAAACCGCTGTGTTTTTTCTAAGGTAAATATTTTGAGTTACAACACAATTAATTTTTTGACATGCTGTTTTTTTCAAAAGGTTATGTCCTCATCTTTCCAACAATGTATGGTGATATATTGGAAAGTAGCTTGGTCATGGTGAAAAGTGAGATCAAATTTTGAATATTTTATATGTAACAAACAAGGAATTTATTTGCGCATGCGTAACCTAAAGAGAAGTGTAATTGTAACCATGAAAACCTGTCAATGCTAGGTACCCCGCCCCAACGGCGTTGTTCATTTGCCCATGAATAGTACACATGTTACGTGATGGGATATACACTGCGAGAACGGATTCAACTTGTCGGAGAGATGCAGAGAGTACTTTAAAGGTACGGGTCCAACATTTGAGAGTGAGCATATTTAACCTTGAAAATAAACCTTGGACAATATGATTGCTCACGCTATATACGATCGATACGGTTCCCATGACGGTTGGAAAACAGAAGCGGTATGTGTTGAAACGTGATTTCAGTGCCTTACAGAATGCGCGTGACTTTAACAGATTTGCAAGAACGCGTTTGGAACAAAAAAGTATTCCCAAGCGGGGAATCGAACCCCGGCCGCCACGGTGAGAGCGTGGAATCCTAACCACTAGACCAACAACGGCGTTGTTCATTTGCCCATGAAGAAGATATCAACACTAGCAACAAAAAACAATAGCCGAAATAGGATCAAATGTGTCAATTTATCCCCGGCGTGATTAGAACCCGCGACCTCTGGATTAGAAGTCCTGCGCGCTATTCACTGTGCTACGGGGACTTAACTCCGAAATACTGGCAGAAAATCCGGTAAGATGTAAATCGGTTGTGAGTTTCATTATTAAGGTTTCACACATCAATTTTTATCCACGGTGTCGAACTGGCAGTGGAGAAATGTTGTTTCAGAAAGAATTTTATGCCACTTGGACGAAAGATCAGTTCCCGTAAAACAGATACTAGTAGGACCGATAACAACTGAATTTATATTATATCTGAATGCAGTTAATTTCTTGGACAAATGACTTCACATGCCAGCTTCTAAAATATAAGTATACAACTGCTCCATCTAACTCCGACAGACAAGGAGAAATACCGGTAACACATTAAATATATACTAATGTTGAACGCATTTATAATGGCCATTTATTATGACATTATATTACATGTTACTAAAGATCATCGGTCGCTTGGGTATTCCACTGCCGTTTGTACTTGTCTGCCGGTCTATGGTGTACGTTTACATGAGGGTTCATTGCAACGGCTCTCCTTATTGCTTCAGCCTGAGCCTTTATTATATCTGCGTCCGCAACTCTAATATTTGGCTCGTGTTTCTTTTCTGGATTTTGATTTCCTTGAAGGGTGTCTTTGTTTTCATTTTTACTTCCCTCTTGCTGTTGCCGTTGTTGATCTGTAAATGGTGCGTTTGGTGTAATTGGTACGAACTGATCGTTTTGTGCAGGGCCGTTTATCTGCTGCATTTCCTGATTATTTCTCATGTTGACATGTTGATGTTGTTGTGTATTATCAAACGAGTGTTTTGTTTCTGTAACACTATCATTTAGCTTTTCATCGATTTGTTTTGCTTTTGGTTGAAGATTTGAATTCTGGTCGCGAAACATATTCATTCGTTCCGCTCTAAGTTTCTGTTTTTTGTCGTTTCGTATTTCTGAAATATACAATCAACAGATCGAAGATAAAAGTTGGATACAAGTCTTTGCATTAGCCGTTTAATACAGTACACAAAAAGAAACGATATTAACAATACGAAAAAGCAAATAATTCATTCCTGAAAGAAAGCCGAATATATTTGCTGTTTTTCATTGATGTGTTGTTTAATTTGTATCCACATATAAATTTATTGAATTGTCTTTTAGGACAATATTTTGCATCGTGTTAGTTGTATTCCAGTTAGTAATATGCAAAAGTTTGTTGATTAATATATTCTCGCATTCGCCGACCAGGTTTGTTTGGAAAATAAAATAACATGGAACAGACCAACTCTATAAATATAGATCTAATAAACCAAATTTAAAATGTGAAAAAAAATCAAATAAGCCGTATTCCTTATGGCTATAAAACGATTTTTCTACTCACGGTTATAATGCAAAGAAAAAGGTAGCATGTATTCATTGAATGTAAATCATGTTGATTTAATATGCAAGTTTATACATCATATGTTGCGTCGTATTATTATTACTATTATTATTATTATTACTATTATTACTATTATTATTATTATTATTATTATCATCATCATCATCATCATCGTCATCATTATTATTATTATTATTATTAGTATTATTATTATTATTATTTTATTTTTTTTATTATAAGTAGTAGTAGTAGTAGTAGTAGTAGTAGTAGTAGTAGTAGTAGTAGTGGTATAGTAAAATACGTTTTTATAATAGATTTGTATTTGTATTTTATGTTGTTTCCGCCTACAGCTAGGCAGTTTTCCATAAATGTCAAAAAAAAAACTAAATAAAAAATTATCTGGCCTTACCCGGGTGGTGAATGGAAAGGCACCAACAGCCAGTCATTATGCACAACACAGATATGATCCTCCTTGACATGTTTTATACTCAATACTGAGTTATTATCCGTATCACCAGTCTTGATAGTTTATAATGTTATTAAACATACACAAGTAATTTCCAAAACAAATATACTTTTTATTTTTACGCGTCTCACAATTATAATATAAGCTGGTAATTATGAGTATTTTCAAAATGCATTATTTGCTGTTTTCTTTTTCTGGAACATAAATATGATGCATGTTTATGCTATCATGATATAAAATAGTATCTATTACATTAATATTCATTTACATTTTAGCAAAACCACTTTCTCATATGTATCGATGTTTCCGTGACCGTAAGCGTTATAGCACAGTAAAATTGTTAGTCATATATGTTTATCAATAAACTTAAATTATCAATGTTGAAGGAATAACATGAACGTATGTCTGAATTATATTCTGTCAAAAGTTAATAAACTGGCAAAGCTGACCCCAAAATTTTTATTGTGTATATATAAAAAAAAAAGAAATGTTAATATGAATACGCAATTGTGCAAATAGATGGTTCCCCTAAATTGATCATTACCGCTAATTCAAGACTAACGCCTAAGGCTAAGAAAGAAAGGATGGGGGAGGAATGGGGCATGTGCCTCCAGCTAATCTCATATCGTATGGTGTGTTTTAAATTCTTAAACTTGTACTGTGGAACCAAGCCAGATGTGGGGCCAATCAACTTTTCACTTTCGCATATTTAAAGGCCTATTTTAAGGAATGTCTGGCGTCTCCGTGGGGTATTTTGATATCAACTTATAAGGGTCGCCACACTATGCACACTGTGACCACAGCAGAGTGCCAATACACAGGGGTACAATACCCCATATTTGGGGGAGGGGTGTTAAATAAAGAAAGATTAAACTAGACCTTTAAGACAAACGCTTTAGGCAACTCGCGGGCACGGATTCACCGTGGGGAGTGGGGGCCCTAGATACATATGTTCGCAGCTGACCCCAAATAGATCCTTATCGCGTATTCATAACACCACTTTAGTACCATCGAAGCACTGGTGCTTGTATGATGTGTCCGCTTGGCGGCTTGTTACTTCTAGACGATTCTAATATTTTCTAAGCTATCGCTTAAAAGCCTAGTTTAAGCAATGTCTGGCATCTCCATGGGATATTCCACTTGTGTGTATTGGTCCACCATAAAATTTCTTATCATTATCTCCATTCTTTTCTTTGAGATGACTTAGCAATGGCTAGCTGGACTGTTTCCTCTGCACCAGTGTACTGATACATGCTGATAAGGGTCATCACGTACACTGTGTGTCCACACTGTGACCACAGCAGGGGGCCAATATACAGGGGTACAATACCCCAAATTCTTTTCTTTTTTTTTGGGGGGGGGGGGGGGGGGGGAAGGGGTCAAATAAAGAAGGATTAAAATAGGCCTTTAAATATCTTAAAATTCATTCTGGGGCAAAGTAATGGTCACAAAACTCACGAAATCATGAAAAAATCACTTTAACACTTTTCATTCAAATTAGTAAAACTAAACGGAATTAATTTGATATTGAGAAGTTATCTTTCTCAGTTTATATCTTTGAAACTGATCATGTTA